>CAWUFW010010765.1:0-668156 GCA_963921515.1 Calotriton arnoldi | reverse complement strand
CCGGGCTTGGCAGTTCGGGCTGGACTGTTCCCATGAGGCACAGGGTCAAGACTGATTTGCATGTAGCTGGGTCTGAACTGAGGTGTCGAAGTGAGCTAAAGAACCATGATGGATTCAACCGAGATTTGTAACTGGGGGTGAGTTTCTCAAAAGTTTCAGCGCTCTGTCCATTCTCTCCTTGTGTTTGCTTTCTTCGCACTAAGTTGGCAGTTAGTCCAAAACGTGGGTCCCTTGCTCACTTTGCCACTGGATACAAGCTAGCCTGGCTGATGAGGGCTGATAGCCCGAAGCCGGTCCCAGGATGCTTGTTTCTGGTTCAGGGAGTACCTGGCTTGGCAGTTCGGGCTGGACTGTTCCCATAAGGCACAGCATCAAGACTGATTTGCATATAGCTGGGTCTGAACTGAGGTGGTGAAGTGAGCTAAAGAACGATGATGGATTCAACCAAGAACTGTGACTGGGGGTGAGTATCTGCAAAGTTTCAGCGCTCCGTCCATCATCTTCTTGTGTTTGCTTTGTTTGCCCTAAGTTGGCAGGGTATGCCCAGACGTGGGGCCCTTGCTCACTTTGCCACAGGATTTAAGCTAGCCTGGCTGATGAAGGCTGATAGCCCGAAACCGGTCCCAGGATGCTTGTATCCAGTTTAGGGAAGACCTGGCTTGGCAGTTCGGGCTAGACTGTTCCCATGAGGCACAGGGTCAAGACTGATTTGCATATAGCTGGGTTTGAACTGAGGTGGCGAAGTCAGCTAAAGAACGATGATGGATTCAACCCAGATCTGTGACTGGGGGTGAGTGTCTCAAAAGTTTCAGCGGTCCGTCCATCATCTCCTTGTGTTTGCTTTGTTCGCCCTTAGTTGGCAGGGTATGCCCAGACGTGGGTCCCTTGCTCACTTTGTCACTGGATTTAAGCTAGCCTGGCTGATGAGGGCTGATAGCCCGAAACAGGTCCCAGGATGCTTGTTTCCTGTTCAGGGAAGACCTGGCTTGGCAGTTCGGGCTGGACTGATCCCCTGATCACAGGGTCAAGACTGATTTGCAAATAGCTGGGTCTGAACTGAGGTAGCGAAGTGAGGTAAACAATGGTGATGAATTCAACCCAGATCTGTGACTGGGGGTGAGTGTCTCAAAACTTTCAGCGCTCCGTCCATCATCTCCATGTGTTTGCTTTGTTCGCCCTAAGTTGACAGGGTATGCCCAGACGCGGTGTGTCCCTTGCTCACATTTCCACTGGATTTAAGCTAGCCTGGCTTATATGTGCTGTTAGCCTGAAACCGGTCCCAGGATGTTTGTTTCCGGTTCAGGGAAGACCTGGCTTGGCAGTTTGGGCTGGACTGTTCCAATGAGGCGCAGGGTCAAGACTGATTTGCATATAGCTGGGTCTGAACTGAGGTGGCGAAGTGAGCTAAAGAACGATGATGGATTCAACCCAGATCTGTGACTGGGGGTGAGTGTCTCAAACGTTTTAGCGCTCCGTCCATCATCTCCTTGTGTTTACTTTGTTCGCCCTAAGTTGACAAGGTATGCCCAGACATGGGTGCCTTGCTCACTTTGCCACTGGATTTAAGCTAGCCTGGCTGATGAGGGCTTATAGCCTGAAACCGGTCCCAGGATGCTTGTTTCCCGTTCAGGCAAGACCTGGCTTGGCAGTTAGGGCTGTATTCTTCCCATGAGGCACAGGGTCAAGACTGATTTGCATATAGTTGGGTCTGAACTGAGGTGGCTAAGTGAGCTAAGGAACGATGATGGATTCAACCCAGATCTGTGACTGGGGGTGAGTGTCTGAAAAGTTTCAGCGCTCCATCCATCATCTCCTTGTGCTTGCTTTGTTCGTCCTAAGTTGGAAGGGTATGCCCAGACATGGGTCCCTTGCTCACTTTGCCACTGGATTCAAGCTAGCCTGGCTTATGAGGGCTGATTGGCCGAAACCGGTAGCAGGATGCTTGTTTCCAGTTCAGGGAAGACCTGGCTTGGCAGTTCGGGCTGGACTGTTCCCATGAGGCACAGGGTCAAGACTGATTTGAATATAGCTGGGTCTGAACTGAGGTGGCGAAGTGAGCTAAAGAACGATGATGGATTTATCCCAGATCTGTGACTGGGGGTGAGTGTCTGAAAAGTTTCAGCGCTCCGTCTATCATCTCCTTGTGTTTGCTTTGTTCACCCTCAGTTGGCAGGGTATGCTCAGACGTGGGGCCCTTGCTCACTTTGCCACTGGATTTAAGCTAGCCTGGCTGATGAGGGCTGATAGCCCGAAACCGGTTCCAGGATGCTTGTTTCCGGTTCAGGAAAGACCTGGCTTGGCAGTTCGGGCTGGACTGTTCCCATAATGCACATGGTCAAGACTGATTTGCATATAGCTGGGTCTGAACTGAGGTGGCGAAGTGAGCTAAAGAACGATGATGGATTCAACCCAGATCTGTGACTTGGGGTCAGTGTCTGAAAAGTTTCAGCGCTCCGTCCATCATCTCCTTCTGTTTTCTTTGTTCGCCCTAAGTTGGCAGGGTATGCACAGACTTGTGACCCTTGCTCACTTTGCCACTGGATTCAAGCTAGCCTGGCTGATGAGGGCTGATAGCCTGAAGCCGGTCCCAGGATGCCTGTTTCTGGTTCAGGGAAGACCTGGCTTGGCAGTTCGGGCTGGACTGTTCCCATGACGCACAGGGTCAAGACTGATTTGCATATAGCTGGGTCCGAACTGAGGTGGCGAAGTGAGCTAAAGAATGATGATGGATTCAACCGAGATCTGTGACTGGGGGTGAGTTTCTCAAAAGTTTCAGCGCTCCGTCCATCATCTCCTTGTGTTTGCTTTTTTCCCCCTAAGTTGGCAGGTATGCCAAAACGTGGGTCCCTTGCTCACTTTGCCACTGGATACAAGCTAGCCTGGCTAATGAGGGCTGATAGCCCGAAGCCGGTCCCAGGATGCTTGTTTCTGGTTCAGGGAGTACCTGGCTTGGCAGTTCGGGCTGGACTGTTCCCATAAGGCACAGCATCAAGACTGATTTGCAGATAGCTGGGTCTGAACTGAGGTGGCGAAGTGAGCTAAAGAACGATGATGGATTCAACCCAGATCTGTGACTGGGGGTGAGTGTCTGAAAAGTTTCAGCGCTCCGTCCATCATCTTCTTGTGTTTGCTTTGTTCGCCCTAAGTTGGCAGGGTATGCCCAGACATGGGGCCCTTGCTCACTTTGCCACTGGATTCAAGCTAGCCTGGCTGATGAGGGCTGATAGCTCGAAACCGGTCCCAGGATGCTTGTTTCCTGTTCAGGGAATACCGGGCTTGGCAGTTCGGGCTGGACTGTTCCCATGAGGCACAGGGTCAAGACTGATTTGCATGTAGCTGGGTCTGAACTGAGGTGTCGAAGTGAGCTAAAGAACCATGATGGATTCAACCGAGATTTGTGACTGGGGGTGAGTTTCTCAAAAGTTTCAGCGCTCTGTCCATTCTCTCCTTGTGTTTGCTTTCTTCGCACTAAGTTGGCAGTTAGTCCAAAACGTGGGTCCCTTGCTCACTTTGCCACTGGATACAAGCTAGCATGGCTGATGAGGGCTGATAGCCCGAAGCCGGTCCCAGGATGCTTGTTTCTGGTTCAGGGAGTACCTGGCTTGGCAGTTCGGGCTGGACTGTTCCCATAAGGCACAGCATCAAGACTGATTTGCATATAGCTGGGTCTGAACTGAGGTGGTGAAGTGAGCTAAAGAACGATGATGGATTCAACCAAGAACTGTGACTGGGGGTGAGTGTCTGAAAAGTTTCAGCGCTCCGTCCATCATCTTCTTGTGTTTGCTTTGTTCGCCCTAAGTTGGCAGGGTATGCCCAGACGTGGGGCCCTTGCTCACTTATCCACAGGATTTAAGCTAGCCTGGCTGATGAAGGCTGATAGCCCGAAACCGGTCCCAGGATGCTTGTATCCAGTTTCGGGAAGACCTGGCTTGGCAGTTCGGGCTAGACTGTTCCAATGAGGCACAGGGTCAAGACTGATTTGCATATAGCTGGGTTTGAACTGAGGTGGCGAAGTCAGCTAAAGAACGATGATGGATTCAACCCAGATCTGTGACTGGGGGTGAGTGTCTCAAAAGTTTCAGCGGTCCCGTCCATCATCTCCTTGTGTTTGCTATGTTCGCCCTTAGTTGGCAGGGTATGCCCAGACGTGGGTCCCTTGCTCACTTTGTCACTGGATTTAAGCTAGCCTGGCTGATGAAGGCTGATAGCCCGAAACCGGTCCCAGGATGCTTGTTTCCGGTTTAGGGAAGACCTGGCTTGGCAGTTCAGACTGGACTGTTCCCATGAGGCACAGGGCCAAGACTGATTTGCATATAGCTGGGTCTGAACTGAGGTAGCGAAGTGAGCTAAAGAACGATGATGGATTCAACCCAGATCTGTGACTGGGGGTGAGTGTCTCAAATGTTTCAGCACTCCATCCATCATCTCCTTGTATTTGCTTTGTTCGCCCTAAGTTGGCAGGTATGCCCAAACGCGGGTCCCTTGCTCACTTTGCCACTGGATTCAAGCTAGCCTGGCTGATGAGAGCTGATAGCCTGAAACCGGTCCCAGGATGCTTGTTTCCGGTTCAGGGAAGACCTGGCTTGGCAGTTCGGACTGGACTGTTCCCATGAGGCACAGGGCCAAGACTGATTTGCATATAGCTGGGTCTGAACTGAGGTAGCGAAGTGAGCTAAAGAACGATGATGGATTCAACCCAGATCTGTGACTGGGGGTTAGTGTCTCAAACGTTTCAGCGCTCCATCCATCATCTCCTTGTGTTTCCTTTGTTAGCCCTAAGTTCGCAGGGTATGCCCAGACGTGGGTCCCTTGCTCACTTTGCCACTGGATTCAAGCTAGCCTGGCTGATGAGGGCTGATAGCCCGAAACCGGTCCCAGTATGCTTGTTTCTGGTTCAGGGAAGACCTGGCTTGACAGTTCGGGCTGGACTGTTCCAATGAGGCGCAGGGTCAATACTGATTTGCATATAGCTTGGTCTGAACTGAGGTGGTGAAGTGAGCTAAAGAACGATGAGGATTCAACCCAGATCTGTGACTGGGGGTGAGTGTCTCAAAAGCTTCAGCGCTCCATCCATCATCTCCTTGTGTTTACTTTGTTCTCCCTAAGTTGGCAGGTATGCCACAACGTGGGTCCCTTGCTCATTTTGCCACTGGATTTAAGCTAGTCTGGCTGATGAAGGCTGATAGCCGGAAGACGGTCCCAGGATGCTTGTTTCCGGTTCAGGGAGGACCTGGCTTGGAAGTTCGGGCTGGACTGTTCCCATAAGGCACAGCGTCAAGACTGATTTGCATATAGCTGGGTCTGAACTGAGGTGGCGAAGTGAGCTAAAGAACGATGATGGATTCAACCCAGATCTGTGACTGGGGGTGAGTGTCTCAAAGGTTTCAGCGCTCCGTCCATCATCTCCTTGTGTTTGCTTTGTTCGCCCTAAGTTGGCAGGTATGCCCAAACGCGGGTCCCTTGCTCACTTTGCCACTGGATTCAAGCTAGCCTGGCTCATGAGGGCTGATAGCCTGAAACCGGTCCCAGGATGCTAGTTTCCGGTTTAGGGAAGACCTGGCTTGGCAGTTCAGACTGGACTGTTCCCATGAGGCACAGGGCCAAGACTGATTTGCATATAGCTGGGTCTGAACTGAGGTAGCGAAGTGAGCTAAAGAACGATGAGGGATTCAACCCAGATCTGTGACTGGGGGTGAGTGTCTCAAAAGCTTCAGCGCTCCATCCATCATCTCCTTGTGTTTACTTTGTTTGCCCTAAGTTGGCAGGTATGCCCAAACGTGGGTCCCTTGCTCATTTTGCCACTGGATTTAAGCTAGTCTGGCTGATGAGGGCTGATAGCCCGAAGACGGTCCCAGGATGCTTGTTTCCTGTTCAGGGAGGAACTGGCTTGGAAGTTCGGGCTGGACTGTTCCCATAAGGCACAGCGTAAAGACTGATTTGAATATAGCTGGGTCTGAACTGAGTTGGCGAAGTGAGCTAAAGAACCATGATGGATTCAGCCGAGATTTGTGACTGGGGGTGAGTTTCTCAAAAGTTTCAGCGCTCTCTCCATTCTCTCCTTGTGTGTGTTTGCTTTCTTCGCACTAAGTTGGCAGGGTATGCCCAGACGTGGGTCCCATGCTCACTTTGCCACTGGATTCAAGCTAGCCTGGCTGATGAGGGCTGATAGTCCGAAGCCGGTCCCAGGATGCTTGTTTCTGGGTCAGTGAAGACCTGGCTTGGCAGTTCGGGCTGGACTGTTCCCATGAGGCACAGGGTCAAGACTGATTTGCATATAGCTGGGTCCGAACTGAGGTGGCGAAGTGAGCTAAAGAACGATGATGGATTCACCCAAGATCTGTGACTGGGGGTGAGTGTCTCAAAAGTTTCAGCGCTCCGTCCATCATCTCCTTGTGTTTACTTTCTTCGCCCTAAGGTGGCAGGTATGCCCAAACGTGGGTCCCTTGCTCACTTTGCCACTGGATTTTAGTTTGCCTGGCTGATAGCCCAAATCCAGTCCCAGGATGCTTGTTTCCGGTTCAGGGAGGACCTGGCTTGGCAGTTCGGGCTGGACTGTTCCCATGAGGCACAGTGTACAGACTGATTTGCATATAGCTGGGTCTGAACTGAGGTGGCGAAGTGAGCTAAAGAACGATGATGGATTCAACCCAGATCTGTGAGTGTCTCAAAAGTTTCAGCGCTCCGTCCATCATCTCCTTGTGTTTGCTTTGTTCGCCCTTAGTTGGCAGGGTATGCCCAGACGTGGGTCCCTTGCTCACTTTGTCACTGGATTTAAGCTAGCCTGGCTGATGAGGGCTGATAGCCCGAAACCGGTCCCAGGATGCTTGTTTCTGGTTCAGGGAAGACCTGGCTTGGCAGTTTGGGCTGAACTGTTCCCATGAGGCACAGGGTCAAGACTGATTTGCATAAAGCTGGGTCTGAACTGAGGTGGCGAAGTGAGCTAAAGAACGATGATAGATTCAACCAAGATCTGTGACTGGGGGGTGAGGGTCTGAAACGTTTCAGCGCTCCGTCCATCATATTCTTGTGTTTGCTTTGTTCGCCCTAAGTTGGCAGGGTATGCCCAGACGGGGAGCCCTTGCTCACTTTGCCACTGGATTTAAGCTAACCTGGCTGTAGAAGGCTGATAGCCCGAAACCGGTTTCAGGATGCTTGTTTCCGGTTTAGGGAAGACCTGGCTTGGCAGTTCGGGCTGTACTGTTCCCATGAGGCACAGGGTCAAGACTGATTTGCATATAGCTAGGTCTGAACTGAGGTGGCGAAGTGAGCTAAAGAACGATGATGGATTCAACCCAGATCTGTGACTGGGGGTGAGTGTTTCAAAAGTTTCAGCGCTCCGTCCATCATCTCCTTGTGTTTGCTTTGTTCGCCCTTAGTTGGCAGGGTATGCCCAGACGTGGGTCCCTTGCTCACTTTGTCACTGGATTTAAGCTAGCCTGGCTGATGAGGGCTAATAGCCCGAAGCCGGTCCAAGGATGCTTGTTTCCGGTTCAGGGAGGACCTGGCTTGGCAGTTCGTGCTGGACTGTTCCCATGAGGCACAGGGTACAGACTGATTTGCATATAGCTGGGTCTGAACAGAGGTGGCGAAGTGAGCTAAAGAACGATGATGGATTCAACCCAGATCTGTGACTGGGGGTGAGTGCCTGAAAAGTTTCAGCGCTCTGTCCATCATCTCATTGTGTTTGATTTGTTTGCCCTAAGTTGGCAGGGTATGCCCAGACGTGGGTCCCATGCTCACTTTGTCACTGGATTTAACTTAGCCTGGCTGATGAGGGCTGATAGCCCGAAACCGGTCCCAGGATGCTTGTTTCCGGTTCTGGGAAGACCTGGCTTGGCAGTTCGGGCTGGACTGTTCCCATGAGGCACAGGGTCAAGACTAATTTGCATATAGCTGGGTCTGAACTGAGGTGGCGAAGTGAGCTAAAGAACCATGATGGATTCAACCGAGATCTGTGACGGGGTGAGTTTCTCAAAAGTTTCAGCGCTCTGTCCATTCTCTCCTTGTGTTTGCTTTGTTCGCCTTAAGTTGGCAGGTATGCCCAAAAGTGTGTCCCTTGCTCACTTTGCCCATGGATTCAAGCTAGCCTGGCTGATGAGGGCTGATAGCCCGACACCGATCCCAGGATGCTTGTTTCCGGTTCAGGGAAGATCTGGCTTGGCAGTTCGGGCTGGCCTTTTCCCATGAGGCAGAGGGTCAAGACTTCCATGCATATATCTGGTTCTGAACTGTGGTGGCGAAGTGAGCTTAAGAACGATGATGGATTCAACCCAGATCTGTGACTGGAGGTAAGTGTCTCAAAACTTTCAGCGCTTCGTCCATCATCTCCTTGTGTTTGCTTTGTTCTCCGTAAGTTGGCATCGTATGCCCAGACGTGAGACCCTTGCTCACTTTGCCACTGGATTCAAGCTAGCCTGGCTGATGAGGGCTGATAGCTCTAAACCGGTCCCAGGATGCTTGTTTCTGGTTCAGGGTAGACTTGGCTTGTCAGTTCGGGCTGGACTGTTCCCATGAGGCAGAGGGTCAAGACTGATTTGCATAAAGCTGGGTCTGAACTAAGGTGGCGAAGTGAGCTAAAGAACGATGATGGATTCAACCCAGATCTGTGAATGGGGGTGAGTGTCTCAAAAGTTTCAGTGCTCCATCCATCATCTCCTTGTGTTTGCTTTGTTCGCCCTAAGTTGGCAGGGTATGCCCAGACGTGGGTCCATTGCTTACTTTGCCACTGGATTCAAGCTAGCCTGGCTGATGAGGGCTGATATCCCGATACCGGTCCTAGGATGCATGTTTCTGGTTCAGGGAAGACCTGGCTTGGCAGTTCGGGCTGGACTGTTCCCATGAGGCACAGGGTCGAGACTGATGTGCATATATCTGGGTCTGAACTGAGGTGGCGAAGTGAGCTAAAGAATGATGATGGATTCAACCCAAATCTAGGACTGGGGGTGAGTGTCTGAAAGGTTTCAGCGCTCTGTCCATCATCTCCTTGTGTATGCTTTGTTTGCCCTAAGTTGGCAGGGTATGCCCAGACGTCGTGGGTCCCTTGCTCACTTTTCCACTGGATTTAAGCTAGCCTGGCTGATGAGGGCTGATAGCCCGAAACCGGTCCCAGGATGCTTGTTTCTGGTTCAGGTAAACCCTGGCTTGGCAGTTCAGGCTGGACTGTTCCTATGAGGTACAAGATCAAGAATGATTTGCATATAGCTGGGTCTGAACTGAGGTGGGGAAGTGAGCTAAAGAACGGTGATGGATTGAACCCAGATCTGCGAATGGGGGTGAGTGTCTGGAAAGTTTGAGCGCTCAGTCCATCATCTCATAGTTTTTGGTTTTTTCGTCCTAAGTTGGCAGGGTATGCCCAGACGTCTTGGGTCTCTAGGTCAATTTTCCACTGGATTTAAGCTAGCCTGGCTGATGAGGGCTGATAGCCCGAAACCGGTCCCAGGATGCTTGTTTCTGGTTCAGGGAAGACCTGGCTTGGCAGTTCGGGATGGACTGTTCCCATGAGTCACAGGGTCAAGACTGATTTGCAAATAGCTGGGTCTAAACTGAGGTGGCGAAGTGAGCTAAAGAACGATGATGGATTCAAGCCAGATCTGTGACTGAGGGTGAGTATCTGAAAGGTTTCAGCGCTCCATCCGTCATCTCCTCTTGTTTTCTTTGATCGCCCTAAGTTGGCAGGGAATGCCCAGACGTGGATCCCTTGCTCACTTTGCCACTGGATTCAAGCTAGCCTGACTGATGAGGGCTGATAGCCCGAAACCGGTCCCAGAATGATTGTTTTCGGTTAAGGGAAGACCTGGCTTGGCAGTTCAGGCTGGACTGTTCCCATGAGGCACAGGGTCAAGAATGATTTGCATATAGCTGGTTCTGAACTGAGGTGGCAAAGTGAGGTAAATAACGGTGATGGATTCAACCCAGATCTGTGACTGGGGGTGAGTTTCTCAAAAGTTTCAGCGCTCCGTCCATCATCTCCTTGTTCGCCCTTAGTTGGCAGGCTATGCCCAGACGTAGGTCCCTTGCTCACTTTGGCACTGGATTCAAGCTAGCCTGACTGATGAGGGCTGATAGCCCGAAACAGGTCCCAGAATGCTTGTTTCCGGTTCAGGGAAGACCTGGCTTGGCAGTTTGGGCTGGACTGTTCCCATGAGGCACAGGGTCAAGACTGATTTGCATAAAGCTGGGTCTGAACTGAGGTGGCGAAGTGAGCTAAAGATCGATGATGGATTCAACCAAGATCTGTGACTGGGGGTGAGTGTCTGAAAAGTTTCAGTGCTCCGTCCATCATCCCCTTGTGTTTGCTTTGTTCGCCCTAAGTTGGCAGGTATGCCCAAACGCCGGTCCCTTGCTCACTTTGCCACTGGATTCAAGCTAGCCTGGCCGATGAGGGCTGATAGCCCGAAACCGGTCCCAGGATGCTTGTATCCGGTTTAGGGAAGACCTGGCTTGGCAGTTCGGGCTAGACTGTTCCAATGAGGCACAGGGTCAAGACTGATTTGCATATAGCTGGGTTTGAACTGAGGTGGCGAAGTCAGCTAAAGAACGATGATGGATTCAACCCAGATCTGTGACTGGGGGTGAGTGTCTCAAAAGTTTCAGCGGTCCCGTCCATCATCTCCTTGTGTTTGCTTTGTTCGCCCTTAGTTGGCAGGGTATGCCCAGACGTGGGTCCCTTGCTCACTTTGTCACTGGATTTAACCTAGCCTGGCTGATGAGGGCTGATAGCCCGAAACCGGTCCCAGGATGCTTGTTTCCTGTTCAGGGAAGACCTGGCTTGGCAGTTTGGGCTGGACTGTTCCCATGAGGCACAGGGTCAAGACTGATTTGCATAAAGCTGGGTCTGAACTGAGGTGGCGAAGTGATCGTAAGAACGATGATGGATTCAACAAAGATCTGTGACTTGGGGTGAGTGTCTGAAAAGTTTCAGCGCTCCGTCCATCATCTTCTTGTGTTTGCTTTTTTCGCACTAAGTTGGCAGGGTAGGCGCAGACGTGGGGCCCTTGCTCACTTTGCCCCTGGATTTAAGCTAGCCCGGTTGATGAAGGCTGATAGCCCGAAACCGGTCCCAGGATGCTTGTTTCCGGTTTAGGGAAGACCTGGCTTGGCAGTTCAGACTGGACTGTTCCCATGAGGCACAGGGCCAGGACTGATTTGCATATAGCTGGGTCTGAACTGAGGTAGCGAAGTGAGCTAAAGAACGATGATAGATTCAACCCAGATCTGTGACTGGGGGTGAGTGTCTCAAATGTTTCAGCACTCCATCCATCATCTCCTTGTGTTTGCTTTGTTCGCCCTAAGTTGGCAGGTATGCCCAAACGCGGGTCCCTTGCTCACTTTGCCACTGGATTCAACCTAGCCTGGCTGATGAGGGCTGATAGCCTGAAACCGGTCCCAGGATGCTTGTTTCCGGTTCAGGGAAGACCTGGCTTGGCAGTTCGGACTGGACTGTTCCCATGAGGCACAGGGCCAAGACTGATTTGCATATAGCTGGGTCTGAACTGAGGTAGCGAAGTGAGCTAAAGAACGATGATGGATTCAACCCAGATCTGTGACTGGGGGTGAGTGTCTCAAATTTTTCAGCGCTCCATCCATCATCTCCTTGTGTTTCCTTTGTTAGCCCTAAGTTCGCAGGGTATGCCCAGACGGGGGTCCCTTGCTCACTTTGCCACTGGATTCAAGCTAGCCTGGCTGATGAGGGCTGATAGCCCGAAACCGGTCCCAGTATGCTTGTTTCTGGTTCAGGGAAGACCTGGCTTGACAGTTCGGGCTGGACTGTTCCAATGAGGCGCAGGGTCAATACTGATTTGCATATAGCTTGGTCTGAACTGAGGTGGTGAAGTGAGCTAAAGAACGATGAGGGATTCAACCCAGATCTGTGACTGGGGGTGAGTGTCTCAAAAGCTTCAGCGCTCCATCCATCATCTCCTTGTGTTTACTTTGTTCTCCCTAAGTTGGCAGGTATGCCACAACGTGGGTCCCTTGCTCATTTTGCCACTGGATTTAAGCTAGCCTGGCTGATGAGGGCTGATAGCCCGAAGACGGTCCCAGGATGCTTGTTTCCGGTTCAGGGAGGACCTGGCTTGGAAGTTCGGGCTGGACTGTTCCCATAAGGCACAGCGTCAAGACTGATTTGCATATAGCTGGGTCTGAACTGAGGTGGCGAAGTGAGCTAAAGAACGATGATGGATTCAACCCAGATCTGTGACTGGGGGTGAGTGTCTCAAAGGTTTCAGCGCTCCGTCCATCAACTCCTTGTGCTTGCTTTGTTCGCCCTTAGTTGGCAGGGTATGCCCAGATGTTGGTCCCTTGCTCACTTTGTCAGTGGATTTAAGCTAGCCTGGCTGATGAGGGCTGATAGCCCGAAACCGGTCCCAGGATGCTTGTTTCCGGTTCAGGGAAGACCTGGCTTGGCAGTTCGGGCTGGACTGTTCCCATGAGGCACAGGGTCAAGACTGATTTGCATAAAGCTGGGTCTGAACTGAGGTGGCGAAGTGAGCTAAAGAACGATGATGGATTCAACCGAGATCTGTGACTGGGGGTGAGTGTCTCAAATGTTTCAGCACTCCATCCATCATCTCCTTGTGTTTGCTTTGTTCGCCCTAAGTTGGCAGGTATGCCCAAACGCGGGTCCCTTGCTCACTTTGCCACTGGATTCAAGCTAGCCTGGCTCATGAGGGCTGATAGCCTGAAACCGGTCCCAGGATGCTAGTTTCCGGTTTAGGGAAGACCTGGCTTGGCAGTTCAGACTGGACTGTTCCCATGAGGCACAGGGCCAAGACTGATTTGCATATAGCTGAGTCTGAACTGAGGTAGCGAAGTGAGCTAAAGAACGATGATGGATTCAACCCAGATCTGTGACTGGGGGTGAGTGTCTCAAAAGCTTCAGTGCTCCATCCATCATCTCCTTGTGTTTACTTTGTTTGCCCTAAGTTGGCAGGTATGCCCAAACGTGGGTCCCTTGCTCATTTTGCCACTGGATTTAAGCTAGTCTGGCTGATGAGGGCTGATAGCCCGAAGACGGTCCCAGGATGCTTGTTTCCCGTTCAGGGAGGAACTGGCAAGGAAGTTCGGGCTGGACTGTTCCCATAAGGCACAGCGTAAAGACTGATTTGAATATAGCTGGGTCTGAACTGAGTTGGCGAAGTGAGCTAAAGAACCATGATGGATTCAGCCGAGATTTGTGACTGGGGGTGAGTTTCTCAAAAGTTTCAGCGCTCTCTCCATTCTCTCCTTGTGTGTGTTTGCTTTCTTCGCACTAAGTTGGCAGGGTATGCCCAGACGTGGGTCCCTTGCTCACTTTGCCACTGGATCCAAGCTAGCCTGGCTGATGAGGGCTGATAGTTCGAAGCCGGTCCCAGGATGCTTGTTTCTGGGTCAGTGAAGACCTGGCTTGGCAGTTCGGGCTGGACTGTTCCCATGAGGCACAGGGTCAAGACTGATTTGCATATAGCTGGGTCCGAACTGAGGTGGCGAAGTGAGCTAAAGAACGATGATGGATTCACCCAAGATCTGTGACTGGGGGTGAGTGTCTCAAAAGTTTCAGCGCTCCGTCCATCATCTCCTTGTGTTTACTTTCTTCGCCCTAAGTTGGCAGGTATGCCCAAACGTGGGTCCCTTGCTCACTTTGCCACTGGATTTTAGCTTGCCTGGCTGATAGCCCAAATCCAGTCCCAGGATGCTTGTTTCCGGTTCAGGGAGGACCTGGCTTGGCAGTTCGGGCTGGACTGTTCCCATGAGGCACAGTGTACAGACTGATTTGCATATAGCTGGGTCTGAACTGAGGTGGCGAAGTGAGCTAAAGAACGATGATGGATTCAACCCAGATCTGTGAGGGTGTCTCAAAAGTTTCAGCGCTCCGTCCATCATCTCCTTGTGTTTGCTTTGTTCGCCCTTAGTTGGCAGGGTATGCCCAGACGTGGGTCCCTTGCTCACTTTGTCACTGGATTTAAGCTAGCCTGGCTGATGAGGGCTGATAGCCCGAAACCGGTCCCAGGATGCTTATTTCTGGTTCAGGGAAGACCTGGCTTGGCAGTTCGGGCTGGACTGTTCCCATGAGGCACAGGGTCAAGACTGGTTTGCATAAAGCTGGGTCTGAACTGAGGTGGCGAAGTGAGCTAAAGAACGATGATGGATTCAACCGAGATCTGTGACTGGGGGTGAGTGTCTCAAATGTTTCAGCTCTCCATCCATCATCTCCTTGTGTTTGCTTTGTTCGCCCTAAGTTGGCAGGTATGCCCAAACGCGGGTCCCTTGCTCACTTTGCCACTGGATTCAAGCTAGCCTGGCTAATGAGGGCTGATAGCCTGAAACCGGTCCCAGGATGCTAGTTTCCGGTTTAGGGAAGACCTGGCTTGGCAGTTCAGACTGGACTGTTCCCATGAGGCACAGGGCCAAGACTGATTTGCATATAGCTGGGTCTGAACTGAGGTAGCGAAGTGAGCTAAAGAACGATGAGGGATTCAATCCAGATCTGTGACTGGGGGTGAGTGTCTCAAAAGCTTCAGCGCTCCATCCATCATCTCCTTGTGTTTACTTTGTTTGCCCTAAGTTGGCAGGTATGCCCAAACGTGGGTCCCTTGCTCATTTTGCCACTGGATTTAAGCTAGTCTGGCTGATGAGGGCTGATAGCCCGAAGACGGTCCCAGGATGCTTGTTTCCCGTTCAGGGAGGAACTGGCTTGGAAGTTCGGGCTGGACTGTTCCCATAAGGCACAGCGTAAAGACTGATTTGAATATAGCTGGGTCTGAACTGAGTTGGCGAAGTGAGCTAAAGAACCATGATGGATTCAGCCGAGATTTGTGACTGGGGGTGAGTTTCTCAAAAGTTTCAGCGCTCTCTCCATTCTCTCCTTGTGTGTGTTTGCTTTCTTCGCACTAAGTTGGCAGGGTATGCCCAGACGTGGGTCCCTTTCTCACTTTGCCACTGGATTCAAGCTAGCCTGGCTGATGAGGGCTGATAGTCCGAAGCCGGTCCCAGGATGCTTGTTTCTGGGTCAGTGAAGACCTGGCTTGGCAGTTCGGGCTGGACTGTTCCCATGAGGCACAGGGTCAAGACTGATTTGCATATAGCTGGGTCCGAACTGAGGTGGCGAAGTGAGCTAAAGAACGATGATGGATTCACCCAAGATCTGTGACTGGGGGTGAGTGTCTCAAAAGTTTCAGCGCTCCGTCCATCATCTCCTTGTGTTTACTTTCTTCGCCCTAAGTTGGCAGGTATGCCCAAACGTGGGTCCCTTGCTCACTTTGCCACTGGATTTTAGTTTGCCTGGCTGATAGCCCAAATCCAGTCCCAGGATGCTTGTTTCCGGTTCAGGGAGGACCTGGCTTGGCAGTTCGGGCTGGACTGTTCCCATGAGGCACAGTGTCACAGACTGATTTGCATATAGCTGGGTCTGAACTGAGGTGGCGAAGTGAGCTAAAGAACGATGATGGATTCAACCCAGATCTGTGAGGTGTCTCAAAAGTTTCAGCGCTCCGTCCATCATCTCCTTGTGTTTGCTTTGTTCGCCCTTAGTTGGCAGGGTATGCCCAGACGTGGGTCCCTTGCTCACTTTGTCACTGGATTTAAGCTAGCCTGGCTGATGAGGGCTGATAGCCCGAAACCGGTCCCAGGATGCTTGTTTCTGGTTCAGGGAAGACCTGGCTTGGCAGTTTGGGCTGAACTGTTCCCATGAGGCACAGGGTCAAGACTGATTTGCATAAAGCTGGGTCTGAACTGAGGTGGCGAAGTGAGCTAAAGAACGATGATGGATTCAACCAAGATCTGTGACTGGGGGTGAGGGTCTGAAACGTTTCAGCGCTCCGTCCATCATCTTCTTGTGTTTGCTTTGTTCGCCCTAAGTTGGCAGGGTATGCCCAGACGTGGGAGCCCTTGCTCACTTTGCAACTGGATTTAAGCTAACCTGGCTGTAGAAGGCTGATAGCCCGAAACCGGTTTCAGGATGCTTGTTTCCGGTTTAGGGAAGACCTGGTTTGGCAGTTCGGGCTGTACTGTTCCCATGAGGCACAGGGTCAAGACTGATTTGCATATAGCTGGGTCTGAACAGAGGTGGCGAAGTGAGCTAAAGAACGATGATGGATTCAACCCAGATCTGTGACTGGGGGTGAGTGCCTGAAAAGTTTCAGCGCTCTGTCCATCATCTCATTGTGTTTGATTTGTTTGCCCTAAGTTGGCAGGGTATGCCCAGACGTGGGTCCCATGCTCACTTTGTCACTGGATTTAACTTAGCCTGGCTGATGAGGGCTGATAGCCCGAAACCGGTCCAAGGATGCTTGTTTCCGGTTCAGGGAGGACCTGGCTTGGCAGTTCGTGCTGGACTGTTCCCGTGAGGCACAGGGTACAGACTGATTTGCATATAGCTGGGTCTGAACTGAGGTGGCGAAGTGAGCTAAAGAACGATGATGGATTCAACCCAGATCTGTGACTGGGGTGAGTGCCTGAAAAGTTTCAGCGCTCTGTCCATCATCTCATTGTGTTTGATTTGTTTGCCCTAAGTTGGCAGGGTATGCCCAGACGTGGGTCCCATGCTCACTTTGTCACTGGATTTAAGCTTGCCTGGCTGATGAGGGCTGATAGCCCGAAACCGGTCCCAGGATGCTTGTTTCCGGTTCTGGGAAGACCTGGCTTGGCAGTTCGGGCTGGACTGTTCCCATGAGGCACAGGGTCAAGACTGATTTGCATATAGCTGGGTCTGAACTGAGGTGGCGAAGTGAGCTAAAGAACCATGATGGATTCAACCGAGATCTGTGACTGGGGGTGAGTTTCTCAAAAGTTTCAGCGCTCTGTCCATTCTCTCCTTGTGTTTGCTTTGTTCGCCCTAAGTTGGCAGGTATGCCCAAACGCGGGTCCCTTGCTCACTTTGCCACTGGATTCAAGCTAGCCTGGCTGATGAGGGCTGATAGCCCGACACCGATCCCAGGATGCTTGTTTCCGGTTCAGGGAAGATCTGGCTTGGCAGTTCGGGCTGGCCTTTTCCCATGAGGCAGAGGGTCAAGACTCCATGCATATATCTGGTTCTGAACTGAGGTGGCGAAGTGAGCTTAAGAACGATGATGGATTCAACCCAGATCTGTGACTGGAGGTAAGTGTCTCAAAAGTTTCAGCGCTCCGTCCATCATCTCCTTGTGTTTGCTTTGTTCTCCGTAAGTTGGCATCGTATGCCCAGACGTGAGACCCTTGCTCACTTTGCCACTGGATTCAAGCTAGCCTGGCTGATGAGGGCTGATAGCCCTAAACCGGTCCCAGGATGCTTGTTTCTGGTTCAGGGTAGACTTGGCTTGTCAGTTCGGGCTGGACTGTTCCCATGAGGCAGAGGGTCAAGACTGATTTGCATAAAGCTGGGTCTGAACTAAGGTGGCGAAGTGAGCTAAAGAGCGATGATGGATTCAACCCAGATCTGTGAATGGGGGTGAGTGTCTCAAAAGTTTCAGCGCTCCATCCATCATCTCCTTGTGTTTGCTTTGTTCGCCCTAAGTTGGCAGGGTATGCCCAGACGTGGGACCATTGCTTACTTTGCCACTGGATTCAAGCTAGCCTGGCTGATGAGGGCTGATATCCCGATACCGGTCCTAGGATGCTTGTTTCTGGTTCAGGGAAGACCTGGCTTGGCAGTTCGGGCTGGACTGTTCCCATGAGGCACAGGGTCGAGACTGATGTGCATATATCTGGGTCTGAACTGAGGTGGCGAAGTGAGCTAAAGAATGATGATGGATTCAACCCAAATCTAGGACTGGGGGTGAGTGTCTGAAAGGTTTCAGCACTCTGTCCATCATCTCCTTGTGTATGCTTTGTTCGCCCTAAGTTGGCAGGGTATGCCCAGACGTCGTGGGTCCCTTGCTCACTTTTCCACTGGATTTAAGCTAGCCTGGCTGATGAGGGCTGATAGCCCGAAACCGGTCCCAGGATGCTTGTTTCTGGTTCAGGTAAACCCTGGCTTGGCAGTTCAGGCTGGACTGTTCCTATGAGGTACAAGATCAAGAATGATTTGCATATAGCTGGGTCTGAACTGAGGTGGGGAAGTGAGCTAAAGAACGATGATGGATTGAACCCAGATCTGCGAATGGGGGTGAGTGTCTGGAAAGTTTGAGCGCTCAGTCCATCATCTCATTGTGTTTGCTTTGTTCGTCCTAAGTTGGCAGGGTATGCCCAGACGTCTTGGGTCTCTAGGTCAATTTTCCACTGGATTTAAGCTAGCCTGGCTGATGAGGGCTGATAGCCCGAAACCGGTCCCAGGATGCTTGTTTCTGGTTCAGGGAAGACCTGGCTTGGCAGTTCGGGATGGACTGTTCCCATGAGTCACAGGGTCAAGACTGATTTGCAAATAGCTGGGTCTAAACTGAGGTGGCGAAGTGAGCTAAAGAACGATGATGGATTCAAGCCAGATCTGTGACTGAGGGTGAGTATCTGAAAGGTTTCAGCGCTCCATCCGTCATCTCCTTGTTGTTTGCTTTGTTCGCCCTAAGTTGGCAGGGTATGCCCAGACGTGGATCCCTTGCTCACTTTGCCACTGGATTCAAGCTAGCCTGACTGATGAGGGCTGATAGCCCGAAACCGGTCCCAAAATGCTTGTTTTCGGTTAAGGGAAGACCTGGCTTGGCAGTTCAGGCTGGACTGTTCCCATGAGGCACAGGGTCAAGAATGATTTGCATATAGCTGGTTCTGAACTGAGGTGGCAAAGTGAGCTAAATAACGGTGATGGATTCAACCCAGATCTGTGACTGGGGGTGAGTTTCTCAAAAGTTTCAGCGCTCCGTCCATCATCTCCTTTGCTTTGTTCGCCCTTAGTTGGCAGGCTATGCCCAGACGTGGGTCCCTTGCTCACTTTGGCACTGGATTCAAGCTAGCCTGGCTGATGAGGGCTGATAGCCCGAAACCGGTCCCAGGATGCTTGTTTCCGGTTCAGGGAAGACCTGGCTTGGCAGTTTGGGCTGGACTGTTCCCATGAGGCACAGGGTCAAGACTGATTTGCATAAAGCTGGGTCTGAACTGAGGTGGTGAAGTGAGCTAAAGATCGATGATGGATTCAACCAAGATCTGTGACTGGGGGTGAGTGTCTGAAAAGTTTCAGTGCTCCGTCCATCATCTTCTTATGTTTGCTTTGTTCGCCCTAAGTTGGCAGGTATGCCCAAACGTGGGTCCCTAGCTCACTTTGCCACTGGATTTAAGCTAGCCTGGCTGATGAGGGCTGATAGCCCGAAACCAGTCCCAGGATGCTTGTTTCCTGTTCAGGGAAGACCTGGCATGGCAGTTGAGGCTGGACTGTTCCCATGAGGCACAGGGTCAAGACTGATTTGCATATAGCTGGGTCTGAACGGAGGTGTCGAAGTGAGCTAATGAACGATAATGGATTAAACCCAGAACTGTGACTGGGGTTGAGTGTATCAAAAGTTTCAGCGCTCCGTCCGTCATCTCCTTGTGTTTGCTTTTTTCCCCCTAAGTTGGCAGGTATGCCAAAACGTGGGTCCCTTGCTCACTTTGCCACTGGATTCAACTAGCTTGGCTGATGGGGGCTGGTAGCTCGAAACCGGTCCCAGGATGCTTGTTTCCGGTTCAGGGAAGACCGGGCTTGGCAGTTCGGGCTAGACTGTTCCCATGAGGCACAGGGTACAGACTGATTTGCATATAGCTGGGTCTGAATTGAGGTGGCGAAGTGAGCTAAAGAACGATGATGGATTCAATCCAGATCTGTGACTGGGGGTGAGTGTCTGAAAAGTTTCAGCGCTATGCCCATCATCTCATTGTGTTTGCTTTGTTCGCCCTAAGTTGGCAGGGTATGCCCAGACGTGGGTCCCTTGCTCACTTTGCCACTGGATTCAAGCTAGCCTGGCTGATGAGGGCTGATAGTCCGAAGCTGGTCCCAGGATGCTTGTTTCTGGTTTAGGGAAGACCTGGCTTGGCAGTTCGGGCTGGACTGTTCCCATGAGGCACAGGGTCAAGACTAATTTGCATATAGCTGAGTCTGAACTGAGGTGGCGAAGTGAGCTAAAGAACCATGATGGATTCAACCGAGATCTGTGACTGGGGGTGAGTTTCTCAAAAGTTTCAGCGCTCTGTCCATTCTCTCCTTGTGTTTGCTTTCTTCACACTAAGTTGGCCGGGTATACCCAGAGGTGGGTCCCTTGCTCACTTTGTCACTGGATTCAAGCTAGCCTGGCTGATGAGGGCTGATAGCTCGAAACCGGTCCCAGGATTCTTGTTTACGGTTCTGGGAAGACCTGGCTTGTCAGTTCGGGCTGGACTGTTCCCATGAGGCAGAGGGTCAAGACTGATTTGCATAAAGCTGGGTCTGAACTAAGGTGGCGAAGTGAGCTAAAGAACGATGATGGATTCAACCCAGATCTGTGACTGGGGGTGAGTGTCTGAAAAGTTTCAGCGCTCCGTCCATCAACTCCTTGTGTTTGCTTTGTTCGCCCTAAGTTGGCAGGGCATGCCCAGACGTCGTGTGTCCCTTGCTCACTTTTCCACTGGATTTAAGCTAGCCTGGCTGATGAGGGCTGATAGCCCGAAACCCGTCCCAGGATGCTTGTTTCTGGTTCAGGGAAGACCTGGCTTGGCAGTTCGGGCTGGACTGATCCCATGATGCACGGGGTCAAGACTGATTTGCAAATAGCTGGGTCTGAACTGAGGTGGCGAAGTGAGGTAAACAATGGTGATGAATTCAACCCAGATCTGTGACTGGGGGTGAGTGTCTCAAAACTTTCAGCGCTCCGTCCATCATCTCCATGTGTTTGCTTTGTTCGCCCTAAGTTGACAGGGTATGCCCAGACGCGGTGTGTCCCTTGCTCACATTTCCACTGGATTTAAGCTAGCCTGGCTTATATGGGCTGTTAGCCTGAAATCGGTCCCAGGATGTTTGTTTCCGGTTCAGGGAAGACGTGGCTTGGCAGTTTGGGCTGGACTGTTCCAATGAGGCGCAGGGTCAAGACTGATTTGCATATAGCTGGGTCTGAACTGAGGTGGCGAAGTGAGCTAAAGAACGATGATGGATTCAACCCAGATCTGTGACTGGGGGTGAGTGTCTCAAACGTTTTAGCGCTCCGTCCATCATCTCCTTGTGTTTACTTGGTTTTCCCTAAGTTGACAGGGTATGCCCAGACGTGGGTGCCTTGCTCACTTTGCCACTGGATTTAAGCTAGCCTGGCTGATGAGGGCTTATAGCCTGAAACCGGTCCCAGGATGCTTGTTTCCCGTTCAGGCAAGTCCTGGCTTGGCAGTTAGGGCTGTATTCTTCCCATGAGGCACAGGGTCAAGACTGATTTGCATATAGCTGGGTCTGAACTGAGGTGGCTAAGTGAGCTAAGGAACGATGATGGATTCAACCCAGATCTGTGACTGGGGGTGAGTGTCTGAAAAGTTTCAGCGCTCCATCCATCATCTCCTTGTGCTTGCTTTGTTCGCCCTAAGTTGGAAGGGTATGCCCAGACATGGGTCCCTTGCTCACTTTGCCACTGGATTCAAGCTAGCCTGGCTTATGAGGGCTGATTGCCCGAAACCGGTCCAGGATGCTTGTTTCCAGTTCAGGGAAGACCTGGCTTGGCAGTTCGGGCTGGATTGTTCCCATGAGGCACAGGGTCAAGACTGATTTGCATATAGCTGGGTCTGAACTGAGGTGGCGAAGTGAGCTAAAGAACGATGATGGATTTATCCCAGATCTGTGACTGGGGGTGAGTGTCTGAAAAGTTTCAGCGCTCCATCCATCATCTCCTTGTGTTTGCTTTGTTCGCCCTTAGTTTGCAGGGTATGCCCAGACGTGGGTCCCTTGCTCACTATGTCACTGGATTTAAGCTAGCCTGGTTGATGAGGGCTGATAGCCCAAAGCCGATCCCAGGATGCTTGTTTCCGGTTCAGGGAGGACCTGGCTTGGCAGTTCGTGCTGGACTGTTCCCATGAGGCACAGGGTCAAGACTGATTTGCATATATATCTGGGTGTGAACTGAGGTGGCGAAGTGAGCTAAAGAACGATGATGGGTTCAACCCAGATCTGTGACTGGGGGTGAGTGTCTGAAAAGTTTCAGCGCTCCGTCCATCATCTTCTTGTGTTTGCTTTGTTCGCCCTAAGTTGGCAGGGTATGCCCAGACATGGGGCCCTTGCTCACTTTGCCACTGGATTTAAGCTAGCCTGGCTGATGAGGGCTGATAGCTCGAAACCGGTCCCAGGATGCTTGTTTTCGGTTCAGGGAATACCGGGCTTGGCAGTTCGGGCTGGACTGTTCCCATGAGGCACAGGGTCAAGACTGATTTGCATGTAGCTGGGTCTGAACTGAGGTGGCGAAGTGAGCTAAAGAACCATGATGGATTCAACCGAGATTTGTGACTGGGGGTGAGTTTCTCAAAAGTTTCAGCGCTCTGTCCATTCTCTCATTGTGTTTGCTTTCTTCGCACTAAGTTGGCAGGTATGCCAAAACGTGGGTCCCTTGCTCACTTTGCCACTGGATACAAGCTAGCCTGGCTAATGAGGGCTGATAGCCCGAAGCCGGTCCCAGGATGCTTGTTTCCGGTTCAGGGAGTACCTGGCTTGGCAGTTCGGGCTGGACTGTTCCCATAAGGCACAGCATCAAGACTGATTTGCATATAGCTGGGTCTGAACTGAGGTGGTGAAGTGAGCTAAAGAACGATGATGGATTCAACCAAAATCTGTGACTGGGGGTGAGTGTCTGAAAAGTTTCAGCGCTCCGTCCATCATCTTCTTGTGTTTGCTTTGTTCGCCCTAAGTTGGCAGGGTATGCCCAGACGTGGGGCCCTTGCTCACTTTGCCGCTGGATTTAAGCTAGCCTGGCTGATGAAGGCTGATAGCCCGAAACCGGTCCCAGGATGCTTGTATCCGGTTTAGGAAAGACCTGGCTTGGCAGTTCGGGCTAGACTGTTCCCATGAGGCACAGGGTCAAGACTGATTTGCATATAGCTGGGTTTGAACTGAGGTGGCGAAGTCAGCTAAAGAACGATGATGGATTCAACCCAGATCTGTGACTGGGGGTGAATGTCTCAAAAGTTTCAGCGGTCCCGTCCATCATCTCCTTGTGTTTGCTTTGTTCGCCCTTAGTTGGCAGGGTATGCCCAGACGTGGGTCCCTTGCTCACTTTGTCACTGGATTTAAGCTAGCCTGGCTGATGAGGGCTGATAGCCCGAAACCGGTCCCAGGATGCTTGTTTCCTGTTCAGGGAAGACCTGGCTTGGCAGTTTGGGCTGGACTGTTCCCATGAGGCACAGGGTCAAGACTGATTTGCATAAAGCTGGGTCTGAACTGAGGTGGCGAAGTGATCTAAAGAACGATGATGGATTCAACAAAGATCTGTGACTTGGGGTGAGTGTCTGAAAAGTTTCAGCGCTCCGTCCATCATCTTCTTGTGTTTGCTTTGTTCGCCCTAAGTTGGCAGGGTAGGCCCAGACGTGGGGCCCTTGCTCACTTTGCCACTGGATTTAAGCTAGCCCAGTTGATGAAGGCTGATAGCCCGAAACCGGTCCCAGGATGCTTGTTTCCGGTTTAGGGAAGACCTGGCTTGGCAGTTCAGACTGGACTGTTCCCATGAGGCACAGGACCAAGACTGATTTGCATATAGCTGGGTCTGAACTGAGGTAGCGAAGTGAGCTAAAGAACGATGATGGATTCAACCCAGATCTGTGACTGGGAGTGAGTGTCTCAAATGTTTCAGCACTCCATCCATCATCTCCTTGTGTTTGCTTTGTTCGCCCTAAGTTGGCAGGTATGCCCAAACGCGGGTCCCTTGCTCACTTTGCCACTGGATTCAAGCTAGCCTGGCTGATGAGGGCTGATAGCCTGAAACCGGTCCCAGGATGCTTGTTTCTGGTTCAGGGAAGACCTGGCTTGACAGTTCGGGCTGGACTGTTCCCATGAGGCAGAGGGTCAATACTGATTTGCATATAGCTTGGTCTGAACTGAGGTGGTGAAGTGAGCTAAAGAACGATGAGGGATTCAACCCAGATCTCTGACTGGGGGTGAGTGTCTCAAAAGCTTCAGCGCTCCATCCATCATCTCCTTGTGTTTACTTTGTTCTCCCTAAGTTGGCAGGTATGCCCAAACGTGGGTCCCTTGCTCATTTTGCCACTGGATTTAAGCTAGTCTGGCTGATGAGGGCTGATAGCCCGAAGACGGTCCCTGGATGCTTGTTTCCGGTTCAGGGCGGACCTGGCTTGGAAGTTCGGGCTGGACTGTTCCCATAAGGCACAGCGTCAAGACTGATTTGCATATAGCTGGGTCTGAACTGAGGTGGCGAAGTGAGCTAAAGAACGATGATGGATTCAACCCAGATCTGTGACTGGGGGTGAGTGTCTCAAAAGTTTCAGCGCTCCGTCCATCATCTCGTTGTGTTTGCTTTGTTCGCCCTTAGTTGGCAGGGTATGCCCAGACGTTGGTCCCTTGCTCACTTTGTCACTGGATTTAAGCTAGCCTGGCTGATGAGGGCTGATAGCCCGAAACCGGTCCCAGGATGCTTGTTTCCGGTTCAGGGAAGACCTGGCTTGGCAGTTCGGGATGGACTGTTCCCATGAGGCACAGGGTCAAGACTGATTTGCATAAAGCTGGGTCTGAACTGAGGTGGCGAAGTGAGCTAAAGAACGATGATGGATTCAACCGAGATCTGTGACTGGGGGTGAGTGTCTCAAATGTTTCAGCACTCCATCCATCATCTCCTTGTTTTTGCTTTGTTCGCCCTAAGTTGGCAGGGTATGCCCAGACGCGGGTCCCTTGCTCACTTTGCCACTGGATTCAAGCTAGCCTGGCTGATGAGGGCTGATAGCCTGAAACCGGTCCCAGGATGCTAGTTTCCGGTTTAGGGAAGACCTGGCTTGGCAGTTCAGGCTGGACTGTTCCCATGAGGCACAGGGTCAAGACTGATTTGCATATAGCTGGGTTTGAACTGAGGTAGCGAAGTGAGCTAAAGAACGATGATGGATTCAACCCAGATCTGTGACTGGGGGTGAGTGTCTCAAAAGCTTCAGCGCTCCATCCATCATCTCCTTGTGTTTACTTTGTTTGCCCTAAGTTGGCAGGTATGCCCAAACGTGGGTCCCTTGCTCATTTTGCCACTGGATTTAAGCTAGTCTGGCTGATGAGGGCTGATAGCCCGAAGCCGGTCCCAGGATGCTTGTTTCTGGGTCAGGGAAGACCTGGTTTGGCAGTTAGGGATGGACTGTTCCCATGAGGCACAGGGTCAAGACTGATTTGCATATAGCTGGGTCCGAACTGAGGTGGCGAAGTGAGCTAAAGAACGATGATGGATTCAACCAAGATCTGTGACTGGGGGTGAGTGTCTCAAAAGTTTCAGCGCTCCGTCCATCATCTCCTTGTGTTTACTTTCTTCGCCCTAAGTTGGCAGGTATGCCCAAACGTGGGTCCCTTGCTCACATTGCCACTGGATTTTAGTTTGCCTGGCTGATGAGGGCTGATAGCCCAAATCCAGTCCCAGGATGCTTGTTTCCGGTTCAGGGAGGACCTGGCTTGGTAGTTCGGGCTGGACTGTTCCCATGAGGCACAGTGTACAGACTGATTTGCATATAGCTGGGTCTGAACTGAGGTGGCGAAGTGAGCTAAAGAACGATGATGGATTCAACCCAGATCTGTGAGAGTCTCAAAAGTTTCAGCGCTCCGTCCATCATCTCCTTGTGTTTGCTTTGTTCGCCCTTAGTTGGCAGGGTATGCCCAGACGTGG
This sequence comes from Calotriton arnoldi, assembly GCA_963921515.1. Classification (NCBI taxonomy): domain Eukaryota; kingdom Metazoa; phylum Chordata; class Amphibia; order Caudata; family Salamandridae; genus Calotriton; species Calotriton arnoldi. The sequence goes on along the minus strand of CAWUFW010010765.1, from coordinate 642,498 downwards.
GTCCCTTGCTCACTTTGTCACTGGATTTTAGCTAGCCTGGCTGATGAGGGCTGATAGCCCGAAACCGGTCCCAGGATGCTTGTTTCTGGTTCAGGGAAGACCTGGCTTGGCAGTTTGGGCTGAACTGTTCCCATGAGGCACAGGGTCAAGACTGATTTGCATAAAGCTGGGTCTGAACTGAGGTGGCGAAGTGAGCTAAAGAACGATGATAGAGTCAACCAAGATCTGTGACTGGGGGGTGAGAGTCTCAAAAGTTTCAGCGCTCCGTCCATCATCTTCTTGTGTTTGCTTTGTTCGCCCTAAGTTAGCAGGGTATGCCCAGACGGGGAGCCCTTGCTCACTTTGTCACTGGATTTAAGCTAGCCTGGCTGATGAGGGCTAATAGCCCGAAGCTGGTCCGAGGATGCTTGTTTCCGGTTCAGGGAAGACCTGGCTTGGCAGTTTGTGCTGGACTGTTCCCATGAGGCACAGGGTACAGACTGATTTGCATATAGCTGGGTCTGAACAGAGGTGGCGAAGTGAGCTAAAGAACGATGATGGATTCAACCCAGATCTGTGACTGGGGGTGAGTGCCTGAAAAGTTTCAGCGCTCTGTCCATCATCTCATTGTGTTTGATTTGTTTGCCCTAAGTTGGCAGGGTATACCCAGACGTGGGTCCCATGCTCACTTTGTCACTGGATTTAACTTAGCCTGGCTGATGAGGGCTGATAGCCCGAAACCGGTCCCAGGATGCTTGTTTCCGGTTCTGGGAAGACCTGGCTTGGCAGTTCGGGCTGGACTGTTCCCATGAGGCACAGGGTCAAGACTGATTTGCATATAGCTGGGTCTGAACTGAGGTGGCGAAGTGAGCTAAAGAACCATGATGGATTCAACCGAGATCTGTGACGGGGGTGAGTTTCTCAAAAGTTTCAGCGCTGTGTCCATTCTCTCCTTGTGTTTGCTTTGTTCGCCTTAAGTTGGCAGCTATGCCCAAACGTGTGTCCCTTGCTCACTTTGCCACATGGATTCAAGCTAGCCTGGCTGATGAGGGCTGATAGCCCGACACCGATCCCAGGATGCTTGTTTCCGGTTCAGGGAAGATCTGGCTTGGCAGTTCGGGCTGGCCTTTTCCCATGAGGCAGAGGGTCAAGACTTCCATGCATATATCTGGTTCTGAACTGAGGTGGCGAAGTGAGCTAAAGAACGATGATGGATTCAACCCAGATCTGTGACTGGAGGTAAGTGTCTCAAAAGTTTCAGCGCTTCGTCCATCATCTCCTTGTGTTTGCTTTGTTCTCCGTAAGTTGGCATCGTATGCCCAGACGTGAGTCCCTTGCTCACTTTGCCACCGTATTCAAGCTAGCCTGGCTGATGAGGGCTGATAGCCCTAAACCGGTCCCAGGATGCTTGTTTCTGGTTCAGGGTAGACTTGGCTTGTCAGTTCGGGCTGGACTGTTCCATGAGGCAGAGGGTCAAGACTGATTTGCATAAAGCTGGGTCTGAACTAAGGTGGCGAAGTGAGCTAAAGAACGATGATGGATTCAACCCAGATCTGTCAATGGGGGTGAGTGTCTCAAAAGTTTCAGCGCTCCATCCATCATCTCCTTGTGTTTGCTTTGTTCGCCCTAAGTTGGCAGGGTATGCCCAGACGTGGGTCCCTTGCTCACTTTGTCACTGGATTTTAGCTAGCCTGGCTGATGAGGGCTGATAGCCCGAAACCGGTCCCAGGATGCTTGTTTCTGGTTCAGGGAAGACCTGGCTTGGCAGTTCGGGCTGGACTGTTCCCATGAGGCACAGGGTCGAGACTGATGTGCATATATCTGGGTCTGAACTGAGGTGGCGAAGTGAGCTAAAGAATGATGATGGATTCAACCCAAATCTAGGACTGGGGGTGAGGGTCTGAAAGGTTTCAGCGCTCTGTCCATCATCTCCTTGTGTTTGCTTTGTTCGCCCTAAGTTGGCATGGTATGCCCAGACGTCGTGGGTCCCTTGCTCACTTTTCCACTGGATTTAAGCTAGCCTGGCTGATGAGGGCTGATAGCCCAAAACCGGTCCCAGGATGCTTGTTTCTGGCTCAGGTAAACCCTGGCTTGGCAGTTCAGGCTGGACTGTTCCTATGAGGTACAAGATCAAGCATGATTTGCATATAGCTGGGTCTGAACTGAGGTGGGGAAGTGAGCTAAAGAACGGTGATGGATTGAACCCAGATCTGCGAATGGGGGTGAGTGTCTGGCAAGTTTGAGCGCTCAGTCCATCATCTCATAGTTTTTGGTTTTTTCGTCCTAAGTTGGCAGGGTATGCCCAGACGTCTTGGGTCCCTAGGTCAATTTTCCACTGGATTTAAGCTAGCCTGGCTGATGAGGGCTGATAGCCCGAAACCGGTCCCAGGATGCTTGTTTCTGGTTCAGGGAAGACCTGGCTTGGCAGTTCGGGCTGGACTGTTCCCATGAGTCACAGGGTCAAGACTGATTTGCAAATAGCTGGGTCTAAACTGAGGTGGCGAAGTGAGCTAAAGAACGATGATGGATTCAACCCAGATCTGTGACTGAGGGTGAGTATCTGAAAGGTTTCAGCGCTCCGTCCGTCATCTCCCCTTGTTTTCTTTGATCGCCCTAAGTTGGCAGGGAATGCCCAGACGTAGATCCCTTGCTCACTTTGCCACTGGATTCAAGCTAGCCTGACTGATGAGGGCTGATAGCCCGAAACCGGTCCCAGAATGCTTGTTTCCAGTTAAGGGAAGACCTGGCTTGGCAGTTCAGGCTGGACTGTTCCCATGAGGCACAGGGTCAAGAATGATTTGCATATAGCTGGGTCTGAACTGAGGTGGCGAAGTGAGGTAAATAACGGTGATGGATTCAACCCAGATCTGTGACTGGGGGTGAGTTTCTCAAAAGTTTCAGCGCTCCGTCCATCATCTCCTTGTTTGCTGCCCTTAGTTGGCAGGCTATGCCCAGACGTGGGTCCCTTGCTCACTTTGTCACTGGATTTTAGCTACCCTGGCTGATGAGGGCTGATAGCCCGAAACTGGTCCCAGGATGCTTGTTTCCGGTTCAGGGAAGACCTGGCTTGGCAGTTTGGGCTGGACTGTTCCCATGAGGCACAGGGTCAAGACTGATTTGCCTAAAGCTGGGTCTGAACTGAGGTGGCGAAGTGAGCTAAAGATCGATGATGGATTCAACCAAGATCTGTGACTGGGGGTGAGTGTCTGAAAAGTTTCAGTGCTCCGTCCATCATCCCCTTGTGTTTGCTTTGTTCGCCCTAAGTTGGCAGGTATGCCCAAACGCCGGTCCCTTGCTCACTTTGCCACTGGATTCAAGCTAGCCTGGCTGATGAGGGCTGATAGCCCGAAACCAGTCCCAGGATGCTTGTTTCCTGTTCAGGGAAGACCTGGCATGGCAGTTGAGGCTGGGCTGTTCCCATGAGGCACAGGTCAAGACTGATTTGCATATAGCTGGGTCTGAACGGAGGTGTCGAAGTGAGCTTATGAACGATAATGGATTAAACCCAGAACTGTGACTGGGGTTGAGTGTATCAAAAATTTCAGCGCTCCGTCCGTCATCTCCTTGTGTTTGCTTTTTTCCCCCTAAGTTGGCAGGTATGCCAAAACGTGGGTCCCTTGCTCACTTTGCCACTGGATTCAAGCTAGCCTGGCTGATGAGGGCTGATAGCCCGAAGCTGATCCCAGGATGCTTGTTTCCGGTTCAGGGAGGCCCTGGCTTGGCAGTTCGTGCTGGACTGTTCCCATAAGGCACAGCATCAAGACTGATTTGCATATAGCTTGGTCTGAACTGAGGTGGTGAAGTGAGCTAAAGAATGATGACGGATTCAACCCAGATCTGTGACGGGGGTGAGTGTTTCAAACGTGTCAGCGCTCCATCCATCATCTTCTTGTGTTTGCTTTGTTCGCCCTAAGTTGGCAGGGTATGCCCAGACGTGGGTCCCTTGCTCACTTTGCCACTGGATTCAAGCTAGCCTGGCTGATGAGGGCTGATAGTCCGAAGCTGGTCCCAGGATGCTTGTTTCTGGTTTAGGGAAGACCTGGCTTGGCAGTTCGGGCTGGACTGTTCCCATGAGGCACAGGGTCAAGACTGATTTGCATATAGCTGAGTCTGAACTGAGGTGGCGAAGTGAGCTAACGAACGATGATGGATTCAAACAAGATCTGTGACTGGGGGTGAGTGTCTGAAAAGTTTCAGTGCTCTGTCCATCAGCTCCTTGTGCTTGCTTTGTTCGCCCTAAGTTGGCAGGGTATGCCCAGACATGGGGCCCTTGCTCACTTTGCCACTGGATTTAAGCTAGCCTGGCTGATGAAGGCTGATAGCCCGAAAACGGTCTCAGGATGCTTGTTTCCGGTTCTGGCTTGGCAGTTCGGGTTGGACTGCTCCCATGAGGCACAGGTTAAAGACTGATTTGCTTATAGCTGGGTCTGAACTGAGGTGGCGAAGTGAGCTAAAGAACGATGACGGATTCAACCTAGATCTGTGACGGGGGTGAGTGTCTCAAAAGTGTCAGCGCTCCATCCATCATCTCCTTGTGTTTGCTTTGTTCGCCCTAAGTTGGCAGGGTATGCCCAGACGTGGGTCCCTTGCTCACTGTGCCACTGGATTCAAGCTAGCCTGGCAGATGAGGGCTGATAGCTCTAAACCGGTTCCAGGATGCTTGTTTCTGGTTCAGGGAAGACCTGGCTTGGCAGTTCGGGCTGGACTGTTCCCATGAGGCACAGGGTCAAGACTGATTTGCATATAGCTGGGTCTGAACTGAGGTGGTGAAGTGAGCTAAAGAACGATGATGGATTTATCCCAGATCTGTGACTGGGGGTGAGTGTCTGAAAAGTTTCAGCGCTCCGTCCATCATCTCCTTGTGTTTGCTTTGTTCACCCTCAGTTGGCAGGGTATGCTCAGACGTGGGGCCCTTGCTCACTTTGCCACTGGATTTAAGCTAGCCTGGCTGATGAGGGCTGATAGCCCGAAACCGGTTCCAGGATCCTTGTTTCCGGTTCAGGAAAGACCTGGCTTGGCAGTTCGGGCTGGACTGTTCCCATGATGCACATGGTCAAGACTGATTTGCATATAGCTGGGTCTGAACTGAGGTGGCGAAGTGAGCTAAAGAACGATGATGGATTCAACCCAGATCTGTGACTTGGGGTCAGTGTCTGAAAAGTTTCAGCGCTCCGTCCATCATGTCCTTCTGTTTTCTTTGTTCGCCCTAAGTTGGCAGGGTATGCACAGACGTGGGTCCCTTCCTCACTTTGCCACTGGATTCAAGCTAGCCTGGCTAATGAGGGCTGATAGCCCGAAACCGGTCCCAGGATGCTTTTTTCCGGTACAGCGAAGACCTGGCTTGGCAGTTCAGGGGGGACTGTTCCCATGAGGCACAGGGTCGAGAATGATTTGCATATAGCTGGGTCTGAACTGAGGTGGCGAAGTGAGCTAAAGAATGATGATGTATTCAACCCAGATCTGTGACTGGGGGTGAGTGTCTCAAAAGTTTTAGCACTCAGTCCATCCTCTCCTTGTGTTTGCTTTGTTCGCCCTAAGTTGGCAGGGTATGCCCAGCCGTGGGTCCCTTGCTCACTTTGCCACTGGATTCAAGCTAGCCTGGCTGATGAGGGCTGATAGCCTGAAACCGGTCCCAGGATGCTTTTTTCCAATTCAGGGAAGACCTGGCTTGGCAGTTCGGGCTGGACAGTTTCCATGAGGCACAGGGTCAAGACTGATCTGCATTTAGCTGGGTCTGAACTGAGGTGGCGAAGTGAGCTAAAGAACGATGATGGATTCAACCCAGATCTGTGACTGGGGGTGAGTGTCTGAAAAGTTTCAGTGCTCCATCCATCGTCTCCTTGTGTTTGCTTTGTTCGCCCTTAAGTTGGCAGGGTATGCCCAGACGTGGGTCCCTTGCTCACTTTGCCACTGGATTCAAGCTAGCCTGGCTGATGAGGGCTGATAGCCCGAAACCGGTCCCAGGAGGCTTGTTTCCGGTTCAGGGAAGACCTGGCTTGGCAGTTCGGGTTGGACTGTTCCCATGAGGCACAGGGTCAAGACTGATTTGCATATAGCTGGGTCTGAACTGAGGTGGCGAATGGATCTAAAGAAAGATGATGGATTCAACCCAGATCTGTGACTGTCTGAAAAGTTTCAGCCCTCTGTCCATCATCTCATTGTGTTTGCTTTGTTCGTCCTAAGTAGGCAGGGTATGCCCAGTCGTGGGTCCATTGCTCACTTTGCCACTGGATTCAAGCTAGCCTGGCTGATGAGGGCTGATAGCCTGAAACCAGTCCCAGGATGCTTGTTTCTGGTTCGGCGAAGACCTGGCTTGGCAGTTCGGGCTGGTCTGATCCCCTGATCACAGGGTCAAGACTGATTTGCAAATAGCTGGGTCTGAACTGAGGTGGCGAAGTGAGGTAAACAATGGTGATGAATTCAACCCAGATCTGTGACTCGGGGTGAGTGTCTTTAGCTCACTTCGCCACATCAGTTCAGACCCAGCTATATGCAGATCAGTCTTGACCCTGTGCCTCATGGAAACTGTCCAGCCCGAACTGCCAAGCCAGGTCTTCCCTGAACCGGAAAAAAGCATCCTTGGACCGGTTTCAGGCTATCAGCCCTCATTAGCCAGGCTAGCTTGAATCCAGTGGCAAAGTGAGCAAGGGACCCACTGGGCATACCCTGCCAACTTAGGGCGAACAAAGCAAACACAAGGAGAGGATGGACTCAGTGCTAAAACTTTTGAGACACTCACCCCCAGTCACAGATCTGGGTTGAATACATCATCATTCTTTAGTTCACTTCGCCACCTCAGTTCAGACCCAGCTATATGCAAATCATTCTCGACCCTGTGCCTCATGGGAACAGTCCCACCTGAACTGCCAAGCCAGCGCTCCGTCCATCATCTCCATGTGTTTGCTTTGTTCGCCCTAAGTTGACAGGGTATGCCCAGACGCGGTGTGTCCCTTGCTCACATTTCCACTGGATTTAAGCTAGCCTGGCTTATATGGGCTGTTAGCCTGAAACCGGTCCCAGGATGTTTGTTTCCGGTTCAGGGAAGACCTGGCTTGGCAGTTTGGGCTGGACTGTTCCAATGAGGCGCAGGGTCAAGACTGATTTGCATATAGCTGGGTCTGAACTGAGGTGGCGAAGTGAGCTAAAGAACGATGATGGATTCAACCCAGATCTGTGACTGGGGATGAGTGTCTCAAACGTTTTAGCGCTCCGTCCATCATCTCCTTGTGTTTACTTTGTTCGCCCTAAGTTGACAGGGTATGCCCAGACGTGGGTGCCTTGCTCACTTTGCCACTGTATTTAAGCTAGCCTGGCTGATGAGGGCTTATAGCCTGAAACCGTTCCCAGGATGCTTGTTTCCCGTTCAGGGAAGACCTGGCTTGGCAGTTAGGGCTGTATTCTTCCCATGAGGCACAGGGTCAAGACTGATTTGCATATAGCTGGGTCTGAACTGAGGGGTGAAGTGAGCTAAAGAACGATGATAGATTTATCCCAGATCTGTGACTGGGGGTGAGTGTCTGAAAAGTTTCAGCGCTCCGTCCATCATCTCCTTGTGTTTGCTTTGTTCACCCTCAGTTGGCAGGGTATGCTCAGACGTGGGGCCCTTGCTCACTTTGCCACTGTATTTAAGCTAGCCTGGCTGATGAGGGCTGATAGCCCGAAACCGGTTCCAGGATCCTTGTTTCCGGTTCAGGAAAGACCTGGCTTGGCAGTTCGGGCTGGACTGTTGCCATGATGCACATGGTCAAGACTGATTTGCATATAGCTGGGTCTGAACTGAGGTGGCGAAGTGAGCTAAAGAACGATGATGGATTCAACCCAGATCTGTGACTTAGGGTCAGTGTCTGAAAAGTTTCAGCGCTCTGTCCATCATCTCCTTGTGTTTTCTTTGTTCTCCCTAAGTTGGCAGGGTATGCCCAGACGTGGGTCCCTTCCTCACTTTGCCACTGGATTCAAGCTAGACTGGCTAATGAGGGCTGATAGCCCGAAACCGGTCCCAGGATGCTTTTTTCCGGTACAGGGAAGACCTGGCTTGGCAGTTCAGGTGGGACTGTTCCCATGAGGCACAGGGTCGAGAATGATTTGCATATAGCTGGGTCTGAACTGAGGTGGCGAAGTGAGCTAAAGAATGATGATGTATTCAACCCAGATCTGTGACTGGGGGTGAGTGTCTCAAAAGTTTTAGCACTGAGTCCATCCTCTCCTTGTGTTTGCTTTGTTTGCCCTAAGTTGGCAGGGTATGCCCAGCCGTGGGTCCCTTGCTCACTTTGCCACTGGATTCAAGCTAGCCTGGCTAATGAGGGCTGATAGCCTGAAACCGGTCCCAGGATGCTTTTTTCCGGTTCAGGGAAGACCTGGCTTGGCAGTTCGGGCTGGACAGTTTCCATGAGGCACAGGGTCAAGACTGATCTGCATATAGCTGGGTCTGAACTGATGTGGCGAAGTGAGCTAAAGAACGATGATGGATTCAACCCAGATCTGTGACTGGGGGTGAGTGTCTCAAAAGTTTTAGCACTCAGTCCATCATCTCATTGTGTTTGCTTTGTTCGTCCTAAGTAGGCAGGGTATGTCCAGACGTGGGTCCCTTGCTCACTTTGCCACTGGATTCAAGCTAGCCTCGCTGATGAGGGCTGATAGCCTGAAACCAGTCCCAGGAAGCTTGTTTCCGGTCCAGGGAAGACCTGGCTTGGCATTTCGGGCTGGACTGTTCCCATGAGGCACAGGACAAGACTGATTTGCATATAGCTGGGTCTGAACTGAGGTGGCAAAGTGAGCTAAAGAACAATGATGGATTCAACCCAGATCTGTGACTGGGGGTGAGTGTCTGAAAAGTTTCAGCGCTCCGTCCATCATCTCCTTGTGTTTTCTTTGTTCGCCCTAAATTGGCAGGGTATGCCCAGACGTGGGTCCCTTGCTCACTTTGGCAGTCCTGAGGCAGAGCGTGCTTCCCAACAATTTAAAGGGATGTTTTATGCAAGCTTCCATTCTACGACATCATGATCCCACACAACCCTACATCCTAGCAGCTGATGCCTCACAAGTTACAGTGGGAGGGGTGTTGTCACAGAGGGATCTCTGCACAGGAGAGATACACCCAGTAGCTTACTATTCTCATAAATTAAACTGAGATGAAATAATCTAGTCAGTGGGTGATAGAGAGCTATTGGCAATAAAGAAAGCCTTGGAAAAATGGAGACACTATTTGTTGGTTGGTACACATACAACCATGATACTCACTGATCATTGGAATCTGAAATTCCTGAAGTCTGCTCGAGCCTTGCCCATGTGTCAGCTACGCTGGACGTAGTTCTTCAGTGATTATGATTTCATGATCCAATTTCAACTAGGTTGTCGCCATGGCAAAGCAGATGCCCTGTCATGCTTTGGTCAGAATTATATAGAGAAGACAGGAGAAACCCTCTACATCATTCCAATGGATCATTTTCAGGGAGCCACAGTTACGGGTACTGGTTTCATGGCCCAGGTAGCATCTGAGCAGAAGAAAGTTGAAGCCATTGCTGTTTCTCAAGCATAACTGGGACAAGATATAAATGATTTGATCTATGTACAGGGTAGCATGTATATAGCAACCACCCATTTACAGACACAATCCCTGGGGAAAGGAAAACCATAGAATTAGCCGATAGATACATCTAATGACCTTCTATTACTGCAGATACAAAGAGATACATGTAGACCTGGGCCACTTGTGCTCAAAGCAAGAGTTCACATTTAGCTCCAACAGGTCTGTTAACCCCATTGCCAAAACCTTCAGCAACTTGGCATACGGTTTCATTGACTTTGTGGTGGATTTACAAAGAACCAGGCATGATCTAACAATATCAGTAAAACAAATAACAGGTTTTAAATTGCCAAATTTATGATCCGCCAAGTTGTGCAGTATCTGTGATGTGACTAGTCCAATTTTTCATTCAATCAGACACATCACAAAAAGGCTATGGGAGAGGACTTTAGAAACCCTGCCTCACTATTATTTTTTTTTAAATAAAAAAAATATTTGAATTGATTTTCAGTGAAAGATGCGCTCCCTTGTAGTTGTCCCACATGGAAAAAGCTGGGGTAGTTTCATTTGCAGAGCATTATTCGTAGACAATAACATGCCACACTGCACATATTTACTGCCATGCACCATAACTTAAAACTTTGATCTAACAGTGAACTTCCCAGCAGGTGGGACGTGTCTCATCATTGTAATGACATAGGATGCACACTAACTAGAAACATATGAAATATTTCCATACAACTACTCAATATTCATATTACATTTATGCTAGTGTAAGAGGTAAAGATTGCATTCGTACTTTTTAACACTTTTGCACATATTAATGAGTAAGGTCTCACATTTACGATGCTTTTGTCATCAGATTTTTGGGGTAATTTAAACAACATAAGGGCATATTCTCAAGAACGTGTGATAACCATCGCAAAAGTTACTTAACGCAACCTCCAACATCGCAGTACATCGCGGAAAATTTACGCTGTGTTAACCAAGTATTCACAACACGGCGGTACCATGTGATAGTCACCAGATAACTCATCAAATGGCCGCGTTAAAATCAACGCCACACCGCAAAAATGCGAAACACGAACGCAAAAAAAACTGCGATGAGGCCAATCGTGATACAAAAAGCAGTGAAAACCAGCGGCAGGCCTGCAAATCCCACATGTCTGGCGGGAAAATGCACTATAAAAGCAACAAAAACAACACACCAGAAACAATCCAAAGTGCGAAGCAACATAGATGCACCCTGACCCAGCGCAGAGGCCAACGCGAACCCCACAAACCCCACAGACCACCAGCAAGGACCAACGGGGTCGGGGAAGGCCAAGGAGAAGAGGGAGAGGAAGACGGGGTGCAGTCCGTAGGAAAACAAGACCAGCGTCACGGATGTGACAGAACACTACCAGCAACTGACCCACAACCAGACTACCTTGAATGCAGCCCGAGTGTCGAGGAGGCCAATGGAGGAGGCCAAGAGGCGCTGGCATGACGTGAAAATCTAAACCAGGCCCAAAGCCGCTGCCAACAGGAAGGCAGCAACGGCGACAGGAGGTGGGAGTCCTGCGCCACAGGAGGAGCTGGAGGAAATGGAGGCCAGTCATCAGTGTGGAGACGGTGCAAGGAGGTGGGAGTACGGACACAGCTCGAGAGGACCTGACACAACAACAACAGGGTGAGTAACGAACAGAGACTGGGGGGACGGGGGGAGATGGGCACAATGGCACACATGCACAAGGATGTGTAGCACACTGCACACCCACAATCCCCCAGGGTCATGTCCCCCATCCCCGTGGCACACTGCAGCACACACACATGGCAATGACAGCACATCCCATGACAATGTGGCACAAAGTGCAACACCGACACTGCAGAACAGGGGACACAACTGGGTCCTCCCATGCGTAGAAACAGGCCAATCACATTTGACAGAGCAGGTAACTGTGAGATGCATATGTACGGGTACAACCTCACATCGGTCATGTAGTCCAAATGTCCACTGTCCCCCCTCAAATTGCCAGCGCCGCCCAAACAGTCACAATGTACATTGTCACACAGTCTGCATGTCTACAAGAACAATGCGCCAACATAAATGTCAACACAATGTCAACATGCATCTCCCCTTCACATTGCAGAGGGACAAACAACACCTCCAGCAGGTCAGACCAGACAACCCATCAGTGATGCCGGAGACGACCACCACACCTTCGACACCGACGCCCTACAACAGCCCATGGACATCCCACGCAACCGAACCACCAGGACCAGGGCAGACAAGCTACTCAGAGGAGAACCCAGCCCCTGCAACAGACCACACAGCATGAAGCACCCGCAAGCATGGCTGGCTCACAACACTACACCGACCCACACATGGCACCCCAATGCCAGGTGTCAGAACGCCAAAAGGAGGTGGCCGAACAGGTGCGGGTGTGGTCCGAACCCATGGAAGGCGAACTAGATCACATACGTGGGTGTCAATTACCCTTGAGGGACCAGAACACCCCACAAAGGAGACCCTCACTGCCATAGAGACACATGCAGATGCACATTCCCAGTACAGAACCACGCCCAGGGGCACGCACATATCAGTCACACACCCACGTTGGCTCTGCGTACGACGGCCCAGTCCACTCCCCTTACGAATTGAGTGGGTGACGACAAAGCCACATGTCCAAGCTCTAACCCGCTGCCTGCGGTGACATGGTTGCGTCCACTGTCCACTACACTCCAAACACCAGCGGTGTGTGTCGACATGGATATGTGTGTGGTCTGCATACTTCAGTCTGGCCAGCACATCCACGCCACACTTGGCATTGTGTACATTCTCATTCATCGGTCCCTTGCCTCCTTCGCACATGCCTGGTCCCCACCTCTTCCGACATTCTGCTATTGTGTGTCCGAGGTGCCATGCCGTTGATGGCTCATGTACATGGCTGGCCCAGGTTCCCACAGTGAGTTGTGCTGTCGTGTCTGGTGGGTGTGCATGTTGTATGTGAGCTTGTGACGTGTGCATTTTGTGTGTTGCATGATTGTGGAGTTGAGGTGTGTGGTGTGTGCATTTGGTATTGGCCAACGAGCAGTGCATTTCCGTGGGTGCCATCCTGGTGGCGCAGGTTGATGATGGACTGTCGGGAGGTGCAGGTATCATGCACACTGCCTGGGTGGTTGGTGGCGGCATTGGCGGGGATTCCACGGTGGTCCACTATTGCCTGCACATTGGTGGGATACGTGCGCTTTCTGTTGCGCTTATTGTGTGCAGTGTCGCCAGGGGCCACTAGTAGGACATGTGTGCAGTCAATTGCCCCCTGACACGTGCGGAAAGCCAGCTGTGGCGAACACGCCTTGCTTGGTCTCCGGCTGTTCCTGCGCAGTGTGTGTGAAGTATAGATAGTGGGGTACCAAGCTGATGGTGTCATCCATCACCGTTGTGGGGGACTTGGATTGGCCTGGCTGTGTGACTCCTCCGTCTCAGGCGGATGTTGGTTGGAGGGTACCAGAGGCCAACACGTGCAGCACGGCCAGCAGCTTTGTCTGCGGTGGGATGTTGGTTGTCCGCTGTGTTGGTTCCGTCAGCCTGTGGGCAATGGTGGTCAGAATGCGGAGGAGGGTTGTCCCTTTGGGCATATAGTGGGCAATGACATTCTCTGGTGTTGGGTCTATGAGGTTGGTGCATTTTCTGAGGGTCGCTGTCTTTGTCTGCGCTGTCTCAGTGTTGGTCCGGGGGGGCGGTGGGTGTCCGGGGGGGGTGGGGGTGGTCCTGGGGGTGGTGGCGGTGGGTGTTGGGGCCCTCTTGGGTGTCCGGCCCGCATGTTCAGTGGCTCCATGGCATCTGTTGGTCTTCAGGTGTGGCTGTGGGCTGGGCTCCCTTTTGTGGTGCAGGCTGCCGTCCGACTTTACACCAGGTCAGAGCAGGTGTTGATTTCCTGCTGCTAACGCGTATTATTGCATGTTTCGTGGTCTTTTCGCAGATCTGGCTGGTGGTTGAGAATGTTGCAGAGTGGTGTTCTCGCAGCTTTTTGCACGGGTACGCCTACTCTGCATCTCATTAGCGATAGTTGCCGGGGTCATCTGTGGCGATGTTTTTTGCGGCTGCTATCGCGGGTAAACTGGTGTTATGGGCTAACACCAGCTTGTGAATGGGGCAATGAATTTATCGCAACTTTGGCTGCGATGAAGTGCCGTTAACTCGGCGATAGCTCCTTGAGAATATGCCCCATTGGGTCCCATAGAGCCAGATTCATCTGCATCCCTGTTTTGTAGGCAGAGCCTCTAAGCGCTATTCCTTCAGCCTGGCCCAATTTTTGCCAAAAGAACAGTTGATGGACAGAATGCTGAACAATGTCAAACATTCACCCCAGTACAGAGATGTGGGCCTAAAGCCATCATTTTTTTGCTCCCCATGCCATTCCAGTTCAAATCCAGCCATATGCAAATCAGTCTACACCCTGCTCCCCATGGGAACAGTCCAGCCTGAACTGCCAGGCCAAGTCCTCCTTGGACCGGAAACAAGCATACTGGGACCGATCTTGGGGTTTCACCCCTCATCAGCCAGGCTAGCTTGACTCCAGTGACATGGAGAGAACGGAACCCACCTCTGGGCATACCCGTCCCACTCGGGGGAATATGACTCATTACATCGCATAGCAATACCACGCATGCCATTACAGCGCGGGTATTACTACGCGATGTCAATTACTACGACATACCATTACAACGCAAAATTTTACCACGACTATGCCTTTACCACGCATGCCATTACAACGCAAAGGCATGCGTGGTAAAGTATACTCATGGTAAACGTTTGCAAGGTAAGTGACTCCACCCTACCCTACCCTAAACCCTAATGTAGTACCACTGCACAACCCTCCCCGACCCCAGTCCTCTCCCTACAATAACACTACACTACCCTGCACGACCCCCCGACACTACCCTAAGTCCTAAAACACTACCCTACACTACACAAACACCACAACACTACCCTAAACCCTAAAACACTACCCCCAGTACGACCCTCCGCCTACCCCCAGTCCGGTCCCTACACTCAACCACTACCCTGCACGACGCCCCGACACTACCCTAAAACCTAAAACACTAACCTACACTACACAAACACAACACTACCCTAAACCACTACCCCCAGAACGACCCTCCCCCTACCCCCAGTACGGTCCCTACACTCAAACATACCCTGCACGACCCCCCGACACTACCCTAAATCCTAAAACACTACCCTACACTACACAAACACCACAACACTACCCTAAACCGTAAAACACTACCCCCAGCACGACCCTCCCCCTACCACCAGTCCGGTCCCTACACTCAAACACTACCCTGCACGACCCCCGACACTACCCTAAACCCTAAAACACTACCCTACACTACACAAACACCACAACACTACCCTAAACCCTAAAACCCTACCCCAGGCACGACCCTCCCCGCCCCCCAATCCGGTCCCTACACTGAAGCACTACCCTGCACGACCCTCCGACACTACCCAAAACCCTAAAACACTACCCTACACTACACGAAACACCACAACACTACCCTAAACCCTAAAACACTACCCCCAGCACGACCCTCCCCCTACCCCCAGTCCAGTCCCTACACTCAAACACTACCCTGCACGACCCCACGACACTACCCTAAACCCTAGAACACTACCCTACACTACACAAACACCACAACACTACCCTAAACCCTAAAACACTACCCCCAGCACGACCCTCCCCCTTCCCCCAGTCCGGTCCCTACACTCTAACACTACCCTGCACGACCCCCTGACACTACCCTAAACCCTAAAACACTACCCTACACTACACAAACACCACAACACTACCCTAAACCCTAAAACACTACCCCCCGCACGACCCCCAGTCCGGCCCCTACAATCTAACACTACCCAGCACGACCTCCCCGACACAACCCTAAACCCAAAAACACTACCCTACACTACACAAACACCACAACACTACCCTAAAACACTACCCCCAACACGACCCTCCCCCTACCCCCAGTCCGGTCCCTACACTCTAACACTACCCTGCACGACCCCCCGACACTACCCTAAATCCTAAAACACAACCCTACACTACACAAACATTACAACACTACTTCGACACTACCTTAAACCCTAAAAAAGTAACCCCCACCCCAAGCGCAATCCCCCTAACCTCTCTCCCCTCGTGGTTCCTCTCTCCTGGTTCCAGCGTCGTCCGAGGGGCGGTGCACGTCGTTGTGAGGAAACGGAACAGCCTCAGTTTCCTCACAACGATGTGGATAGCCATTACATCGCATGCGTTGTAAAAGCGCATGCGATGTAATGGTATGCGTAGTAATGGCTACGCGTTGTTACATCGCATGCGTTGTAACGCATGCGATGTAATGACTTGCGGGGTAACAGCCTCGTTGTAATGGCTGTTTACCCACTCGGGGTGACAAACGCAAAAAGAACAGTTGATGGACAGAATACTGAGCAATGTTAAACAGTCACCCCAGTACAGAGATCTGAGCCTAAATCCATTGTTTTTTGCTCCCCATGCCATTCCAGTCCAAACCCAGCCATATGCAAATCCGTCTAGACCCTGCTCCCCATGGGAACAGTGCAGCCTGAACTGACAGGCCAGGTCCTCCTTGGACTGGAAACAAGCATCCTGGGACCGGTTTCGGGGTTTCATCACTCAACAGCCAGGCTAGCTTGACCCCAGTAGCATGGAGAGCACGGGACCCATGTCTGGGCATACCCGTCCCATTTGGGGTGACAAATGCAAAAATCATAGGAAAATATGTTAAGACAAAGAGAGGCAAGATGGCGGCTGCGTGACCTGTGCGAGTGTCACTCCCCGACCGCTGTGGTCTTTGATCGGTATTTTGCGGAGCTAATGCCCAGTTGAGTTTCAAGAGTATAGAGGAAACGGGATCGCAACCTCTTCCATCCCGGATGATTATTTTGCAAAAGTTATACAACTTGTGGCTACGTGCAGCGAGGCTCGGTGTCAGCGTTCTGCGAAGTCGGACGTACCTGTGGGCCCGGCGGGCGTGGTTTGCCGGGAGCAAGCAGCTGAGTGAGAGCGTGAGCCAAAACCGGATGGCTCCACAGAGAGCTGCTCCAAGGGAGAGAGCGACCGGCACTAAGGCGGTTGTGGTGCCTAAAAAGTTGCCTGTCCCGAAGGAGTCTGAAGCGGCTCACACTCCCACTCAGGAGAGAGTGGAGAGGGCGGGGAGCAAGAACGGGACTCCCGGGAGCGAACGGTACTTTTCAGACGGGGCTGTGAGAGGGAAGACTCCGACGGTCCCAGGGATGTTCTCTGGCAAGCCGGTAAGCGGTAAACAGGTCAAGCCGCTGTTGGAGAAAATACCAAACAAGTTGAAAAACACAGGCACAGGCTCTGGTACTGTTACTAACACAGTTTGCAACAGTGTATCGGATATGACAGGGATCGCTACATCGGACCCCCTCAGTATTGTAGAGACTAGCAACCTGCCTAATGTTCCAGAGGTTTTAAACGCCCTAACAGGGGTGGTAGAAGGAATACCTAACAGGAGGGAACAGGAGGGGGGAGCAGATGTAATTGCCACTCTAGCCCTCAGCGAGTATGTCGGTGAGCTGCAGGAACTGGGGGATATAGTGCCCGGTACTCCAGATGGAGAAAACTTTTTTTCACTGGCAGAAGAATCCGACCTTAACAATGCTAGTGATCCTGACAATACGGATATTGATGCCTCGGGGGATGACAGCGATAGCCCCCCTACAACAGCAGACACCTTAAGGAGGGCTACTAACCGATCTAGAAAGAAAAGTCTCGTGGGCTCACGGCACGAAAGTTCTCATTCAGATATTAACGAGCACCTTCAATGGGACTATTCCACTACCAATCTGGCAGCTGAGGGGGGGCCAGGGCCTGGATTTCAGGAGGAAGATCTTAGGGTTTCTGATAGTAAACCTGAACCGGTCCCTTCAATTGGTTTAATTTATGCAACGCTTAAGGCAATGCAAGTAGAGGCTCGTCAGGAGCATAAAAGAGCACAACTTGCGACTAAAATAATCCAGGGCGCTATTCGCAAAACAACAAAAGCCTGCTCGGAGGTTGTAGCAAGAACTACTGCCCTGGAGGAACGTGTAGTAGGACTGGAGGCCGGTTTGGAAAGTACTGAGCAAAAAACAACTGCAAATGACGCTAGAATGATGGACATTTTGTGGAAACTGGAAGAATCCGAAAATAGGCAGCGGAGAAACAATTTACGTCTGCTGGGTATTGAAGAGAAAGCCAAGGGGAGCGATGTACGAGGATTTGTGCTAAAGCTTTTTAAATCTGCCTTTCCAGAACAATCACACTGGAACTGGGAAGCAGAGATCCAGCGAGTACATAGATTTCCCCTAATGGTAAAAAGTAATCTTGGCCCTAACCCAAAGCCCCGAGCAATTTAAATTTTTTTGGGGAACTTTCTATTGCGGCAGGCGATATTTGAAAAGGCAAGACCGGACGCAAAAAAATCAGCCGAGGGGCAGACATTTTTTGTGCGGCCAGATTTTTGCCACACAACAGTGGAGAGAAGATGGTGGCTACGGCAGCTGATCAGCCACTTCCAAAACTTGGATGTGAAGTGTACTTGATGAACCCTGCTCGGTTGAAAGTTATTTACCAGGGGAGGGTTGGGGTGTTTACTTCCGAGATTCAGGCGGAAAACTACCTAAAGGAGGTAACTGGTAGCTGACTGTGTTTGGGATTTTCGGGTTTTCTCCTTTTGTCTTCTTAAGAGAGCAGGGTGGAAGCAAAGTGATGTGGTGTATTGTTTGCATATTGGTGATTACTGCTTTTTTGGGATGTTTTAAATCTCAAATTGGGCTGGATTCCTCTTTTTTGGTTTTTTTCTAGATAGGTTGGGGAGTGACAGGGGCGCACATTGGAATGCGGGAGGCATCACAAGGGTCTGAGGACCTTTTTGCCTTAGTGAGGGGTGTGAGGGGGATGGGTGGGGGCGAGGAGGTGGATCCTATTTGGGAAAAAGGGGACTTCATGTGGTGTAGGTTTGGATTGCTCTGATGTGTTTCTTATGATGATTAGGGATATAATGTATTTAGATCTGTTCGCCATCTATAATGGGGTGTATTAGGATAGCCTCCATTAATATTTGTGGGTTAAATGACCCTGTAAAAAGGCGCAGGATAAAGGAAGACATTCGAATCTTGAAGGCAGATATTATCTGCCTCCAAGAAACACACATAGAAGCTAGTAGAAATAAAATCATGGAGCTTGATGGGTTTCAATTAATTCTATGGACAAAGCAGGAGGCTAAGACTAAAGGTGTAGCTATATTTGCACGTCGGGGTATGGCCAACTTTACTCGTTCTTTCTCCGATAAATATGGCAGATGGGCAATTATACAATGTTCAATCGACAACAGCATGTTCACACTATGTTCCGTTTATGGACCGGTATTAGATGATCCTGAACTGTATAATTGGTTGAGTTTAGAACTGGTGGGTTGGCCATCCCCGATTATATTATGTGGTGATTTTAATATAAATTTGGGCTGTGCGGTATCTAATCACCCTGAAATAATATATCAAGGGCGGAAACCGAAAGTTTTCAAGTCTCTTTCCCAATTGAAAGAGTTGCACGGGCTTGTAGATATGTGGGCACAGTTAGAGGGTAATGACCCAGGGTTTACTTATTTCTCTGCTCCGCACAGAACTCATGCAAGATTGGATTACTTTTTCATTTCTCAATGTCTGGTGCAGGGCAGTAAAATTACTAAGTTTCCCAGGGTAATGTCTGACCATAACCCTCTGGTACTTGAAGTGAATATTAAATGTAAGAAACAAGTAACCAGCTGGACTTTCAACAGGGCTTTGCTAAGTGACAACTCCTATATAGAGCATATGGCAATGTGGATCACTAGATTTTTAAAGGAGAATATGGGAAGCACGGGTATTCAGAATGTCTGGGATACCTTTAAAGCAGGGATCAGGGGTGAGACTACGCAGTTTGGTTGGGAGACTCAGAAGAAAGAGAGGAATAAGATCAATGAGCTGTATGAAGTATTGGGGAAAGCTGAGACTAACCTCGTCAAGGTATTATCGGAGGGTGGGGAGGCCGAAACAGCTCAAACTAGGATTACAATCGCGAAATCTGCCATAACTGAAATTTCATTTGCTAAATCCGCGGGTAGATATTTAGCCTGGCGGTCTAAGCTTTATGAGAGCAATGAAAGGGTGGGACACATGTTAGCTGTTCGGACTAGAGAAAAAGAGGCACAAACTCGGATTACAGGTATTTTAGATCCAGATATTGGTTTAGTAACCGATGCAGGAGCAATTCTTTTGGCTTTTCAGAAATGTTATCAGAAGTTATATCTGGAGGATATAAGTGATAACTATGGGATACAAGTTGAAATTAAGAGATATCTCAAGGCGGTCAAATTGAATCAATTGACTTCTTCAGATCGGGATATTTTGGATGCTCCGATTAGTCTGGAAGAAATACTCCGTGCTATAGATTCACTTCCATCAGGTAAAGCTGTCGGGCCTGATTTTTTACCAGGTGAACTCTACAAGATCTTTCGAACACAGCTGGCTTCAACAATGCTTGAGATGTTGCGTTTGGTACAGAGCGGAGACACACCTCCAGAGTCTTGGAGGACTGCAAAGATTGTTATATTTCTAAAGAAAGGGAAAGTGGCGACCGACCCAGGGGCATATCGGCCCATTACTTTGATAAATAGCGATATAAAAATCTATTCCAAGATTCTTGCAAATAGATTGGCGTCAGTCATTAAAAAAATGGTATCTCCCCAGCAACACGGCTTTGTGCCTGGTCGGGAAACTATTGACCACATTCGTCGGACAATAACATTGTTTGATTATACCAAGGTTACAGGAGACCCTATGGCCTTAATTCTGCTAGATGCAGAAAAGGCATTCGATAGGGTCTCCTGGCCTTTTTATGGGCTGTTATGAAGTATTATGGTATAGGGGAAGGATTTATAAGAGCAATCCAAAGTATGTACAAAGATCCAATTGCGAAAATTGCTCTGATGGGAGCACAGTCGGGGGTAATCAACATAATGCGAGGAACGAGACAAGGCTGTCCGTGTTCCCCCTTGTTATTTGCCATCTACATTGACCCTTTAATTAGGAAGATCCAGGAAGACCAAATAATCCAACCTGTCCATGCTAGAGGGGAGACGTCAACATTTTGGGCTACGCGGATGACCTAGCCATTATAACAGCTGCTCCCCGCCTGGCTCTAGATGAAATAAATATTTTAACATCGCAATTTGGCAAAATTTCTGGCTATCACTTAAATGATTGTAAAACTCAAATCGTTATTAATGATAAAGTCACATTAGTGGATCAGCGGATAGTCGCAAGTGCCAGATATTTAGGAATAGAAATAAGTTCCAAATCTGAAGATATTGTTGATATTAATCTGAAACCATTATTACAAAAAATCAAATCAGTTTCCCGAAGAATGAACAACTTACATTTGACATTAATTGGTAGAAGCAATGTTGTTAAAATGATATTACTGCCCAAAATCCTATATTGTTTTAGAGCAATTCCTTTAGATATAAATAAAATTTGGTTTCAGAAGCTAGACCAGTTAGTTTCATGGTTTTTATGGGCTGGACAGCGCCCAAGAAGGGCTCTTAGATATATGACTCTATCCAGAGACAGTGGAGGGTGGTCTGTCCCTAACTTTCAAATTTATTATTGGGCAACCACGCTGAAACAGATGGGGGAACTGCTAAATGGGGGAAATCCGGGATGTGTGGAAATTTCGATCTACCACCTAATCTATGGGATTGAAGCCAGGAGACTCCTTATGCGCCATATAGATTTTGCCTATTTTAAGAGGGTCAAATTCAAGGTTCTGCTTGGTGCTTATAGGGTCTGGACAGCTGTTAGAAAAAAGTTCGGGATTGGGCGGCTACATTTATATTCCCCTCTAGTAAACAATACTCTACTTCCGGAAATATTTCAAGATGTATATTTCAAAAATTGGATTGAGAAAGGTATTCAGTGTTTAGGGGATCTTATATCTAATGCTGAAATGCTTACTTTTGAGGCTATCAAAGAGAGATTCGGGATTGAGAATAAATATTTTTTTAAATACTTACAGATAAGGGACTTCCTCACTAAAAGACTTAATAATCGGGACCGAATCCCTCTATTAGACTTGATTAACGGGGGCCAATCTACAACATCTTCTTTATATAAACTTGTAAATGAGAAGATGGGTGATGATTTAGCCAAACATTTTGATAGATGGCAAACGATTTTACAAGCTGGGCAGGGTGAATGTGAAGACTCCCTTTTGTTTAGTCAAACGGCATGTATTTCAGCAAATCTGCAGGTACAATGTTACAAGACATGGTGTAACTTATATATAACTCCGGCGCATATTCATCGATGGGGGGGACCTCGGGGATACATTGTCCTCGGTGTGGGTTGCTGGCTGCAGACAGTACACATATGTTTGCCACTTGTTCTGGCCTCTCTCAATTGTTGGCTAAAATCGAACAGCGTTTAGAATTTATATTGGGATATTTAGTCCCATTGACCCCCCAGGTCATCATGTTAGGGATTTCCAATCAAGAAATGGAGGAAGCCGACAGGAAAATGGTATATATAGCAATGGCTGTATTGCGGCTTTGTTTGGCCACGGTGTGGCTTGATCCAAATCCTCCTTCGATACATGTTTGGTTTAGTAAATTATTATTTATTTATAACTGGGAGATTTCTGTGTTTAGGAGAAGGGGAACTAGGGCAAGGGCAAAAGGGGAAAAGATTTGGGAACCTTTAACTAAATGGTTAAATAAGGATGAATTGCTACTATGATGGGAAGTACCCCCATGTCTGTTCTGGTGTAATTTTTTCTTGTGGGGATCCACCGGGGTGGGGGGTGGGGGGGGGGGTAAAAATCTAAAATTTGGTCATCGGATATGGTGCTTTTTTTCTTTATGTGAGTATATGTCACATTGTATTTTCTGTGTTTGATGTCCTAATAAAAAAAAAAAAAAAGAAAATATATTAAGACAGCCTCTCCTCCCTCCCACCTTCCCTACTTAATGGCGGCCGCTGCGCGGTCGCGCAGCGGACGTGCGCAGCGGGCGAGCCGCCGGCGTGCCAAAGGCAAGCCCGTCCGCGACCCGACTGCGGCCAGCGCCAGGAACCCTGGACCTCCCACTACCCATCGCTACAACACCACCACCCTCCTCGCACTCAACCCTGGAAGACTTAGAGAATGCCAACAGGCCTTGCCGAACACGACCCACGGCCAGTTCTCCTGTATCCACTGCCGCCAGACCCTCACCGCCACCCCGGCCTCCAACACCTTGACGCCCTTGGGCTTAGTTCGCGCTTTACAAGTTTTATATTCATTCATTCATTCATTCATTCATTCAACACCGCCGACGCCAGCACCGGCGACACCCTAAAATGCATCCTCCTCAACGTACGCTCCGTACACAAACACGCCATGGAAATCTGGAACCTACTCGACTCTCTCTCGCCCGACATTGCCTTCTTCACAGAGACCTGGACCAACGCATCCTCCGCCCCGACACCAGCACCGCCATCCCAGACGGATACAAGATCCAGAGGAAAGACCGCCCCAACCACCCAGGAGGGGGCCTCGCCATCGCCCACAAGAGCACCCTCCGCCTCACCACCTCCAGCGAAACCTTCCCCTTCACCGAACACCTGCACTTCCAGATCCAGACCACCCCCAAAGCCACACTCCGAGGAACCCTCGTCTACAGACCCCCCCAGCCCCCGAACACCCTTCGCCACCACCATCACCGACTTCATCGCACCCCACGCCATCGCCTCAACAAACTACATACTCATTGGAGACCTGAACTTCCACCTCGACAACCCCAGCGACCCCAACTCCACTATCCTTCGTGACAACCTCGCCAGCATCGGACTTAAACAACTTGTCAACACACCGACCCACAGAGCAGGACACACCCTCGACCCCATCTTCGCGGCAGGAAACAGCGTCCAATTCAGCCACACAACGCAGCCGCCATGGACCGACCACCACTGCGTACACTTCGCCATCAACAAACCCAAGGCACTCAAACCAGCCCCACGCCCCACGAAGGAACTGGAGCAAGGTTACCGACGAGCAACTTAACTCCACCCTCACCCGAGACAACCACACCTGGGCACCCGACGCAAATGACGCAGCCAGAGAACTCCACACCTGGATCTCCAACTGCGCAGACGAGCTCGCCCTGCTACGCAACCCCGACAGACAACGCCCCAGGAAAGCCCCCTGGTTCACCACCACTCTCCAAGAAGCCAGACGCACCTGCAGATGCCTGGAGAAGAACTGGAGAAACACCAAGACAACCGAAAACCACACCAGCTACAAGGACGCCATGACGGACTACCACAACCAGATCAGAGCCACCAAGAGGAACTTCATCCACAACAAAATCCTGGCCAACTCCACCAACTCCAAGGAACTTTTCAGTGTCATTCAAGAATTCACCAACCCACGCAGCGAAGCCACAGACATCACCCCATCCCAAGACCTCTGCGACAAGCTTGGAACCTATTTCCACCTCAAGATCAAAAACCTCTACGACAACTTCATCGACCATCCACCAGGCGCCACAGACGTCCCCCCGCCCCCAGAAACACCAGCCAGCCCACCATCTCCAACTGGACACCGATCACGGCCGAAGACACCGCCTCGTCCATGAAAAGCATCCACTCGGGGGCCGCCACTGACCCCTGCCCCCCTCACATCTACCACAGAGCCGTGGCCGCCATCGCACCCGAATTACAACGCACCATCAACACCACCTTCAAACCCGGCACCTTCCCAGATGACTGGAAGCACGCAGAAGTCAGACCCCTGCTCAAGAAGCCCACAGCTGACCCCACCGACCTCAAGAACTATCGGCCCATCTCGCTCCTCCCCTTCGCAGCCAAAGTTGCAGAGAAAACAGTCAACAGGAAACTGACACGATTCATTGAAGAGAACCTTCCCAATCCGGATTCCAAAGCAACCACAGCACAGAGACCGCCCTACTCGCCGCAACAGACGACATCCGTACCCTCCTGGACCAAGGCCACTCCGCAGCCCTCATCCTACTCGACCTATCAGCGGCCTTTGATACCGTCTCCCACCGCACACTAGTCGCCAGACTACACGACGCAGGCATACAAGGAACAGCCCTGGACTGGATCCGATCATTCCTCACCGGAAGAAGACAAAGGATCAGACTCCCACCCTTCCTCTCCGACCCCACGAAAATCACCTGCGGAGTCCCACAGGGTTCATCACTGAGCCCCACCCTCTTCAACATCTACATGGCCCCCCTCGCAGCCATCGTCCGACAACACGGCCTCAGCATCGTATCCTACGCCGACGACACCCAGCTCATCCTCTCCCTCACCAAAGACCCCACCACTGCCAAACTCAACTTCCAGAAAGGAATGCAAGACGTCGCAGTCTGGATGACCAACAGCTGCCTGAAGCTCAACGCCGAGAAGACAGAAGTCCTCGTCCTCGGTACCACCCCTTCTGCATGGGACAGCACCTGGTGGCCGACCGCCCTCGGATGCCCACCTACCCCCTCAGACCAGGCCAAGAACCTCGACATTGTACTCGACTCATCACTCACCATGAACCGACAGTTCAACGCCGTCACCTCCAGCTGCTTCAACACCCTCCGCATCCTCCGCAAGACCTTCAAGTGGATCCCCCCTGAGTCAAGGAAGACAGTCACCCACGCACTCATCACCAGCAGACTGGACTATGGAAACGCACTCTACCCCGGCATCAACAAGTCCCTACTCCGCAAACTCCAGACAATACAGAACACCGCCGCCAGACTCGTCCTCGGCATCCCCCGACACGAACACATCAGCCAACACCTACGAAGTCTCCACTGGCTCCCCATGGAGAAAAGAGTCACTTTCAAAATCCTCACTCACGCCTACAAATGCCTACACAACAACGGACCCAAATACCTCAACGACAGAATCAACTTCCACGTACCCAAAAGAAACATCCAATCTTCCAACCTTGCACTGGCCGAAACGCCGCGCATCCACAGAGCCAGAGCAGGTGGAAGATCCTTCTCTCACATTGCAGCCAAGACCTGGAACGAGCTACCGGCAGACATCAGACGTGCCCCCTCCTTGAACACCTTCAGGAAGACCCTCAAGACCTGGCTCTTCGGCTAAACAGATCTGCGCCCCCCCCCCCCCCAGCGCCTTGAGACCCTCACGGGTGAGTAGCGCGCTTACAATTCCCTGATTGATTGGGATCTGATGATGTTGGCCAGCGGGGTCATTTATATGTTGAAGAGTGTGGGGCTGAGGGATGAGCCCTGAGTGACACCGCAGGCAATATCCTTGGGTTCGGAGGTGAAAGGTGGGAGGTGGATCCTCTGGGTTCTTCGGTGAGGAAGGAGGTGGTCCATCTGAGCGCACCCCCTTGGAAGCCAATGGTAAAAAAAAACTTCAGGCCACACACATGGAGGTAATCGCCCATATCCGTGGGGAGCATTTTATGCAATCTGGCTGGTGTGAGAAAGGTTTGGTGAACGTGATTAACTTCAGGCAGGAATTCCTGAACACCTTGTGTATGTGCCTAAGTATAGTTGCCCAATTCTCCTCCGTTAATTCCACACCTAGGTCTTTCTCCTATCCATTTCCTAACCGGTCAAATCGACCCACATCTTCAGCCTGATTGATTGGTAAATGTGAGAGATCATGCGCCTGCCTACCCCATGTCAGCAGTATTCGTAATGTGAGGTTGATTTCGAGTTCAGAAGGTGTTTACTCCCATTTAACTGTGATTGAGCTGCAAAGCACTGCATGTCCCAGGAACTGCCCTTCTGACAAATTATATTCCTCTGTAAATTTAGTGAAGGACATGAGGAAGCCTGAATAAAAGAGCCTATTTCAATTACATTTTTATTGATTTAGACCTCATCAGAGATCCACAATATAAAAAAAATACAAGATATGCAAATAATATTATTATTCATAGATTAGGCATCTTTAAAACAACGGTGTGAAAGTTTAAAAAAATACGTTATAACATACAAATTCATCTGGTGGGACTCTTATTAGCTCGATCAGATCATAAATTCTAAAAGTATTATATTTAGTGCATACAGGTTTTCTAAAACGGCTACGTGCTTCAACCAGGAGTTTGGGCAAAAACTTGGGAGCCTATTTGCATTTTGCTGGCCTCTGCTCAGGCCTAGTAATTCGCCACTTCACTGACCTGGGCAAACCCCAGCATCAACAAGAGAGGAACCTCTGGAGTATATACAGAGTCTCAAATCCATGATACGTATCTGTGCAAATATTGAGGAGTGGGAACGACAGCTACCTGCCTCTTCCTCTTGCAACTCACAAGGAGCCGCAATGTTGACAGTGGAATTTGGGAATATGTTTCTTACTTGAAGAATAATTTTAGTACATTGTGATTTAGGATTTTACAATTGTTAAGTCTGTCAATTTGTTCAGTGCAGGATGTCCTATCACAAATACTATTTGAACATCTGGCCCTCAAATGTAAGCTCTATATCAATGTGTAATTTTGAAGCAGCTTGTAAGGAGTTAGATAGGGCATACTTTCTTTGTATACATTACATTTGAGGAGAATGAGCCCCTTTACTAAAAAATGATCAGCTCACTCATCTAACCATTATACAACAGTATACAGAAAAACATTGCATTTAGCATGACAGCATTTAAACATCAAGTTACTACAAAGAAAAATTCAGCATACTAACATCTAAATTCAAAGGCATTCAATTAAACCTACGTTTTATCTGCAAAAAATGATGTTCTTTTATGTCTCAAGAAACGTGAATGGTGTGCTACAGTAGAACCTAATGCTTCAACTTTAAGGTGAAGTAAAATAATGACTCTATATAGTATTGCACAAAAGAGACTATAGTTACGATTTTAAAATGGCCATTCACTAAATATAGATTGTATAACTTCAATCACTTAATGTGAATTACATTTTCTTTTTATAAAATAATTTATTTAAGAAAGATTGAAAAGCCTGTTAAATTGGGTAAAATATCAGCTTTTCCTTTGAAATGTGTCTGCTACTAATCCGGGGATCGATTTAATAATGTGTCTTTAGATTCCTTGAAGTTTTCAAGCATGCAGTACCAGTGTCTATCTAAGGGGGCAGAGCTGAGAAATAGAAAACACATGAAAAAACACAAGTCCCTACAAATTCAGGGGCAGATTTACTATGATTTTTTGTCTGGTTGTGTCACTTGTTGTACAGCCCAACGCAAAATCCTTTTAGGCATTTACTAAGCCACACAAAAGCCACTTTGCAAGGTTTAGTAATTACAAAGGAAAGCAAGGCAGTTTGCATTGGGAAGGCATTACATGAGTGGAGCATGTGCGTTCACATGCATCCATCCATGTATTTTGACATAAACCCAGATTTAAAAAGACTTGTAAATCTGGGTTTGTGCCAAACTGGTGCGCACCCCTGACGGAGGCGGAAGGAGGAGAAATATCTTTATTTCTCCTCATTACTTTCTCTTTCCATGCTTGCTCCATTCTGCAGTACAAATAGAAAGAGGAAAATGCCTCAAAGCATTGTTTTTGCAGAGGAGCAATCCTGCCCATAATGCAGGTACCCTTGCACCATGGAGCAAGAGTGCCTGTGTTGGCGTTAGGCAGCCTCAAGTGTGCCAGCGCAGGGAGAAAGCTGGTGAGAGCCATACCTTACTAGATATGGAGCTTTTCAGCTCTCTCCTATTCACTCCTATTAACACAACGCATGGCGCAGATTCATTGCGTGAATTCTAAGTAAATCTGCAACCTTCATTACAAAAATACTTGTCATTTGTTTATTTTAGTCACATCCAAAAAGTTTAATGTAGCCAGCAGATAACACTTTGAGTTCATGCCTTGAAGTCATATGTTTTCAATAGTTAATCTACCTAACTGGAGCTCTGTCTTGCTCTTATCATATTGATTGATGGTGGTAATCTAGTTATTAAGATGTCTGGACCCTGTATTTTTGTATAATACATGGGATTCTGCAATCCCTGTATAAACCCTTGTCTCTATTTTTTTTTATAATGGGTGACTTGTGACACACCCAATCACTGATTATAAAAAAAAGATGTCAGAAATCGACTATAATAAATTATTAGTGTTCTGACGTCACAATGCCTGCTACCAGAGCCAGCAACCGTGGTGAAAGACAGGTCAGGTCACGGAGCATAATTGAACCAGCCGTTTAAAGCAACAAAACGAATCACTGGTGTTCCTTCTTTTGCTGTATTTCAGCTACAAGCAACTAGAACATGTTTATTTTTTGAAGTCCTTTGATAATTCTAGAAAAGTCCAAGTTAGAATCTTTCTGCATGTTTCAACACATTCCGAGCTACAAAAAAACTGGTTTTATTGAACTGTTTCTAAAACGAACACTATCTCTGCACCGAACTAAGGGGCACATTACGATGACGGGCGGACAAAGTCCGCCCGCCTCCGTAGCGGTGAATGGGACCGTCCGCCATAGGAGCGGCGGTCCTGCCGCGAGTATTAGGATGCCACGGTGGCGGTGGCATCCCCTATTCCCAACATTGTGGCGGGCGGTGTTCACAGCACCACCCGCCACAATGCTGGGAATGCACGTTGTGCATAGGCATGCACAAGGTGACAGGCACCGCGCGGTGCCTGCCACCTTGTCCATGCCTATGCAGGGGGGTAACATAGGTACCTCCCATGTGCACCCCCCACCCCCCCAACATCCTGGGGGCCCGCTACGGGCCCCCAACTGCGAAGACCGTATGCCTCTCCATGGCAGCGAGGCCGCCATGGAAATGCTGCTCTCTGCCACCATCCTAATATGGATGGCGGTGTCTTGCAGACACCGCCACCATATTATTGCCCTTTTCCACCCGGTCCCCTGTTGGACCGTCGGAAAAAAGGCGGACGGTCTTTCCGTCCGCCGGGCTCCCTCCCGCCATCGTAATGTGGTGGGGGGTAACGGCATGCGGGCGGAGGGGAATGGCGGGCGGATCGCCACCGCCATACGGGCGGTGACGATCCGCCCGTCATCGTAATGACCCCCTTAGAAATGTAAAAGTGTTGCCTAGTGTAAATGAATGTTAGCAATTCATACCAACAGCCATTCAGTCAAAGACTCAAACTCCTGCTGTTACTTTGTTATTTATTTAAAAGCAAAGCCCAACACATACTCTGACAGTCGGACTGAGAGACTGCAAGCAGAACGCACTGCTGCCTGTAATCACAGATTGAGGATGAGGATATATTGGGCGTTACATCGCTGGTATTTCATCAAAAAACAGTACAGACACCACAGAATTCAAATATGAAATACATGGGGGTGGCAGTGCAATACCGTCCTTGTGGTAACTCTATCCTCTGGTCTAAAAAGATCCCTCTAATGGTGCCCAAGATCTGAAGATCATACATGCAGGTGGAGATCAGTTTAGCTGATAAAAACGAGTTTTCTATAGCCATCAGACAGAGGACAACAGAGGGTTTTCATGTCCTCTTTTGGTCTTCTTCCCCAAATCCGATTGCATAGGGTGTTCAGGATGTCTATAAGTAACAGCTTTTCTTAGATTTCTCACAAGCACCATTGATTGTGAACCACTGAATTCTCTTGTGAAGTTGAAGTGAATTGTCTATCAGCTTTATTGACATGTGGAAAGGCCTCTGCAGACCCGTGTCAACTATGGCTGTTGACCTGTAGTCGCTGCTGTCACATGCGACCAAAGGACTGGAGAAGGGAGGAGACACACATTGAATTTTTGTGTGTGTGCGTGTGTGTGTATACATGTGTGCGTCAGTATGTGTGTGTATACATGTGTGCGTCAGTATGTGTGCGTATGATGTGTGTGTTTGATCAGGAGAATAGTGCTCAGCCACGCTTAATGAGACTCATTTCTTTTAAAAATTGGACATTCTCAGAAAAATATTGCCGAATCCTGATATGATGGGTTATCTATGACTTATTGAGGGCATACTTGGGGAATGATGCGCAGCCCTGTGTCGAAAGATTTATTGCAGATCTTGGCTCCTTGGTATCACAGGGCACTAACTGCCCTGCTTGTTATTTCATGATTTGCATGGGGGTCTTTTAGCATTATATTGATAGATTTATTATGATCCTGTACCTACAGCTGCCTGAGCCCTGAGCATGAAAGACTGGTGTCTGTCTATCTGGGCCTCTACTCTCTATTTCGCCCGATGATGTACCATTGCTGTGTAAGGCTTCTAGGTTTGTCTGGCTCTGCTCTCTGTCCCCTGTGATTGTCAGATTTGGATAGTTTTCATGTGTGCGTGTAGAGTTTCTGTGTCGCAACTTTTTATTGAGATTCAAAGAACAACACAACAGTGCGTTTGACTCACAGCATTGTACATCCGCGTGGGTTGTGGCATAATAGGTACATTTGTGCTGCAATGGGAAGAGGGAATGGGGGGGGGGAAGGGGTGAAGAGGAGAAGGGGAAAAAAGGGGGAGGGAAAGGGTGGAAGGGGGAGGTGGGTAGAAGGGGAGGAGGCTTAACAGTGTGGAGAAGGAGTACATCAGACATCATATACATCGTCAGCATTGGTAGTGCACAAATGAGTTACAGCATTATTATATTCCATATGCAGTATTCTGGAGCAGAATATTGTATATCATCTTTAATGTTGCAGCTAAATCCTCCTTTGGTAGCTATATGGTAGACGTTGGAGATAGGTTGCCAGAACTGGGAAAAGTGAGAGGGACGCAAGTCAGCGCAGGTCTCCTGTCTGGGCTGGGAGTGTAGGAAGGGGGGGCGAGGGGGAAAAGGGGGGATATGGAGGGGGAAAGGCATCCCTTTAGCGTATCTGAGTTGGGAAGATTTTGTGTGTCTCTGCCATCGGTAACAGATTAAGGCGGGGGGTTGATGGGGCGTAGTGTGGCGGGGGGAGGAGGATGCCAGGAGGCGGCGCAGCCTGGAGTAGTGATATTCACAGTGGGTGCAGGGTGGGGTGACATCCCTACGGGGGGGAAGGTAAGTATACTAAGCTTTGATTGTGTGGGAGGAGCTGTCCATGGCAGGTGGATTTATTTCAGTATTATGCCTTTAGTTGTATTTTGTACCCCATGTATCATGTATTTTGTACCCCATGTACCCCCTGCTGTATTCACGCCCTCTCTACTACCTCAAGGAAGTTCTTCCACGATAGGAAATTCTGTACTCCAAGCCTATAGAAGTGCCTTCCCAGTGTGTTATGAGTGACTGCCACTTATTGCAGTATTATACCTCTATTGTATTTTTTACCCCATGTTTCATGCACACCTGTCACTTTTTCCTCTTGGAACTTATCCCTCTTTGTGTATTTGGTTTGGTTGTTTTTTGCACAATTGTCACTTTTCCTCATGCAATGTAACGCTTGCCTTTGTATTATGCTCATTTGTATCCTCCTCCTTATGTAATGTTGCTGTTCCTGTTGTGAAGCGCTCTGACACCCTCGGGTAAAGTCCGCGCTATATAAAAATGCATAAATAAATAAATAAATAAATAAATAAATGAGGTAGGTGCCTGTCCCATTGCCCGAAGGAGATGGAAGGAAGAGTCTGGGGGGGAGGGGCTGGGGAGGGAGAGGACAGGCGGAGGGGATGGGGAGGAAAAAGTGCTGAGCGGGGGATATGGAGGTAAGAGAATCGGCAAGGCCTTAGTGAATGGTCTCCCAGAGGAAAGGGGCCCATGTTTGTTTAAACACCTTCTCTTGATGCATGCTATATATGGCGCGCTCGTGAGATGCTGTTTGGACCGTTGCCCCCATCCAGTCCTCCTGCGAGGGAGTGTAGGCGATCTCCATTGTTGTAGAATGCAGAGCTTAGCTGTAGAGAGCGCCGTATGTAGTAGGCGGCATTGTGGGCGAGTAAAGTCAGGGGAGTCTCTGATGTCATGCAAAAGGATAACGGGGGTAAGGGGGGGCGGAGAGGTATTGACTCCCTCAGAGTCTCTTCAATATAGGACCAGAAGGGCTGGACAGAAGAACATTCACATAAAATGTGGGGAAGGTCACAGCTCAGTCCGGGCATCTCCAACACCTAGAATGCGGCAGCAGCCCAGCCCGTTGTAGCTTCAAAGGTGTCCAGTACCAATAGTGTAGGGTTTTAAACAGGCAAAATTTCAATCGAGCTTCACGGGTCCCCTTGTCCAGGGCCTCTATCATTTCCGACCTGTCTTCGTCATCTACAGTGATTTGGAAGCGCATCTGCCATTTTGCGCGAAGGTTGCGTAAGAGAGGCTGCGAGTATAAGTGATTTATCAGTGTCCCATAAAAACCTTACATCACTCCCTTGTGACAGCCCCACATCGATAGATAGTCCACTATTGGCGAGGGTTGCAGCGTCCGAGGACGGGGGCCTTAACAACGCCTCAGGCTGTGTTGTAGCTGTAAATGCGGCCAGGCCTGTTGTGGAAGTAGACCGAATTCTTCTCTGAGCTGGGCAAAGGGCTTTAAATCATTGTTCAGCAGGACCTGATCTAGGGTCCGTATGCCTGCTGCTTTCCATCTGGGCCAGTGAAATTTTTGGCCATTTATTCGGATACTATTGTTGCACCAGAGCGGTGTTTTGGAATGTAAACGTGGCTTACGCCCAAGAGGCGGTGCTCGCTATACCATGCCTTATTTGTAGCCTGTATCACTGGGTGTGGAGGGGATAGGTGGGGAGTGTGATCTCGGTAGAGGGAACCAAGGCCGTCACCACACTGGAGGAGCGATCGTTCCACTGCGACCCATTGCGGGGGTCCTGTGTTTCGGGTAGAAGATAAGCGAGCTGCGAGAGGTGTAGGGCTGGAGAGTAATGTTCTAGGGATTGTAGTCCCGAGCCAGCGAAGGAGCGGCGGGCCATGAGTTTGGATGCGGCTAGACATGGGTGGGTGGTACCCCAGACGAAGGACCATATCCAAGTGTCTTATGTGGCACAGAGTATTTAGGGACACCACGACGGGCAGCATCCCCAGAGTAAACGTAAAGCGCAGCATTTTGACCATTCGTAAAGCTTGCACTCTGCCCCACATGGAGAATCCCAGGAGGGACCACTTGTCAAAGTCAGTTTTCACTTGTGTGATTAGGGGCATCTGCAACCATGCTTTCCAGGCCCCTGCTAACCAGGACCCCAAGATATTTAAGTCAGGATGATTTCCAGCAGAAGAGGTAGCCATGGATCGAAGCCTTTGTGGTACCTGAAGAGAGTGGGAGGGCCTCACTTTTATCCAAGTTCACCTTATAACCTGATACGGCTGCAAAACCGTCAATGACCTCTAGTAGTGCCAGTATTGAGCGTGGGAGATCTCTGAGGGCAAGTAGGATATCGTCGGCATAAAGATTAATTTTGGATAGACATCCCACATTGGTTATACCCACTATACGTGGCGAGTGGTGGATGAAAGAGGCTAAGGGTTTCATGGCAAGCAAGAACAGAAGAGCGGAAAGTGTGCAGCCCTGGTGTGTGCCTCTCCGAATCTGAAAGGTGTCTGATAGGAACCCCCCACAGTTGACCTGGGCCACAGGACAGTCATAGAGCAGGCGGACTTTGGAGATAAACTGGTCTCTTAGGGAGAAGCGTTTCATGGCGGCGAAGAGGTATCCCCAATCAATGCGATCTAATGCTTTTTCTGCGTCCAAGGAGAGGGCTACTCCATCGTCTGATAGGTCTTTTGCGGTCCATAAAGTGTGGGCCAGCATGCAAAGATGGTTTCTGGAGGAGCGGCCCGGGACGAAGCCGACGTGCATATTATGAATGAGGGATGGCATGACCTTACTTAGTCGTGCCGCTAGTATACTGGGCAAAACTTTAATGTCCCCATTTAGGAGGGAAATTAGGCGGTAGCTGCAGCAAGAGAGTGGGTCTCTTCCCGGTTTGGGTATGACCGCGATCACCGCTCTGTTAGAAATAGGATCTAGGGATGCGGTCCTTTCAGCCTCTTGCAGGGCAGCATGTAGAGTATCAGTTGCCTCTTCCCCCGACCATTTGTAATATTCTGCAGTGAACCTGTCTTCAGCTGGGGATTTATGGTAGGGCAATTTGGCAATGGCTGTTGCAATTTCCTCCTTGCTGATGTCCCCTTCCAATAATTCTCTGCCTTTGTCTGACAAACGTGGCAGCTCGATGCTCTCAAGATACGCAGTCAGCTGTTCCTTGTTGGCCGGCGTTTCCGGGGTATACAGTCTTTCATAAAATGAGGCAAATTCATTGACTATATCTTGGGGTCGAGTGAGGAATGCTCCAGTCGTAGTTCAGATAGCGGGGATAGCCATCGCAGCCTCACTAGCTGTGCTGCCAGTAGTCGGCCAGCTTTTTCCCCTTGTTCGTAGTGCCTACCTTTTAGGCGCTGAAGGGCGTACTCGGCTTTGGAGGTATAAAGGCCGTTAAGAGCCATACAAGCTAGTTCTAGGCTGCGGCGATAAGGCACTGAGGGGTGAGAGGAGTAGAGATGAGTGAGGGAGGTAATCTTGTCTTCTAGTTCGATACGACGGAGAGCCGCTTTCTTATTGACCACCGTCGCGTCTCTCATTAGATGCCCTCAGATGGTTGCTTTTGCGACCCCCCACAGAGTTCTACATGAGGTCACCAATGCTTTGTTGTCTGTCAGATAAATAGACAGGTGTGTCCACAATTGGGTCTTCCCCTGGGGCGGGCGATATTTCTGGGTGTTTAGGCGCCATGGTTTGCGGCCTGGAGAGGCTAGGCCTACGTCAAGGGCTAACAAAACCGGGGAGTGGTCAGAGAGTGCAGCCTCTAATATGTGGGATTCGCCAACAAGCGCAACTGCAGAGTGGGATATGAGAAAATAGTTTGGTCTAGACTGAGTGCCGTGGACCGGTGCTAGGAAAGTATATACTTTTTCTGCTGGGTGGCAGAGGCACCAGTGGTCCACAAGGCCATGATATGAGACTATGTCTCCCAGCAGGGCTCTTTCCCCTTCATTTCCCCTGTCTAAGGGTCCTGTCCAGTCTAGCACTGCGTCACGGGAAAGGTTCCAGTCCCCTCCGATGATGTGTTGAGCCGCCCCTATCTCCACAAGTAGCTGGTTCAGGCGGAGAAAAAAGGAGCATTTGGTCTGTGTTGGGGCATAGACTGAACCCACACACAAGTATCTATCACCCAATTTCAGCTTGGCAAATGGGTATCTGCCATCTGGGTTGGACCCTGTTTTAACAATGGTGACAGGTAGGGATTTGTGGATAAGTATAGCGAAGCCGCATTTCCGTGGATCGCCCCCTAGGCGGTGGTCTGTGCTGTCATGCTACTATGAATTACTTTGGCCACCCAATCGCGATGGAGTTTGTCGGATTCCAAGGCATCTAGGTGTGTCCCTGTAGGAGAGCAACGTCTACCTTTTTCGTCTGGAGGTAGGAGAGCACTTTCTTGCATTTGATATAATGTGTAAGACTGTTGACATTCCACCAGGTGATGCGGAATGGTTGGGGGCGGACAACGGTTGGGCGCTGTCCTGAGGGGTGTTGGGAACGTCCTGCCACTAATGGGAAGTAAGGAGAGGGTAGGGCGTCAGTATTTATGGGGGCGTAGTCAGGAGGCCAGGCTGTGTGCTAGATGCTGTGCAGGTGGGGGGCAGAGCAGATAGATACAGAGAAGGGTGAGGGCAGGCTTAACATAGGGTTAGGTGAGGAGGATAGGTGGCGGAGGTAGGTGTGATTGAAAGAAGGACCAACAGCGGAGAAGGAGGGAAGGGGAAATGAAAGATAGAATAAGAAGGAAGAGGGAGGAGGTGTGAGAGAGAGGGAAGTGGAAGGGAGGTAGACAAGATTGGGGAGGGATGGGGAGGAAGGAGGGCGAGGTGTACTCGGGCAAGGGGAACAGAAACGTGGACAAAGTTGTTATCGGGTGTCCCTCAGTAGTATGGGGATGGTCAGCCAAGGGTCACCTAGAGACGTATGAAGTAGAAGGGGGGAGCTAGGGGAGGCGGGAGGCTGGTAGGGGGGAGAGGTGGGGAGGTTACGCACAGGAGACGCGCCTCTAGGGGTGTAGAGCTGTTCGGCCTAAGCTTTTGGCTATAGCATGTCGGGGGCCCCTTCGTGCAGCGGGCCGTCCGGGAGGCATACCAGTGTGCCACCGTGGTAGCCGGTTGGGCTACCAGCCAATCAGGCATGCAGGGTAGGGGAGGAAGCAAGACCCAGTATCCCACACAGGAGGGGGGGTTGTCAATAGGACAGTGTTGGTCGAGCAGGGGAAAAAAGTTACATCGATATTAGTCTCGTGTATAACCAGTTGTCCTGAACTGTGTCTGCGAGGCCAGTGCTCCAGGTCCTTCCCATGTGTATGGTGGATGGCCATACCGGTGTGACGGGTATGACCCGGGAGGATCTAAGCAGGGGTAGGGGAGGGCAGGGCCGGGCCTTAACACAAAGTTAGAAACACAAGACCAGCGTTGGAGTCCCAGTGTGCCTAGCAGCCAGGGACGGGTGTGAGTATAGTCGCACATATTGGACAAGGGTGGGTTCAGGACCCAAAGGCGAAGAAGGGGGGGCCAGTGTAGTCACGTTATGGGTGAACATGAGCAGGGTCAGGCAAGGGAGAGGAAAGAGATATGTACACTTTGGGTCCACTATAGCTAGAGAATCAGAGGAGCACAGGGTCGTGGCCTCTTCTATATTCCAGGGATGTGGGAGAGGTGATTGGTGGTGGACCTCAGTGGGTAGTGGTGCGTAGGGAGAGGGCGTGATGGCTGCTCAAGGCAGCTTTGAACGTTGAGTTTCTAGTATTGTATTCTCGCTGAGGGTGGGTATGTGGAGTAGGATCAGGTGAGTGAGACGGAAGGGGGTATTCTCAAGATGAGGCAACCCATAACACACAGGGCACATGGCAACGAGAAAGCATGTAATTCACCATTGGCAGTTAAACATTAGGATGAACATTTAGATAAAGAAAGAGAAAAGGAGAAACATATAATCTGGTACTCAGCCGTCCGTCGTATTTGTTCATCGGACTGTCAGGCGACGATTCTCTTTCCTCCTTTCGGGCATAGGAAACCCAGACTACCACATTTTGGGACACACCCTCCTCCGCAGGGGAGGGTTTCAGGGGGTAGCGTGACTTGTTCCTGTCATGCACCTGTGTGAGAGTGGCCACCGCTTGTAGAGCCTGGGTCCTGTCCCCCAGGGAGCAGGCGATCTGTCCGGGTCTCTGCACCTGTTTCGGGAATCCGGAGCCCGCTAGAGGTTGTTGGGAGGGTTGGCAATGGGAGGAGGGAATTGTCTCCAGGGATAGAGGTAACTTGGTCCATGTCCTGTTGAGTAAGGCCTTCGAGAAAATGGCAGATATCCTCTAGGTCGAAGAATTCCTTGGAAACTCCATCTTTGGTGATCCGGAGGACTTGCGGGTTCGAAGAGGCCATACTTAATGTCCAGTTTCCGAGAGGCCTAAGGGAGAGCAAGGCCTTGCGGCGTTTGTTGGTTCCTTTGGAGAAGTCCGCTGCTATCCGGATCTCATGGCCCTTGAACGTGTATTGTCCATGAGTGCGGGCCGCTGTGATCAGTTTTCGGGACTGTTTGAGGCGCAAAAAGCAAGCAAAGAGCAGCTGCGGGCGCAGAGGTGTTCCTCCGCGTGTCGGTCCGATACGGTGGGCTCTCTGCATCTCCAATGGCGAGTCAAAGGTTAGGTCCGTGAGTTTCGGGAGGGTGGCCCCAAGGAAAGATTTGGCATCTGAGCCCTCTGCATTTTCCAGGAATCCATAAAAATGGACATTCTCCCGGCGGCTTCTGTCTTCCAGGTCTATGATCTTACTGCGAAGGTAGAGGAGCTCTTGGTCTCGTTCCAGGATAGTATTGAGGCGGTCCTCCATTGCAGAGACACATAGACTCAGGCCATCCATGCGGTTCTGGAATCCGGAGATGCCCGTGCAAATGGATTTGGTCTCAGCAGTAAGGGCAGAGATGGACGCCTCCATGCCCTCCAGCCTACAGCTGAGATTTCTTGCAGTATCCGTTCCATAGTGGCGTCCATGGAGGTAGCCATAGTGGGATGGGATGAGCCCGGTGCTGAGGTGGTGGTGTTCTGAGTGCCGGAGGTGAGACGGCCTTGCTTCAATGCTTCTGTGAAGAGGACTGTCTCACTCGTTTTCTTGTCGTCTTGCTGGGAGACATCCCCGGGCCATCCGTAAGGGCCTCAATGCAGGTGGGCGCATGTCTCCACTGGTATCCCTAGTCCACCGGGCAGTGAGTGCGGATGTGTATGACACGACCTGGGGTGGAGCGGGTGTGTAGGCCGGTCAGGTTCACGTGAGTGGGTGAGTCCAGTACAACTCCGGTTGAGAGGAGGGATCAGGTAGTCCCGTCGTGGGGGGCTTAGGGTGCCCAAACATCTGTGTTATTGAATGTATTTAAGGAGTACGGAGAGGATCTGTCTTCTTGTTGGGTATAGACAGCGTCCATGTCAGGGGGGTACACTGCAGGCAGCTGGCGGTGATGTGAGAGATGATAGATGGCATGACCCTGCATCGCTCTCGTATGACCAGGTCTAGGAAGAGGAGACCCCCTCTGTCGTGCAGGCCCGGTGCTGGTGCGTCAATCTGCCGGTAGCAAAATAAGATTGGAGCGTGGAGCGGGGGCATCTCACACAATAGCCCACGGGCTCCCAGGCCTCGTGAGGGAGTATAGACAGGCAGTGTATCACTGCATGTGGACCTGTAGCACTATACAGTTAGGACGAGGCCCTTCTGGTCACAGGCCGCGGTACCATCCCCACGCGGGGCCCACTGGGGTGCTCATCTGCAGCTCTGTCTTCACAGGGTCAGCCCCTATTGTGCATGTATGTTTTCGCGTTAGGGGCAGAGGTCGCGGTGCACCAAGGGGGGGGGGTGAGATCCAAGCCCCCTCCCTGTCGGTGGTGCTGAGGTAGGTAGGGTCACTCACCCTGAAGTGGTCCTGTTTGGCGGGTATCATCCTGAGCTGGGGGCCGCGGCCTCCAATTCCACCGCAGGCCTCCCTCTCAATCTGCGAACTTGAGGCTGGGTATCTGGCACTGTCTAAGCAGTACTGATGGCCTAGGGGTTCTTCTAAGCTGTTTGCAGTGGGGCGGGAAGGGCCATCCTGCGTGGGGCGCCCCCACTTTGGGTATTCTAGGCAGGTGTCACTATGCCCCGAAGGCCGCGGCTTTCAGCTCCGCTGGAGGCCCCACCGCTGGCCCCTTTGCTGCGTAGCAGTGTAAGAGTAGGAGAGGGGGGCAACCCGTGTGTCCCAAGCTCCAAGGAGGGTCCGGAGACCCACCTGGTGTCGTGCCCACAGGGTGGCACTAAGACCCTGGGGCTCAGGGTCAAAGGGGAACAGGGGACACCGGACACTACATCCGGTCAGGGGCGGGGGGATGAACTCACTTGCCTGCAGGACCTCGAGGCGAGAGGTCAGATCCGGGGGATCGCAATTGTACAAAGAATAAAGAGTTGATGCTGCTCGCCCTGCCGCGTCCTTGGTGTTCTGTAAGCCGCGCGATGCGACAACTGGCGGCGAGAGTGGGATCGTGACCTCCGTGAGCCTGCACGGCTCGGTGAAAAGGATCTCTCCAGGGACCGTGACCAGGAGTTTTGTCGTGCCCACAGAAGAAAGACAACGGAGCGCAGCGACGCGGAGCCCACCCCGGCCGCTGCGAGGAAAGACTGCCTGCACCGGTAAGCGCTGCAACTGAAAGCGTGAAGATATAGAATTTGCCGCGAGCTCTCGCGAGAGTCTCGGCGGCCATTGGACAGTCAGGCGAGAGGGCAAATCAGCGAGCGGAAAAGACTCGGCGGCCATTTCGAAGTCAGGCAAGCGCCCATTGGCCGCGAAGTCTCGCGAGACTATCGGCGGCCATCTTAGAATCAGGCGAATAAGCCAATCGGAAGCAAGAGTGACTCGGCGGCCATTTTAAGGCCAGGAAAAATCGATCTGACCAGAAAAAGGCAGAATTTCAAAAGAAAAAGAGGCAAAAGTGCACAACAAGCACTAGTAAAGGAAAGAAAAGAGAAAAAGAGACAAGAGGAAAGAAATAAAGGAAAAAGAGAAGAATCAAATCAAAGAACGAAATAAAGAAAATAAAGGCAACAGAACAAAGGAAGACAAGGAGCAATGGCAGACCAGAAACAAAGTGCGCAATACAGGAGACCACTGCCGTTCAGCCTATCTGAACCACAAACTGGGATAAGATGGGAGAAATGGCTCAGACGTTTTGAAAATTATGTTGAAGCAACAGATGTCATAGAGGCCAAAAAACGGGGACTATTCATAAACCTAGTGGGCGACGAGATCGAAGACCTATTGGTGACACTGCCAACTGCAGACACTGACACCTACGACAAATTAACAAAGTGCCTGACGAATAAGTTTGATCCGCAACGAAATACTGATTTTGAGAGGTACAGCTTCATGATTTCCTTCCAACAGGCCGAGGAGTCACTAGATGACTTCGCAACAAGGCTAAGGAAACTAGTGACTCACTGTGAATTTGATAAATTTGACAACGAGCAGGCCATTCGACTACTAATCATCGCAGGCTGTCGGGACATAGACTTCCGAACAAGAATACTTAAAGAACCGATAGCGCTGGAGAACATCCCTGCACTAGGAAGAGCGGAAGCACGAGCCACAACACACGCGAAAGAAATGGAACGTGGAAAAGGAAGAGGTGGAGAACAAATTAATCGGATGGCAAGCAACAACAAAACAGGAAACTGGAGACAAGACAGAGGCGGCCAGACTGGGAAGAAGCAGCAAGAAGGAACGTGCTACAGATGCGGACTCGAGTTCCCACACCGAGGGCCATGCCCAGCATTTGGCCAGACGTGCCGAAAATGCAACGGACGAGACCATTACGCAAGTGTATGTCAAGGGGCACAGTTCAGAAATGACCGTGGAAGAACAAGCAGAGGGAGGATGCCGACACACAGACACATCAGGCATGTCGAGACTGGGGTGAGGAATTCGTCCGCAGAATCAGGGGAAGAGGGTGAAGAAGACAAGACTTCGCAACAAACGGGGCGGTTATACCTCATGACAGAGGTCAACACAGACTCAGAAGAAGATGAAGAAGAGCGAGATGAAACAATATGCCTGGTGGACAAGAAGAAGATAAAGAGAACGGAGTCCGTAACAATAAAAGTGGGGCCACACGATACCACGTTTGTGTTGGACAGTGGCGCAACGTGCAATATCATGTGCGTCTCTGAATATGAGAAAATGAAAGTGAAGCCGACTCTAAAGCCATCCAGAGTGAAAGTATTCACATGGGGGCAAAGCGACCAGTGATCAACTTGGGGAAATTCAAAGAGGAATTACGATACAAAGATCAAAGGCTAACGGAACAGATACATGTGCTCAAAGGAGACATCCCAGCGCCATGCTTGTTGAGCAACGTCACGGCACAAGTGATGGGGCTGATGGAAATGACGTATCAGATGTCAGAAGAGAAAAACATTCTAAAAGAATACCCCAAACTGATAGAAGGATTAGGGAAGCTGAAAGGACGGCAGATCACGTTACACATAGACGAAACTATAAGACCAGTTGCGCAACATCACAGAAGGGTACCCATACACCTACAGCCACAAGTTGAGGAAGAACTAGAGGCCCTGATGAGACAGGACATCATTGAACGAGCAGATGGGCCGACACCATGGGTGTCACCCATTGTGGCCGTCCCAAAAAAGGACAAATCAAAAATAAGAATATGTGTGGACATGAGGATCCCAAACAAGGCGATTGTACGTGAGCGACACCCAGGCCCACATCTAGACGACATGATCAGCTGTCTCACAGGCACGAGAAGATTCTCAAAACTGGATCTCTGCAAGGGGTACCACCAACTTGAACTAGACCCACAGTCCCGATACATCACGACGTTCTCCACCCACCTCGGACTATTTAGGTACAAACGTTTGAGCTTCGGGATCTCATCGGCCGCAGAAATATTTCAGGAGACAATTCGTCAAGTCATCAGACCGGTCAAGAACAGCCTAAATTACAGTGACGATATCCTGGTGTTCGGCAAGTCGGACGAAGAACATGACACGGCGTTAAGAGAGGTATGCTCACATCTAGAAGAAGCAGGCCTAACGTTAAATGAAGAAAAGTGCGAACTGGGGCGGAATGAGCTAGTGTTTTTCGGTCACATCTTTTCCAAAAAGGAATGCGGCCAGACCGCAGCAAGGTAGAAACACTGGAAAAAGCAAAGAAACCGACTGATGTGGCAGAAGTGAGGTCATTTCTGGGGTTGGCAAGTTACTGCGCACGCTACATTAAGGACTTCGCCACTGTCAGCGCGCCACTGAAGAGCTGACGAAACAAGGACACAAGTTTCAATGGACCAGCGAGTGTGACAAAGGGTTTGAAGAGATAAGAAAGGCAGTGACAGCAGTGGATCATCTGGCCTACTTTGACCCGGAATTATGTACAGAGCTGACAGTGGATGCAAGCCCCGTGGGCTTGGGAGCAATTCTAGCACAACATCAACCGGGAGAGACTCCCCAAGACACATCGTTGCGTATGGGAGCAAGAGCCTGACAGACGTCGAGAAAGGATATTCACAACCAGAAAAGGAGAGTCTAGCAGTAGTATGGGCCTGTGAACATTACCACATGTTCGTATACGGGAAACCATTCACAATCGTGACTGACCATCAGGCCCTGATAACAATATATGGCAACCCGAATGCAAAGATACCACCAAGAATAGAAAGGTGGGGAATCAGACTGATGGACTACAATTTCAAAATCATTCACAAGCCAGGAAAAGAGCAAAACCCAGCAGACTATGTGTCAAGGCACCCCCTGCCACAAAACTCTCAAGCAACCACAATGGCAGAAGAGTACCTGAACTTCGCACTGAAACTAAGCACACCGGCAACAATAACAGAGAGTGAACTAAATAAAGAAACGAAACAGGACGCCACCATGCAGGAGGCAATGAGGATCAACAGGGCGCTAACGATGGAGGCATGTAAACAACAACATGCACGTAGGAAGAGGAATAGACAAAGAAGAACTGCTGGCACTGAAAAGAATAAATGAGGAACTGTCAGAATGCGAAAACGGAACAATAATGAGGGGCACAAGAATAGTGATGCCCCAAACGTTAAGACTGAGAACAGT
Organism: Calotriton arnoldi; assembly: GCA_963921515.1. Classification (NCBI taxonomy): domain Eukaryota; kingdom Metazoa; phylum Chordata; class Amphibia; order Caudata; family Salamandridae; genus Calotriton; species Calotriton arnoldi. Next base: position 598,878 of record CAWUFW010010765.1, on the reverse strand, counting down.
GGAGTTGGCACACGAGTCACACCGGGGCATGGTAGCGACAAAAAAGATGCTGCGAGAAAAGTGTGGTTCCCGGGACTTGACAGCATGGTGGAAAAGATGGTGACAAAGTGCCACGTATGTCAAATAATAGGACCACCGTCCAAACCAGAACCATTGCAAATGTCCCCGCTACCACAGGCGGTGTGGACCGAGCTGGCAGCAGATTTCTACGGGCCATTAGAAACAGGAAGCTATTTTCTGGTCGTGATAGACGAATACTCAAGATTCCCCTTAGTAACGCCAGTGTCATCAACGTCGGCAAACGCTACGCTACCAGTGTTGGACGACATTTTTGCTGCATGGGGCTCGCCACAGACATTGAAAACAGACAATGGACCACCATTCTCAGGGGAGGAATTCAAAAGGTTCATGGCGTACCCAGGCATAAATCACAGACGAATAACGCCACTGTGGCCACAAGCAAATGGGATGGCTGAGCGGTTCATGGGGACCATCAAAAAGGCGGTGCAAAGAGCAAAGCTAACACAAGTATCGATCGGACAAGCCCTGTGCCAGGTACTGAGGGACTATCGGAACACACCACACAGCTCCACGGGAGATGCCCCGCTGAACTGGTACTAGGGCGAGTGAGCAGGACAAGACTGCCGCAGACAAAAGAAAAAAAAACAGACCAGGAGGACGTCGTCATCAGAGATATGGGACAGAAAGCAAAAATGAAAGAATACGCTGATCAAAGAAGACGTGCAACGCCTCACGAGCTAGAGGAAGGAGACATGGTGCTCGTAAAACAACGGCAGGTGAGGAAGTCAGACAGCGCGTTCGCAAAGGATCCGCTGAAGGTGGTGAAAGTGAACGGGCCCATGATTACAGCTACCGCCGGCCAGCACCAGGTCACAAGAAACAGCTCCCACTTCAAGGAGGTGAAAATGGAAGAAGAAGGAGACATGCCAAAGAAGGAACTGACCAGAGAGATTTGGCAGGAAGATACATCACCAGTTGTCGGAGAACAGCGACCAAAGAGGGAGTGTAAAAAGACCAAGAGACTAATCGAAGAGATGTAAAGAGACCACCAGTTCACAGAGATCTCTCTCTCTCTCTCTCTCTCTCTCTCTCTCTCTCTCTCTCTCTCTCTCTCTCTCTCTCTGATCACCATCACGAGTCGACAGGACAAGTGGCAAGAAACTTTGTTTGCAACAAAGGGGGAGATGTCGTGCCCACAGGGTGGCACTAAGACCCTGGGGCTCAGGGTCAAGGGGAACAGGGACACCGGACACTACATCCGGTCAGGGGCGGGGGGATGAACTCACTTGCCTGCAGGACCTCGAGGCGAGAGGTCAGATCCGGGGGATCGCAATTGTACAAAGAATAAAGAGTTGATGCTGCTCGCCCTGCCGCGTCCTTGGTGTTCTGTAAGCCGCGCGATGCGACACCTGGTATTGCAGATGATCCGGTGAGTGGAGATGTCCACTGCGGTGTGCTTTGCTGTCCTGCAATGCAGGAGGGCTCTGCCCCTTACTGTGGTTCGCGACTCTCTATCTTGATGCAGGTCCAGCTCAGATCCCGCCGACAGGGCTGGAACGGGGGCTCTCTCAGATATCGGAGCGCCCTCAACAGCTTCTATAGCCTTCCTGCCGCATCGGTCAAGAAATCTCGGCTCGCATGTAGCTCCTGGAAAGCCCTAGCCGCCGTCCGGGGCCCTCCTTGACACGGAGCTCCGGAGTCAAGCGGCCATGGCCAGACCACGCCCCTGCGTGTAGATTTTCACTTAAAACATGAAGTTAAAAATCCGCTTGGAAGTTGCTGGGTGGATAATGAAGTGCTGAAAGGTGCAATATACCTTTTGAAAATGATTGGCCATGTGACCTTCTGTTCCCAGATTGCTTAGTTGCCTGTGATACATGTTCTGTTTTGCTAACATTTAAGGAACAGGGGCAGATTTACAAGCCCCTTGCGCCACTTTTGCGTCACTTTTAACATGGGAAAAGTGACGCAAAAGTGGCGCAAGGGGCTTGTAAATCTGCCCCAGGATGTTGAAACACCCTTTATTTTGCCAAAGTCTTTTCAATTTTTTAGGAGGGGGAGGTTGAGTCCCAAGTCACCCTACCTAGGAAAGTTAAAGCACTTGTGTGGAACACTGCAAACGTATTGGAATACATAATTAGGGGCAGATTTACAAGGCCCTTGCGCCACTTTTGCATCACTTTTCCCATGTTAAAAATGACGCAAAAGTGGCGCAAGGGGCTTGTAAATCTGCCCCTTAGTGTCTATTCAGAATCTCTTTTTTTCCCGAATTTATGTGAAAATGTGCTGTGAAATGCACCAATTAGCGCTGAGTTTTTCTAAAAAATGTATTAAGGAACAGAACACCTCCAGGCCCTCTGAAATTAAGTCGGTGTTGCTTTGACTAATTAAGGAAAGTATTTACTTCCCACTACTTTTTTTTTTAATTCAAAGAAGCTTTTATTAGGAATTTGCACGAGCAAAAACAGTGCAGCTGAAAAGACACAAAAAAAGACAGTTCTGGTTTAAGTTTCCCTTTAAGCTTACTGTAAATCACGTGAATATTAGTAGACGGAAGTAAATAAATAGAAAGATACACCTTTCAGTTTCGTTCTCGGGAAGGTTATTGTTACTCTTTGTTTTTGAATTGCTGGCGATCACCGGAGACTGGCCGACCGTTCGAAGTAGCCGTTTGGCGTCTCCTGCCAAAGCAAAATGTAAGTCTATGCGATGCTTTGTTGTTATGGAAAATATCTTTGAATATTATACTTTTGAAAGTCCAATTCTTGACGTCTGCGCTTTTCTTCTGAAACCCTGCAATATAAGACCGCTTCCCTTTAATCGTCTCTCTCAACATCTCGTATCGTTTTTTCCACTCTCTCCTTCTGTCTTTTTCATCTAGTTCTTTATCCCATTATACTTTCTCCGTCTCATATTTTCTCTCTTTTATCCTTGTATTTCGTCATTTCTGTTTCCCTCCCTCCCTCCCCTTCTCACCTCTTTCTCTCTTTGCATTTCCTCTTGTCTATCGACATCCTCTCTGCCCCTAACCTCTCACCCTTCATGTTCTTTCTCCCCTCATCTTCACCCCTTATCTTCTTCCAATCTTTCCTTTACTTCTTCTCTTTACCCTCCTCTCCTCTTCCTTCTCTGCTTCTATTTCTTGTTCTGCCCTCCTTTCCTCCCCCTCTTTAGCTTATCCTTCCCCCCACCCTCGCTCTTTGTCCAAGTACCAGGCTGCAAAATGTCAGGGGGAAAAAAGAGGGTGTTTATCGCAGGGGCTATACCGGTTCATATGCTGTGCAGACACTTAGGTATACTTGTTACATAATAACATAACCAGAAAAGATATATTCCTACTACACTTGCACGTATTATAGAAGGTGTGTAAAGTTTGGCGGTTTCTTTTCATTCCACATAAAATTGACACGAAGGGATACATTTACTAAGATTTTGCGCTGTGTTTGCGATGAAGCAAAATCTTTTTTTTTCCAATCTACCTTCCAGCGCTGGAAATTCACTTCCAAGTAGCGCAAAGCAGTGTCTAGCGCTGCTTTGCATTACTTTGCGGCAAGGGGGTATTTCATGGGTGGTGGATGGGCATTCATTCCCAAGCAACCACCCTAGGGGGCAGATTTACAAGAAAGTGATGCATCTGTAGAGATGCGTCACTTTCCCTGCGCCACTCTGAGAAACCCTGCGCCACCATGGATGCGCCGTATTTACAATACGGCGCACCATGGCGTAAGGATTGACAGATGCGTCAGAAATTCTGGACGCATCTGTTGGGGCAAAAGTCACGCATTGCTGAAGTCGTGTCGCAAGCACGGCGCAACTCCAGCAATGCGTGTTGAGGCCTATTCCCACTACACTGCGTCACTACTTACGCCTGCTTCAAGCAGGCGTAAGGTTGTGACGCAGTGGCGTCCTAAAAGTGGCGCAGTGAAATCGTGTAGATTTCACTGCGTCACTTTTACGAGGCCTTCCTGCGTGGGAACGCCCACCCTGCATACATTATACCTGACGCAGGTATAATGTGACGCAGGGCTTTACAACGTGACGCATCTCCCTAGATGCGTCACGTTGTAAATAGGCCGCATTTTTTGTGCCGCCGTTGCGTCAAAAAAAGTGACGCAATGGCGGCGCAAGAAGGCGCAAGCGGCTTGTAAATCTGCCCCATGGTTTTTGACGAAAAATCGTCTCTACTAAAAAAAGTAGACATGGTTTTACATAAAAAATAAGGCGCTTTTAAAAAATAGGCGTTATCTGGAGAAATTGTTTTATTTCCCCTTTCTTTTCCAACTTTTTACGTGTGCTGCACAGTACAGTACACATACAATGTGCATCAGAATTTAGTAAATAGACTCCTGAGAATGTATGTTCAGCAAAGGGACTAGTGGCAACTTTTGACTTTGAAAAATCGCAACAAATGATAAGTGGTGTAAGGAATTGTTGATCTCCTATAATATAGAGGATGCCATATTTCCGAGTGGGGATATTTCGGCCCAAGACATGGCTTTAGGACAGTTGTTGGGCTCTATGGGTTTGGTATGTGTGAATGGGAGAATGGAGGCTGATCGGCCGGCAAGGCGCACATTTACGATAGGCCAGCAACCCTGCCCTATAGATTATGTGTTTACACATGCCTGGAACTTTGAATTAATTAAGTACTTCGAGGTGGTAAGAGTGGAGGGTAGTGATCACTATCCTCTGAAGACCGAATTATACGCAACAAGGGGAAAACAGAGAGAGATAGCTCTTCAGGTACACGTGGATTACCCAAAGCGGCTTACAACCCGTATATCAGAGGAGCATATTGGAAAATTATGTGCTGTACAGCAGACCCTTTCATTAGAAAACATTCCAATCAAAAACGGCAATGCATGGTATGAAAATACAATAAGACAACTGGTGGAATGCTTAAGGGTGAAAATTAAATGTAGTAAACCCGGGGTAGTTAGTAATAATAGATCCCATAATAAAGAACGACCATGGTTTGATGAGGAATGTCGTAAAGCAAAAGCATGTATTAGACAAAGGGAAAGAAGACTTAGGGTAATGTATAATGTTGAAATGTTCCTCACTCTCCAGAAACTAAGGATAAAATATAAAACGATTATTAGGAACAAAAAAAGAACCCATAAAGATAGTTGTTGGGCAAGTATGCTAGCCGTAATTGAGTCCAAAGATGTGAAAGGTTTTTGGAAATTGGTCCAAGAAAGCTCCGGCAAAATATTAGGGTCTCTGCACTGTGTTGTCCCCGAAGATGACTGGGTGGGTTATTTGGGGGAAATTTATGGGAAGTGGCCACTGTTAGAGAAAGTAAGAACAATATCTTGGCCAGGAGTGAGGGAGGATATAAAGGAGCACTTTACATCCAGTCATATTAGAAAAATAATATCTATCTTAAACCTTACCTGGGCCGCAGGCCCAGATAATCTGCCTGCAGTGATTATAAAATCTAGACCTGAGTGGTGGGCAGAGTTTTTGCAAAAATGTTTCAGGGGATCCTTAACACGGGCATCTTGCCAGGAAACTGGAGGGAGCAATCATAAGACCAATCCACAAAAAAGGAGATTTAAAAGCCCCAAAGAATTATAGATTAATAAATCTCCTAGATATAGGAGAAAACGTTTTTGCCAAAGTAATTTTGGGAAGGCTTAAGGACTGGGAAGATGTAAATCGGATTGTGCCCCCAGAACAGGGGGTTCAAAGAGGGACATTCAACGGTTGACCACTGTTTTGCGCTCTGGTCCATTGCGCAAAAGTCGATTGAGCAGAGGGAAGTTTGTTCTGCTGCTTCGTGGACTTCCGCGCAGCATTTGACCTAGTGGACCGGGAGCTGCTGTGGGAGACTTTGACTGGATATAACATCCCAAGGGATTTGTTAGGGCTGATTCAAGCACTTCACACCGATAACTGGGCCCAGATAATTTTAGATGTAGAGGGGAGCTTATCTCAGAAAATTCAGATTGGCAATGGGCTGAGGCACGGGTGCGTATTAGCCCCCTTGCTTTTTTCCTTGTTTATTGCAGACTTGCCTTCAACCCTAGGCAATGTAAGTGGGGCAAGCCCGAAACAAGACGGGAAACATATCTCATGTCTTTTATATGTGGACGACCTTGTAATTATTGATCAAACGGAGATTGGTCTGCAAAGAAAGCTAAACAGTTTCAATGAATACTGTGGGTTTAAAAAACTCGTTGTCAATATGGACAAGACAAAGATCTTATGTTTTGGTCGGAGGAAAATAGGGTATACATGGTTCCTGGGCTCCGAGAAGTTGGAAAAGGTAGCAGAATATAGGTACCTGGGGATGTGGTTCGAGAAAAGTTTGCAATGGCATACCCACCTCGATGCACTAAAGCTGAGGTCATCAGCATCGGTTAGTGGATTAAAAATTCAACGGTGCTTATGGCGAAATGTCTGACAGACCGATCCTAAAAGCTTACTCAGCAATGGTACCACCACAATTTTTGTACGGTGCAGAATTGCTATATATGAGTGGCAAAACGGATGGGACGTTGAGGAGGGAAAAACACTGAAAAACCTATTCTCATTGCCCAAGTCTTCAATGGTCCAGGCGGTAAGACTAGAATTGGGAATCACCTCATGGGGTATAACAGCTTGTATGGCCCTACTACGATTCTGGCAGCGTCTGGGAACGGGAGAAGATTATAAAATCTCGCAATGGTGCAGAAACGAGATTGTAAAGAGCGAGCTAACGTGGGCAAAAGGGATTAGAGCTACCATCACTAAAGCGTGTTGCATGATGACGGTTAAGCTGTGCCCCCAGACTCTCCTAATCGAGGTTGACAAGAGGGAACTTAGGGCCCTGGGAAAAGAATTATCTCGAGCGCAGGACCAAGATTACCTCTCGAGGAAAAGTTCTGTACGTTTTATGGCTTCTGCGTGGCAAAACGATCAATATTTCCCTTATAGATAGATAGATAGTTTATTTCGACCAATCATATGATCATTACAACAGCATACAAAACATACTTTTAAATACAAAACTTTAAAAAACAAAAAAAAAAAAAAAAACAATCAGATAATAATTACAACATCCATTTTAAACCCCCACCTCAGATAAAAGTTTAAAAGTAGCAGCAAGAGGACATATACGGGGATTAAAAAAGTCAATTGTCCAAGGACATCACCACACTAAATTCATTTCAGGGCCTTGGATCTCAACCACCACGCATACAATAAAAATCTTGAAACAGCAAAGACAATACACTGTGAAGTGTCCGATCGTAAAATCCGAAGAGCTTCCATTGGCCTGGAAAAAGAGAACAATCGGCAGACTGGAATGATCCAAGCTCTCCTGATAGCCTTGTACATAGGACAGAAGAAGAGAAAGTGCTCAATGGATTCTTCTGCACTTAAGCATATTGGGCAGATAGGCGATAGTCCAGCATTTGTCCATTTGCATTTCCAGAGATTCAATGGAAGTGAACCAAATCTTAGTTGAATATAAAGTGCTCGTGCATGGGGAGGTTCTATTTGGTCCATAAAAGGTTCAAAATTAAAACTATATTTTACATCTAAAAATTGCATTGTTAAAACTCCATAAGATGTACTTTCAGTGCAAATAGAATTAATATAGACCCAGAATTTCTTTTTTAATATGGGGGCCAACTTTTTAGTTATAGTACCTGGGTTCTCCCACAGCGATGCAAGGCCCAAACGGTGCAGCCATTCTTTAATCTTTGAAAACCATAACAAGGTGCCTTTCTGTTTTTGGAGATTTAAAAGTTCCACCACTGCCTCTCTTACTTTAATCTCTGTAGTGTTTGTCCAAATCCTTATCCAGAACATCAAGGTTCTGAGGACTGCATGATAAGAGATAGATTTCACACCCAAATCGAGACGCAGTGGTAAGATCGGAGTACTGGTCGGAACATTAAGTATGGCTCTAAGAAATGTATTTTCCGCTATTTCTAATTTTTTGGTATTCTCCATGCCCCATAATTCAGCCCCATATAGGGCTGCCCCATGAGCTTTCGCCCTATGTATCTCTAGTGCAGGGGAAATGGGGCGATAGGATGAGCCTCTCAGTCTCCTTACTATCGCACAATCCACTATCTGCAAAGTAGATTCACTCTTTAAAATTTGCGAAGACCACGCAAGGTTATCATTAATTCTAAAGCCCAGGTAATCAAACACCTTAACCTGCTCAAGTTGTTGAGAACCCAATATTAACTTATTTTTGGAGCATTTGTAAGGATTGAAAACCATAAATTTAGTTTTAGAGCAGTTGATTTCCAAACCTCTAGCCCTGCATGCGTCAGCAAATTTGTTCAAAATATTTTGGATCCCCTTGGGGGTCTTAGAGATGAGAAGTGTGTCGTCCGCGAAAGTAACGCCGGCAGGAAATTACCTGCCAGTCTCGGAGGATCACCACCACATCCAAAGAGTTCCTGAATCAACCCATTTATGAACAGAGTAAATAATGTGAGAGCTAATACGCACCCTTGGCGCACACCTTTAAGGATTGGAATGTTATTCGTAAGGCTGCCTTCGGGGTTCCATCTAACTTTGGCATAATTAGCATCATGCAATCGAATCAATAAGTGGAGTAGATCCTCAGGTAGCTCAAGGTCCCTCAAGACAGCCCACAACTTATTACGATCGATAGAATCGAAGGCTGTCTTGAGGTCAACAAAACAACATATAGGTGACCTTTCAATATCTTCACCTCCTTCCAGATAAGCAATAAAAATTTAAAAACTTGATCTAAAGTGCTTGTGCTTGATCTAAAACCTGCCTGTAGATGGGAAATGACATTCTTTTCTTCCATCCAGCTCTGGATACGTAGCAGAATAATCTTACAAAACAATTTTTGTGGGACGTCTAATAAACTTATTGGTCTGTAATTAGCCGGATCCCCTTTGTTACCCTTTTTAAAAATTGGGATTATTTCCGCTCCTTTCCAGGTTGTGGGAATTTCACCACCTAACTGTATAGCATTAAAAACCTTTTGGAGCAAGGGGGCCCAAATGGTCGGTTCAGCTCTGAATAAGTCTCCAGGAAGTCTATCGAGACCAGGTGCTTTTCCCACTTGGAGTTCATTAATTGCATTGATGGTTTCTTTTAGGGAAAACAGTTCGATCGACTCCTGGGAGGCTTCTAAAGAATTACCATAGACAGGTACCTTTACTCCCTTGTTTGTAATCGAGGTAACCTCACTGGCATAGAGCTTTGTGAGGTAATCTTCCCATACCTGGGGCTGAATATAATAATCCTCAGTAGCAGATTGCTTTGTCGACCCTTTTGCTAGTAGGTGCCAAAACATTTGGCCGTCTTTTCGCTTTGACGCTTCTACTAGGGAGAGCCAAATGTTAGACTCCCATAGCCTTTTTGCTTCATCCTGAGCCCTTTTGTATTGTTTCCTCCTATTTGAGGTAGCCACTTGATCTCCACATTTTACTGCTTCCACAAGGTTTGCCTTCGCAATTCTACATTCCTCATTATACCACAGGGCATTAAAACTCTTAGGATTGTCTGGGTTAAAAGACTTAATAAAATATTGTTTAATGCTGTTGATCAATTTTATAAACCATCCTAAAATAATATCCGACTCTTGATAATGCACGGGACCTAGAGCCATTAGTGTCAGAACCACTTCTTCATAAATTTTTGAGATCAATTGATCATTCGCTATCAAGCTCGGCCATTTAATACGTCTATTATTATTAGTTGTATTAATGGGGCCCATATATTTAGTTAGGGAGGTCTCGGCAGTAAGTAACCCGGATAATACCACGCTTAAAGCATTGTGGTCGCTATCCTCTCTTTGCAATACGGACATATTCAGCACATGGGACCACAAGGCAAGGTCCACCATTACATAATCAATCCTACTTTTTAAATTACCCCTCTTATAGGTGTATTCTGCTGCGGCATCCGCAGCCGTCCGCCCATTGCAGGCCCTAAGCCCATGTGCATATTGGAAAATTATGTGCTGTACAGCAGACCCTTTCATTAGAAAACATTCCAATCAAAAACGGCAATGCATGGTATGAAAATACAATAAGACAACTGGTGGAATGCTTAAGGGTGAAAATTAAATGTAGTAAACCCGGGTAGTTAGTAATAATAGATCCCATAATAAAGAACGACCATGGTTTGATGAGGAATGTCGTAAAGCAAAAGCATGTATTAGACAAAGGGAAAGAAGACTTAGGGTAATGTATAATGTTGAAATGTTCCTCACTCTCCAGAAACTAAGGATAAAATATAAAACGATTATTAGGAACAAAAAAGAACCCATAAAGATAGTTGTTGGGCAAGTATGCTAGCCGTAATTGAGTCCAAAGATGTGAAAGGTTTTTGGAAATTGGTCCAAGAAAGCTCCGGCAAAATATTAGGGTCTCTGCACTGTGTTGTCCCCGAAGATGACTGGGTGGGTTATTTGGGGAAATTTATGGGAAGTGGCCACTGTTAGAGAAAGTAAGAACAATATCTTGGCCAGGAGTGAGGGAGGATATAAAGGAGCACTTTACATCCAGTCATATTAGAAAAATAATATCTATCTTAAACCTTACCTGGGCCGCAGGCCCAGATAATCTGCCTGCAGTGATTATAAAATCTAGACCTGAGTGGTGGGCAGAGTTTTTTGCAAAAATGTTTCAGGGGATCCTTAACACGGGCATCTTGCCAGGAAACTGGAGGGGAGCAATCATAAGACCAATCCACAAAAAAGGAGATTTAAAAGCCCCAAAGAATTATAGATTAATAAATCTCCTAGATATAGGAGAAAACGTTTTTGCCAAAGTAATTTTGGGAAGGCTTAAGGACTGGGAAGATGTAAATCGGATTGTGCCCCCAGAACAGGGGGGGTTCAAAGAGGGACATTCAACGGTTGACCACTGTTTTGCGCTCTGGTCCATTGCGCAAAAGTCGATTGAGCAGAGGGGAAGTTTGTTCTGCTGCTTCGTGGACTTCCGCGCAGCATTTGACCTAGTGGACCGGGAGCTGCTGTGGGAGACTTTGACTGGATATAACATCCCAAGGGATTTGTTAGGGCTGATTCAAGCACTTCACACCGATAACTGGGCCCAGATAATTTTAGATGTAGAGGGAGCTTATCTCAGAAAATTCAGATTGGCAATGGGCTGAGGCACGGGTGCGTATTAGCCCCCTTGCTTTTTCCTTGTTTATTGCAGACTTGCCTTCAACCCTAGGCAATGTAAGTGGGGCAAGCCCGAAACAAGACAGGAAACATATCTCATGTCTTTTATATGTGGACGACCTTGTAATTATTGATCAAACGGAGATTGGTCTGCAAAGAAAGCTAAACAGTTTCAATGAATACTGTGGGTTTAAAAACTCGTTGTCAATATGGACAAGACAAAGATCTTATGTTTTGGTCGGAGGAAAATAGGGTATACATGGTTCCTGGGCTCCGAGAAGTTGGAAAAGGTAGCAGAATATAGGTACCTGGGGATGTGGTTCGAGAAAAGTCTGCAATGGCATACCCACCTCGATGCACTAAAGCTGAGGTCATCAGCATCGGTTAGTGGATTAAAAAAATTCAACGGTGCTTATGGCGAAATGTCTGACAGACCGATCCTAAAAGCTTACTCAGCAATGGTACCACCACAATTTTTTGTACGGTGCAGAATTGCTATATATGAGTGGCAAAAACGGATGGGACGTTGAGGAGGGAAAAACACTGAAAAACCTATTCTCATTGCCCAAGTCTTCAATGGTCCAGGCGGTAAGACTAGAATTGGGAATCACCTCATGGGGTATAACAGCTTGTATGGCCCTACTACGATTCTGGCAGCGTCTGGGAACGGGAGAAGATTATAAAATCTCGCAATGGTGCAGAAACGAGATTGTAAAGAGCGAGCTAACGTGGGCAAAAGGGATTAGAGCTACCATCACTAAAGCGTGTTGCATGATGACGGTTAAGCTGTGCCCCCAGACTCTCCTAATCGAGGTTGACAAGAGGGAACTTAGGGCCCTGGGAAAAGAATTATCTCGAGCGCAGGACCAAGATTACCTCTCGAGGAAAAGTTCTGTACGTTTTATGGCTTCTGCGTGGCAAAACGATCAATATTTCCCTTATATTGATAGGCTACCTAGCTGTCGGTTAAGAAGAGAATTACTAAGGTTAAGAATTGGGGTTAACCCGTGCTATGTGAATAAAGGGGTAAAAAGATCAATGATTGACAGCAAGGGAAAATGCACCTGCACTTTGGGAACAACATGTGACATTTTACATATATTATTGGATTGTCAGAAGGTTTTAGATATACAAATAGAGATTTTACGTCCGATTTTTAAAAAGTATGATATTAAAAACAGGGTTCAAGCAGTAAACCTTTTAACAGAAATGAGTACTTTAGACATAACTTGTGCCATGGGGAAGTTTATCCAAAAAGTTAAAGAATTTCTTAAACGTGATTAGATCTGAAATGTTTATTTTATAGTTTTACGTGGCCTATGTTATATGAAATGTTGAAAGGAAATCCGAGTGTGTTATATGAATTTTTATGATGTTAAATTAAGAACCGTGATTTTAGAAGTTGTATTAATATAGTTTTTAAAACGTTTGAGGACCATCGGTCTAAATAAACCTGTATTGAATTGATTGATTGATACATTTAATGCTTATTTTTTATACAGTTTGAAGGAGCATTTATGAAATAGCGGCAATTCCTGTTGGTGAGTCATGAAATAGCCACCAAAGGAAACTGTGTTGTAACATCAGAATGTAGTCCAAAGTCAACAAGGACTATAAATTACATATCAGGTAAAATTATTTTTATAATTTACCAATATACCCTCAAAGTAGCACCTTAATTTTACACTAAAGTACAAGCTTTTAAATCTTGTAAATAAACTCATTTGGAACCACGGACTTCAAGTAGGGAACATAACTAAACCAGAGGTGTTGGCACAAAGGTAACGAAGGGTTAAGGGTGGCAAACAACCTAAGAAGGGAAGAAGGAACAAAAGAAAAAGAAGTGAGCTCCTGAACTGGCGATCACATTCTTTTGGAGAATGACAGAACTCTAGTTGAAGGGCTTGGGTTTGAGGACATCAGAGGGAAAGGGGGAGAAAATGGCATAAGTAAAGATTTAAAGAAAGGGGAATTGCAGGAAGGTATATTGAAGGGTACAAATGAGATGGGGACACATCTTATAGCCTCATGCTGACCCAACGAAAGAAATGGAGACAGGTGTCTACCAACAGTTATATATCCGTGACACAGTATTTCTCAGCATCAATTGATCAACAGAGAGCGTGAACCCCCCTGCAAGAAATGATCAATCTCTCTTCTCCTAATCTAGAAAGGCATTCTTAGGTTATTTTAAAGGACTATCTCCCGTAGGGTTACTAGTGACATGCTTCATCATGGAGTCCTCGTCCAGATACCTATTTTGTCTGAATTGGCAAGACCTTGATTATCAAGGGAGCTCTTCCTATTCTCCAGGGATCTAGGAATAAAACTGTCTAGTGATACCCCAATATTAGTTTAAGTACAGGGACCCCGGACAATATTAAAAACAGGTGGCAATCCTATTGAAGAACAGTAATATCTCAGGCATCCACAGGTGAACATGTTTCAGCCAATGCACCTTGCCTTTACAAGAGGGTTGGCTTTCACCAGGATTGAATTGAGATGCCTGAATAAGTCTGGCTAGGTTAATGTCCTGAGACTCACTCCATCATTTGTATGGGTTCTGTGAAGTGCAGCATTCAATCATTCATGCATGCCATACATATGAACCAATTGGTTGCAAAACTCAGGGGGATATGTACAACAGAAGTGGCGCAGTGAGGCGTTAGCCGTCATGGCTTAACGCCTCACTCCTGAAATGCAAGGCTGCACCACATTTACAACGATATGGTGCAGCCTTGCGTTTCCCCCAGCGATGGCACTACACTTGGCAGTGTAGGGCCAATGCTGGCACCCTTGCACCATAGTGCAAGGGTGTCTGCGTGCAGGGGAGGATTGTTTATGTGCAGGAAGGTGTCCCTTCCTGCACATAAGCAATCCTGAAATGCCATTTTGTCACTTTCATGTGTGCTGCTTAATGCAGCACAGATGAAAGTCACAAAATAGCATTTTCTTTTTAAGGTTGATTATGTACAGGAAGGGGGACCTTCGTGTACATAAACATTCCATGGCATTTTGCTTTTTCCATGTGTGCTGCACAAGGCAGCACACATGGAAAAAGCAAAAACGAGGAGAAATAATGCATATCTCCTTGTTTCGCCAACTTAAGACCAGGTTTTACGTGGTCTTAATTTTGGCGGTGCCTCCTATGTACGCTGCCTTGTACATAGGGTGCAGCGTCAAAATCAATGGGTGTTGCGGTGGAATGCCCACCGCAACACCCACTGCCCTCCCCTTTCACACTAACCATAGCGTGAAAGGGGGCCTTATTTACAAGGCAGCGTTAAGCCACGTAGTTGCTTAACTCTGCCTTGTAAATAAGGTGAAGACCCTATCGCCACCACAACGTCGATAAAAGTGACGTTGTTGTGGCGATAGGGGCTTGTACATGTGCCCCTCAATGCTATATCTGCGGATAAAGAGAGATAACATTTGTAATAAAAAACAGCTGTATATGGCGCTATGAATCACAAGGTGAACACTGCAAAAAGAATCCACAAATTTAAATGTAATAAGAAGGTGCACAATTATTATCAAGGAACCTTGACAACATTTGTTATTAGGAAGAATCCAACAGTTTAATAAGCACAGGAGAGATCACCTAGAAGAAACTCGTTCTCTGGCACCTATATCGTCTTACTTCATGTATTATTGTTAGAGAAATAAGAAATACAGGGCCCGATTCACAAAGGTAAAGTTAGACGAAAGTCTAAATTTATGACTTTCGGTATTCACAAAAGGCATTTACTACTCGTAAATACTCTTTGTGAATACTGAAAGTCATAAAGTTCAACTTTCGGTATTCACAAAGGGCATTTACTAGTAGTAAATGCCTTTTGTGAATACCGAAAGTCGTAAAGTTAGACTTTCATCAAACTTTACCTTTGTGAATCGGGCCCACAGTTTGTAGTCACACGCCTTGTAAAAGTCCCACTGGGGTCGAAACACGTGTCAGCTGATGATCATGTACTTGGTTGGAAGCGTGTAAAGAAAAAGACGACAAAAATATATTGCATGATCCTGGACTTATGGACTGACGTTTCTGGTTATTTGCTCTTGAACAGTGTTGTTTAAACAAATTGGTGGAGTGCTCCAGTATATTGTTTTAGGATATAGTGGTTTGTTATTGTTTGGAGTAACACCATCATTGACCTTACAGCTAGCATGGATGTGTACTGTTGTAGCACTGGTCTTTGGACAAGTATTCTTTCTGTAGACTTCCTACCCTGACTAGTTGAGTACTCTGCACCATCTTTTAGTTATTGTCACAGCTACCTATCTGTATTTAACTGATATGTAATGCCGCAGGTTCTCATTAGGTACGCAGGACTTGGTTCTCCTACTTGCCCTGTTGAAAGTCAGCAGTATCTTTGCAGTGTCACGAGCCTCCACCAGTCTACAGGGCACAGATTTCAACTCCAGGGTGGCACTGGAAGAGAGTAGACTTGAAGCACCAGGGAGCTGAGAAAGAAGTGATTGCTCCAGAACTCGTGTCACCATGCCCTCCAATTTTCCACTTTTAAGTAAATAAAGTAATTCTATTCCCAAGTATCAGCTTGGCGATTTCTGAAAATGCGTACTTTTTGTGGACTAATGCAAGGTTTTCATTTTAGTACAAACACTTATTTTTTGCCCAAGGTCAGTCTAATAGCTCGTACTGTTTCGTATGCCATATATTAACACGATATGCAACGAACAGCTTATGGTGTCCAGGCCCATTTGTTACTCAGCTAATACACCTTTAAGTATGGCTCCAGAACTATCAAAAGTCAGTTCTTTCCTGCATAAAACAGAACACAGTAAGATAACCACACTGCTCTATGTAGATGACACCATCATTCTTGGTCAGACAACTATTAGGTTACAAAGGTCTCTATCAGTCCTCCATCTATACAATCAGTAAAATCCTCTAGTGGTGAACTCTCAAGAACTGGCAGTGGTGATTTTTGGTCATAGGTCATATAGATGATCTCAGTGGTGAATTAGAGGGTAGGCCATTGAACATTGATCACAGTACAACTATCTAGGGGCATGCTTTGTAGAAAGGGGGAATAGCAGGAAGCAGTATACTTTAAAAAATAAATGTATTCTTATTTTTGATTTAGGGTTTGAGAAATTTAGATTCAAGATGGTTCCCCCTTCCGCCCATGATTAAACCACTTCTAGCAGCTAAACCCATGCAAGATTTGTCATAGGGCCTTCCAGTCTAACCTATGCTGTTTTTCTCGTGTTTGGATGTTGCGCCATGCTTTTTTGTGCAATATTTCAACTTTGCAGTGACTTTTAGAAAATGAGGGCTCCTTTTACCCCTATGTTAACCCATAATATTGAATGTGCCTACCAAATCCTTGAGGTTAATTTTTGTCACCATAATTAATTGTATTGAAGCTTATTGATGTTTGGCTAAACCAAACATCACATCGGATTAATAAATTATTAACCAAAAATAAATACAACCGAATTAGGACGACTGCATTCTAAGAAAAGGCTCAATCTATACTGAGAGCAATTTACCAATTGAATTTTTCCGGACTACATATCTTTTAGTTTCCCATGGTCAATAGTAAGGAAATTCATTTATTTGTGTTTTTGTCATCACCAATCTTTGACTTGAAATTTAGTTCTGGGATCTGTCATTTGTGTAAATGGAAATGGGAAATCTTTCAACACTTGCTTTGTATTTGTCTAGTCTATTTTAGTGTTAGAAAAAAACTTTTAAAATCTCTATTCAACAAATTTGGCATTAGGACTTCTAGATCTGTGTCGATAAATTCATTGATATTTGTTCTTCGAGAAATGCTGAAAGCATTCAAAGTTGTCAAATATTAAGGTGTAGCATTTTTTAAAATGCCATATTTAATTTAATTTCTTAGCTGTCCTTTTTGTGGCTATTGTGTGATGTGCTGGGATTTTTATACTGTTTCATTGATGAATTTACTTAATCAAAACAATGAAGTCATTAATTCATTCCATTTATTCTTTCAGCTTGAGGTGCCAGGGTTCAGGCTTATAGCCTAGGTACATATATTCTTAAAATTCCCAGGTTCATCCTTACAGTCTATGCATAGTTTTATATAATCACTTACAGCTTACCTCTATACAGGCTCAAATATCCGTATAAGGTACCTAATATGACAACACCGCCATTTTATGCTGAGAGCATAATCTGATGCACCTTTACATCTGCACAGCCTGATTACAATCTCACAACGCCCATGGAAGTCTCTTATACCCATGCACAGCATTGTTCCACACCCATCATAGACACACATCCGCACAGATATAAGTAGACACAATAATAAGCACATTCATTCATTGCACTGACATGACACATGCACAAACATGTGCACAAAAGTGAATTCTGGTTAGCCCATGGAGCCTCAGCAGGCCCACATAGAAGCAATACAGGTCGTGTGGGCGTTTTTCTAATTATTCACAAAAGGGCGCCATTCATAACCCCCAAGCTGCCCTTTCCTTATTTTCCTTACTTTGCACTTATGAGTGCCGGTATATTTTCTTTCGCTAATGTTGACTGTTTGGGTTTGGACTGAGGATGGAAGAAGGAGTGGCTCTCAAAGCCTTGTGTCACTCTACTGCCTCTGCCCTGGGCAGAAGTAGTCATCTAGTTATAAATATAGTGTGTAAACCAACATTAGTGAAATGCAGGCTGAGGAGGTCTCTGCACACATTGGCCTTCCACCAACTTGTAAGAAACATTGTATTTTTCCTAATAAAAATTCATTACATGAATATGCTGGGCCTCATGGCCCACTTACACTATTCCTGTATGAGTCTGCATACTATTTCAGAGTAACTGTTATATGGTTCCTACGAATTTAGTAGGAATGTGTATCAAATCAACAAACCTTCATAATGTAGAGACAGGGGGGCATATTCACAAGGACTTATCGCCGAGTTATCGCCCCCTTAACGCATCAAAAGTGGAGATAGATTTAACGCCCCATTCACAAGCGGGTGCAAACTGCAGACATCGCCAGTATTTCCGCGATAACTGCCGCAAACCAAAAACAGGCGATAAGCCGCGGTAGCAGCAGTGATTTAACACCTGCCTACTGCTGGTGTTAAGCAGGACGACTACCTGCAGTACGAAAGGGAGCCCAGCACAGAGCCACATCGGAAGACACACAGATGCCATGGAGCCAATGATCATGCAGCTCGGAGACCCAAGAGGGCCACAACACCCACCGCCCCCACTCCCAGGCCCCCACTCCCAGCCCCCCACCCCCCGGCCCCCGGACAAACACATACCGTGCACGACACAAGAGCCACAAAAAGCGCATGATGTCACACAATGACAAAAATAAACACACGTGTGGTCAGAAGAACGAGAAACAGTCACTCATCATTGAAGTAACAACCAAAAACTTTATTGAAATACAACACAAAACACCAATGCGGAAGACTCCTGTTGGGTCCGTCCGGGACAATCTTGATGTCACAGCCTGGAAAATAAAGCACAAAATCAGAACGTGTGTCATGCGCCCATCAAAGGAGCGAGACACAGAGAAACAGAGAATGAAAGAAAGGCAGAGAGAGAAAGAAAGAAAGGGAGAGAGAGAGAGAGAAGGAAAGGAAGGGAGGGAGAGAGAGAGCGAGAAGGAAAGGGAGGGAGAGAGAGAGAAGGAAGGGAGGGAGAGAGAGAGAAGGAAAGGAAGGGAGAGAGAGAAGGAAAGGAAGGGAGGGAGAGAGAGAGAAGGAAAGGAAGGGAGGGAGAGCGAGAGAGAGAGAGAGGGAGGGACACTGCCGCCCCGCGCACCCAGGCACCACTGCTCACCTGCTGCCACTGGTGTGTCTTCAACCACGTGCCGGTATACACTGCAAGCCACCAGGTCTGCAATCTGTAATCGAGTCAAGAGTCAATCATGGCAAAGTCCATCTCACTGCACACGGCAACAACGCCTGTCCGCCCCTGCGGACACATGCAGCCGCACCCTAGCCCCTCCCGCCGGCCAGCGCTTGCTGTCCGCCCTTGCGCAACCAGGCCCCACTGCTCACCTGCCACCAACGGTGTGTCCACCAGTGGGCACACCACATGCCCGTGCAAGCTCCAGGCCCCGGTCCCGCCACCATGACATGCTCCACATCATGCGGACCCGCACCGTGGCCCAGCAGGTCCCACACATGACGCTGAGTCCTGAGGCATCAATGGCAGAGACCACATCACTGCACACGTCATCATCGCAGGCTGCACACCCGCTCAGCAATTTCGGTGCCACTAACCCTGTGCAACTCAAGTCAGCGCCACGTGGTGGTAGGCCCGTGACGGCCGCAAGGCTTCGGGTGCAACTCAAGTCAGCGCCACGTGGTGGTAGGCCAGTGACGGCCGCAGGTCTTCGGGTGCCACTAACACTGTGCGCAACAACTCATGGGCCCTTTATGATTGAGAACCGTGGAACGCCCGTCATCCAGTCATCTCCGACAGTGGGGAATGTGACGTGGTCAGCCCCTTATATTCTCGGGGTCACATGGCCTGTGACGCCTGCGCCGGATGGGTGTGGTGTGTGTGCAAACCTGCCCTCAGGGAGTGGCCGTGACATGCTGACAACTAGACCAGTGACCTGCAGACCACTAACGTGTAAACCTGCGACATGTGGCCCCATCCTCGGAGCATAAGCGGAGTGGTCTGGCCTGGCATACGCCGGACCAGCGCAGGGCTTGCAACAATGACTCGGGGACTCTGGGCATAGTGCAGTCCATGTCCAGACAAGGAAGTGACTAATGCGTGTGTCCCTGTTGTAGTGTCTACGGCACCCGGGACGCAATCGGCAATGTAGCACACTGTGACTGGAATCCCACTAGATGAGCATCATTGACGTTAGGGGGAATCACTGACCCTACATTCATCCACACATTCATACTTGAATGATGAAAGACATGACACAGCAGTGCGTTCCTGAATGTTTAATGCACATCCAGTGGAGTTTTGCAGCTGGAGCAGTACAGGGCCATGCCAACCCCACTCCACAATATGGGCCCGTGGAGGGCCAGCCAGAGTCCATCGGGGAATGACAAGTACAGCGGTAGTGGAAGAGTACAGTCCGCAGTCTGGTCGCCGTGTCATTGGTCACCAAACAGGATGTGGCAGTCCATGTCGCGGTCCAAGGTGAGTGCCGCAGAGTGTATCGGGGGTCAGTGGATGGTCATGTGGCCATGTGCGGCACCAAGGAGCAACAGGCCAGGTGGCGGAATTGAATGCTAGTGCCTCCTTCTGATTTCAAATCCAGCCTCGTCCTCGGATGTGTGCCCTGCCTCACCTGTGGGTGTTGCAGTTCCGGCTGTGGCACTGTGTGCCACTGACACATCAGGAGCCGGAGGTGGATTGTCGGCCGCACTGTGTGGCAGTGACACATCAGGTGCAGGAGTGGAAATGTCTGCCGCACTGTGAGGCACTGACACACCTGGGGGCGGAGATGTGGATGGTGTAGGAGCAGCAGCATTCATCTGCGCCACGCCTTGTGGCAGCAATGCCATGATGAAGATCTGCAGGGCATGGTAGATCCCAGCTACATTCTGCTGATGTGCAGCGGTGGCTGCCATCCTTTCCACCTCCATCCGCACCATGTCCTCCATGAGCCTCCGCATGTGTGCCATCTCCTGGCTGAGATCGCTGGAGCCACTCTGAGCGGACAGGTGTTCTTGTCTCCAAGTCATGACTCCAGCGATGTCAGCCAGGGCTCGTTGGAGACCATGGAGCGGCCTGTGGGTGTCCGTTAGGGACTGGAGGTGGTCCCTGATGGGACTCAGACACCCATGAATGGCGTCACGTTTGGTAGCCATGAGGTCGAACCCCACCCGCACCTGCTCAGCCATCTCCCTCTGGCCCTCCAACACACGGCGTTGGAAGGCCATGTGTTGTTCGTGGGGGTCCTGGGAGACAGCCGGGGTTGTGGGTGCCTCCTGCTGGGTGGTTTGTGGAGTGGGTGGGGTCTCCTCGATGCAGCTGGGCTGCCCTGAGCCTGGAGGTGATTGGCGGATGAGTTCCATGATGTCTTGGAGGGCTTCGGTGTCGATACTGGGGGTGTCCTCCTCGTCATCAGTGAAGAGTGGCTGGGACTGCTCTGCAGGAGGTGTTGACGGTGCCTCTGCAATGTGAAGGGGAGATGCTGCATTACATTGTGTCCACATGTATGTGGCCGCATGGTACATGTTCACATTCAGACAGCATGGCAATGTACATTGTGACAGTCTGTAGATCAGGGCCATGATCCAGAGTCATGGTGGGTGTGCACTGTGCTCTGCTTGATTGTGCATGTGTGCCATTGTGGCCATCTCCCCCCATCCCCCCAGTACCTGGTGGTTACTCACCCTGTTGCTGTTGTGTTGTGTCATGTCGAGCAGTGTCCGCTCCCCCAACTCCTGCCACGGTCTCCATACTGATGACTGTCGACACCAGCTCCTCCATGTCATCCAGCTCCAGTTGTGGCGCTGGGCTCCCACCTCCAGTCTGCATTGCTGCCTTGTGGTTGCCTGCGAGTTTCTCCTTCGTTTTCCGCTTGATGTCAATCCATCGACCTCTTGACCTCGTCCATTGACCTCTTGTGCTCTCCGACGGCATTCACCTTGTCCACGATGGACCGCCATATTCCATTTTTGGTGCCCAATGACACGTTGGAGGTGATGAACAGTTCTTGATGGTGTTCCATCACCTCCGTGACCAGGATCCTGTTCTCCTGCGGATCGAACCGCCTCTTCCTCTTCTTCTTGTCCTTGCCCTTCCCTGTCCCCGAGGTCCCAGGCTGGTCGTCCGGGGTGCTTGTGGGGTTCCGCTCGTCCTCTGCGCCTGCTCCGGATGCCTCCATGGTGCTTCGGTGTTGGTTATTTTGTGTTTGTGTGTTTTTTCTCCTTTTGTAGTGATTTTCCCACCTGACGTGTGTGTATTGCAGGCCTGGCGCTGCTTATCGCTGATTTCCTCATCGAGGTTTGGCCCATCGCATGTTTTTTTGCGGTGGGGTTTGGGTTTTTATCACCGTCGCGGGTGTTGTATCGCGGACATTGTCCGCGTTTTCAGGAGACTATCGCATGGTACCGCCGTGTTGTGAATACCACGTTAACACAGGGTTATTTTCCCGCGATGGACTGCGATGTGTGAAGTTGCTTTAACATTCTCTGGAGATGTTTAGCGCACGTTCTTGTGAATATCCCCCAGAGTCTTCTTATATCATCAGTAAATGTTGGTTCGGCTACCTCACAGTACCACATCTAAACTCCTAAACCTCCAGAGTCATAGATGCTATCGGCAACCTCGAACATGGTCACTCTTATTCCCAAGGAATTTGTGGAAACCGATCCAAACCTTTTGTTTGCACTTTTGCATGCCCAAGGTATCACAAAGAGAAGAGACAATAATACATTTTCAAATGTTTATTGAAAAGATCCAATCCTTGTAAGTAAAAGATGAGCTGCAATTATTAGACAGATGAGACACATCATTGTTATAAGCATTATTAGAATGATGAAAAAACGCAAACTATTCAACCATGTTAATTGTTCCTAATAGTACTCCTATCTATCCCTAATACTCCTACACTAGCGAGAGCGTTGTGGGAGTACCCTTCAGCCAGACCCAGTTAGAATGAACTAACCCTATACCTTGGTGTGTCTCAAGAAGCCGGCATCAATGCATTAACAAATGCACTCCGCCTGAGTGTGGAAGCCTGCGCACATCTCGGCTTGTACAGCTATCTTCCTTCTTAGGATGAATGTCGGGGCCTGCGGAGCTGCAGTTCAGTCACTGCTCTCCGCAGCATTCATGATTACTCTGGGGTGAAGTGCCTCTTACTGAATTCAAAGCAGACACTGTTTAAATAATAAAACACTGGCTTTATCTCAATCTGCCAGAGAGACAGAAAAGCATCCTTACTTAGCCTCGATAAAAAGAGTTGTCTCCTACCAGCACAAAACAAAAGCAAGGACATTGTGTGTGTTCTAATGTTCGTCCCTGAAACTAACTGTGCACACTACAGAACAAAAATATCTGACTTATAATAAATGTGTGCGAGGCATTCTCTCGTGTTAGTGAAAAACATGTTCAAAACCCATCTTAAAAAGATGCTAAGTTAAAAAAAGAAAACTAAAATGGAGACTAAATGTAATACCTATAACATAACCACGGTTACCAACAAATAGAGAAAACATACTGGTCCAGGGATACAGGAAGAGTGATGTGCATAAAAAGGCTTGGCACCAACAATATTGAATAAATATATACAACAAATTACAATATAAAAAGTAACACATGCATATAATGAGAAGGAGTGTGTGTCAGCCCCTTCAGCCATTGCTTAGGTAAATGTAGTAACCACAACATGCCAACAGCAGTAACCATAGTTTTCAATTTGGCAGGTGCAACAGCTGGCAGCAAGGCAGGGAAAACAGCAATGACCACAGCTACCACTGTAGCCATAGCAGCAGCAACAACAGCTACCAGAATAGCAAGAACCGCAGCAGCAACAACAGCTGCCACGACAGCAGGTGCCATAGAAGCCATAGGAGACACTACCCAAATGGTGCAACAGCTGCCTTCATAAAAACTGAAGCAGCTATGCTCTTGGACCCTAACAATGACCACAGCTGTAACCACAAGGACTACTGTATCCACCACATCTTCCATCACAGCAGCAACATTAGTAGCAATAATAGCTTCTACAACAGCATCGGCCACAGCGGGAACTACAAGAGTTACCATGTTCACCACTACAGTAACAACAACAGCTATGACAATAGTTGTAAGTACAGCAGGGACCACAACAGTGATACCACCTTCTCCCACAGCTGTACCCACAGCATGGACCACAGTAGCAAGCACACCTGTACCACAAGAGGAACAACAGCACCAACCACAACTATACTACAGAAAAGGCAACAGCAGTCAGTGAACGAGGAACTACAATGGTGACTACAGCTTTCAATACAGCAGGTACAGCAGTGGTAAAGTTAGCAAGCAGGAAGCACTTCAGCTCCCACCACAAGCACATCAGTTACTGCTATCACAACACCAGCAACCACTGCTGCACAACTGCAGTGACCACAGCAGGTATCCAGCAGTGAGTACAGTTGCCATCAGGACAAGGACAACGGCAACAACAGCTGCCTGTAAGAAAGTGAAAGCAGCATTGACCGTAATTGTAACCACAGCAGTTACAACGGCTACAAAACTACTGCCACTACAGCAAAAATCAGAGAAGCCACAATAGGTTTCGCCAAATGAGGGACGGCAACTGAAAACACCAACTGCCAACAAAGCATGGAGAATAGCAGCAACTGTAGTTGATATGTTATGTTAAGAAGTTTGTAAAGCACCTGGTTACTCCCAGGGAGTGTCCCGTGCTAGAGAACCAGCACTAAGATCCAAGTATCTGTCAGTTAAGTTCTGCTGCAAGGATTAGTCAGTCCTACATTATTTGCCTGAATAGCCAGGTGTTGAGATTTTTCCGGAACCGTGCTTCTGATGGCTTCGATCTCAGGTCCCGGGACAGAGAGTTCCAAAGCTTGGCTGCCAGGAGTCTAAAAGAGCTGCCCTCCAGGCGCATTCTATTCACTCTAGGGACCACAGTCAGCGCCGCCCCACAAGACCTAAGGTGTCTAGTAGGAGTGTAGGCTTGAATCAGAGGGAATCAGAGGGAACAAATATCTTGGACCCCACTGAGAAAAATAAAGAAAGTGATTAGTGGAAAGTTTGAATTAATCTCACCCACAGGTAATTACTCTTGGCTGCATTGTAACCCATCATTTTGTGCTCAACATGCAACTACACTACTGTTGGGAGCTAATCAGGCTGAGATATTGCGACTGCAGCGTGTTCAAAACGCTGCCGCCAGAGCCCTGTTAGGGCTCCCACGTAACTGTCCTTCTACTGGGGCCATCCGGAGGTTACATTGGCTTCCAGTGGCCAAACGGATCCAATTTAAGGCTCTTTGCTTATCTTTTAAGATCCTGAAACTTGCCTCGCCAAGTCTCCTGGCTAACTTGCTAGCCCTGTATGCCCCCACTCGCCAGCTGCGTTCCCTGGGACAGCATTTGGTAATTGTCCCCCGTGTGAAGCGCCTTTGGGTCGGAGGTCGTTCTTTCCGTTACTTAGCTGCCAAGCTATGGAATTCCCTGCCTCCTCAGATTCGCAGCTTGGATCGCATGGTGGACTTCAGGAAAGCAATTAAAACTTTCCTTTTTCCTTCTGCTTAGTTCTTTTTGTCTTCTGTATATTCCTTACGCCTACCTGTTGTGTTCTTAGCCCTGTTCCTTCTGACGCTCGCAGCGCCGGGACGCCTCTTTGCTGGGGCAGCTGTGCGCTATATAAACTCAGATAACATAACATAACATAACTACACTTTATGCAAATTAAGCATGGTTGTTCTGCAATAGGAACATTCCAGCCCGAACTGCTAGCCCTGAATGGCAACACAGGCGAGCCCAGATCACATTCCTCCTAT
Source organism: Calotriton arnoldi (assembly GCA_963921515.1). Taxonomy (NCBI): domain Eukaryota; kingdom Metazoa; phylum Chordata; class Amphibia; order Caudata; family Salamandridae; genus Calotriton; species Calotriton arnoldi. Next base: position 573,294 of record CAWUFW010010765.1, on the reverse strand, counting down.
TAGCGTCATCTAGGTACAGCTTGATTTCTATGGCACAGTGAGAATGAGATCAATGTCTCTTTGCACTTAGGGTAGCTCACTTGGTAAAAAATAGCATTGCCTGTCAACGCCAGTTAGTCTTTAATGTGCTAACGTATCTAACTACAGGCATGCAAATATGTCCACAGATTATTCGTGCCTCGTTTTTGTTCATAACCTTGTTTGCATGCATTAACAAGGAAAAGCCTACTAGCTTAGCTAGTACTTATTTATTGTAACAATTCAAAACAAATGAACTGAATAGGTACAGTGAACGAGGGCTGAGCTAGCATTATTAATGGTAATATTATTGGTAAAAATTATATTTTTAAAAATGTAATTGATTCAAAAGCTTTTACGATAGTAAAGCACATTTGGCATAGGTATCTGGATATCAGTGCATATGTTAGCTTTGAATGTTTGGCATAGATACCACTGAAGTGTGACTCGGAGAGTTGAATGCTTCATGCTCACAAATGTGATGAATTCCTGACAAAGTAGACTCGACATCCAGGATTCCAAGGTCGGTAATTTGAGTACCATAAATTGGATAATAGTAACATCTCTTATTTGCAGCGCTTTCAGATGAGAGAGGAGCTGTATAAAACAAGTTATTATTTGTGTTTGCAGTTGGAGTAGCAATAAAGATACAAGAAAAGGAATCAAACTTGCTTCAGGTAGGAACCTATCAATTTCATTATGTTTAATGTTTATTAAAATAATAGGCATATTTTGTGGCCATCCTGCATCGGAGTAGTGGTTAAACATCTTTCCAGTCTAGACGATGTGTGCTGTGGAAGTTACATGATTTACTGAGTGTGTAAATCTTTACATTTCTGCAAGGACATTAAAATCTCACGGGGCAGATTTAGAAGGAAGTGCCGCAGCGCAGCAACGCAAGCTGTTTGGCTGCGCCACTCTGCGGCACTTTCAGAGCACAGGAATGCGACATATTTACAATGATATGTCGCATTCCTCTGCTCTCCCCTGCGCTGGTGCACAAACTGCTGCCATGCGCTGGCGCAAGCACCCTTGCACCATGGTGCAAGGATGCCTGCATCATGAGGAGATTGTTTTTGTGCAGGTAGGGGCACCTTCCTGCACAAAAACAATCACTACAGGCATTTTCCTCTTTCAATGCGTGCTGTAGAATACAGCACGCATTGAAAGAGGAAAAAACGAGGAGAAATGAAAACATTTCTCCTCGTTGTGCCTCGCTAGGCCACCCCTAGGGTGGCGTAGCATTCAGACGCATTTCCAGATTTACGATTCCTCGTAAATCTGGAAATGTGTCTTGTTCCATGGGTGTTGCGTGGGAACACCCACAGCAACACCCATGGAACGCCCCTTTCACGCAAAGTGCTGCGTGTAAAGGGGCCATATTTACAAGGACAGGAAAAGCCACGCAGGGTAAATATGGAGCAGTAACATGCGCCACCAGTACGTCACAGAAAGTGACGTACTGGTGGCGCAGGGGGCTTGTAAATCTGCCTCCCAGTGAGGGCATATAATTCGGCATTGCTAGCCACATGGCAGTGTCTTCACTAACTGTGGAAATCTCTCTATATCAGTTGGCCAGCATTGAAATTCAACTAGCATCTGTATATTTCTTCCGTGTCAGCAATGTGTTTTCAATAGTATGTCTCAGGGGCGGCATATCATTTGGACACTCTGCTTCATGGTCTATGCTTCACACTCCGTGTGCCCTTACATGTCATGTGCCCATAGCAGTGGGCCTTTCTTTAATGTGCTAACACATGCACAGACAGGCATGCACAAACACTGGATGTGTTAGCAAATTAAAACTAAAAGTTGCATCTTTCCGGTGACCCAGTGGAGCCACAGGGCCCATCAGACTTGCTCCAAAGATTATTCAGACCCGAGGGGTTACTCACAAAATGATTTCCCCAAAGCAACATGGTATGTACATTGCTTGTAAAATCAGGACAGGAGCAGCAAAAGTGATTTAGCTGCAGGCATTCTTGACAAAAACAGAAGGACACAGCACAAGATGCAGTGGTGGCTGGTGACTTCTGAACATGGTGGGCGTTAGACCAAATCCTGAATTTACCTGTTCTTGCACATGCAGCAATAGAACCCTTAAGGAGGACTCTGGGGTACTTACGCCTAAATTTTTAAATAATGTGGTTAAATGAAGCATTTTCAAGCACAATTTCTAAAATGAATTGACAAAAAAGCATGTTTTTTAATTTAATTTTATCTCATTTCTTCCTTGATTGTATTACGTCCTACATATCTTCTGGTCTGCCATTTCAATCCTTCTTTAATAATCACCTCATCCTTTTGTAACTTCTAACCTGATTGCCACCTCACACCTTTACCCGTCTTCTTTGTTCTCTTCTAATCTCTTCGCTCATTTCTTGATTGTTACCTCATTTTTTTTTGTTGGTCACCTCATTGCTTCTTTGACTCTCTTCTCATCCACCCCTTTGTTGTCTTTTTGCATCTTCTTTAATTTTCTTGCCATCCATTTGTTTTCTGTTTCCTCATTCCTTCTTTGATAATCTCCTCACTCTTTTTATCATTGCCACCTCACCTCTTGCTCAACTGCCTCCTCACTCCTTTCCTGTTACATCATCCTTTCTTGATTGTCTCCTCATGCCTTCATTGTTGGTCTCCTCTTTCTGTTATTGATTATCACCTCATCTCTTTTTTGACTGTCACTTCACTCCTTTCATGATTGCTACCTCACTCTTTCTTGATAGTTTATTCTTCCCATCTTTGATTATCTTAACATCCCCTCCATCCACTGTCTCCACTTCACTTGACTGCCTCTTCACCCTTCCTTGACTGCCTCCTCACTTCTTCCTTGTTATCTCGTTCTTGACTGCCCCGTCAACATTTTTTTGAATGTCTCCTCATCCTGTCCTTGACTATCTCCTCTTTCTTTCCTTGACTGTCTCCTCACTAATTTTTTTACTTTACTATTTGTTTTCTCCTCCGTTCCTTGATTATCACCTCATTTCTTCATTAATTTTTTCCTCTTCCCCTCCATAACGGTATCGTTATCCTTTTCTTGACTATCTCCTCACTTCATTTTGGTTATCACACCCCTTCTTGATTGACATCCCATTCCTCTCTTGTATCATCATCTCCATCTTCACTGTCTCCTTGCTCCTTCCTTGTCTACTCATCCATTCCTTCACTGTTTTGCATTTCTTTCTTGACTGTCACCTCAACCTTTGCTTAGTTATAACCTCATCTGCCCCTTTTCATCCCACGCATCTCTCCCACCACTCCTCGCCTTCTCACTCCATTGTCTTCCCTCATACTTATCCTCCTCTTTCCTCTCTATTACCTTGTTCTTGCATCTAGTCCACCCTTTGTTTCTTTTCACTTTTTTCCCTTCACACTTCTCCCATTTATCATTTCCTCCACCTCCCTAGGCACCGCATAAAAGCGGGGGTTACAATATCTAAATGAATCAGTATAATCGCTGAAATGAAAGCTCCCCAGAACTCTGTTTCATCAGCTGTTCACAAGTGAGGGGGTGGTAGCTATTCAGGTTCTATAATGATATCAGCAAACTGGGGCTGCCCATAATAGTCTTAAATACAGAAGTCGGCCTGCACACATGGGTTCTGCAGTCACAGAATATGATAAGCAGGGACAAAGCCTGCATGGCCACATCCTGTGGAGACATATACTCTGTTAACAGACCCTGCACTTGGAAAACCTGCATCCAAGGACCCTGTAAAACATACCTGGTGTATGAGAACTCATCTGGACAATGTTTGTGTTGATATGTCCTGCACCCACAGTTCCTATATTGACAAGTCCTTCATTGGAAGGGCCTGTGGTGATTCCTGCAGTTAACAATCCTGCAATGCCCTGTACATCCATAACTAAAAGTTCAAACATATAAGCACAATTTGAGAAGCCCTGCACCCAGAGGACCTTCACTAACACATGCTGTGGAAAGATCCTGCACCAGCAGTTCCTACATTATTGTGCTACACTCAAAGTTCAAGTACTTGCACGTTTTACACCACCAGGTCCAACCCTAACATATCCTGTTGAATGATCCTGTGCTGACAGCTCTGGCACTAATGTCCTGCAGCCACACACATCATACCCACAGTTTCTAAAACCACAATTCCTGTGACCACAGGGCCTGCACTACCAAATTGTGTGGAAATATTTTACCTTTACAGCTACTGCATTAACGCTCTGCTCTCACATGTTCTGCACTCACATCTTTTACCCTAACGCTTTAAACCCACACGCTTTTCACCCAAAAACCTCCATGGCATGTGTCTAAATTATTAATTAATTTCTGGAGCCCCATAAACACAGGTTTGGGATCTGCGCTGGTGTACATGTAGGCAATATCCACTTACCTTGATGCAAGTCATTTGACTCCAGTTTAAAGCCCAGTTGAATGTCCGTGAGGTTGGTAGCAGTAAGGTGAAGTAGGTTTTCTTTAAGAAAGCTGAGGTTAGAGCTTGTAGTTAGGTCATACTCCTTGATGATAACTCCTGGGTCTCCTTTGGTCGCAGTTTGTGTTTAGACCACAGACCGGCCTAAAATGTCCTCGGGTAACTGCACATAGGGGCATATTTACTAGGAAACTGTTGGAGCATGGCGTTAAGCCAAGAAGGCTAACACCGCGTTCCGACAGTTTCCTGACGCAGGGATGCACCGTATTTACAAGAATACGGTTCACCCCAGCCTTTCCCTTACAGCTGGCGCTGAATGTAGCTGCCTAGCGCCAACGCAGGCACTCTTGCACCATCATTGTGGGATAGGGGCTTGTAAATATGCCCCCCAGTGCTTTGAGATATCTGTGTATGTTCTGGGGTTACCTCCATTAACCTCTCTTCCCAAATCCGACCCAATAAACAGAGATGCCTCTCCCCGGAGAAGAGCACGTAACTACACCAGTGTTGACCAGTAAAATTTGAAACAGGTGGGGCATAAAACCCTGGGTGTAATTGCGCCAGGCAAAATGGGGTGACATTTACTATTCCCACTCCAGTCTAGCCATATTGGGGAAGGTGTTGGTCAGAAAGGGGTGACATTTATAATTCCACCTCCAATTTAACCATATTGGGGATGTTGTTCTAAGCAAAAGGGGTGACATTTACTATTCCCACTCCAGTCTAACCGTATTGAGGGACGGTGTTGGACACTAAAGGGGTAGCAATAAGATGTTAGACATTAAAGATCTAAAATTACCTATATACAGTTCAGTACAAAAACGTCTAAATTACACAAATGCAAAATAAGCATTTTATATACACAATAAATACTCCATGCTCAAATACATTTCTTAACTATAAAATAAAATAATATTTTATTTAAAACACACTATTCAAAACTACAGACCTTTTTAAAAAATTATAAAAATTTCGAATAATATAATAAAAAAACTACTACCATTCCTAAACTTTACACCAATAAAAAATAAAATAAAATCATAATTCTAAAAAAAACATACCTAAAACATATATCTTAAACCATTTTTTTTATTGCAAACATTGAAATATATTTTTACAATGAAATAATAAATTAAAAACTAAATAAATATAAAACTGTTTAATTTTGAATAAATATTTCAATTTTTTTTTACATAAATTAAATCAAAATATTTTCATTTTTTTAGACTGTAGGTTTAAGTATTGTTAGTTTACATTTCTTTAAATTTACACTTTATAAAGAATGAGATTACATTTTTTACCATTATTATATATTGATATTATTCAATTTATATATTTGTTTTGATATTAAATTACATTATATTTCAGAAAATGTATACATTTTGAAACATCTATTAAATATTAATTTCTAATTTTTCCACCTTATAAAAATAATGTTTGAAGCCACAGGGCCAATTCCTCCTCTATGCTGTACTGGCGAGGGCGATGCGGTCAATCTGGGGTGAGGCAACAGAGGAACCCAAAACACACCTAATGATACAATACCTACACATAATGGGCGCAGGCCGACACCTCACTAGATGGCTGGCGGAGTCATTATGCACACACGGGGCAACCACACTAACAGCGCTTAAAAGTCGCTGGGACACAGACTTGCAGCGGCAAAGTACAGAACGGGAGTGGTCGACAATTCTAGAAGGTCCCACCTACATTCCAAGGAACGCCAGATTCCGGCTTATACAATACTACATAATACAGAGGGCCTATATTACCCCAGCCAAAATAAATAAAATCTTTAACCGAGTAGATGCTCAGTGCCCTAGGTGCGGACTGGTTGATGGCAATCTTCTGCACATGCTGTGGTCCTGTACCACACTTGCCACATACTGGGAGACTATTACAACACAAATGACACAATGCACTGACCGCACGCTGGAGTGGTCGTGGGAGGTGTGCATTTTGGGTTTATACCGGAGAACCAATAACCATAGAGTGACCAACCGCTTTATAGATCTGGGTCTTATTGTGGCGAAGTGCCTCATTACTAAGCGCTGGAAGTCCCCGGACCCCCAAAGTGAAGGCATGGTTTCATTCCATTGTGTGCTGGGCACAAGCGGAGCATGTAGCACTCAGACGCGAAGGCGCCACTGGCATGCGCAAGATACCAATGGCGACAGCGTGGGATGCAATACTTACGGACCTTCACAGCGCATGGCAGGCACGACTGGAGACACAAAGCACCCCCCATGAGACGAATGAGACGCAAGAACAAACATATAAAGCACAAAAAAAAACGGCGCCCCCCAGTTGGCATTATCTAGTGGGGAGAGTATGGGCGCGAGGCGTGGGGCGCCCCTGGCATATATCCAAGACACTACTTGTTAGGCAAAGGCAGAAGTAAATATAATAGGTAAAAGCAGCGCGCAGAAGTGGAGTTGAGTAGTGGGATGTCACGTAAACAATACACTAGCACAGGAATCTGCACTCTATGTATCATAATGACATAGATGAGACCCCCCCCCCCCTTATACTAAGGTTAACCCCAAGAGTTGGCATGTTGCCATGTTGATACCACAAATACATCTAGTGGAGCGCGCTCCAACAGGATGGCACGCTGAGTAGCACACATATTGCTTGCCACACCACTTGAATATGATGTAAAGTCATTAATAATCTGGTATATGATGTAATCAAACGAGTGATAGATGTGCATTTCTGCCATTGACAATTGTTGTAACCCATGTAAAAACCTAATAAAGAAATAAAAATAAAAAAATAAAAATTTGAAATATTTTTATGTTGTTAATTATTTTAATATTTTTATACCAATAATATGTATTTTTCTTAATATTAAATAAAAAAATTAAAATAAAACATAAATAATTTAGCTTACTAAAAAGACAAATAAAATAACAAACATACAAAGTAAAACACGCTACAATCAATTACATATGAATAAAAATAAACAATATTACGTACAACAATTTTCTACATCAATATTTTTTTCAATGATATTAAAAACAACACTAAAAACTGATATTTGTACCTTTGATATTACTGTAGGCAATATTTTTGATATCGCAATATTCTTGACACAAAATTATTTTTCCCGATACTCTGTCCAAACACTGGGCCAGTATCTCTATTTTCTGTTCCCTGGTTTAGGTGTGATTGTGATGCTAATTAGGGTCTGGTGAAAATGGGGCAGTTGATCAGGGAGAAGTTGATCTTCTCTGTCTTGTCTGTGAAGAAATTTGATAAGTCCTTTTAGCATTCCACTGTGGCTGTTTCTGTTGGACTGTGGGAGTTGTTTGTTGCCTCATGATGTTGTATTGAATTTTTGTGCACTTTTTAGCTTTGTTTATCTGAGACCTGAAGAAGGAGGCTTTAACATTGAAGAGGTGTTTCTTAAACCTGTTTCTTTTTTTAAATAGAATGGTGCGGTGTGTGGTTGACAGGTCCTGTCCTGTCTCCATCACCCATTGTACAGGTCCTGTCCTGTCTCCATCTTCTCTCCATGAGTCTGAGTTGTCTCCTTTCTCCATTTCACCATTTATTTCCTTTTTGTACCATGAACCTGATGAATTGTTCCTGAGCCTCTTACATTTTAGTGTGGCGACTTGGTTGAGGATGTCAGACATCGCTTTTCAGTTTATGTAGACCAGATGATAGTGACATTTCTTTTAATTGTCATTTGAAGCCCCCCGTTTACTTTTGGGACAAAAAACAGAAGCAAGGCTTCTGGTGTACAGGAAGTTCTTATGAACCCACTGGTTAGATATTTATCTAGTTAAGTTCTGATATGTTCATTTGAAGGCTCTGTTAATGCATAGATTCTACAACTAGGACATCTGCCCCAGGAATCAGGTCAATTTGTCAAACATATTGCCGCTATGGTGGTAACACCTCTGCCATTTCCCCATTAAAAGCATCTGAGAACTTTGCGTACAGAGCCAGCAAAGCGATATCCTTCTCTGCTGCTGCAGCTGTAGCACAACTCTGCTCCAGAGAATGCACTGGTGAATCAGGACCTTGAGCTTGGTCTTTCTTTTCAAGGCAGCATTGGAGACAAAAATCTAGGCAAAACTAAATAGTTCTAAATTTCCAATCACATTTAGGATTATGAGTGGTAAGCCATGACATTCCTAAAATGAACCCATTCTGAGGGGCAGCTATAACATTGCAACAGATTTGCTCAATAAGTCCATCTCTGTCGGCAGAATACCATAGTGTCACTAAAAAAGTATGTGCAGTGCTAGGTCCTACTGCAATTACGTTCCTAGGGGTTACTTTATTTTCCAATGTAATGGCCAGTTACCAGTGAGCCCTAAGTCCATCACCACAGGAATTGGGACTGGGGTTTGATTCTTGATTACCGGGAACAAAGGGAAAGAAACGTGATTTGCCATGTTGCAGGTCTTTCCTGGACTGGGAGAAGGGATTTCACATAATTTCCTCACGATCGTCTCTTTCTCAATAGGCCCCAGAGTACACTTATGTGGCTTGCAAAGGCAGGGGGAGATACAGCAAGTAATAGTCAAGAGATTATGCCTGAATTCAAAGCATACTATGCCCAGTTACACACTTCCATTTCTCAGAAAGATTCTTCCCTGGAGGGCATAGCCATGTTTGGAGAGAATATCAAGATAGACAATCAATAGCCTAACCTGTTACAGTCCAAGGTCCAAGGGATTCACCACAGATGCTCTGGTGAGGAGGGCAGAAGCACCAGGAACATATAGATTAACCATAAAGTTCTTTAAAATGTACACAATTGTGCTAGGAGCGCCCCTATTAGAGATTTACACAAGAGCTCTGACACTTGATGTATTGCTACAAACCACGTGGTCGTGCTCAAGCCTGGTAAAGATGTTACGAGACCACTGTGGCTACTAAATCTAGACAAACAAATCCTTACAAAAGTGATAGTGAGCTGCTTGTCCCTATTGATGACGGGCATTGTTCTAACAGGCCAATCTGGATTTATACAAGGTAGATCCACTTCGGCCAACTTCTGTACTGTGCAATATATAGGTCCAGGGGCCAGATGTACGACCCGTTTTTGAATGCACAAACATGTTTGCGAACCCATGTGCACATGCAAAAACCTATTGGGCCATGTACATATCCTATTTAGCGAGTCACAATTTTTTTGCGACTCGCTAACTAGGTTTTGCGACTCGCTATTTGGAAGGGGCGTTCCCTTCCAAATAGCGAGTCTCAAAACCATGTACAAATGTTTTGCGACCGCAGTTGCGGTCACAAAACACTCGCAATTACCACCTACTTCAAGTAGGTGGTAATGCATTCGCAAATGGGAAGGGGTCCCCAGGGGACCCCTTCCCCTTTGCAAATGCATGCAAAATTATTTTTAAGGGCAGGCAGTGGTCCCAGGGACCACTGCCTGCCCTTAAAAAATTAAACGAAAACGTTTCATATTTTTTTTTTTTATATGCATCCCGTTTTCCTTTAATGAAAACGGGCTGCATTTGGAAAAAAAAAACTGCTTTATTTAAAAGCAGTCCCAGACATGGTGGTCTGCTGAGCCCAGCAGGCCACCATCCCTGGGAGGGCTGGCATTCCCAATGGCCTCGCAAATTGCGAGAGGCTCATTAATATTAATGAGCCTCGCAATTTGCGACCCCATTGGGAATCACAAACAGTGTTAAATACACTGTTGTGCATTTCATTTAGCGCCTCACAATTTGCGAATCGCAATGTTTCGCAAATTGCGAGGCGCTAAATGAAATGGTCGTACAACTGGCCCTTAAGTTGTTGTTAGAAATGGAGAAGTTTTTGTATCCCTGGAATTCCACTTTTTATTAACAACACTCCATAGAATATGGCTGTGCAAATATATGATATGATATATTTGAATTGGCGTCAATTTTATATGTACCCCTCCAATGTCCAAAGTAAGAGTGAATGAGTGTAGGTTTGAGTTGTTTGGCATTAGCAGAGGGAAAAGCTAAGGGTGCCTGTTGCTCCCCTCTGCTTTTTGCAGGAGCAATGGAGACCTTAGCTTGTTGCTTAATTGAAGTTAATAAACAGCACTAATGCCAAGACAGGCTGGTATCAATGTATGCAGACGGCATATTTATGTTTGTCAAAAGGCAAGACTAGAGTCTATCTCCAATAATTAGGGAAATCCTTATGTTCAGAGGGTATTCTAAGGTTACAATTAGCTGGGAAAAATCTTACACATTCAAACCAAATATTGAGTCCCCCCTCCATTGGAGTGTGCACTCAGTGAGATATTTGGGAGTATATAGCCATAGGGATTGTGAAACTACAATAGGTACTAACAACAGTTGGTGCACCGACCCCTAATAACTACACTCTCAATATCCATTGCAGGCAAAATCTGACTCATTAAAATGACAGTAACCCCTATACGTATTTGTATACTTAATCACCAGTATTCCAGTTCCCCTCAAAAATACTTTTTTTAGCGCAATTAGATAATTGTTTGGCAGATTAGTGTGGGGCAGTATGTACACCCCTGAGTATGAGGGAAGACTCTAAAGCTACCACACGATAGACCAGAAAAAGAAGTCCCTGACTTAGTGGCCTACCACTAAGCAGCACAGGAACACTGGGAAAACCACATTAGTTATTGGAGAAGTAACAGTTGCATGGCAATGACTTACATACTGTATTGCGGTGTTCGGGCAAAATATCTTTCTTAAAATATTGGGAGACAGAAATATCAGACATTAAGGGGCTTATTACAATGTTGGGCGTACACTGTCACGGAAAAGGGTACCGACCGACCTCCGGCTGGTGGTCCAGACCGCCAAATTATGATGCCACCGCACAATGTGCGGTTGCATTCTCCCATTTCCCTAAGGGAGCATGTGCTACAGCCGGTTTACGGCCATAGCACAAGCTCCCATAGGTAAATAGGAGGTTGTGTTCATCCCTGCACTGTGTGGCAGGCAAGTCAGGGTGCCTGCCACACGGAGCACGGATCAACCCCCTCGGCCCCCAACCGGAGGCCACAAACAGAAGAGGGCCCTGCTAGTGCCCCCCAAACCCGCTCTCCAACAGGCTTTCCATGTCGGAAAGCCCAGCATGGAAAACCTGCCGGAAACCGTGCTTCGTAATCCGGACGGCGTAAGATGCCGTCCATACGGATTACGGGCCGGTCTCTGACTGGCCAACGGGTTCCTTGACCCCATTGGAATCCCTCCGGAATGACTGGCCGGTTTCACTTCCAACCACCTAAATTGTAATTAGGTGGGCGGAAGTGAAACTGACGATCCCGGTCGGAAAGCCTCCAACCTAAGTTCGGAGACTTTCCGACCAAGATCATAATCGACCCCTAAATATCATGGCACACAAATATTGTGATGTACAAATGTTGGTGACAAGAATGTTTTTTTTGGAGGTCAGTAATATCGTTGTAAATAATATTGATGTTTTTAATATCGTTCTCACTTATATAGTGGTTGAAAATATTGTTTTTAATTATTTTATTGTGATTTAGTTGATAAACTAATTGTATGTGTTACTATTGTTTATATAAATATTGATTGTGATTTAGAATTTTTTTAATAATTTTTTATATTAATTTATAGTACAGTAGTGGGTTGTTGGATTTGTAGGGGACTAGGGTGGGAAGTTAATTAGGTAGTAAAAAGAAGTATTTAATAAATATATGATTGATATTTAATATTTATGTAGGACTGATTTATTTTCGTTTTGTGTTATTTGTGGGCTGTTGAGTTTATAGGGGTATGGGGTGGGAAGTTAAGTAAGTAGTAATTAATTAACAATTGATTACTAATTGTTAATTAATACTACTGAAATCCAATAGATATTGATTTTTGAAGAATTCAGTGAAAATAGCACCAAAAAGCACAAAGCGCCAATAACGGATATCTGGTCACCCTGGACTGCGACAAAGTAAAAAATGTATGCTGACCGTGATGGAGCACGCACCGTCCACAGGGACCAGGCTTGCCCCGCTGAGCATAAGTACCTTGCATCGACGTCAAGAATTCTGTCGACGGTGAGGATGCGGAGAACAGAGAAGGTGATGCATCGGTGTCGATCCACGTGGCAGCGGCGATGATGCTCTAGTCCTGGTCTTGCAACAGTGGCAATGAGTCAATTCTGATGAGCGGGTTGCTGCGATGTGGAATTTCAAAGCCGTCGTCGAGGCTGTTATTGACAAAGATGAGAGGACTTTGCTTTAGTAGAGTTTCACGAAGTGGTGGTTCAGAAGGCGGAACGGTGTATCCCAGCCACGCAACAGTAGCGATGATCCGGTTCTGGTCCACACAACAGGGGGGATGCGCCAGTTCTGATCCATGCAGTAGCGACGATGCATCAGTGCTGACCCACTCTGAATTCTGGGGATCAAGTCATACAGGTTCAGTTATTCTCACCCAGACCAGAAGGGCAGCAGGCAGCAGGCAGCAGGTCAGCATAGCAAGAAAACAATTCTTCCAGAGCAGCAGTCCAGCAGAGTGGCAGTCCTTCAGCAGCACAGCAGTCTTTCCTGGCAGAGTATCCACAGGTCCAGAAGTCTGCCTAAATGTTAGGGTCTGAGGTCCAGTCTTATACCCAGTGGTGCCTTTGAATTGGGGGAGACTTCAAAGAAGGGTCTTTGAAGTGCACAGCAGTCCTCCTTTCCTGCCCTGACTCCAGACTCATTACAGGGGGGTATGCAGCCCTTTGTGTGGGGACATCTTATTCAGTTGTAAGTGTGGAGCTGTGCCCAGCTCCTCCCTCCTATCCTTCCAGGATGGCCCATCAAGTCATACATAAGCCCCATTGTATGTGGCTGTCTAGGAGGAATGCACAAAGTCCCCCTGTCCCCCTCCACAGACGTGTATCAGAAACAAGCTGCAGGCACACAAGCCTAAAAGCAGAAAAATGCAACTTTCTAAAAGTGGCATTTTTAAAATTGCAATTAAAAATCCGACTTTGCCTTTAACAGGGAGTTATCATTACAATTCCATTGGTACCAAACATGAAAGATCCATCTCCTCTCAATTAGGAATTACAGCTTATTAAATATAATAAGGAACCTCCAGTGGTAACCTATGAGAGGGTTAGCCTCACAGTAGTAAAAAACGGGTTTGGGAGTTTTTCACTACGAGGACATGCAGAAGTTAAAATTACAGGCCTCATTTACAAGGCATTTGCGCCGCCGGGATGTCACTTTTTTTGACGCACCGGTGGCGCAGTGTGCCTGCCCATATTTACAAGGCCACATAAAGTCACTGTGCATGACTTTTCATGGCCCTGTAAATATGGGCCCCTTTCACGCATTACTCTGCATGAAAGGGGCATTCCTTGGATGTTGCTATAGATTTTCTCATGCAACATCCATGGAACCTGACCCATTTCCAGATTTACAATGTTTTTTAAAGCTGGGAATGCGTCAGAATCCTACGCCTCCCCAAGGGAGGGGTAGGAGTGGAGCAACGAGGAGAAATACTTTTGTTTCTCCTCGTTTTTTCCTCTTTCAATGCATGCTGCATTTGATAGCACACAAAGAAAGAGGAAAATACCATCACTGATTGATTTTGTGCCGGAAGGTGCCCCTTCCTGCACACAAAAAAAATCATCCCTGCAACACATGCACCCTTGCAACATGACGCAAGGATGCCTTTGTTGGTACATGGCAGCCAATTGTGTGCCAGCACAGGGGAAAGCACACAGATGCGTTTTATTGTTGTTAATACAACGCATCCCTGGGCTTTTAAAATGACGCAGCTCTGCACAGCAAAATGGCTTGCCAACCTCTGACCAAGATGGCTGCTTGCTGAAGCGGCTCCATTGCCTGGGCTAACTCATCCTCCACCATCCAACCATCTATCTGCTCCCTCCACGCCCACCTGAAATAAGGCAGTGTGGCTGGGACTAAGGGGAAGACCACTGTTAGTGCAGACAGCCCTGATACACTGCTAGGCGACGCGAGACAGAGTGAGGCTCAAGACGACGAGGGTAGCCTCACGCAGTGAGGTTGCGGGATGTGTGATGGGCTTGTTGCGGAGGACCGGGCTTGGCCTCACCAGTAGTGGGACCGTGGGGACCCGCCCAATGCTTGCCAGGCAATGAGAGGAGGAAATGGAAGCCCCCTTCCCCTCCTGAGGGGCCGGTAGCCGAGAACGGCAAATGCAGCCATGTAGGTGACGAGGAGCGGCCAGCCGATGCCTCCAGATCAGAAGGCATGTGAGAGAGGGATGCCCCCCTCCTTCAACAGAATGCTACAGTCAAGGTGAACAGCTGCGGGGGCCCGGGAGTTCTACAACAAGGGGCTTGTATAGAGGCCAGCATAAGATAGGTGAGGCCCATGTCAGCAGCCGACTTATTGAAACGTTGACTGTGAGTGAAGCCACATGTGGTGAGACCCGTGCAAGGACACAAAAGGGGATAAGAGACTATTACCCGGCAACCGCGAGTGTAGCAAAGCAGGGTGAAGAGAGGCAGTTGGAGAGACGGAGAACACTGGGGGAAGCAGAAAGAGCAAAAATAAATGGCCTGCTGCTTGGATCCTTAGAACATCTATTACTCATTAAGTTGCTCCAGCCCCGCAATGCTCCCACAGGCATTGGCCTAGAGAGATAGATTTGCCTTGAGTGCATCCGGCAATGACGAAGAGGGGGGCCCCCGACTAGTGGAGGGAAACCTGAGAAGCCACAAAAGGACACCACATGTGGGGGTGACCTGGCCATGCGGCAGTGATTACCACCATGACTCTGGGGTGGCCAAATAGAGTATCGACATCCACGATGACACAGGGCAAAGGGATCTGGACCTCACAGCAAACCAAGCTGGATAAATACGCCCTCCCCAAAGACACTTCAATAGGTCCAGGAATGGTGGGACTGCAAGGTTCTGATGAAAACCTCCCCCAGGACGGTGAGTCTCTCCCTCAAGGACATCATGGAGGCAATACAAAGGGTCTGCGGCTCCTTGGAGACGAAGATTGACACAATAAACACAAAGGTCATGTTGATTCAGCCAGACCTCTGAAAATGGGCAAGAGGGTATGAGAGACAGAAGACGCCATTGCAGCCCTCAAGGCAGAGACCAAGATCCTGACATGAAGGTGATTGGAGCGAGCCTAGAGCACTTTGAGGGACACTCTGGGAGAAATCCAGGTGGTTGGAGTCCTGAAGAGGGCAGAAGGCTCAAGCGCAGACCTTTTTTTTGAAGATCTAAACCTCAACATACTCAAGCCGCACAGGCTATCAAATTCTTTTCCATTGAACGCGCACACAGGATTCCGGGCACCCTGCCAGGACCAGGAGTGTGCCACTCACCATCATCGCTCACATATTTAATCACAGAGAGTGGGCTATGATCCCCCATGCGGCACACCTCTAAAATATGAAATCTCAGCCTTCAGCGTCTTCCCGGACTTTACTATTAGGGTCCAATAACTCCACCGCAGCTTTGATGAAGTGAAGCAGGCATTAAGAAAATGCGAGCTTAAATATTCAATGCTGTTCCCAGCCAAATTGTGGGTGGCAGCCGGAGGGGGAAATGTGGTATTTTGGATCACCGGAGGAGGCCTGGAACTGGATCCAGAGCTGGAGGCCAGCAGGGGGAACATTATCTTGGAATCACTTCCGCCAGCTACACACGGACAGGAAGGGCTCAGATCGAAAAGCCACCAATGAGGAGGAGGAACTGACCCAACGATCACCACAGACGCTGGGTTTCCTTGAGGCTGCAACAAAAGGGGCTGTAGGAAACTGGTTTGATGCCCCTTGTTGACATTCGACGCTGCCTGACATGAACTTGAGACCCGAGCGGAGGCAAGACTAGAGATAAGACTAGATACAGATTGGAGAACTGAACCGAAACACAACATAGGGCTTGCGAAAGCCTTGGCAGATGAGGGGGCTAGAGCTTGACCTCCCTTATTGTGAGGTTTAAAAGAGACAAGAACAAAAATGAAGGAACTCAAGAGGGACATTCTGTCCCAGGAAAGCCTCCTTACGTCAACAGACAGCCTTGAAGCACACATACATTAGCCCTAAATCATAGAAAATATAAAGACCTGGCAACAGAGGCTGCCAGAGCGATACATCGCGCAACGAACCACCGCCTTTACGAGGTAGGACAATAAAACTGGTAAGCTGCTGGTGTGGGTTGATAAAAGAGCTCAATCTAGACGTTTGGTATTAGAAGTTAAGACAAGCGAGGGAATGCTAGTAAGGGAGAGAAGTCATATAGCTGCAGCGTTTCTGGACTATTTTTCCAGACTATATTCCCCGGTGGTACAGACCATGGCCGAAGGCCCCCAGGCCTTTCTCCAGAACATAAGTCTACCGACACTGTCAGAGACAGATCGGGAACTCTTTGAGGCAGACATTAATGAGGAGAAACTGATGAAGGCTCTGATGAAACTCCTCTCCAGAAAGGCAATGGGTCCTAACGGAATTCCAAAAGAACTGTACAAAATGCTGGTCACCAAGCTAG
Source organism: Calotriton arnoldi (assembly GCA_963921515.1). Lineage (NCBI taxonomy): Eukaryota > Metazoa > Chordata > Amphibia > Caudata > Salamandridae > Calotriton > Calotriton arnoldi. Next base: position 556,429 of record CAWUFW010010765.1, on the reverse strand, counting down.
CCCCCCACCTACTCAAAATGTAAACGGAATGTAAACAACGGGGTACTCTGCCAACATGGTCCGAGAATAGCCACCATTGTTGTCATACATAAAGTAATGAAACCACCTGAAGATTGTGCCTCCTATAGGCCTATCTTGCTCTTAAATGCAGAGGTTAAAATATTAGCCAAAGTGTTGACCAGGCGCCTAATTAGGATGATCCAACCCCTGATCCATTCAGATCAGTCAGGATTTATGCCTTACCGAAGCACTACCCTTAACCTCCGATAACTCCATGGGGTGTTTGGTCAGATGCCAAACGTAAAGGAGCAGGCCCAGGTACTGTTGCTGGATGCCAGGATGGCATTTGACACAGTGGAATGGGACTAGATTTTTGCAGTACTCACCAAGTTGGTTTTTGGCCCACATTTCATGTAATGGATCAGACTCCTCTACAGGGACCCAGTAGCACAGGTGAACGTCAATGGTGGGTGCGCCGGGAATTCAAACTCCAGAGAGGTACTAGACAGGGCTGTCCCTTATCCCCACTTATTTTTGCCTTGGCAGCATGGATCCACCAAGATCCCCTGGTCAGAGGCATACAATGGGAGGGACAATGGAAAGACAAAATATCCTTATACGCAGATGATATGCTGCTTTATGTGACCAACCCGGAATTAACCCTAGCTCAAATTATGGAAATTATCACAATCTTCTGTAACTATTTGGGGTACACCATCAACTGGCACAAGACCATGCTTTAGCCACTTAAGGGTCTATTGCCGCGGCTCCCACCGGATTGTCTGGCCACACTGACGACCACAGGCTTCTGCTACCTGAGGGTCTACATCAGACCAGATGCTGACCTCTTTTTTAAGAGCAATCTGGCCCCACTGCTAAATAGGCTATGACAAGATGTTCAGCATTGGAGGTCTTTGCTGCTCTTGCTACTAGGGCTACACTATTTAAAATGATGGCTCCACCCTGCTTTCTGTATTCCCTACTACAAGGTCCCCAAATCTTACTTCGGGACAATTGAGCGGGAGGTACCCTCCTTGCTGTGGGATGGCGACCTGGCATGTATAGTGCTAACTAAATTGCCAAGGGGCTGGTACAATGAGGGCATCGCAGTGCTAGATGATCAGAAGTGCTATTGGGTGGCACAGCTGAGCACGATTAATAATTTTGCTTTCCTCCTACAGACAGAACCAGTGTTCCGAATGGATAGGTATGTGTTCGGGACCACAGTGATACCTAAACGCCCTATTTGGGGGGTATAGACGAAATACTGGCCGGACCCCACTTGGGCAGTAATACACCTCTGGCAAACAGCTATGGCATTTTTGGGGTGGAAAAATAAGGTTACAGAGGCTACTCCGCTCAGGAACATGGATCTGCTGGGTACTATGAGGAGGCAGGAGAAATTTGACAAATTGGACCTGATAAGTATCTCCAAAGTGGGTGGCGTTTAGACTCAGGTGATGTTACCCCTGGCCTGACCTGCAACGGGAATATCAACTTGCACCCTCCGAAACATATAGATACATGCAACTGTGCTACGCACTTCGAGCGCTAATCCTAAGGGGGATTGACCTTCTGGAGTTCTCCCCGCTAGAGGAAGGGCTATTAGATGAATTCATGCCCCGAAAGGCCTCGCCCCTGACCTATAAAAGAAATACTTAACCACACACTCAATGCCTTAACACGCCTACAGGAGCAGTGGGAACAAGAGCTGGGGGGATGGAGGATGGAGAGTGGGAGGAGGCCCTTGTGGCCCCCAGAGAGGTGGCCATGCACACAGAATTTAGGCTGATACAGCTACGAATCCTTCATCGCTCCTACTACACCTGGACGACGATTGTAAAGATGGGGAGGTCAAGCAATGCCCAATGCTTGCGTGGGTGTGGACAAACAGGGACCTTCTACCACATCCTTTGGGTGTGCCCAATACTGCAGGATGTTTGGTGTATGTTGGCGGGTTGCCTGAATGAGGTGGGGGGTGAGGGTGTAAGTGGCTCTGAAAAGCAATGTATTCTGAATATCTGGGGAGAGTCGGACGCCGGTAGGGTTCAACGGACATGGATGACATCGGACCTGGTGGTGGTGACACGAAATATAGCAAAGTCATGGGGAGACGGAGAGGCCCTGGACCTGGGGGCATGGAAGTGAAACATGGATTGATGCATGATGGCAAAGCAGGTGGTGTATGGGTGTAGAGCCTGCCCATGGAAATGGGAGACAATTTGGGACAGCTGGAATATGTATAGAGGCCAGATATGTGGGATCTCCGAACTTCTGGATGAGGATGTGGTAAGTTCAAGGAACAATGTGAGAGATTCGACTCAATGACGAAACAAGGGGAGAGGGATGGGAAAGGGTATGTGGCTTCAAAATGATGTGAATTATATGACAGGTGCAAATTCGAAGATGGTTGTTGTGTTTATAATATCAATAAAAAGAACAGTACATGTCCTGCCTTGCACTTACACAGCACCCTGCCTGATGGGCTACCTTGCACCTACCTTAGGGGTGACTTATATGTAATAAAAGGGGCGCTTAAGGCTTGGCGTGGGGTTTTAAATGCCAAGTCGACATGGCAGTGTAACACTGCATTCAGGCTGCAATGGCAGGCCAGGGACATGTTTTAGAGGGCTATTTAGGTAGGTGGCACAATAAGTGCGGCAAGCCCACTGGTAGCCTTTAATTTACAGGCTCTAGGTATATTTAATACCACTCTATAAGGGACTTACAAATAAACTAAATATGCCAATTAGGTATATCTCAATCAAATCATGTTTAGGGGAAGCAGCACAAGCACTTTTGCACTGGTTAGCAGTGGTAAAGTGCACAGAGTCCTAAGGCCAACAAAAATGAATTCAGCAAAATTTGAGGTAAACAGGCAAAATGTTTGGGGGAAGACCACCCTAAGGCTGACAGGTGTCAGTCCCAAGCTGAAAGTGGGGAGAACTACCCAACCTCTTGGTAGTTCTCACCACTAAGGTGAAAGAACCTGGAGAGACCATCAACATTGGCGTGGTCTGATCCAAGTCTGTGTCCCACCCTAAAATCCCTTCCCCGTACGGAGATGGACCACTTCAGTAATTTTGGATTCTCACCCCGACTTTGCATTAGCCACCTGAGGGGCCTGTGGTCTAACTGAATCCAGAAGTGAGTCCCTAGCAGCTTCTTCAGTGCCCAGACCACAGCAAAGGCTTCCCTTTCAATAGCCCTCTACCTCTGTTCCCTGGGAAGTACCTCCTAGAGATGAAAGGTACAGGTTGGTTCAGGCTCTCATCATTAAGCTGTGAAAGAACTGCCTCTATGCCATGATCTGAGGCATCACTTTGTACAATGAATTATCTGGAAAAATCAAGTGTCTTGAGCACAGGGGCTGTGCACATGGCCTGCTTTAGGGAGTCGAAGGAAGGCTTTCTGGCATGCCTTAGTCTAGATCTCCATTCTGGGCTGCTTCTTAGAGGTCAGCTCAGTCAAGTGGGCAACAATGGTGCTATATCCCTTGACAAACATCCTGTAGTAACCTGTGAGACCCAGGAAGGCTCTCCCCTCAGTTTGAGTTTTTGGGGGCTCACAGGCCATGATGGTTTCTATATTGGCCTGGAAGGGCTGCACCTTACCCCTGCCCACCAGGTGTCCTAAGTACACTATAGACCCTTGTCATATCTGTCACTTACTGGCCTTGATAGTTAGGCTTGCATTTCACAGGTCATGAAGCACTTCCTCTTTTTTTTTTATTTTAAAAAGGTAGTTTTATTAAAGTGTAAAGTACAAAGTACAATGAATGTCATACATAGCAAACAATTATAACATCTGAGAAGAAGGCGAGGATTACAAATGAAAATATTAAAAATTTGGTAAGCTGTGCTGAACTATAACCATATATGTTTGTTAGACAATAAAATAATAACAGTCATGTAATACGGAATGTCAAGGAGGCTTCAAAACTTCTTGTTCTGCAGGAGTTTGCATTTTGTGACGTTTGCATTCCTCTCTATGTATTGGGTGACTGGGGACCATAATAATAATCGATTCATAGCGAGAGAAGCAGGGTACACATAAGCAGTATCTAATCGATGATTATAGCAGACTGCCTACCACCAAGCTTGGAAAGACAATTTGGATAGATCTTTCCAATTTTTGGTGATTTGTTGAAATGCAACTGCTATGAGCAAGTCCAGAATTCGTATGTTTGAGCAATTTTCCCAATCATCTGACACGGAACCCAAGAAGATGTTAACGTAGGAAAAAGGAGCTTCGTAGTAAAAAATTACGACTATTTGTTTCCAAACTTTCTCCCAGAAATCATGAACGTAAGGACAAGTGAAGAGTAAGTGTTTTAAATCGGCATGTGCTAACGAGCAGGACCAACAAGCATCTGATAAGTCATTGTTCATTTTATGTAGGGTTCTAGGGGAGAGGAAGAGCCTATTTTATATTTAAAAAAGTGTTTGAATAGTGTTGGAAGCTCTGGAGGTTTTCCTGATCTTAGACCAGATTTTAGTCCAAGTGAGAACTGACCAATATTTTTCGAAGTCTTGTTCCCAAGCGAATTCTTTATTAGTCTTGTCTCTAGTGTTACTGGACTTGCGTAGATAAGAGTAAATGGTGGAAGCTCTAGGATTTGTGTGAAGGAGATTACAAAAATTAGTAATATTCTGGGATATATGAGGGGGAGATGATGGAAACTGATTAGAGGCATGGCATAAGGCATCATATAATGATTGGTATTTATTTCGGAATGAGGGAGGAAAGTTAAATCGAAGTCTGGCTTGTGAGAAGGACATTACTTTGTTATTTTCAAATAATTGATTTACCCAGATTAAGCCCTTTTGTCTCCAGGCTTTCCAGTAGAAAGGCTTACTCTTGATCAAAATAAATTTATTATGCAATAAAGTGGACTTGAGAAACGTTTCAAGATCATTAGGAATGAACGATAGAACCGATTCTAATAATCGGCTTGAGTGTTTAAGAATTTGGAGTCGATGTATGCTGAGGTTTGCGTGTAAATGACAAGTATTCTTGAAAAGAAAAGGGAGACAAATAAGATTGTTCAAGTGATACCCAGAGAGGTGGAACCTGCAGGGAATCTGATATCCAATTGGATGCTTGGCGCAACAAAAACGCTTTGTGATATTTGGAAACATCGGGAAAACTAACTCCTCCCTCTGCTTTGGGACACATAAGTTTTAATAAAGGCATGCAAGCTCTTTTATTGCTCCAGAGAAAAGAAGAGAGTATGGAATTAATTTTCCCGAAAGATTTAGAGGGTATAGCCATTGGGAAGTTAGAAATAGTGTAAAGAATAATAGGAGAGAGCATCATTTTAATGGTATCTAAACGTCCTCACCATGACAAATAGAGAGGGTGCCACTTGCCCGTCAAATCAGACAGTTTTGACAAACATTTCTCTATATTCGTGGAGACGGAGGTTTTAAATGATGGGGTAAAATGCAACCCTAAATACTTTATATGTTTGGGATTCCAAGTAAAGTTAGAATTGATCAAATCTTCTTTGAACGTAAACTTGGTCAGGATCTCGCATTTATCGTCATTTAGTTTATATCCAGAGACAAAAGAATATGAATTCACTTCTTGTAGAAAGGCTGGGATGGAAGATTGAGGTTTTGAAATAAATAATAAGATATCGTCAGTGTATGCAGCAAGTTTCATTTGTAATGTATTAGAATTAAAACCGTGTATTCCCTGATTTTGACGTATTTTGGAAAGGACTCTAAGGCTAGGTTGAAAAGAAAAGGAGACAAGGGGCAACGTTGCCTCACCCCTCTGCCCAAGGTGAAATAAGGAGAAGTAGTACCGTTGACAAAAACTGCTGCTTTAGGATTTGAATACAGGAGAGAAATCAAAGAAATATTTTTTGGACCAAATCCAAACCATCTGAGAGACTGAAAAAGGAAAGGCCAATGCACTCTATCGAATACTTTCTCAGCATTCAATGCAATTGCCGCTAAAGACTCGGAGGTATGGGAAGACTTAAATAGAATGTCGAAGAATAATCTGGTATTATCTGTAATGTATCGAATCTTAACAAAACCTGATTGTTCCCAACCCAGGAGGTCTGGCAGGTAGGAGTCCATTCTCAAGGCCAAGGCCTTGGAGAAAATTTTGTAGTCTTTGTTTACTAGGGAGATAGGTCTATAATTCTTACAATAGCGCAAATCTTTACCATCCTTGGGAATGAGGCAAATCAAGGCTTCAAGGAAAGATCCAGAGGCTTCGCCAGTTTGTAAAAAAGAAGATATGAGAGTTGACACTTTAGGGAGGAGTAATTGAGAGAAGTGTATAAAAAATTCTACAGTGAATCCATCTGGACCCGGAGCTTTGTCTTTCTTAAGTGTATGTAATGCTTTATGCAATTCGGCTTGTGAAATGTCCATTTCTAATGGATCAAAGTTTAGATGTGTGTCAAAAGATTTCATAATAGTGGAGAAATATTCTGTGATTTGAGTGTCTGAGGGAGAGGTATCTGGTGTGAATAAAGATTTGTAAACATGATTAAATTCCTCCATGATCTCGAAATCTTTATATTTAAGAATCTGTTGGGAGTCTAGAATTGATTCAATGCTAAGTCTATTGTGTTTGACCTTAAGGTAATTTGCTAGAAGTTTGCCCGATTTATTCTGCCCCCCATAAACTTTTGCACTGGATTTTAAAAGATATAATGAGGCGTTGTCTGTAGATTCTTTATTGAATTTAAACTTGGTGTCAATGAGTTCAGTAAACAGTCTTTCTATATAGAAGTGAAGTAGGAGTGTTCCAATTTCTTTATTTTTGCGAAGAGGTCAGTGGATTTTTTCCGGGTAGCATGCCTTTTCTTGGAGACATAATTGATGAAATAGTCTCTAGCTGTTGCCTTAAAGGCGTCCCAAATAGTATGAAAAGGTAAGACATCTGATTCGTTGAAGGTAAAGTATTCATTAACAAAGGAGGTAAAGGAAGAAGTAAAGTTGGGATCGAGAAGTAGGGAGTTGTTAAAGCGCCAACGATTCGAGGAATTGGGTTTGTCAAGAATATCTAATAGGATGGAAATTGGGGCATGATCTGAAATTAAAATGGAACCAATGTCAGCGGATTGTAAGGATTGTGAAATATTATGGGAAATGAAAAAATAATCAATTCGTGACTGGGTCTGGTGCACCGGTGAAAAATAGGTATATTCTCTTGTGGTGGGATTGCAAAGTCTCCAGGCATCTAATAGTTTCCATTGCTTAACGGTTTGTACAAAAGGTTTGTGAGCTTTGTTCTGTGTGACGGAGGCTTGGGAACTATGGTCAATAAAAGGATCTATAATTTGATTACAATCTCCAGCCAAAATGAAATTATCGTGGGGATGTTGCAAAAGATTTTTTGTGAGATTAGACCAAAATAATGAATCGCCTGTAGTAGTAGCATAGACGTTAAATAGAGAGATAGGAGTCTTTCCAATCATCAGTTCAGTAAACAACCATCGACCTATATCATCAGATTCTTGCGAAAGTAGTTTAACACTTAAAGACTTACGGCACAATGTAGCAACTCCATTTCTCTTGCCATCACCTGGGGAGAAGAAAACCGAATCCACCCAATCTCTTTTTAATTTTAAAGATTCCTTTTCAGTGAGGTGGGTTTCTTGTAATGGAGCTATGTCTGCACCAAGCTTAAATAGATGCGATAAGACACTTTGCCTTTTGATGGGGGAATTTAAGCCTCGTACATTCCATGAAGTTATTTTCAATGACATGAGAATTTCAATACTAGAAGAAAATAAATTACAGTATACATATGATGAGGATAGCACAGTGCATACCTTATGATTCCAAATAAGAAGATAGGAATTGTAAAAATTGCTTGAAAGTAAATTGTGCCATAATGAAGAGAATAGAAAGACCAGAAAAAACCATGATAAAGGATATACAGAATTGACAGGAAGAAAAAAGATAGAAGAGGAGAAGATAAAGAAGCAGAAATAAAAACAAAAATAGAAACAGACAAAGGGGTACACATACCTAAAAAATTCCAAAATGGGTGGGGGGGAGAAACCACATGGAAGGGCGACACATCCAGACTCCGTAGACGGGACACACAAACCACCGTAGTCAACGAGATGTAAAACAATGACGAACACAGAACTGGGATGTCTAAAGGGGGAGAAACAAAGATGGTATATCAACTTTAAATGCCAACAACAGTAACAAGACAAAACATCAAGATACTATATAAACAACGCAACAACATATTCTATGGAATTAATGAAAGAAACATTTCTGAGGTTCAGTGAAATCCTGAAATATTAATTTGAATAGGGGGTCGAAGATCTCAAAGTGTCCATGTTCTCTAGCTTGCAAGAGTTGATAAAGCTTCTCAGTATGAAAGGGTCTTCGCAGGTAGACACGTTGTTTCTATAAGTAACTTTAAAAAGGCAAAGGTAAAAGAGGCCAAAGTGGGCTCCCAAAGAACGAAGATCCGGTCTCATGCTTAAAAATTCCTCACGTCTATCAGCCGTGCTCTTGGCGTAATCTTGAGAGAAAAACAAAGCGTAGCCAGACCAGGAAATACGATTAATTGACTTTGCCGCTGAGAGAACCTTGAGAAGGTCTGTATACTCGAAAAAATACAGAATAACACCTCTTGGGCATCTTGGAGAAGAAGCTGCAGCAGGCAAGCGACCTAGTCGATGAGCACGTTGGATGTTTAGAGAGGTGTTTTCAGGAAGTTTTAAGTACTCTGGGAGAAATTTTTTGAAGAAGGTGAGAGGGTCCGACCCTTCCACATTTTCCAGAAAACCAAAATTTGTAGATTATTTCTTCTGTTTCTGTTTTCTAACACTTCAACTTGTTTTTGTAGAGTTGTAACTTGAGACTGAAGAGAAATAACTTTGCGTTCCACTGCCACCAAACGTTCGTCCATTTGAGACCACTTTTCAGTAAGGTATTGCAATTTATTATTTGTTTCCTCCATAAAGGGTTGCAGAGCACGAATTTCTACTAGTAACAGATCTAGTGAAACCGGAGGAGGAGATTTTGCAGGGGAAGGTGGGTCTTTGTTTTTGGCGTTTTGTGGAGGCTTTCCCTAAGGCCGTCGAGCCAGAACTCATGTCAGATAAGGCACCGCTCTTAGGAGAAGAGGTTGCTGAGGAAGCCTCCATAGCTGCGAATTTTGTAAAGACCGTGGAATTTTTGATAAGTATTTGATTCACAGGCACAACACAGGAGGTAGCTGTTCTCAATCTCCCCATATGATATCAAATTAGTAGACAATCAAAATCTTCATAAAGTCACTGAAGTAAAATAAGGATATGGTGCCTTATATAGGGAATGCCACTCAGCTTATTTATTTAAACAAAGACCCAGGCCTGAAAATATCATAATCAAGCCAAGAGAGTCAGGAGTTCAATTCACCAAAAAGCTTGAGGAAAACATACCTTGGCATCTGTGGTATGTTGCAATTGTAAAAAGAAAATTCCCTTTCACGTCATCTCCTCAGTGAAGTGCATTAGGAGGAAGCGGCCGCAATCCAAAATGGCAGCCGCTTCTGAGAGAAGAGAGAGCACGCTCGTCAGGAGGCTCGTAGACAGTATTGCAAGGGTATCGGCTCCCTCCTAGGGCTGCGCGCCACTCTCCACGCCTTCACCAGCCCATTCCGGCTCATCTGGAGTGTCAAGGACAGGTTTATCGCTTGCGGTCCGCGTCGACCCGGCAGAGCTACAGACGCGCCGCCATCTCCCTCGGGCATCAAGCCACGCCCCCCATGAAGCACTTCCTGCAGGTGAAAGAGGTGGTCCTTCCAGCTGCTTCTGAAGACAGCTATGTCATCCAAGTAAGCAGCGCTGTGGGCCTCCATACCTGCCAAAACCTGCCTCTGGAAGGTGGCGGGGGCATTCGGTAATCCAAAGGGCATCACTTACATTGGTAGTGGCCCTCTGGAGTGGAGAGAGCTCACCTTTCCTTAACTCCTCCAGTTCGGGTAATCTGCAAGTATCCTGAAGTCAGATCAAAGGTACTCAGGAAATGGGTAGCCCCCAATCTATAAATTAGCTCATCAGCCTGGGCAATGGGGTGAGCATCAGTTTTGGTGACTGAATTGAGCCCCTTGTAATCCACACAGTACCGGGGTTCCGGGGTAGTGCCCGGTGGGGCAGCTTTTGGTACCAGCACTACAGGGCTGGACCAGGGGCTACTGGAGGGCTCAATCTCCCCCAACTCTAACATCTTGGAGACCTCGACCTTGATGCTGGCCCTCAGTTTGTCAGACAGCCTGTTTATTTTGTTTTTGACAGGGAGGCTGTCTCCTGTGTCAATGTCATGGGTACACAAATGTGTAATCCCAGGAGCGAGGGAAACAGAGAGAACTGTCCCAGCAAGTAGTGATGGTCCCTCAGCTGTTCTGAAGTCACCTTCCACTGGCCCATCCTTCTCTTTTGATGCTAGGAAGTCAGGGAGAGGTTCACTCTCCCCTTCCTCCCCACCATATGTAACCAAAAGCATAGTGACCTCAGACCTCTCAAAGTGTGGTTTGAGACGGTTAAGATGGAGAACCCTTAGGGAGTGTTTGGGGGTCTTGAGGTCCATCAAGTAGGTGGCTCCCCCTCTCAACAATCTCATATGGCCCAGTCCAATGGACTTTGAGGGCCCTGGGCTCCACGGGTTCCATCACCCACACTTTTTGTCTAGTTGAATTCCACAGGGGTAGCCGTTTGGTCATACCACTGCTTCATTGCCTCCCGGCTGGCCTCCAAGTCGTCAGAAGACTACTTCCAAAAACTTGGCCATCTAGCTCCGGAGGGCCAGCATGTAGCTAACCACATGCGAGGGAGTTGTTTGGGAGCTTGCTCCTACCCCTCCCTAACCAGACTGAGAGGTACCTTCACAGGGTGACCATACAGAAGCTCAAAGAGGCTAAATCCACCCCCCTTCTTTGGTACCTCCCTGTAAGCAAAAAGTAGGCATGGTAACAGGACGTCCTACTTCCACCTCATGGCTCAGGTAGTCCCTTAATCATGCCCTTTAGGGTCTTGTTGAATCTTTCAACAAGCCAGTGGCTGCTGGTGACATTTGAAAGTGGTGGGGCATCAAAGTGAGTGATGAGTGCCCTGTAGCGAGCCAGGGTAGCAAGCTTGCCCGACCCTCATTAGTAGGGTTTCGGAGGGTTCTCCCCCGGGAAAAGTTTGAAAAAACAGTGGGAAAATGGTGCATGTTCAAGCAAATTTGAGAAAGCAAGAAGGTTAATAAAGCTGTTGTGAAAGTGTGGTTATGACATCAATAAAGAGATTTCTTATGATAATGACGTAGGTAGCTGCTTATGCAGTATAATCAGAGAACTTCCCTTCACAACCTCCAAATACACAACACACTGACTCACCTGTAATCACTATATTTTCATATATTTTTGTCTTCTCAATATTTTGACAACTATGTACCTCCTTCACACAGATGCACAGAATCACAATTGCAACTGGAATAAGTGAACATTGCTCTGTTTGTTCAGCAGAGAGGCCAAGGATTGGATGACCTAATTTTCTGAACACCTTTTTGACCCACTGACAGGCAGTCTAAGAAATTATCACTGCTTTCAGCCTTTGCTCCAGAGTTCTCAATGGTGGCGCAGTAAAAATACCTGAAGGCGACTTTTTCAAAGTATGCACTGTTCAAGAGAAATATGCGACATAAACAAATACAGAAGTACAACATCCTGGAAATAGCAAGCACCCCTAAGGAATGCAAGATTAAGTAAAACATGAGAAATATAAACAGGAACTAAATGGCTGACATGAAATACCTTAACGTTTTATACATTCATTGTTCTGAAATCGATCAGTGTTATTTGCCAGTTGCGGATGGGTGGATGCATGCATGCAGGTATGTATGTATGCATGGATGACTGATGTTGTGGATGGATGGGTAGGTGAGTGGATGAATGTGTTTGGGGAGGATGGATGGAGGAATGGTCAAATGTGCTGATGGGTGAATGAAGGGATGTGTGGGTTATGGATGGATGGGTGGATGGAAGAGGTTTGGGGGGGAATAGGCGGATGCATGAAGAAAGGGGTGGATGGGTCAATGGATGGATGAATTGGATAGAAGAACAGATGGTGTTGTGGAAGGATGGATAACTTGGTGAATGGAAAGATGACATATGGATTGATGAGTGAATGGATGGACAGGATGATGGAAGAGGTGGATTCATGGATGGATCCCTAATGGAAGGGTGGATAGATTCTTGATAGAAGGTTGAATGGATGGATATGTGTTGGTAGGATGGATGCATAAAGCACATCTTTAGCACAATGCACAGTGCCAACAGCAGTGGACAGACATTGTGAAAACCTGTAGCATGTATCTAGCTATAATTGTCAATAAATTGATTGGATGTTAAAACAATTACATTCACATAGTGCACTTCGCGATGTTAAGAGCTACTTGGCTATTGAGAATCAAGACTTCACTACCAAAACACTGTATAGATTGCATGGCAAGCCAAGCTGCAAATGACAATTTCTGGCCATAGAAACGCCATATTTTTTAATCAGCTCAATAACCTTACTATATATGTGTGCTGACATGCTTTGAGGGAACTGGGATGAAACGTAATATTTGGCCTTGATGTTGCTAACAGGCAGCGCATTATGCTGGTGCACAGTGGTACGAATAGGACACATATGTTTGAGACTTTTGAGGGGGTTATGGCCATCTGAGTCTCGATGCAGAGGCCAGAGAATTGATGTGTATAGTTAACTAGCTTCTGTCTCTTACTGCAACCTGTGAAGTATGCAGACACATTGCATTAAACCCTGTACTGAGACCACTTCTTGGCAAGGGGTTTTAAATGCCAATTCGACATGGCAGTGTAATATTGCATTCAGGCTGCAATGGCAGGCCTGGGCCATGTTTTAGAGGGCTATTTAAGTGGGTGGCACAATAAGTGTTGCAGACCCACTGGTAGCATTACATTTTTCAGGCCCTGGGTATATGCTATACCACTCTAAAAGGGACGTACAAGTAAATTAAACATGCTAATTAGGTATATGTCAATCAAATCATGTTTAGGGGAGTGAGCACAAGCACTTTAGCACTAGTTAGCAATGGTAAAGTGCACAGAGCCCTAAAGCCTACAAAAACGAATTCAGGAAAATTGGAAGCAAGCAGGCAAAAAGTTTGGGGGACGGCCACCCTAAGGCTGACAGGTCTAACAATGTAAAATATATATTTTTTATAAACTATATATATATTAAATATATATAACCAAAGTAAAGTTCATCTGAAGTCGCTGATACTCTCGGGCGGGTGCTCTGGCCTTTGTGAGGGTGAGCTCACAGATATCATGCAAAGTCCAAAGAAGCGACCTGCACTCGCGGGGGTACAAGAAGGTTCTTTATTTAAAATACCCATGAAACAACACCTTTCAGCTGAGCGCCTTCATCAATGACAACGCGCTTGTTGTTTTTGGAATTTGTATGAGTATCTGTGAGCTCACCCTCACAAAGACCGCTACTTTGCATATATATATATATATATCATCAAAGCACACTCTCCGAACCTCCACGCTCCTTGCTGGCGAACAGAGAGAGACGGACCCAGGTAAGATCTTTATTTACTCCCTCTGTGACGCGTTTCGAGCACCCTGTGCCCTTGTTCATATATATATATATATTACCTACTGGCGGTCGCCAGTAGGTAGTTATAGTTAGGACCTTGTTTCTATTCAAAAAGCGTTTTTAGGTCTCGACTACGCAGCTTAGGCAAAAAGACCTTTTGGAATCGCTTCGGCTTTTCAGCCAAAAACGTGCACGCGTTCCATTGCCTTCAATGGCAACGCGTGCACGTTTGGCGATTCACTTGCGGGAGCGAGCGGCGCCATATGGTAGCAATTATCGCTCCAGGCGCCGCTCGCTCCCGCAAGGGAAACGCTTTCACTTTTTTTTCTTTTTGCGCGCGCGCACACAACTCGCGGCCGCACGTCTTGCTTGTTGCGCGGCCAATGCTTGCTTTGTTTGTTTTTGCTGTGAAATTCGCAGACTTCCAGGACATCTGCTTGGGATGCTACAGACACCACAGCTTTCCAGGAGTAATCACATGCGTAGACTGTTACACACGTGTAAATGTACGCCCTGTACGTGTATAAATATAGTACAAATATTAATTTTCAGGCTACAATATGTTGTTTCTCCCCAGGAAAAATAGGGCTCGCCGTGAAGTAACACTTTCTTACACTTAGGGTGGTCAGACACCCTGGATTTGCCGGGAGGGTCCCGGATTTCTGTTGCCTGTCCGGCTTTCCCGGCATTATATTCTAATTAAAACACGTCCCAGTTTTGGAAAGAGGAGTGTGTGAGGGTGCACATTAAAATGCGAAAATGTAGCGTAGGCAGGATCTCATTTCCACTGCCCAGCGCCAGCACAGCAGGGCCGCGAGGTAAATGCTTTGCGACACCCGGTTGTGTTGTAAAATCATTCCCGTCTCCCAGCAGGATGTAAAGAAGTGCGACTCAGCATCTGCAGTCCCTCAGCTGACCCCCCAGGATCGTCGGATTTACTCTCAGCTTCTTTGCAGCATGTGTGTGTGTGTGAGAGAGAGGGGTCCGTTAAGGAAAACAGGATTTTGCACCATCTTTGTGTGACGTGGAGCACAGGTTGGCACACTTCTTTTGCTATATATACTACATTTTAAAACGCGGCCGGGCCCTGCAGGTTGTGTTTCATAATACATGAATGTAAAATAATTATTTTATGGACTGTGATCAGCTGTCTACCCATCCCCCGCCTAGCAGACACATACTGATGCCTACCAGGCCTGATAGCAAACTTTGCTCTCTGGTACCTTTAGTCCTGTTTTCATCTTTGTAAATGCATGGCTACTAGTTATCAAATAACATTAGTCACCGGGCTTTAAGTGGGCCGGTTCCCTTCGGGTCTCAGATTTTAGTGCGGACATTGAAACGGGTCCGTTTCGGGCCCCATATTCATGCCTCTAACTTTACAGTGAAAACACTGCTGATTTCTGCACAATTAACATGTTCAGTTAATTCATATCAGTGACCGTGATAAAGTCCCGTTTATTTTTCACGTTTTACTGAATCTTGCCTCCAGTTCTTAACAGGTTGTGTTTTTGTATTGTTTTTTTTTTGTTCGGCACATTACTCTTGTATAGTGCATACTTTCAGCTGAGTCGATTCTAGGTGCTATAACAACCACGGTGTTCAGGCTCAAGCCAGTGCAAGTTTCTTGCAGTGCCTGTCCGTGGGCCAAAAAGGAGTTCGAATACATGGCCATCCAATCTTTGGCCTCTGCACAGCGCACACAGACAACTACTAACAACAGCCCAGGCTGGTTTTCGGCGTATTTTTGTTGTGTTATTATATCTCGATGCAATTGTATATTGTATATTGTAACGCGTTATCACCGTCTGGTCTCTAAGCGCTGTGTGAGAGAGAGAGCCCTGCCCTGGCACGTGAAGGGGATGTAAATGATTAAATTGTGCCCCAAGCAATAACAGAAACTCAGAGGAATCATAATACCACTAGGGCGCCACACTATAGGAATCCCCCACGCTTATAAGTACATAAACCAAGGCCCTTTTAGAGACACCCCCACACAATGTTCTCATCCCCCTAATGCCCTGATTAGTCACCGTGAGCTACTCGAGGTGACTTCAGATTAGGACATTTTGATCCTGGCTGCCTTTCCCAGCATCAGGGTTTGCTCGGATACCCCGATTACGAACAATTCCCAATATTCACAGCCAATGCAAAGCCAAGGGGTGGGGGGTTCCCAAGACTCGAAGGTAGTTGGTCCCTGGCAGAGGATCTCGTGTCCAGATCAATATAACTCTTTAATGACTGGTACTGGTGCCTGGTAGGGCGCAGGTCACACCCCACAGCCTGTGCTCTCTGCGATACTCCATCTCATCCCTCGAGGACCACAGTACTCGCCGGCGTACGGCACCCGCCTGGGCCCAAACAGCAGTAGTTCGAAATAGCAAACGTAACAAGCATTGGCATAGCCAATAGGTCTCGCCTTTGGGACCTTAGAAATGTTTAGCCATGCAACAGTTGATGTTGTTGCACCAAGGATATTGTACTGCATAACTAAATACTTATAAGGTCCCAAAAGCGAGACCTATTGGCTATGGCATTGCTTGTTTCTTTTGCCAATATCTTTGGCACCGTTTGACGAATCTTCGCCAAATCTTTAAAACTAATGGGACGTTACGGTCAGCTCCTGTCTTGAAAGTTGCGGGGCGATTCGTCAAGCGGGGGCCGAGAAAAAAGGGGGGTCCCAAAACGCGTTTTCTCCATGTTAATTTCCATAGGAAAGTTTGGAACAGGCTACAGCTTGAACTGCTGAATGGAATTACACCAAATTTGGCAAAAAGGTAGCTCTTGGTTCAGAAAGCAACCTTTTTTTTAAATGGTGTAAATCCGTTCAGTAGTTACAGAGAAATTCAAGAAATAAAAATATCGATATCTGAGCACCGAGGAGTTGCGACACCTCCCGATTACGAGCTGACTTCTGATTGGCTGCCAACACTCCAAACCAGGAAGTGTTGGCCGCCATCTTGTGACTCAGTAACCGAGTCACAAGAAATCAGTAGAAAAAAAGGTGAAAAACAAGAAAAGGGGGCAGGGTAGAAACAGCCTGACTCCCTAGGCGTGCTCAGGGGGTCCCACAAGGACCCCCAGGGCCAAAAAAAGCATATTTTTTTTAAATCGGCCGAATTCGCGCTGGATGCGCAAATCTGGCCGAGAATTATTTTTAAAAAACGAAGTGCGGGCTCCCGCGCTTCCTTGTACTTAAGCCCCCGCGTGGGCCAGGTCCCGGGGGCAATGCCAAATTATGTAGCGGGGGCCCGCTGGGGCCCCCGTAGCCCCAGGGACCGCCACCTCCCTGGGGCTTCATTCATGATTTGCGGGGGCACGCAGCCCCCCCCCGCAGCCCCGGGGACCGCCACCTCCCCGGGGCTTGTTTAATAAGATGTGGTCTAGATACCAGGAGGCTCACCTGCAGCAAATCTTTTGAAGGGGGTGTGGCCAGCCATATCGTGCTCATAGTGCTTCTGGAGTCCAGCTGCGCTGGAACCTTTGGTGGCAGCAAAGGGCTTCTTTAGACTCCATGGACCCTCACTACACCAGGGGACTCCAACCCAATGCTCTATGCAGCAGGAGGAACACCAGTAGTAAATCTTCTGCAGGGGGTGTGGCCAGCCGTAACATGCTCATAGCGCTTTCTGCAGTCCTGCTGTGTGGGAACCTTTGTTGGTAGCAAAGGGCTTATTTGTCCCCCACGGACCCTCACTACGCCAGGGGACTCCATCCCCCTATGCTCTAAGCACCAGGAGGTGCACCTACAGTAAATCTTCTGAAGGGGGCGTAGCTAGCCGTATCTCGCTCCTAGCACTTTCTTCAGTCTCACTGCGTGGGAACCTTTGGTGTCAGCAAAGGGCTTCTTTGGCCCCCATGGACCATGACTATGCCAGGGGACTCAATCCCCCTATGCCCCTTGTGCCAGTTAGCAAACCTGCAGTATATCTTCTGAAGGAAGCATGGACAGCTGTACCCCGTTCATAGCGCTTGCTGCAGTCCCACTGCGCAGGAACATTTGGTGGCAGCAAAGGGCTTCTTTGGCCTCAAAGGACCCTCACTACGCCAGGAGACTCCATCCCCCAACCCTCTATGTGCCAGGAGGTGCACCTGCAGTAAATCATCTGGGGTGTAGCCTTCCATATAGCACTCATAGACCTTTCTACAGTCCCGCTGCCTAGAATCTTTGGTGGCAGCAATGGGTGTCTTTGGCCTCCATGGACCCTCACTACGCCAGGATACTCCATCCCTCAATGTTCTATGCACCAGGAGGCGCACTTATAGTAAATCCTCTGAAGTGGCGTGGCCAGCCATATCGCGCTCATACCACTTTCTAGAGTCTTGCTGCGCAGGAACCTTTGGTGGCAGCAAAGGGCTTCCTTGGCCGCAACAGACACCCACTACACCAGTGGACTCCATCCCCCAATGCTCTATGTGCCATGAGGCGCAAGTGCAGTAAATCTTCTGATGGGGAGTAGCCAGCCATATGTCGCTCATAGCTCTTTCTGCAGTCCAGCTGGGAAAGAACATTTTAATGGCAGCAAAGGGCTTCTTCAGGCCCCATGGACTCTCAGTCTCACTATGCCACGGGACTCCATCTCCCAATGCTCTATGTGCCGGGAGGCACACCTGCAGTAAATCTTCTGAAGGGGGCATGGCCAGCCATATCATGCTTCTAGTGCTTTCTGCAGTCCCACTATGCAGGAACTTTTGATGGCAGCAAAGGTCTTCTTCAACCCCCATGGACCCTTACTAAGCCAGGGGACTCTATCTCCCAATGCTCTATATCTTCTGAAGGGGCGTGGCCAGCCATATTGCACCCATAGCACTATACAGTCCAGCTGCATGGGACATGCACAGGCAGTGCCCAGGCAAAGCCAGGCCAAGGGCGGCCCTGTCTTCGCTGGTCATTGCCTGGAGGAGAATGGGCTGGCCCAACTCTCTTAGCCCCTGCTTTCTACATTGACGCAGCACCACCGTGGAGCAATCATGTTGTTTTAAGATACTCTGTTTGTGGTTATTATGATTGGTTTCCCACAATAAGAACGTCTCCCAGACAACTTTATGACAATGGGCAAATGGAAAGCACCACCATTGACCCAGGGGCCCTCCTATTCCCACACTCGTTCCACCATAGATGGCTTTCTGGTGCGTGCGGTCAATGTTATATCTAAGGCGTTCCAATTGGCGAAAAGAAGACTGTCGCTCACAGCTGCAGATGTGATTTCCTTAGCTTCACCATCCTCTCACCTACCTTTGCCTCTGTCACCTACCCCACTGGATCACCACAGTATTAGTCTTGTTGATGACCATTCTGATCAACCCAGTGATTGCACTCCTACTGTGGTGAATGAGGACATTGTGAACAAGGACGATAGACCAAGTGGTGACAGAGCCCTTACAAGTGGCACCCTGAATATATCCTCTGATTCTGGTCCTGTGGCTTAGCGTAGAACGGGGCTCTAAAATTATCAAGGAAATCCTGTATTACAAGCGTTAAGCAACAGACCTGAATAGCTAACTCCTTGAGCTCTGACTACCGGTGGGCGGAGCTCGCAGAGGTGCACTACGCGGAATTCCGCAGAGTTGCATATAAACTTCCTGAAATTCCAGAGTTCTGAAAGCAGGCGGAGTTCATCAACTCGCCCCTCGCCCACCCCTAGAATATGCTGAATATACATTGGCAAGAACTGGTGCAGCTGGTAATGAGTTTCGAAGCAGGTACTGTAGGAACAACGTTTCTCCCCTCACAGAAAATGTGCACCACTCTTACCTCTTTCTGTACCTCTGTTCCTTCTTTCTTTACCTGTTGTGTCTCTTTCTGCACCCTTCGTGCCTCTTTCAGCACCTCTGTTGCTTCTTTCTGCAGTTCTCTTCCTCTTTCTGCACCCCTCCTGCCTCTTTCTGTACCCCTCTTGCCTCTTTCTGCACCTCTCCTAACCCTTTCTGCACCCCTCTTGCCTCTTTTTCCACCTCTGTTGGTTCTTTCTGCACCTCTTTTGCTTCGTTCTGCACTTCACTTGCCTCTTTCTGCACCTCTGTTGGTTCTTTCTGCACTGCTCTGGCTTCTTCCTGCAACTCTGTTCCAAATTTCTGCATCAGTCGTGCCTTTTTCTGCACCCCTCTTTCTGCACCTCTCTTGCCTCAGTATGCCCACCTGTTCCCTCTTTCTGCACCCCTTTTGTCTGTTTCTGCAACTCTCTTGCCTCTTTCTGCAGTTCTCTTGCCTCCTTCTGCACCTCACTTGCCTCTTTTTGCACCTCTGTTCTTTTGCACTGCTCTTGCTTCTTTCTGCACCTCTCTTGCAAATTTCTGCACCCTTCTTGCCTCTTTCTACACCCCTTTTACCTGTTTCTGCACCTCTTTTGCTTCTGTCTGCACCTCTGTTCCCTCTTTCTGTACCTCTTTTGCCTGTTTCTGCAACTCTCTTGCCTCTTTCTGCAGTTCTCTTGCCTCCTTCTGCACTTCTCTTGCCTGTTTTTGCATCCCTCTTGCCTCTTTCTGCACCCATCTTCCCTCTATGTGCAACTCTCTTGCCTCTTTCTATACCCCTCTTCCCTCTTTCTGCACCATTCTTGCCTCTTTTTGTACCTCTGTTGCTTCTTTCTGCACTTCTCTTGCCTCTTTCTGCACCCTTCGTGCCTCTTTCAGCACCTCTGTTGCTTCTTTCTGCACTTCTCTTGGCTCTTTCTGCACTGCTCTTGCCTCTTTCTGCATCCCTCTTGCCTCTTTGAGCACCTCTTTTGCTTCTTTCTGCACTTCTCTCTCCTCTTTCTGTACCCCTCTTGCCTCTTTCTGCACTTCTGAGGCTTCTTTCTGTACCTCTCTTGGTTCTTTCTGCAACTGACTTGCCTCTTTCAGCACCTCTGTTGCTTTTGTCTGCAGATCTCTTGCCTCTTTCTGCACCTCACTTGCCTGTTTCAGCACCTCTGTTGCTTTTTTCTGCAGATCTCTTGCCTCTTTCTGCACCCCTCTTTTCTTTCTCTGCACCTCTATTGCCTCTTTCTGCACCCGTTCCTACTTTCTGCACCTCTCTTGCCTCTTTCTGTACCTCTGTTGCCTCTTTCTGCACCTCTGTTGCCTCTTTGTGCACCTCTCCTACCTCTTTCTGCACCCCTCTTGCCTCTTTTTGCACCTCTGTTGGTTCTTTCTGCACTGCTCTTGCTTCTTTCTGGGCCTCACTTGCCTCTTTTTGCACTTCTCTTGGTTCTTTTTAAACCTCTGTTGTTTGTTTCAGCAATTCTCTTGCCTCTTTCTGCACTTCTCTTGCTTGTTTCTGTACCTCTCTTGTGTCTTTCTGCACCTCTGTTGCCTCTTTCTGCACTTCACTTGCTTCTTTCTGCACCTCTCTTGCCTCTTTCGGCACCTCTGTTGCTTCTTTCTGCACCCCTCGTGCCTCTTTCTGCACCCCTCTTCCTTCTTTGTGCAACTCTCTTGCCTCTTTCTATACCTCTCTTCCCTCTTTCTGCCCCACTCTTGCCTCTTTCAGCACCACTGTTGCTTTTTTCTGCAGATCTCTTGCCTCTTTCTGCACCACTCTTTTCTCTTTCTGCACTTCTCTTGCCTCTTTCTGCACCCCTGTTCCCTCTTTCTGCACCTTTCCTGCCTGTTTCTGCACCTCTCTTGCCTCTCTCTGTACCTCTGTTGCCTCTTTCTGCACTTTTCTTGCCTCTTTCTGTACCCCTTTTGCCTCTTTCTGCACCTCTGTTGCTTCTTTCTGCACTTCCATTGCCTCTTTCTGCACCTCTCTAGCTTCTTTCTGCACCTCACTTGCCTCTTTCAGCACCTCTGTTGCTTTTTTCTGCAGATCTCTTGCCCCTTTCTGCACCTCACTTGCCTCTTTCAGCACCTCTGTTGCTTTTTTCTGCAGATCTCTTGCCTCTTTCTGCACCCCTCTTTTCTCTTTCTGCACCTCTCTTGCCTCTATCTGCACCCCTGTTCCCTCTTCCTGCACCTTTCCTGCCTGTTTCTGCACCTCACTTGCCTCTTTCTGTACCTCTGTTGCCTCTTTCTGCACTTCTCTTGCTCTTTCTGCACCCTTCACGCCTCTTCCAGCACCTCTGTTATTTCTTTCTGCACTTCTCCTGCCTCTTTCTGTACCTCTCTTGCCTCTTTGTGCACCTCTCATACCTCTTTCTGCACCCCTCTTGCCTCTTTTTGCACCTTTGTTGGTTCTTTCTGCACTGCTCTTGTTCCTTTCTGCACCTCACTTGCCTCTTTTTGCACTTCTCTTTGTTCTTTCTAAACCTCTGTTGCTTCTTTCAGCAATTCTCTTGCCTCTTTCTGCACTTCTCTTGCTTGTTTCTGCACCTCTCTTGTGTCTTTCTGCACCTCTATTGCATCTTTCTGCACTTCTCTTCCTTCTTTCTGCACCCCTCCTGCCTCTTTCTGTACCCCTCTTGCCTCTTTTTGCACCTCTGTTGGTTCATTCTGCAGTTCTCTTGCCTCTTTTTGCACCTCTGTTGCTTCTTTCTGCACTGCGCTTGCTTCTTTCTGTACCCCTCTTTCCTCTTTCTGCACCCCTCTTTTCTCTTTCTGCACCCCTCTTGCCTCTTTCGCACCTCTGTTCCCTCTTTCTGCACCTTTCCTGCCTGTTTTTGCACCTCTCTTGCCTCTTTCTGTACCTCTGTTGCTTTTTTCTATACTTCTCTTGCTCTTTCTGCACTGTTTGCGCCTCTTTCAGCACCTCTGTTGCTTCTTTCTGTACTTCTCTTCCTTCTTTCTGCACCCCTCCTGCCTCTTTCTGTACCTCTCTTGCCTCTTTGTGTACCTCTCCTACCTTTTTCTGCACCCCTCTTGCCTCTTTTTGCACCTCTGTTGGTTCTTTCTGCGCTGCTCTAGCTTCTTTCTGCACCTCAATTGCCTCCTTCTGCACTTCTCTTGATTCTTTCTACAGCTCAGTTGCTTCTTTCAGCAATTCTCTTGCCTCTTTCTGCATTTCTCTTCCTTCTTTCTGCACCCCTCCTGCCTCTTTCTGTACCTCTCTTGCCTCTTTATGCACCTCTCCTACCTTTTTCTGTACCGCTCTTGCTTCTTTTTGCACCTCTGTTGGTTCTTTCTGCACTGCTCTTGCTTCTTTCTGCACCTCACTTGCATCTTTCTGCACCTCTGAGTTAGAGGTAGTTTTAAGGTGAGCTAACGCCGCGTGGTGAAAGCTACCTCATATCTTTGTATTGGGCTGCAATTGATACTTACATGTTCTTAACTTGTTTTTAAACGGTGCTCTGTTCACTTTTAACTTGTTTTTAAATGGTGCTCTGTTCAAACTACTTACTTGCTCTGACTTGCTCTTGGTCGCTGTCCCCGTTCCATCACGGCTTGCTAGTGCCGGTTGAACGGAGGGACGCAACTCCTCCCCCTCACTCTCTCACTTCCTGCCGGCTCAATTGGGTATATTATGCAGACGGGGTCTCGGCCGCGCAGTGAAAGGTGAGCTAACGCCGCGTGGTGAAAGCTACCTCATATCTTTGTATTGGGCTGCAATTGATACTTACATGTTTTTAACTTGTTTTTAAACGGTGCTCTGTTCGCTTTTAACTTGTATTTAAATGGTGCTCTGTTCAAACTACTTACTTGCTCTGACTTGCTCTTGGTCGCTGTCCCCGTTCCGTCACGGCTTGCTAGTGCCGGTTGAACGGAGGGACGCAACTCCTCCCCCTCACTCTCTCACTTCCTGCCGGCTCAATTGGGTATATTATGCAGACGGGGACTCGGCCGTGCAGCGGGCGCGCCGCGCCAAAGGCAAGCCTGTCTGCGCTCGTCCGGGGCCAAGGGCCAGTCCCTATGCCCGTGTTTTAAACTACCCGGCAATGGAATTAAAAGAGCTGCAGGGGCATTATGAAATCACGGATAGGACCCGTCTTAGCCTGATTGAGTTGGGCATCTTTAAGCCGAGACTTATATTTACTGAAATTGAGTCCTTCCCAGCTCCTCTTACTCCCACGACACCACCTATCCCTGAAACTCTCCAGTGCGAGGAAGTTAATGGTCTCTCAGTTTATTACCTGAACACTCGGTCCATGGTGAAACATCGACTCGAAATTTTTCAACTTCTACAGGCGGAAAGACCTGACTTGCTCCTCCTCACAGAAACATGGCTCACTGAAGATTCTGCCCCTGATATCTTAGCGGCAGTACCAGACAACTACTACATCTTGCAAACTAACCGGCCCTCAGGGAAAGTGGGAGGGGGAGTTGCCGCAATTATCAACAAGGACTACCAGTTCAAGCCATTAAAGGTTACTGGCCTTCCCTCTGTTGATGGTTTAGTCTTCAGACTTGAATCCCCTCAATTGTCCCTTACCTGTGCCCTCTTGTACAGACCTCCATATCATATGCCCACCTTTTCACGGTCATTGGGCTGAATGATCTCTCATCTATCAATCATGCCAGACTCCTTATTATTGGTGATTTTAACTATTGGCCTAATGATGAACAGGAGAGCACCAGTTCAACTGAACTGGCAGATCTCCTTTCTGGAATGAACTGTATTCAACATGTGTGTGAAGCAACTCACATAAAAGGACACACGCTGGACCAAGTCTGGACAGCTAACCTGAAGATTTCGACCCCTCAGGTCTCCCCTTGTACTTGGTCGGATCATCACTCTATTGCATTCACCATCTTCGAGGTTTGCCCCACTAAAGCCCAACTACCTAAGAACAGGTTGTCTAGAAGCTGTAGAAGTGCTAACATTGATCACCTTTGCTCACTTCTAACCACTTCAGCCCCGCCTCTGCTGGAGCCGTTTCAAACTCAGGCAGAGAGTATCAAAACTTGGCTCGAATCCGCCTGTGATTGTGTTTCTCCTATGAAAACCATTAAAACTGTGAGATCTCATGATGCGCAGCGATGGTTCTCTGATGACCTCAAAACTAAGAAGCTGGCGCTGCGCAACGCTGAACGCAGGTGGAGACACCAGTATTGTGAAGAAGAAAAGATAATATACTCTACTTTACTGAAAGAATATAAGAAGTCTATTACTCAAACTAAGGCAGACTACTTTTCGAATAAGATTCTTAACTCAGCAAATAAATCTAAAGAAATCTTTTCTATAGTAAATGAGCTGTCTACGTTAGATAGAGTCACGCCTTAATCAGCCCCTTCACAGTCCTTGTGTGATTCCCTCAACCTATTTTTTATGGAGAAAATTGTGGCAATCAAGGTCAGTATCCCTATTCCCATTTCTCCCATAGTTGCCTCTGATACCTATACGAGCCTATTTCAACTGGCTCAGATTCCCCTCATCTCCCATGAGATCTTTCTGGGTCTACTAAAAAAGGTCGGATCAGGCTCTCCGACTGATTGTTGCCCCCCTCATGTTCTTCAGGAAGTCTTCGCCAGATGTCCAGACCCTCCACTTTTGCTCCTCAATAACTCACTCAAGATTGGCATAGTCCCCAACCTCTTTAAAAAGCACGGAAATTATGCCCATTTTAAAGAAACCGGGTGCGGATCCTTCCATTCTTAGCAACTACCGCCCCATCTCGCTGCTACCCTACCTTGGAAAGGTCTTAGAAACTCATGTGTCAAACCAACTTAGTCTCTTTGTTGAACAGTCTCATGTTCTGGACCCTCACCAGGCTGGGTTCCGACCCGCCCATTCTACTGAGTCAGTCATTTTGACAGTCCTAGACGAACTCAGAGGGGGGGCAGACAGAGGCCTCACCCAGGCCTTGGTACTCCTGGACCTGTCTGCAGCATTTGACACGGTCGACCATAACATTCTGATCGATCGTGTCAACAAGGCCGGGATCCAGGGCCTGGCTCTGAAGTGGCTCTCTTCCTTCCTCAGAGACCGGTTCCAAGCGGTGCGTCTTGGCAATTTTTCCTCTACCAAGATAGAACTGACTTGTGGGGTTCCCCAGGGCTCCTCTCTTTCTCCGCTCCTTTTTAATTTGTACCTACTTCCTTTAATCTCTTTCTTGCGAGAAAGGAAAGTGGGAACATATAATTATGCGGATGACCTTCAATTGGTCTTTGTCATCAATCTCTCATCATCCTCTGTGTCTCATTTTCAAGACACAATGATTTTTATAAGTGAATGGATGAATAACAATCAATTGAAGCTTAACCCCGACAAAACTGAGCTTATCCTTACTGGAGGGTCTGCCAACCCATGGAAATCCAACTTTTGGCCGTCTACCCTGGGTAGTCCCCCTCTACCGGCCAGCTCAGTCAAAAGTCTGGGTATAGTGATAAGCAACGATCTGACCATGAAAGCTCAGATCGGCGCCGTCGTCTCCGCTGGTTTCTTCCAACTACGGAGAATAAAGAAGATCAGCAAATTCCTGTCCAGGGAAGCCTTGACTTTAGTTGTTCTGGCATTGGTTATCTCCCGCCTGGACTATGCCAACTCACTTTATGTTGGCATCCCGGCTTACCAATTAAGACGCCTTCAGCTGGTCCAGAATCAAGCCGCCAGACTGATTTTTTAAATTTGCAACCTAAATGGCATCATGTCAAGCCACTGATGAAAAGCCTCCATTGGCTTCCAGTGGCCAAGCGTAGTGCATTCAAGCTAGGATGTACTATTTTTAAAGCTCTTCATGGCAACAGCCCAGCTTTTATTGCTTCTAAGATTCTTCGCTATGTCCCCTCTCGCAATCTGCGATCCTCCCATCAGAATCTATTGGTCACTCCTATTTTTAAACGCAAGAAACACGGAGGTTCCAGATTTATGGTCTTAGCCCCTCTGTTCTGGAACTCGCTCCCTATGGAGATGAGGTCCTTAACCTCTCTTACCTTATTCAGAAAACAGCTGAAGACCTGGTTGTTCGCACAGGTGTATGGAACCTAAGCCATCCACTCCTGATGCCACCTTTTCACTCTCCCAGCGCCAAGAAACCGTTTGGTGAACGTGCGCTTGATAAATGCTTTTAACATAACATAACATAACATAACATACTCCCCCTGCCCTATTATGTACTAGGGCCTTACAGGGGAGGTCATGCCAATCACAGGGGTACCACAACTCATAGTGTACCCTAGTGTATGTAGGTGTTTTCACTGTATTCTAAGTGTCTTTCAGCATAGCACTGGCTCCGGGCCTGGTTAGTCAGAGTCAGTTACCACCAGTACCAGTCATCAATAAGTTGGGGGCACAGGATGATTTTGCAACAAGGCCTCTTTCTGCACCTCTGTTGGTTCTTTCTGCATATCTCTTGCTTCTTTCTGCACTTTTCTTTGTCTTTCTGGACTTCTGTTGCCTCTTTCTGCATTTATTTTGCTTCTTTCTGTGCCTTCCTTCCTCTTTCTTCACATGTCCTACCTCTGTAGGCATAGTTAGAAATTTGCATTTAAAAAACCTTTGAAATTCACTGAAAAAACCATAGGTTTCAGGGACGTTATAGTTAGAAATTAGCATTTAAAAAACCTTTGAAATTCACTGAAAAAACCATAGGTTTCAGGGACGTTATAGTTAAAAATTAGCATTTAAAAAACCTTAGAAATTCACTGAAAAAACCACAGGTTTCAGGGACGTTATAGTTAGTGGGACATTTCACTCGTACAAAACCAGAGAAATTCGGTTGTTATAGTTAGTTGAGCTAACTATAACTCGCGCCCCGCAATGCACTGCTGATGATGTCACATATTACATCATTCATGACATGGTCAGGGACATCACTGATGACATCACTGATGACATCTCAAATGACATCACGGATGACATCACTGATGACATCATCCACGCGATAATCTGATGCACCTCCTCACACCCTAATATAACCTTTGATACACCCACTCTAAAATACAGACTACCATTTTCGAAACCATAGTCACACCAATACCAGTTATTACATACCCACTCACTGATTCCTAGGTCTACACACACATCCACTCATTCACCCATACAGACACTCACACATCGCCACTCATCCATGGAGTTACTCACACACCTAGTCAGTCATGCAAAGAATCAATCACACTCCCATTTACTCACATATACATTTATACACACACCACCTCACTTATTCATACAGATACTAACACATACTTAGTCTCTTACACAATCACTGAGACAAGCACACACTCATCCATACAGCCACTCTCACAATCACTCACTCTCACATATAGTCATTTATATACTCCAACACTCACATACACTGCCTTTCACATATGTAGTTACTCACACATGTACCACTGAGACATCCATTCACTCACCAACACACCCATACACACACTCACCCACCCATACAGCCCTTCACAGATGCACTCTTGAACCCATACACCCAGCGAATCACCCACTCACACATCTATGCACAGAGTCACACACCCCGCACCCACCCACACAGACACTCAGGCACCCATACAGATACTCAGACAACCAATCAATAACCCATATAGACACTCATGTAGATACTCACCAACCCATGCAGTCACTTACACACCAACTAACAGACTGATACAGACATTCACACAGTTTAGTCACTAACCCATGCATTCAGTAAGACACGATTAATCACTCACTTATACAGTCAGTCACGCACCTACTAAATCATCCATTCAGACACGTATACACCCACTCATTCATTCAATACACCTTGGCATATATATATATAAAACATATTTAAACTTTACAGAAGCACACAGTCACTGGATGATGTCATCAGTGATGTCATTTGAGATGTCATCAGTGATGTCATCAGTGATGTCACTGACCATGTCATGAATGATGTAATATGTGACGTCATCAGCAGTGCACATTGCTGGGGCGCGAGTTATAGTTAGCTCAACTAAATATAACGGCCACATTTCTCTGGTTTTGTACGAGTGAAATGTTCAACTAACTATAACATCCCTGAAACCTGTGGTTTTTTCAGTGAATATATATATCCATATATATATATATATATATCCATATATATATATATATGCAGTCTCCAGTAGGTAGTTATAGTTAGGACCTTGTTTTTATTCAAAAAGCTTTTTTCTTTTGCCAATATCTTTGGTGCCGTTTGACGAACCTTCGCGAAATGTTCAAAACTAATGGCCCACTCAATTCAGCTGCTGTGTTGAAAGTTTCGGGGTGATTCAACAAGGGTAGCTGAGAAAAAGGGGGATCCCAAAACGCTTTTCTCCCTGTTAATTTCAATAGGAAACTTTTCACGCAGCTACAGCCCGAACTGCTGAAAGGAATTACACCAAATGTTGGCAGAAAGTTAGTTCTTGGTCCAGAGTGCACTATTTTTGTTAAATGGTGTAAATCCATTCAGTAGTTCCTGAGAAAAGTAAACATTTTTCAGATATTCAAGTAGGGATGCGAGTATCTGCGAACCCTCCCTATCTCGAGCCTGCGATCTGATTGGCTGCCAACACTTCAAACCAGGAAGTGCTGGCAGCCATCTTGTGACTTGGTTGAACCGAGTCACAAGAACAAGGTCAAAAAACATTAAAAAACAAGAAAAGGGGGCAGGGTAGAAACACCCTGACCCCCTAGGCCTGTTCAGGGGGTCCCACAGGGACCCCCAGGGCCCCAAAGAGCATTTTTTGTAAAAAATTCAGCGGGATTCGCATTTGATCCGCAATTTTTTTTCAAAAAATTTAAAAAACGAAGCGAGGTCTCCCGCGCTTCGTTTCCTTTAGGCACCCGGGTGGGCCAGGATCTCGGAGCAATTGACTTAATAGTGCAGGGTCACACGGGCCCCCTCAGCCCCGGGGACCACCACTTCCCCGGGGCTATTTACATTAAAATGCAGGGGGGCTACATGGCCCCCACTGTCGCGGGGAGCACCACCTCCCCGGGGCTATATTTGTAATAATGCGTGGGGGGCTCCACGAAGCGAAGCAGAATTGCTTTTGGGCAGAGGGAGCTGCATGTTGCAGCTCCCTCTGCCCAAAAGCAATGCTGGCTCCCTCAGGAGGTGGGGAGCCGCCAGGGACTGCGGGCCTTTAGGCTCCCCCTGCTGTCCGCAACGAAGTGGCCATTCCACGGGAGATGGGGTCCCCGGGGCTATATCAGCCCAGGTAGAGGGGCCGCGTAGGCCCCCCACCCATTTCTTTTTTTTAAAAACATAAGACCTAGAATGGGGTCCCCGGGGCCGAAATTAGCCTCAAAAGGGGGGCCGCATGGCCCCCCCTCCAAAATGTAAAAAATCAAAGACTGGGCAGGCCCCAGGGAATGGGGTCCCCGGGGCCAAAACTGGCCCAGGGAAGGGGAGCCACGTGGCCCCCCTCCCCTTTGAAAACAAAAAAACCCAAAGGCCCAGCCCTGGGGGATGGGGTTCCCGTGGCAGAAATCGGCCTCGTGAGGGGGGACCCCCTCCCATTTTATAATTGTTAAAAAATAAAAAATGTGTCAGGCCCTGGGGGACGGGGTACCCGGGGCCCAAAAGGGTAAAGGAAAGGGGGGCCACGCAGCCCCCCTTCCTAAAATTAAGACAAAAATGGAAGCCGGTAACTCGTCGGAGGCCCCGCCCCCTTTCTCCACTACTCTGCAAACGCGCCTCCTGGCACGCTCTTGGTTGGGGATGAAGTCCCCTTTGCTGCTGAGGGTCCTTCGGGGCTAACTAGCCCACCTGTTACCTCCAGTAAGCTCCACACAGTGGGATTGCTGAGAGGTGGTCGGAGGCCACGCCCCATTTTACACTACTCTGCAAACGCGCCTCTCAGCACACTGCTGGTGGGGCGATGAGGTTCCTTTGTGTCCTGAGGGCCTCAGGACTAAAGTGGACTTCAACCCGCCAAGAGTGGTGGATACTGCGTTTTTGGTCCCTGGCTCAGCATCCATCTAGGGAAACCTACCAAACCCAGACATTGCTAAAAACTAGACACCCGGGGGAGTCCAGGGAAGTTTGGCTTGCGTGGATCCCCCAACATTTTCTCACCCAGAATCCCCTGCAAACCCCAAATTTAGCTAAAAAAAATCACTTTTTCCTCACATTTCTGTGTGGGAATGTTGTGGGATCACCTGGCTGACACAAATTTCCTACCACCCAGCATTCCTCCAGGTCCCCATAAAAATGGTACCTTACATGTGTGGGTGCGCCAAGTACCCGCGACAGGCAAGGGCCCAAAACGTATTGTGGAGACATCAAAATTATCTATCACAAAACAACCTGGTTTTACCAGGGGGCACCTGGGTTTTTGGTCCTGGGCTCTGGGGCCATCTCGGGAAACCTACCCAACTCACACATTTCTGAAAACTAGACATCCGGGGGAGTCCAGTGAGGTGTGGCTTGCATGAATCCCCCAACGTTTTCCTACCCAGAATCCCTTGCAAACCTCAAATATAGCTGAAGAAATCAAATTTTTCTCACATTTCTGTGTGGGAAAGTTGTGGGATCACCGGGCTGACACAAATTTCCTAGCACCCAGCATTCCCCCAGGTCTCTTGATAAAAATGGTACCTCACTTGTGTGGGTGGGCCAAGTACCTACGACAGGCAAGGGCCCAAAACTTATTGTGGAGACATAAAAATTACCTATCACAAAACAATCTGGTTTGGCAAGGGGGCACCTGCGTTTTTGGTCCTGGGCTCGGTGGCCATCTAGGGAAACCTACTGAATCCACACATTTCTGAAAACTAGACACCCGGGGCAGTGCAGGAGGGTGTGGCTTGCATTGATCCACCAATGTTTTCCTACCCAGAATCCCCTCTTGACTTCACTGAAGGCATCATCCACAGAAACACTCACACACCCACTAACACTCCCATTCAGCCTCTCATTCGCCTACTCACACACCCACACAACCACTCACACACCCACACAACCACTCACATACCCATTCATAGACCCATACAAGTACTTACACAACCACTCACTTGTCCATAGTGCCACTCACACACCCACTCACTCACTCATTGAGCCTGATCATACAACCAGTCACTCACCCAAACAGCCATTCACACAGCCACACACTCACCTATACCTCTACTGACGCACCCAGTTATTCACCTATACATCTACTCACACACCCACTCACTCAACCATACGCCCTCTTAATAGAGCCACTCACTCACCCATACAACTACTCACACTCCCTTGCACATCCACTCAAACACTTACATACCCATTCACACATCCATACAACCACTCACACAGTCACTCACTCACCCATACAGCCAATCCCACAGATACTCTCTTCCATACAGCCAGTCACACACTAACTCACTTAAGCAAAACACTCACTCAAACAGCCACTCACTCCTACATACAACCACTTACACACCCACTCACTCATACAGCCATTCAGACACCCACTCACTCATGCAGTCACTGATACACCCACTCACCCACCCATACAGACACTCAGTCACCCACACAGCTACTCACACCCACACTTATACACCCATAAAGCTACTTACACGCCCACTCACACACCTGTACAGTCACCCAAACACCCACCCACACACAGATACATAAAGCGACTCACATAAACTATGTTAAAAAAGGTATCACTCTTTTAGAAAACACTCACAATCATTCTCAATCTCAAGGGAGTGCCACAGGTATCGGCGTTGAGCCCCACTCTTTTCAATATATATGTGGCACCACTTGCACAAGTTATAAAATCATATGGGTTTGATGTCATCTCTTATGCAGTTGACACACAGTTGCTCATCACAATGGGACCTAAGCCGGCAGACTCGAAAGTAAGATTCAGAGACTTCATGAATCATATTGCCAATTGGATGCAGCAGAACTGTCTACAACTCAATGCAAGTAAAACAGAGGTTGTACTATTTGGTAAAGCTCACAAACTCTGGTCAGATGACTGGTGGCCTATAAGTCTAGGCCCTACCCCCATCCCAAAGGCAACAGTAAAGAATCTAGGAATAATAGTAGATAACAAACTGTCAATGAAGGACCAGGTAAATCACATCTCAGGCACCTGTTTTGGCACTATGCATGCTCTACGGAAAGTATTTCAAAGGATGCCACTTGGATCAAGAAAATCCCTAGTCTAGGAACTTATTATTAGTCACCTGGACAATGGAAATGCTTTACTGGGCTCCATGAATGAAGAACTGTACCCTAGAATTCAGGTTGTACAAAACACAGCAGCTTGTTTAGTATTCCATCATTCTCCCTATCACCGTCAGGCCCCATCTTAAGAAACCTACAGTAGCTGCCAATAAAAAAACGTACACGTTTTAAACTCCTCTGTCAGACACACAAATCTCTATATGGAAATGCTCCCCTGTATTTACAGAGAAAACTTAATTGGTATGCACCAATAAGGAATCTACGGTCCTGTGGGAAACATTTGTTACTTCCCTTTTAGACTTCTACATGGAAACTTACCTAGAAAATTTCTCAATAGATCAATTGATTGCTATCGATACTGCAAACACTAGTTCAGTTCCATTTGTGTACAGGGGCCTATCTATGTCTTCCCTGTACCTCTTCAGCAGTTACTTCCTCTACATTACTAGCTACCATCACTTCTTTTGGAACAGGAGCACTATTCTTTACCTCATACCATTGTCCCTATTCATCAACTGCATGCACTAATGTATTGTCTTGCAAGTAGCTTTCTTCATTAAAGAAAAACTCAATACTTGAAGTATGTGTCCATTCACCTCTAAAAGGTTTGCAAAAGCTACTTCTAGTACCAAGTCTTTTCTTTTCACTATGTCTCCTCATACACAACACTGATTTGTTCAGTATCTTCATTCTCTGCAGAATCAAAATAAATAACTTCATTTTCAGAGCAAAGGCCTTATCAAGTATACCCTCATCACATTCCTTTTGCATGACTGCTTTTCTACTTCTTTTACACTTCATACTTCTTGGGAGATTAGGAAACTCTACATTAAACAGTTTTTGCCTCCTGGTTAGTCTCAGTTTTTTTGTTGAATTTTTTATTCTTTTTTTCATCCACTTTTTTTCCTTCCTTAGTGCATCTCAAACTTTGGTTTATATTTACTTGATTTTCCACTCTTTCCAGTTGAGCACATAGAATTGTAACAAATGTCTGTGTCCTCTTACCAGCAGCTCTGTTCTCTTTTACCGCTTTCCCCGCATTTTACCCCTTTCGTTTCTCATTTTTGAAGTGACACTGTTTTTGCTGCTTTTTCTTCCTTCTCTCATTTTTTGATGGCATTGTAACTGTCTGTTGTTAAGTAGATATTGATGTCTGCACTGATAAAAAAAAAGAAAAAAGATTAACATTTATCTTTTAGTTATGTAATATCACATTAAATTTTTCAAATATTTAACTATCAACATAAACAGTTCTCCTATTCTAATATAACTAACATTACCCTATTAATTGTTATTTGGTTTGTACAACCGTATATAACTCACTGACACTTCAGAGGACATGGCTAACATTATAAGCACATAGCACCGTGCCTTATGGCCTACTACAGCCTACCTTAGTGATCACTTATACGTGTTAGAAGAGCAGTTTACGCCTTTTCTAGGTTTGTTAAATGTCATAGGGGCATATTCTCAAGGACTTATCGCCGAGTTATCGGCACTTTAGCGCAGCAAAAGTAGTGAAAGAATTATCGCCCCATTCTCAAGCTGGTGCAAACTGCCCATATCGCCAGTTTTCCAGCGATAGCTGCCGCAAAAAACATCGCCACGGATGAGAGAGACAACTAACGCTAATGATATGCAGAGTAGGCGTTCCCGTGCAAAAACACACGAAAACACCACTTCGCGATATTCTCAACGACCAGCCAGATCTGCGATGCGACCTAAAAACAGGCGATAAGGCGCGTTAGCAGCAGGGATTTAACACCTGCCTTTTACTGGTGTTAAGTAGGACGACTACCTGCAGTATGAAAGGGAGCCAGCCCAGAGCCACACCTGAAGACCAACACATGTTATGGAGACACTGATCGTGCAGCTCGGAGACCAGGGAGGGCCCACCGCCACCACCCCCAGACCCCCCCCCCGGACCACCCCCCCTGACTACCACTGAGGCAGCGCAGAACAGGACAGCGGACGTTCCCAAAACGCACCAGCCTCAGAGACTCAACGCCAGAGGAAGTCATTGCCCACTACAGGCACAAAAGGACAACCATCCTCCGCATCCTGACCCACATTGCCCACAGGCTGACGGTACCAACACAGCGGACAACCAACATCCCTCCGCAGACAAAGATGCTGGCTGTGCTGCACCTGTTGGCCCCTGGTACCTCCCAAACAACAACTGCCAGAGTCGGAGGAGTCTCACGGCCAGGCCTATCAAACTTCCTCACCCATGTCATGGATGCATGTCCACAATAGCAACGGCGGGCCCCTGTATCCGCACCACACGACAGTTCCAATTCGTAGTGTTCCTGCGCAACCAACCCCAACGCCAGCCGTTGCCAGCCGCCACTGTGCCCCAGACCCAACACTGTAGTAAGTGAAATGGGGGTGCGCACGGTCATGAAGTCCATTAGTCAACAGTAGTGTAAAAACAGTCCTTTATTACAAATACATCAATAAACAATACGAAAAGCACAGCCAACGCCCAACGGGGAACTTCATCAGGGCAACGTGTGGATTCATGTAACTGCATATGCTGCGGGAACTCCCCAATACCATTCCATACTCCGGAAGTCAGTATCCAGAAACCTGTTGGACAAATGGTGACAATGGTCAAGCGTCCGTATAGTCACAAACCTAATCTGGTACAGTGTATAGCACTTGGACAAACCGGAATGCTCACAGGAAAGACAAATCCTGCACAAATAGACCGTAACAGAAGTACGTGTGGTCGTAACCTTCGTAGGATAGAAAAGGAAGGTTACAGTCACACTAACTTCTGTTACGGTCTCATGATGCAGGATTACTCATACCTGTAAGCATCACAGTTTGTATCAGCTTGATACCCCTGCACCTTCACTCCTCCCACCCAGCCACGAGGGCGCCGCCGTGACCGGTGGTGCCTACGCGATCATGTGCGCCTGCTGCACCCAGCCCTGGTCCCCAGACCAGTCCGCCAACCAGTGATGAGTGCCCGCCCCTGCGCACCCAGGCCTCAATGCTCACATGCCACCACCGGCGTGTCTCCAAGAGGACCCACCACGTGCCGGTGCAACCTCCTCAGCCGTTCGCTGGATTCCGCGCCACAGGCCCCCAGCGCACCCTGCAGCACCGCGCCGCGGAGTCATGTCTGTGCAGCCTGCTACCCTCGGCGTACACTGCGGTCCAGCTGGGATCACAATTCAAATCGAATCTTGATTGGCAGGACGGCGTATCGAGGCCTACGCATCATCGCAGGCTGCACACCCGCTCAGCTCTGGTGCCACTAACTCAGTGCACCGCAAGTCACCGTCCCATGGTGGTAGGCCCGTGCCGGCCAAAGTGCCATGGATGCCACCAACTTTGTGCACCTCAAGTCATCGCCACGTGGCGGTAGGCCCGTGCTGGCCAAAGTGCCTCGGATGCCACCAACTCTGTGCACCTCAAGTCATCGCCACGTGGCAGTAGGCCCGTGCCGGCCAAAGTGCCTCGGATGCCACCAACTGTGCACCTCAAGTCATCACCACGTGGCGGTAGGCCCGTGCCGGCCAAAGTGCCTCGGATGCCACCAACTCTGTGCACCTCAAGTCATGGGCCCTTTATGATTGTGGGGAATGTGATGTGGTAGGGCCCTAGGCCCTCATGCACAAATAATGACCACACGGACACACTCAGCT
Source organism: Calotriton arnoldi (assembly GCA_963921515.1). NCBI lineage: Eukaryota > Metazoa > Chordata > Amphibia > Caudata > Salamandridae > Calotriton > Calotriton arnoldi. Next base: position 520,277 of record CAWUFW010010765.1, on the reverse strand, counting down.
AGATAGTGGAAATGGCCTCGGGCACGTGCGCCCGGCCCCTTTTATTGGCAGGGTCACATATCCTGTGACGCCTGTGCTGGATGGGTGTGGTGTGGGTGTGAACCAGCCCTCAGGGAGTGGCTGTGGCATGCTGACAACTAGACCTGTGATCAGCAGATCACTACAGGGAAGACCTGGGACATGTAGGGTTGTCGTCGTCCCCTGTAAGCGTAAGCGGAGTGGGCTGGCCTGGCGTATGCCAGTCCAGCGTAGGGGTGTGAACCATGACCCCGGCGCTCTGGGCGTGGTTCCGTTCTGGGCTGGGCAAGATGGTAACTAATGCGTGTGTCTCTGAAATGGTGTCGGCGCCACCCGGTCCGCAATTGGTAATGTTGCACCCTGTGACTCAAGTCCCACAACATGTGCAACATGGACGTAAGGGAGAATCACTGACCCTACATTTATCCATACTTTCATACTTGAATGATCATAGACATGACACATCTGTGTGAATTTGATTGTTTAATGCACATTCAGTGGAGTGTTGTGGCTGGAGCAGTACAGGGCCCTGCAAACCCCACTTTACATTGTTGGCCTGTGGAGGGCCAGCCAGAGTCCCTCAGGGAATGACAAGTACATCAGAAGAGGAAGAGTTCAGACCGCAGTCTGATAGCTGTGTCATTGGTGACCAAACAGAATATGGCAGTCCATGTCGAGGTCCAAGGTGAGTGTCGCAGAGTGCATCGCGGGACAGTGGAAGGTGATGATGCAGAGGGCAGAACCAAGCAGAAACAGGCCATATGGAGGAGAAGAATGCTACCGCTTCCTTACTACCAGTAAGGCAGATTCATCCGCATCTTCATCCTCTGATGTCTCATGTGCCTCACATGTGGGTGGTGGTGTTTTCTCTGCAGCACTGTGTGGCACTGACACATCAGGGGCCGGAGGTGGATTGGCTGCCGCACTGTGTGGCACTGGCACATCAGGGGCCGGAGGTGGATTGGCTGCTGCACTGTGTGGCACTGACACATCAGGGGCCGGAGGTGGATTGGCTGCCGCACTGTGAGGCACTGACACATCAAGGGGCAGAGATGTGGATGTCGAAGCAGCAGCAGCATTCATCTGCGCCAGGCCTTGTGGCAGCAATGCCATGACGAGGACCTGCAGGGCATGGTAGATCCCAGCTATATCACGCTGGTGTGCAGCCGTGGCAGCCATTCTTTCCGCCTGCACCCGCTCCATGTTCTCCATGGTCCTCCGCAGGTGTACCAACTCCCGGATGACACCGCTGGAGCCACTCTGACTAGACAGTTGTCCTTGTCTCTGAGTCAGGACTCCAGCGATGTCATCCATGGTTCGTTGGAGAGCATGGAGCGGACTGCGGGTGTCCGTTAAGGACTGTAAGTGGTCCCTGATGTGACTTAGACACCCTCTATGGCATCGAGTTTGGCTGCCATTAGGTCGAACCCCACCCGCACCTGATCAGCCATCTTCTCCTGGCACCCTAACACATGGCGCTGGAAGGCCATGTGTTGTTCGTGGGGGTCCTGGGAGACAGCCGTGGTGGTGGGTGCTTATTACTGTGTGGTCTGTGCAGGGGGTGGGGTTTCCTCGATGCAGCTGGGCTGCCCTGCTCCTGGAGGTGGGGTGCCGAAACTGTCCATGAGCCGTTGGAGGGCGTCGATGTCGATGGAGGGGAGGTCCTCTTCATCATCAGTGAAGAGGTGTACCGTCTGCTCTGCAGGGGGTGTTGATTCACTCTCTGCAATGTAAAGGGGAGATGCAGTTTAACATTGTTATCACATGTATGTTGACGCATTGTACAGGTTTACATACAAACTGCATGACAATGTACATTGTGACTGTTTGGGAGGAGCTGCCTATTTGATGCGGGACAGTGGACATTTCGACAACATCACGGATGTGTGTTTGTACTTGTGCATGGGTTTGTTGTGAGATTAGTGATGTGTGGGGAGGGCCCCCTCTGGGCACATAGTCGACGGGGGCCTACTTGCTGTTTCTAGGTGTGCTGCAGTGTGCCAAGGGGATCAGGGACATGATCCAGAGTCATTGTGGGTGTGCACTGTGCTATACTTAATTGTGCATGTGTGACATTGTGCCCATCTCCCCCCAGTCCCTGGTCGTTACTCACCCTGTTGCTGTTGTGTCAGGTCATGTTGAGCAGTGTCCGGTCCCCCAACTCCTGCCACAGTCTCCACACTGATGACTGTGGACACCATTTCCTCCATCTCGTCCAGCTCCTCCTGTGGCGCTGGACTACCACCGCCAGTCTGCATTGCTGCCTTCTGGTTGTTGCCGAGTTTCTGCTTGGTTTTGCGCTTCACATCATTCCAGCGCCTCTTGACCTCTTCCATTGTCCTCCTCAGCACTCCAATTGCATTCACCTTGGCCACGATGGACTGCCATATTCCATTTTTTGTCGCCAATGACACATTGGAGGTGACAAACAGTTGTTGATGGTATTTCATCACCTCCGTTATCAGGATCCTCTTTTCCTGCGGACTGAACCGCGTCTTCCTCTTCTTCTTGTCCTTGCCCTTCCCTGACCCCGAGTTTTGGGCCTGGTCCTCTGGGGGGCTTGTGGGGTTCTGCTCGTCCTCTGTTCCTGCTCCGGCTACCTCCATTGTGCTTCGCAGTTGTTTTGTTTTTGTTTGTGGTTTTTTTTCTGCTTTTGTAGTAATTTTTCCCGCCTGACGTGTGTGAATTGCAGGCCTGGCGCTCCTTATCGCTGATTTTTGTATCGCGGTTGGGCCCATCGCGACTTTTTTCACGTTCGGGTTTGGATTTTTATCGCCGTCCTGGTAATGTTATCGCGGACATTTGACGCGTTCTTGGGAGACTATCGCATGTTACCGCCGTGTTGAGAATACGACGTTAACACGGAGTTATTTTCCCACGATAGACAGCGATATGAAAACGTGCGTTAGCCTTTTTTGGCGATGATTATCGCACATTCTTGAGAATATCCCCCATAGTGTGTATGGATGTTTTAGTGTATGTCTGTTTTTCTACTTAGATATGTCAGACTGAAGTCTGGGTGGCAAAGTGGTTGTATAATTGGGCGCATGAGCCTGTAGGAGTGTATATAGTGCACTGAAACTTCAGAGTACATGTGTTACCTTTTAAACACATAGCTCCCTGCGCAATTACCTATCTACACCCTACCTTAATAGTCAGTTATATGTGGTACAAAAACAGTTTACACCTTGTATAGGAGTTTTAAGTTACAAGACAACCTTAAATGTGTCTGTAAGGGCTGCATGGATTGCCTCCTGGTTGTGTTAGTGAGTATTGGGTTATTTAAGTATGTGTGCAGCTGCCTCCATTAACACTAGATGCATATCAGTTCTGCCTGTCTGTATGAGTGAATGTTTAGGTGCTTCTGTCACAGTCCATATGGGTGTTTTACTGCATGGTTGCTTTTCTACTTAGGAATGTCAGATTCAAGTCTGAGTGGCAGAGTAGATGCATAATTGGGCAGATGCCTCTCTAGGAGTGCATATAGCTCACTGAAGCGTCAGAGTACATGCCTTACTTTTTAAACACATAGCTCCCTGCACTATGGCCTAGCTGCAGCCTCCTCAGTGGTGATTTATATGTGGTAAAAGAGCAGTTTATGCGTTCTCTAGGACTTTTAAATGTTAAGGTTGGCCTAGCAGTAAAACTGGAAGCATGGGCTCAACAGTAGCCCAAGATATGATGCAAAAGCTACTTCTCTGCATGGTAGACTTGAAAGTGTCATTTGTGTAGCAGATATCTGAATGATTGTCTCAGTTCCTCTCTGGGCTGTGATTGCATGTGTATGTAAGTTTGTTAGTAAATCACTGCCTGTCTTTGTGGTATGGATGCTTCTATAAATGTGTCTGGCAGGGGCTGCATTAATTGCCTCCTGGGTGTGTTAGTGAGTATTGGGTTATTTAAGTGTGTGTCCCACTGCCTCCATCAGCGCTAGACACATATCAGTTCTGCCTGTCTATGTGAGTGAATGTTTAGGCACTTCTCTTACTATCTCACTGGGTGTTTTAGTGGCTGTGTGCTTTTCTACCTAGGTATGTCAGATTCAAGTCTGTGTGGCAGAGTGGATGAATAATCGGGCACATGGGTCTTTAGGAGTGCACATAGAACACTGAAACTTCAGAGTACAAGTCTTTACCTTTTAAACACATATCTCCCTGCGCTATGGCCTAGCTACAGCCTACCTTAGAGGTCAGTTATTTGTGGTCGAAAAGTAGTTTACACCTTGTATAGGAGTTTTAAGTGAGAAGACAGCCCTAGCAATAAAACTGCAAGCACAGACTCATGTATAGCAGGCCCAAGACATAATGCAACAGCTACTTCTCTGTATGGTAGACTTGAAAGTGTAATTACTTCAGCGGATATCTGAATGAGTGTCTCAGCTCCTATCTGGGGCTGTGATTCCATGTATATGTAAGTTTTTTAGTAAATGACTGCCTCTCTTTGTGACATGTATGCCTCTCTAAATGTGTCTGTAAGGGGCTGCAATGATTGCCTCTTGGGTGTGTTAGTGAATATTGGGTTATTTAAGTGTGTGCGCAACTGCCTCCATTAGCTCTAGATACTTATCAGTTCTGCCTGTCTCTGTGAGTTAATGTGTAGGTGCTTCTGTCAGAGTATGTATGAGTGTTTTAGTGTCTCTCAGCTTTTCTACTAAGGAATGTCAGATTAAGGTCTGTGTAGCAGGGCGTATGTATAGTTGGGCACATGGGTCTCTAGGAGTGTATATAACTCACTGAAACTTCAGAGTACGTGTGAACTTTTATGCACATAGCTTCCTGTGCTATGGCCTTGCTGCACCCTACCTCGGTGGTGAGCTATATGTGGTACAAGAGCAGTTTATGCCCTGTCTGGGAGTTTTAAATGAGAAGCTTGGCCTAGCACTAAATGTGTCATTTGTTCAGCCGATACCTAAGTAAGAGTTACAGTCACTATGTGGGAGTATGCTTGCATATATATGTGATTTTGGTGGTATATGACTGCCTCTCTTTGTGACATCTATGATTCTGTAAATGCCTGTCTAAGGGGCTGTATGAATAGCCCCCTGCCTGTGTCAGTCAGTAATATTATTTTTAAGTCTATGTGCAACTTCCTCCATTAACGGTACATACATATCAATTGTGCTTATGTGTGTGAGTCAATGTTTAGAGTGCTTCTGACAGTATTTCACTGGGTGTTTTAGTGTCTGTCTACTTTTCTACTTAGATATGCACTAGTAAATCTGATCCATGTTTAAACAGTGCATGTTTAACTATGCCTAGCAGTCTCATACTACACATGTCACTTAGTCCAAAAGAGAACTACATATCTCTCCATCTAAGCATATACAAACCTGCCTTAGAGCTACGCTAAAAATTTCTAATAGCTAGCTGGCAGGTTTCACAGGTTCATGATTCATATACACCTTCCTTACATGTTTTTCTCTTTCAATTCTGAGTGTTCTTGTCCTCTTTTACGATGGAATAAATAGTACTACAAGTCCCAGAATGGAAAGATAAACATTCTCTGTGACCAGCACATCATTCATAGACATATAAAACTTTCACATCTTCAAATACATTATTACATACAACTTTAATTATTAGTGTTTTTTCTACCTTTTAGAGAATGGAGTAAAGCGGCACAAAGTAACATAGAGCTCCATGGCAACACAATATGAACTAACTTCACAGACACCTACTCAGTACCTGACACAAACTGTGTCTTAGTCTCCTATCTATAAATATATGAACGCACTCATACTACCAGTCATAAACCATCTCATCTACTTTAAATATTTTTATATACATTTCAGACTCTTTTTTTTTACAATCTCACATATACATATACCTTCTTAATTACTTTCTTTACTTAAAAAGAAATGTATTTCACATGCCATTGCTCTTATTTGATAGATGCAATAGTCTCCAGGTTTGTAAAAACTAAGCATAAGAATGCCACACTACTCTCATACAAAGCAACCATAAATGGCAACCTTTTCAACTTTGCACTGTCTGATACTTCAGCAGACAGCAAAAGAATACATTCCTTTCATATTTTAGTGTTGAAAATGCACTACTCAATGGTTAGAATGTGTTAACCCTTTCACTCACTTTTACAAAGACCACCAAAATGGATGCCTATTTGTGTATAATCGCGACTTCATCATGATCATCGTGATGAAGTCAAGAAAAAAAACAGGAGTCCAAAAACATATTTCCTTTCATAGCTTTATGAATGTAAGAGTACACTGCAGTTTTTTAGCAAGCCCTCACTAGGAAATGAAACCCTTTTCATAGTAAAATTAGCCACACACCTCAAATTTATAAAAAATAGTGACCTGTCTCCATACCAACCCACTTGAACAAGCAGGTCACAAGTTCACACCACATTCTAGAAGGACCATACTCGTTACAAAATGAGCTCCAGCAGTTGTGGTTTACTGTACACATTAAAGACCATATCCATATCTGTATTACATTTTTTTTTTTACCAGAGCCAATCACAGATCTACTTATCCTCTCAACACACTACCTAATTTTATTCACCTACATGTTCACAACATCCAGTTAAATGTGTTTTTTTAAACCAGGAGAACACCTCAATTTTAACTGCCTTTCATGTCGAGAACTGCCTCATTCAGCTTCAGCCTTCTCCTATCTGCTACTGCTGCTTTACTTAAAAATGGTTAGAGTGCGGATTGTGGGCCACAGCTATGTTTTCTGGGCTAGAGAAGCTGCCAGAAGGAGTGGTTTTGACAGAGACTTGGGTTTGGCTAATGTGGACATTAAATGGATTGGCCAGAGAGGGTTAACGTGTAATCAATTGCTGCGTTTGGTTAAAAGCATTATGGATTCTCAATCCCCTAACCTTATGTTTGTGCACTGTGGTGGCAATGACCTAGGCACACTGACTGGGGTAGGACGGCAAATTCTAATGAAAGATACCTTTCAGGGCCCCAAAAATCCACTTGCTATGGTGAATCAGATTTATTCAGGACAAGCTGCACGAACTGCACCGAGTCATGAGACCCAGGATACAGGCGGCAGACACCAAATGGTTGGGACAAGAAAATGCCATCTTTCTATAAATGGTATTTTCAGAATTGTGATTAAAATCCGACTTTACCATTAAAGGCAGCTTTTAATTACACTTCTTTAGACACCACACGCGAGCTGTCCACCTGCTCCCAATTGGAAGGTACATCCTAATAAATGTAATAAAGTAACACCAATGTTATCCTATGAGAGAGTTGGCCTTGCAGTAGTGGAAAACGATTTCAGGAGTTTTTCACTACCAGTACATGTCCAGCTTTTTAAATACACAGCACCCTGCCCTTTGGGCTATGTGGGGCCTACCTTAGGGTTACTTATATGTATTAAAAAGGAAGGTTTCATTCTGGCAAGAAGTTTATTTTGCCCAGTCGAAATGTCAGTTTAAAACTGCACACCGAGGCTGCAGTGGCAGGCCTGAGTCATATTTAAAGGGCTACTTAAGAGAGTGGCACAATCAGTGCTACAGGCCTACTAATGGCATTCGGTTTATGGGCACTGGGTACATATAGTACCACCTCACTAGGTGCTTACATGTAAATTAAAAGTGCAAATTGGGTATACACCAATTCCACCATGTTTAAAGGAGAGAGCACAAGCACTTTAGCACTGGTCAGCAGTGGTAAAGAGCACAGACTCGTAAGGCCAACAAAATTAAATTGAATAAGAATAGGAGGGTTGAAGGCAAAATGTTTGTGGGTGACCTTGTCGAGAGTGCCAGGCCCAACAATGGCCACTCCACCACTATCGGGACTAGCCCATTCCAGCCACCCAGGAGACAGTGTTGTGGCAATGAACTGAACTGTATCAGCTGTGTTATTCATTGCACACAGACAATCCTAAAAGAGGATCCCTTGCCATCATTGAAGAGTGCAAGTGTCCAACCTTGGCCTCTGAGAGTCAATGTCGCTCCCTGATTTGCTATGCTTCACCAGCTAGCTTTAGTATTTTGCACTGAAGGAACCCACATTCAGTGTTAGCATCCTCTGCTCCACTGGTGGGGTAAAATTGCTACCTGTCCCAAATGGCCTGTTTGAGTACAAATTCAACTCGAAAATGAAATTTGGATTTGATTTCCAGTCACTTGCATTAAAAACACTGCACCTCCACCCACTTGAGTAAAAAAATCTACCTGACTTGTTAGCTGACTGTCTGCGTTAAAGCAACTTCCGCTCACATTCTAAACACTGCTGCTAAAAAATTTACTGAACAGTACATCTTGCGTTACAGTTTCTTCGCAACGACACAACGTGACATAATTTCATTAATTTCTTGTGAATTTTGTTATGTTAAATTACCAAAATTACACTATTTACGCCAACGTAGTTAAAGTTTCGTCTAGGCCTACTCATTACAACACACCACAACAGACATATAAAATACAGAAAGGGGATTTGGGTCATCTACCTTAAGCTAATGGCTTACTTGTTTGAGTCCGCTTTAGGCATTGACTTCCTCGGTTGTCTGTCATGTTTTTGGAATCATGGTATTTCACAGATTTGTACATTGTATTGCTATAGTTGTAGCTTGAATTGATGATTGGGTATAATACATTGCTTTTTTAACATGGCCTAAATTTCTCTTGTAGCCTATATTTAATAAATATACTCTTTAATATTTAAAATATAAATATACTCTATAAGTGAAGACAGCCGCATCTGAGCCACGAGCCATGAGGCAAAAAACAGTCCATAACGGAAACTCATTCTAACAGCCAGATATTTACTAATGAGAATAAATGTGTGCACAGATGAAAAATCAGTTGTGGGTAGAAACTAAGTGCAAATGGTGGGTGTTGATAATTATAACTAAGTCTGGGCGGTGAACTCCGCTCCGCTCGTGGAGCTTGTGGAGTTTTCCGCACTCCGCATTACGCGGAGCTCGCTGAGTTCCGGAAAACTCCACTCCGCGTGGTGGAGCTGAGTTTTTTTCCTCGCTCGCGCTCATCAAGTTGGCAAGCGCGAGCAAGGAAAATCCACCTCCCGGTGAGATTTTTCCTCGTTCGCGATCGTCGACGTCAAGTGAGTTAGTCAAAATTCAATGAAATTTCCTCACGTGCTTAAACCCGGGTAATGTTGGGTGCGCTGTAAGGTGACCATCACCTCTCACTAAATCAAGAAGTCAAAACCCTTCTCTTCATCATGTGCGGGCAGAACAGAAGACAGACATGCAGCATCATTTATCAGAATGCGTCTTCTTGTCTTATTTAATAAATAGAGGTGTGGCTCTCTGAAATTTACTGCAGTTAATGCTGACACAACAGTTAGTGGGTTACCAAATGCTTTCAGAAGCTACTAAGGATTAAAAGCATGCAAAATACTCCAGTACATATAAATACAGGCGTAGCGGCAGGACTGCTGTTGCAGGGCACTCTCGCTAGAACAAACTGGCCCTGTGGTTCTTAGTTGCAGGATACATGAACATGCACAGAAAAGACAGCTCCCCGGCAGAGGGAAGGAAATTGCCCTCTCTGCCGAGTGGGATTTGGTAGAGGGGAGGTATAGGTGCATCTCAATTACTTGGCAGCTGTGTAGCCACTAGAGACTTCATCCTGTTGGGAAATATTGTGGGAGCCTACCGGCAAGCAAAGGCTGAGTATGGCAGCTGTTGCTTCTCCATCGTAAAGGGATGTGAAAAGTGGAACAGAAATTCTAAGGTCAGCAGAAGACTACCTCCAGCAGTTTCAGGACCCCCAACTACAGTTCAGCAGACGTGTCACTGCAAGTGGTGTATGCGTGGGTCCTGACTGTGGTAATGATCTGTGGCTGCCCCCCATGTTAAGGGAAGAGCACGTGGGCAAACAGAGAAAGAGCTCTACCCTGTGGAGCAGAGGTAGTATCTGATATTCAGGAGACCTATACTGCCCTTATGGAGCAAGAGAAAACAGTGATACGCCAAGATTGGGAACCTTTGTCTTTGGTGAAAGAAGGGGCAAGCCTCCTCAATCAGGAACTACAGCTTAAACGTGTAAAAGGAATTCCCAGTGATAACCTATGAGAGGAGTAGGTCTCAAAGTAGTGAAAACGAATGTAGGTGTTTTTCACTACCAGGACATTCAAAACTTAAAAGTGTATGTCCTATCTTTTACCTACACAGCACCCTGCCCTATGGGCTACCTAAGGCCTACCTTAGGGGTGTCTTATACGTAAATAAAAAGTGGAGTTTAAGGCTTGGCAAGGTGTTTTAAATGACAAGTCGACATGGCAGTAAAACTGCACACACAGGCTCTGTAGTGGCAGGCCTGAGATTTTTAACGGGCTGCTTGTGTGAGTGGCACAATCAATGCTGCAGGCCTACTAATAGCATTTAATTTACAGGCCTTGGGCACAGGTAGTGCAATCTACTAGGGACTTACAGCAGATACATTTAATATCCAAATTGTGTATACACCAATGTAACCATGTTTAGGGGAGAAGCACTGGTCAGCAGTGATAAAGTGCTCAGAGTCCTAAGGCCATCAGGAAGAAAATGCAAAAAGAGAGGTAAGCAGGCAAAAGGTTAAGGGGAAGATCACCCTAAGGCTGTCAGGTCTAATAACTCATGCAAAAACAACAGTTGATGGACATAATGCAGAACAATGTCATACATTCACCCCAGTACAGAGATCTGGGCCTAAATCCATCGTTTTTTTGCTCACCATGCCATTCCAGTTTGAACCCAGCCATATGCAAATCAGTCTTGACCCTGTGCCTCATGGGAACAGTCCAGCCCGAACTGCCAAGCCAGGTCCTCCCTGGACTGGAAACAAGCATCCTAGGACCGGTTTCGGGGTTTCACCCCTCTTCAGCCAGGATAGCTTGATTCCAGTGGCCTGGAGAGCACAGGACCCACGTCTGGGCATACCCGTCCCACTCGGGTGACAAATGCAAAAACAACAGTTGATGGACAGAATGCAGAACAATGTCATACATTCACCCCAGTACAGAGATCTGGGCCTAAATCCATCGTTTTTTTGCTCACCATGCCATTCCAGTTTGAACCCAGCCATATGGAAATCAGTCTTGACCCTGTGCCTCATGGGAACAGTCCAGCCCGAACTGCCAAGCCAGGTCCTCCCTGGACTGGAAACAAGCATCCTAGGACCGGTTTCGGGGTTTCACCCCTCTTCAGCCAGGATAGCTTGATTCCAGTGGCATGGAGAGCACGGGACCCACGTCTGGGCATACCCGTCCCACTCGGGGTGACAAATGCAAAAACAACAGTTGATGGACAGAATGCAGAACAATGTCATACATTCACCCCAGTACAGAGATCTGGGCTAAAATCCATCGTTTATTTGCTCACCATGCCATTCCAGTTTGAACCCAGCCATATGCAAATCAGTCTTGACCCTGTGCCTCATGGGAACAGTCCAGCCCGAACTGCCAAGCCAGGTCCTCCCTGGACTGGAAACAAGCATCCTAGGACCAGTTTCGGGGTTTCACCCCTCTTCAGCCAGGATAGCTTGATGCCAGTGGCATGGAAAGCACGGGACCCACGTCTGGGCATACCCGTCCCACTCGGGGTGACAAATGAAAAAACAACAGTTGATGGACAGAATGCAGAACAATGTCATACATTCACCCCAGTACAGAGATCTAAGCCTAAATCCATCGTTTTTTGCTCACCATGCCAGTAAAGTTTGAACCCAGCCATATGCAAATCAGTCTTGACCCTGTGCCTCATGGGAACAGTCCAGCCCGAACTGCCAAGCCAGGTCCTCCCTGGACTGGAAACAAGCATCCTAGGACCGGTTTCGGGGTTTCACCCCTCTTCAGCCAGGATAGCTTGATTCCAGTGGCATGGAGAGCACGGGACCCACGTCTGGGCATACCCGTCCCACTCGGGGTGACAAATGCAAAAACAACAGTTGATGGACAGAATGCAGAACAATGTCATACATTCACCCCAGTACAGAGATCTGGGCCTAAATCCATCGTTTTTTGCTCACCATGCCATTCCAGTTTGAACCCAGCCATATGTTAATCAGTCTTGACCCTGTGCCTCATGGGAACAGTCCAGCCCGAACTGCCAAGCCAGGTCCTCCCTGGACTGGAAACAAGCATCCTAGGACCGGTTTCGGGGTTTCACCCCTCTTCAGCCAGGATAGCTTGATTCCATTGGCATGGAGAGCACGGGACCCACGTCTGGGCATACCCGTCCCACTCGGAGTGACAAATGCAAAAACAACAGTTGATGGACAGAATGCAGAACAATGTCATACATTCACCCCAGTACAGAGATCTGGGCCTAAATCCATCGTTTTTTGCTCACCATGCCATTCCAGTTTGAACCCAGCCATATGCAAATCAGTCTTGACCCTGTGCCTCATGGGAACAGTCCAGCCCGAACTGCCAAGCTAGGTCCTCCCTGGACTGGAAACAAGCATCCTAGGACCGGTTTCGGGGTTTCACCCCTCTTCAGCCAGGATAGCTTGATTCCAGTGGCATGGAGAGCACAGGACCCACGTCTGGGCATACCCGTCCCACTCGGGGTGACAAATGTAAAAACAACAGTTGATGGACACAATGCAGAACAGTGTCATACATTCACCCCAGTACAGAGATCTGGGCCTAAATCCATCGTTTTTTTGCTCACCATGCCATTCCAGTTTAAACCCAGCCATATGGAAATCAGTCTTGACCCTGTGCCTCATGGGAACAGTCCAGCCCGAACTGCCAAGCCAGGTCCTCCCTGGACTGGAAACAAGCATCCTAGGACCGGTTTCGGGGTTTCACCCCTCTTCAGCCAGGATAGCTTGATTCCAGTGGCATGGAGAGCACGGGACCCACGTCTGGGCATACCCGTCCCACTCGGGGTGACAAATGCAAAAACAACAGTTGATGGACAGAATGCAGAACAATGTCATACATTCACCCCAGTACAGAGATATGGGCCTAAATCCATCGTTTTTTTGCTCACCATGCCATTCCAGTTTGAACCCAGCCATATGCAAATCAGTCTTGACCCTGTGCCTCATGGGAACAGTCCAGCCCGAACTGCCAAGCCAGGTCCTCCCTGGACTGGATACAAGCATCCTAGGACCGGTTTCAGGGTTTCACCCCTCTTCAGCCAGGATAGCTTGATTCCAGTGGCATGGAGAGCACGGGACCCACGTCTGGGCATACCCGTCCCACTCGGGGTGACAAATGCAAAAACAACAGTTGATGGACAGAATGCAGAACAATGTCATACATTCACCCCAGTACAGAGATCTGGGCCTAAATCCATCGTTTTTTTGCTCACCATGCCATTCCAGTTTGAACCCAGCCATATGCAAATCAGTCTTGACCCTGTGCCTCATGGGAACAGTCCAGCCCGAACTGCCAAGCCAGGTCCTCCCTGGACTGGAAACAAGCATCCTAGGACCAGTTTCGGGGTTTCACCCCTCTTCAGCCAGGATAGCGTGATTCCAGTGGCATGGAGAGCACGGGACCCACGTCTGGGCATACCCGTCCCACTCGGGGTGACAAATGCAAAAACAACAGTTGATGGACAGAATGCAGAACTGGGGTGGTGGAGTGAGCTAAAGAATGATGATGGATTAAACCCAGATCAGTTGACTGGGGGTGAGTGTTTGATTAGCTCAAACGCTCCGTCCATCATCCCCTTTGGTATCGCTTTGGTCTAATAACTCAGTTCATCAACAAGTCAATGCATGTGGATGATCAACCAAAAGTATATAATTTAAAAATATATATATATTATTACATAGTGCTGTTAATATCCAGTTAAGATGTGGCAACTGGAAAAATACCAAATGGTTTTAGCCTTAACTATGGTGCAGCTATGTGACTCCAAACAGTTTGAGAGCAACAGAATGGTAATCATAAAAAAAAGGCCCAGTGTCATTCTTTGTCTGGAGTGCTGTCAATGGAGAAATGTTATCCAAATTCCCATTGATATGCAGTATTATCCAACGGCAGCTTTAGGACTGTACTACTAAATAGCGATATCAAAAATAGAAAGATATACAAATATCATGTCAAAAATATCAACAGGCCTACATACATAATTCAGGTAACCAAAATATCATTGTATGAAAATATCTGAAGTTTAAAAATATTGAAACCCAAAATATAGATAAGAATAACAGACTTTTAAATTAATATTTAAAATACCCAAAATATATACAAAACAAATATATAGACGTAAAAAATATATATTTTTAAAATAATAAATATATTTAATTAAAATTATTTTAAACTTCAAAAATGTACAAATGTATTTATAAAATATATCATAAAATCGAAATCAATGTATTATGTAATTATGCTCTAAAAATTGTATTTACATAAAAATCAAATATATTTAAATACACACAAATATATTGCATAGACTGAGTAACTAAATCAAAGAAGTAACTATAACCTGCTGCCTCACCATGCAGTGTTTATGACCTCATATATTTTTCAATCTCAATAATTTTCCCCACACAGACACCCCAGAACCCTAAAACAATAATCATCCCTGAGCCATTGAACCCCTTGCTACCAATATCCTCTACCCATCTCTGAGCTCTAGAGACTCCTTATTCCCCTAATCTCTACCCATCCCTGACCCCTAAAAACATTTTACTACAACTATCCAATACCCATGCCTGAGCCCTAAAATGTTGTTATTAAAATTGTGTGTCACCCATCCCAGCACCCTAAAAACTGACCAGTAAGCTGGTGCAATACTCATCCCTGTGCCCTAAAAACGAATTACTAAACTGGTGCAATAACCACCCCTTTGCCTAATAACTAATCAATAACTTGGTGCAACATCCATCCCTGTGCCCTAAAAACTAATCAGTAACCCGGTGTAATACCCATTCCTGCACCCTAAGAACAAATTTGTAAATCGGTGCAATATACCCATCCCCGCACCCAAAAACCTAATTAGTAACCCTGTACAATACTCACACCAGCACCTTAAAATAGTAACTTAATGCCATACCCTTATCCGCGCCCTAAAACTAATCAGTAAACCTTTGCAAAACTCTCCCCTGTGCATTATAAATGTATCAGTAACCAAGGTCAACACCCATCCTTCCACCCTAAAAACTAATCAGTAAGCCGGTGGAATGCCCATCTTTGTGCCCTTAAAAGTAAGCAATAACCCAGTGTAATAGACATTCCGTGCTCTAAAAATAAATTGTTAACTTGGTGCAATACCCACCCCTGCACCCTAAAAACTAATCAGTTACGTGGTCCATTATCCATCCCTATGCCCTAAAAACGAATTATTACCATAATAGACAGCCTGAAAATTGGGGACTTAGTGGGCAAGGGCAGACTTCCTGTATGAGGGCCTTGAATATCTCCCAAGTTAGTCTTTGAGGCAGGCATTTGCAGCGAAGTACTGCAAACTTCATGATGAATGTCCCAAAGCTTCCCACCCATTTCAACAGGAGGGGGAGGAGACACTAAAAATAAGGCAATACACTGGCTTCATCAGGTGAGGGACTGCCATTCAGTGATAATGGAAGATGTAGATGGCGCTAGAAGACATTCAGTGAGGCACACAAGGTTTGATAGTATTGAATTACACTTTAGAGAGAAAAATCTAGTGGATATCTTAATTGCTTATGATCTAAGAACAGCATCCCTCTTTTCTACAAATATTAGTTTTAAATATCGGTGGGTGGATGACAACTCCTGGAGCAAAAATCGCAGCCCCTTGAACTTGGAGGCAGTGCCGTCTCCGTTATGCGAAGTTGACTGACTCCCTCCATGTGGTGGCTCCTGTGGCGCCATACATGTTCCAGGAGAGTGACAAGTAGAAAGATTGACAAGGGTTTCTAAAAGTGCAAACATAGACACTGTTATTATTAGTGATTGTGCTATACAGGAGCCACATGGATTAGGAACACCTACTCCTAATGTTCCTTAATATGCTCCCGATTCTGACTTAGGTTTAGATAGTGGTGTCCCAGGGAGGTTTGATCCTTCTTCGTATGTGGCTACCCCCCAGGTGGACATCAATACTAAGGCGGCATTAATTTCATGGAATGTGGCTGGGTTAAGATCTAAGATGTCCTACCTGATTGGAACACTTTTATCAAGAAGTATGATTTTTGTTTGTTTCAGGAGTCTAGAGACTATGTTTAAACCAAGCTATTTAAACTTCCATATCCCTGCCACTCCCAGTGCAGGTGGTAGACTGTTGGGAGGGTCTAACAATCTGGTTTAGACCTACTGTTCACTGTAAAATCAGAAGAACTGACATAGATAGCCCTGATCTCCTTGCTATAGAATTGGTGTCAGAGCCCCCCCCCCCCCATTGTTATTTATAACGTTTACTTGAGAGGGGCTGGGGAAATGAGCATCCTAGGACCATTGTGCAACTTGAGGATCATCTAGATAAGCTCCCACGACAATCGCTGATAATTCTAGCAGGACACTTAAATACTAATTACAAGCCTTTGCATAACAAGGATGATAGTTTGTTCACAGATGAAGATGTGAAATGGGTAATTCCACTGCTCAATTTACCTCCGATAACAAGGTGGATGAAGCTGCCCTTCAGCTTAAAGCCGTGTCCTTACATTATGGGCTTAGGGCTAACAATGGACAAACCAGGTCTGATTTGTGGGAGCAGTCATTTATAACAAGCCAACACATACGAGCTGGATTGACTACATTCTAGTGGACCTAAGACTTTGGGCCCGGATTGAGGACATGGTGATGACGACGAGGCTGGAAAGTGACCACAACCCTTTGTGCCTAACAGTGACCGAACTGGGTGACTGGTCTGTGCATACATTTGTCCCATTAGACTCCTCAAAGTTAGCCGTCCCTACGAATGACATGCATAGGTTAAATGGGCCCAAGTATCTAATAGTCCTGAGACCTTATCTGTGATTAGATTAGACCTGGAAGAACTTTTGACCGTAATAAATGATGACACTAACATAGTATTAAATACTATTACTTTCACGGAGCTCCACAATAAATTCTTCAAGCAGATCTTATCTTATTTTCTGATTCCCAAACCCCCCAGATTATCAATAGGGGCAAGAACGGGTCCTTGGTTTAATAAAGAATGTAGGCAGGCGCGGAATGCGCTAGCTGATGCCGTTAGGAGGAAGGAGGAAGAAATCTATGAGTACTTCTATAGCGAGGAAAGTGTATAAAACAGCTTAAGCAAAAGCCAAGAGGGAATGGGAAGATTTGAGATCGCGAAATTTAAAAGAGGCTAGTCTCTCAAACAATTCTAATAAGTTCAGGTCCTTGGTAACATGGGGTGGCAGTGGACAAGCTGCTCCTCCCGCTAATTGTATTGTCCCATCTAATAGGGTTGCACATTTCTCGAACTTATACTCTAATGATTGATGAAGGTTTCAGGCAGGGATATGTTATGGCACCTACCTTGTTTTCCCTCTATCTTAGTGATATTGTACAGTTCCTTCTGCAACATCCCTCGGATCCACCCATGATGACCTCAGTAAAAGTTCCAATACTTCTTTTCGCAGAGGACACCTTATTAATTTCCAAAACCGCAAGTGGGCTCCAACAATTGTTGTTTCAATTTAAGGAATGTTGCTCATGGCATGGTTTGGAAATAAATACAGATGCGACTAAGTTTATGTCGTTTAACCAACAGAAAACCTTTAAAGGCAAACTAGTTTTAGGGACCACAGCACTTGAGAGGGTGTACTCTTTTAATTACCCGGGAATTAGCCTATCGTCTAAAATGTCCTGGAAATCTCACCTAGAAAAAATGACTTTGAAGCATAAGCAGATTGTAGGCGTGATTTGTAAAGAGCATTTTGAGTCCTTTAGTATGCACCTTGCCCCTGCTCTAGAAATATAGGAGGCGAAAGATGCTGGATTAGCTCTTTATGGTTCCGAGCTATGGGGGATAATAAATTGTTGAGGTCTAACAAAATTAGGGAATAAATTCCTTAGGAGTTTGGCCCAGCTCCCGCCCAGTACCCCATTGTAGGAAAGTGGGTTACTGTTGCAGTAACCCCCCCACTTTTTGCCTGATAACTGATGCACTTTTCCTTGGTGTGCCCTGGGTCCCTGCCAATCAGGTACCCAGGGCCTGTGTTCCTTCCCTAAAACTGCATTACAGCCTAAACCCAATTGGCCTCTCTGGCCACAGGTAAGCCCCTGGTAAATGGTACCCAAGGTACCCAGGGCACTGAGACCAGAGAAGGCCTCTAAGGGCTGCAGCACTTATTGTGCCACCCTTGGAGGCCCTGTACCCTGACACACACACACACTGCCCTTGCAGGCTGAGTGTCTTGGTGCAGAACAAAACAGAGTCGACATGGCACACATCCCTGTGTGCCATGCCCACGAACACACTGCCCTGGCATACCTCAGTCACCCCTCTAGCTGGGTGCCCTATGCCAGTGGTGAAGGTACAGGTGCATGAGCCCTGTGCCCCTTCAGTACCCAGGTCCATTCCTGGGCACTGTATGTGCAGTGCTGCCATTTCAAGTATATGGTGCTGGGAGGTCGTCAGCACGAACTCCACAGCACCATGATGGCTGCACTGAAGACTGAGAAGTTTGGTATCAAACTTCTCAGCACAGTAACCCACACTGATGCCAGTGTGGGATTTACTGTAAAATGCACAACAGAGGGCAACTTAGAGTTGCCCCCTGAACCTAACCTACAATCCACGTCTTGTCTGAGGGGCTGCCTAGGCTGCCACACAGCAGACATGTTGCTGGACCCCTGGGTAGAGAGCCATCCGCTCTCCTGGGCCTGCAACAATGCACGTCCTGGGCAAGGTGCTAGGCCTCCTCCCCAGGATGGGCAGGGGAAGCTTCAAAGGCATTCCGCCTTTGTGAGCTTCCCCAGACCACTTGCTGTACTCAGCAACTGGTCCCCACCGGTTCCTCCCCATCCTGGCGGGAAGACTGGCGGGAAACACCAAGGGAGGAAAGGGGTGTGCCAGCCTCTGCCAACCCCACCCCTCAGGTGGGGGAGGCGAGGTGAAGCACATCTCCGGGCTCTCGCCATCTTGAAGATGAGGAGCCCTGCCCAATCAGGACTAGGCTCCTGCCCCCCTCCCACAGGAGAGTGGCAGGATAGGGGGTGTACCCACCCCAGGGCAGGGACCCATTGGTCCCTGCCCTTTACCTACCTGTAACGCCCCTAAATCTAGTATTTAGGGGCACCCTGAATCTTCCTTCCCAGCCCTACCGGCCCGTCTGCAGTTTCCAGAGATCCTGCGCCAAAAATCGTCTTGTCCTGCAGCCAGCGACCTCCAGAACCCCGGGGAGGACTGACTGCCTTCAACAAAGACCAGATCTCCTGTGAACAGCAGCTCTGTTCAAAAGAAACATCAAACAAAGACTCAGAGCCTGCTGAGGAAAAAGAAACCCGACGCCTGGAACCACCACTGCACCCGTCGCCTACAGCCCGAGTTCAAGTGGCCCACCGGTCCCAGCGAGGTCCCCCAGCGCTCCAGAGTCCGAGTCCACCGTGGGTTGACCCCTCCAGGACTCCCCGACGTCGCCTGCAGCCTCTGCACGGAGCCCCCCCAACCGCGAGTGGCCCGGTAAGGTGAAATCCGACCTCAAAGACACCCCTGCATCCAGCCGCCCTGCGCCCTGGAGAAAGGAACCCGAGGTGCATCTAGGTCCCCGAGCCCTCCAACTTACCTGCCCAGCTGTTGGTTCCTCCTGGAAGTCTTCCTGGACCGAGCCTGCAGCTGAAAACCAAAACCGAAAATCTCCATTGAAATCAACAGGGCACCCGACCTCAAAACAGCACTCTGCACCCGGCCGCCCTAGTGCCGCTGAGGGTGCCTCTTTGGTGCTAACTTGGTCCCCAACGTGCCCCGAGCTTAACCCTAGGAGCTTTGCTCTCACAACCCCGTGGCCTGCTTGCCAGCCGCCACCAACCGGAGTCCCCCTATCCTCCATAGGATAACATTGGGCCTCAACACTCTGCACCCGGCCGCCCTAGTGCCGCTGAGGGTGCAACCACAGTGCATCACTCACCCTGGGAGACCCCTGAGTCTAACCCCAGAACCCTAACTCAAAAGACCGATTACTTACCTCAAAACCGATAACTCATTTTTCCTCATAGGATAACATGGACACTTTTTCTTCCAAAAAGTTTCTAAGTGTCGACTTTTGAAAACTAAGAATATTCCTTAAAAATCGCACAAATAACCTAACCGAATTTTCTCAACTGTTTGCAGGAAAGGTCCCAGTGCCGAACCTAGGTTTCCAGCACTGAGTAACAAAAGTAACTAAAAAGTAACTTACCTGTGAATTGAATTTCCTTCCATAGGATAACATTGGTGGTTCTTTGTGAAAAAGTTTCTAAGTGTCAACTTTTGAAATACAAGAATTTTCTTTGAAAATCGTACAAACTACAAAAACGTAATTACTTACCTGTTTTAAGTAAATGTCCCAGTGCTGAATCTAGGAGTCCAGCACTGGATTACAAAAGTAACGTTAAAGTAACTTACCGGCGAATTGAATTTTCTTCCATAGGGATCCATTGACTGGTTTTCTGTGAAATTTCTTCTAAGTGTCCACTTTTGAAATACCAAAATATTGCTTAAAAATCACAACAGTAACAAATTCCGAATTACTCACCTTGTCCCAGTGCTGAATCTAGGAGTCCAGCACTGGATTACAAAAGTAACGTAAACATACTTTGCTTGCAAACTGTATTTCCTTCCGTAGGATAACATTGGTAATTTTACCCAGAAAAGTTTCTAAGTGTCAACTTTTGAAATACAGTAATATTCCTCAAAAATCACTACTATAACCAAAACGCTTTTTCTCACCTGTTTACAGGAAGTGTCCCGGGACTGAATCCAAGATCCAGTCCTGTGGTTAGAAAAGTAATCTACAAAGTAATTAATTGCATTTAACCAAAACTTTCCATTGAGCTCAATGTTGCATTGTGTTTGAAATTGTGTTGCCTCTTGCAACAACTGTGACTACAGTCATCAAAAAGTCTATTGCCTATTTGTAAAGTGTTTGAACAAAGCATCTCATTCTGAGAAAGTATATTTTGATACCTATTGTTGGTTCTAAAATAAAACAAGCATATATTTTTATATACAAACCATTGGCCTAGAGTTCAGTTCTTGAGACTGTGGCTTCATTTGCTGACTGAGTGTGTACAACAAATGCTTTACACTGTCCTCTGATACCGCCTTACTGCTCGACCAAGCTACCACTTTAGAGAGTAAGGTTATATCTAACTTTAGCCTCTGCCAAACCTCTGGGGACTGTGGACTCTGTGCACACTGAACCTTACTTTGGTTCAGTATATACAGAGCCACTTTCTTACACCCATTACTTCCTATCATGTTTGATATGGGTATAAAGGTGAAAGCTCAATAGGCAAAACTGCGACCCCTGTTATTCTGGAGGAGGATTTGGACCACGCAGGAGCTTAAACAATATGCACTGGCCCTGTTGGAAGTCATACAGCTCAATAGATTTAATAAAATCGATTGGCTGGTGCAGTTGAAAAATCTGTTGCTTTCGCTTGGCCATAAAGATTAGTGGAAATCTCCGGCATGTGATCTTGCGCCTCCAAAAGAGCTGTTAAAAAAGCTGTATTGGAGCTGGGTGACCCAGTCGACTGTCCATTCTGTAGAGGGAGCATCATTGTCTGAGGAATTCATTGATCTTAAATGTACTAGTAGTACCTTTGTACTTTATTGGGATTTCATCTCTGTACCCCTGGGGAGGAAATTATACTTCCAGTTTAGGGTCGTACTCTTCCCTTGAGATCATTTACTAGTAAATGGGATGCGAATAAATCGGCCTTGTGCCCAGCGTGTAGCAACGCGGTGGAAACTGTTGCTCATGTCTTTTTCGGTTGTCCAGCTTATGTGTTCCCTTGTCGGTTCTGGCTCAGAATGTTTAAATCTGATGCTTGCTTGTTGTATATCTGCACCGTGGCAAGATTTCTGGGGCGATTTTGGTACCTAAGAAAGAAAGAGTTGACTGCACAGGACAAATTATGTGTTTCTGTTTTTGTCTTGACCTAAACAACTGGTCTAAATACAAGATTATGTAATGGTGGATTTTCTGAGGTCGGGTTGACAGGAGTGTTGCATGTAATAAGTGAGCACTTGCCCTTATATTTTATTGTCATCTTGTTTGCATTGGCACATTGTGGCCCTTGAAGTTGATTTTAGAATATATTTTCTGTAGTTTTACAAATACAAGTTTTTTTTTAATTGAGATTTTTATTAAAACTTTGCATACTTACAACGGGTTACAAAGTATAATTGGCAATTGGCCCTGAGCAGCGCGGCAGTTTGGTATTTAACAGATACAGAGATCGTGAATCGATGCAGATAATATAATGAGCATGTTTCAATACATGGTCCCCCCCTGCAATATAACCTCAGCGGATAGATACAGAATGATGACTCCCAAGTGGACACGACAGAGCTGAAATCTAGTAAGGACAACAATTGTGGCATACATTATAATCATTAGCATAATACATTACAAAGTGCATCAGACTTCTGACGTCTCCTCACAGTCTCCCTCAGCCTCTCCTGTTTTCTTTCCCACCGGATAAAATTGATACAGACCCCAAATATCCTTAGGACGACTCTGTGGGGGGAGAAGATCATTAAAAACATCTGACTGTGTGTTGCAGTGCATCATATCTTTATGCCAGTCTTCAAGAGTGGGAAGTGGGCCGCGAGGCTGTCGCATTGCCACCCTGCGCTTAGCTAAGAGCAGGCCGAGTGCCACCAATTTTCTTACGTCCTTTTGGACCTCTTTATCTAGGCCCAGCAAGGCCAGTAGGGGCTCAGGTTCTAGTGTATACCCAGTCATGAGCAACAGTTCATGAAAAATCTTTACCCAGAACGCCGTAATGCCAGAGCAGAGCCATGCCCTATGTAGAAAACCAGCATCAGGTGAATGACAATGGAGACACTCTGCTGAATCCCGCAGGCCATAGGGATGCAATCTCTCAGGTGTATAGTAAACGTGGTTTATGTATTTGAAGTGTATGAGTCGGTGCCTACCGTTAAGGGAGATCCCTCCTGTTCTCGTGCAGCAGTATTGCCATGTTTTATCATCTAAGGTCACCTCGAGTTCTCTCTGCCAGTCCACCCATGCCTTAGTCATTGCTGGGCACCTGGCTTCCTTTGCGTGTGCATAGAGCTGAGAGACCAACCTCACTGGGATATTGTTGTGAATCAAAAGGGACAATGCTGTGATCTCCAAGGGTTCCCTCATCTCGTCACCCAGGAGGTCCCTCAATGCACAGCGGACCCTGAAGTACTGGAATTTAGTTAGGGCAGTCTGCTCAGGCGCGTCTTGGACCACTGAGTCCCAGCTCTTAGCTATGCCCTCACTGAAGAGGTCTCCCATTTTGTGTATACCCAATAAGTATAGGGCTTTAGTAACTGCCTTCTCTCTTCCCACTTGGAACCACGTGCACCATTCAAACAGGATATGGGGTGAGTACAATAGGAAACCCAATTGTTGTACCGGCATTCTTTGCCAGGCCCGTACTGTAGGGTTCAGTGGATGGAGTGTACTGTGTTGCCTGTTCAGTTCCCTGAAAAGGGTCTGTGGTAAAGTGTGCGGAAGGGCGGTGTTGCATTATACTTGTAGGTGTGGGAGGTCAGGCGGGATGTGCAGCCAATAATGGGCGTGTGAACATTGTGCCACACTATAATATTGTTCAAGTTCTGGCGCATTCAGTCCTCCCATATCATATGGTAATGTGAGGACTTTCCATTTGACCCTGTGTTGCTTGCCAGCCCAAGCCAATTTGAGGATCATGAAGCGCAGGGTTGCGAAAAGTGTTCGAGGCAATGACGTAGAGATATTTTGAAATAGGAATAAAAAACGGGGCAAGACTATCATCTTCATCAGGGCGATGCGTCCAATTAAAGACAACGGTAATTTAATCCAGCAATCTATGTTGGCTTCTAGTTTGTGAATAGCCTTACTGTAGTTTTCCAGCACTGCTATAGTCGGGTCAGTATGGACCATTATACCCAGGTATGGTGTCGAATCTGTTCTCCATTGTAGGGGAAATTCCATGAATGGCTGCGGAGTAGAAGGGGACAAGGGAAAAATAGTAGATTTGCCCCAATTTATCAGGAGACCCGAAAGGACCCCAAACTGGACTACTTCCCTAAGTATATGGGAAAAGATTGCTATTTGTGTCACGAGCAAACAACAAAGTGTCGTCTGCGTATGCTGATATTATAAACTGGTGTCTCCAGGGAAACGCAGTTCCCTGTAGCTGTGGTATTCTCTCAGAGCACAAGCCAGCGGCTTGGCAACGATCACATATAATAAGGGCAATCCTAGCAATCTCAAAGGGGGCCGTGATGTGATTGTTCACGTGTACTCTGGCAGTTGGCACCTTGTAGAGCGACGCGACTAAGCGCTAGAACACCTCTCTTACCCCAATTCTGCATAGTACCGCCTTCATAAATATCCAGTCTACTGAGACGAAAGCTTTTTCGGCGTCTAAAAAGACTGCCGCGGCTTCCACTTCAGGGTCTATCTGTTGGATCAGACCAAATAAGGTGGGAGGTTATAGGTGATGCTCCTGCCGGGAACGAAGTCCACTTGTTCGGGCAGACAATACCCGGCACCAGATGGACAAGGCGGTTTCCTAGGATCTTAGCGAAGATTTTTGCTCTACATGTAGTAGAGACAAGGGTCTATATTAGATGCAACTATTGGGAGGCTTATCAGGTTTCAAAAGGGCGACTATGAGCGCCTCCCTCATTGTGGGTGGCATGACCTTTGTCTTGGCCATTTCCTCAAAGAGGGTGACCAAGTGTAGGATCAATAGTTCCTGGTAGGCCTTATAGAATGCTACGGTGAGGCCATCAGAGCCGGGGGCATTAGACACACGCATTACTTTGAGTGAAGCATGTATCTCCGAGGGTTCCAGAGGGGCCATGAGGTGTTCTCTGTGTTCCACTGTGAGCCATGTCATATGTATATGTTCCAGGTAGTCCGTCACAGCTTACGCATCAGGAACCGTATGAGAGAGGTAGAGCTCATCATAGTATCTGCGAAACCTTTCGGCTCTGTTTTCAGGGTCATGTACTGGTTGATTGTCATCGTGTAGTATTTCTGTAATAACTCCCAACTCTAATCCAGGGCGCATGATTGCAGACAGCTTAGCGACTGGACTTTGTCCCTCTTCATACACTCTAGCTGAAGCGTATTTACCTAGGTGTTTGGCTTCGGAGTCAGCAGTCTCATTAAATTCTTCCAGCTTTGCTCTAATGTCTTTGAGCAAACGGGCATTACCTGTCTGTTGGTGTTCTTTTTCCAGCTGAGCAATTCCCCTCTCTAACATAGACAGCCTGGTTCTTAAGGACTTTAGCACCCCTGCGTGATTCGAAATTACAGTGCCTCTAATGTATACTTTGGAGGTCTCACAGACCGTGCTGAATACAGGACGGATCCAATGTTATTTTGAAAGAATTCTTCAATCACCTGTGCAAGTTCTGCCCTAAATACTGAGTCTCGTAAGGGGTGTGGGGGGGGGCGCCAGATGAATGCAGGGAATATCCGAGTCAGCAAGGCTATATCCAGTACCGTACCAAAGGCGAGTGATCAGAGAGAGTTCTCGGGAACGGTTTGCATTTGGTGACTCTAGACACCAGGCTTTTAGACACTAACCAGAAATCTATACGTGTGTGATTGTTGTGCGCTGCGGAATAGTGAGTGTAGCCTGCCCTATCTGGAGAGCAAAGTCTCCATATATCAACCAGGCCTAAGAATTATGTTGTTTCTGTGATTGCTCTGGCGGCAGCCGAGGAACGGCGCGGGGGCCCTTTGAACGATCTCTAGCTCGGTCCAATATGCAATTAAAGTCGCCACCCCAAATCTGTGGCAGGTCTCCACATTGTTGTAGACGGCCACATAGTGCATTACAGAACTTTGGGTCGTC
This sequence comes from Calotriton arnoldi, assembly GCA_963921515.1. NCBI lineage: Eukaryota > Metazoa > Chordata > Amphibia > Caudata > Salamandridae > Calotriton > Calotriton arnoldi. Next base: position 494,374 of record CAWUFW010010765.1, on the reverse strand, counting down.
ATGGTTGGGTCCCTAAACTCCAACCACAAGGAACACATCCCCATCCTTATTACAGCTCGCAATAATAAACCTGCCATTTTGGTCTATGCAGAGTTCATGCACTGTAATGCCGTACCTATTATTGATCCATATCAGAGCCCCTCGGGCATGTGAGGTGAAGCCTGCAGCACAAAATGGTCTCTGCTGTCTTCGTTGCGTTAAAAGCCCACTATTCTTAGGCAAATGCGTCTCTTGTAAGATCGCTATGTCAATTCTGTGTCTTCTCAAGTACGCTACTACCTTATGGAATTTCCTGTAATCGTTTAGGCCCCTCACGTTCCATGTGAGGAATCTAATTGAGGGGGAGGGTCCTGTTGTGTGTTAGTGGCATTTTCTGGTTCACCAATCTCTCCCTGACTGCAACTGGACCTTTTGCGCTCTAAGCCAGCCATTGCAGCGCAAACAATTGACATTAATAACATTATTGTTAGATATCCCACAACTGGACCCACCCACTCTATGCACACCCCAACACTGCATAGCAGAATATAATCCGTCCCCAGTCCTCCCAACGAAGACCCATAAAACAAAAACCAGAAAAACATGCTTTCATTATGTGGGACACACATGGGGGCAGATGTTACCAGTGTAACAATCTCGGGTTATGCCCGATGAGTATAATAACCCAAACGGCAAATCCCTTCCCACCATATATTTCTGTGTGGAGAACACAACCCCCTGCAGTCAAAGACAAGTACACTAAGATCTTGAGTGGGCTTGGGAGACTCACTCACTTAATATAGCTTGTAACATTTATGATAGATGACTCTACATCCCCCATCCTATTACAGATTTTGTTCTCAATACCTTGAGTCATGTATAGTTAGAACAGTCTTACCCATGTCCTAGTAGGGACTGATAGGGGGTAGGGAGGAGTGGCAGAGACCCAGGCACTGCTGCACCAGACCGCTTTGGCCAGGTGGTCCTGGAACAGGATATTCGAGTAGCTAATAGCAAGTGCCACTCGGAGGGAATTAGCAAATCCGCCCGTGCCCCAGCCTAGCATCTCTCCCAGCCAACTGTCCAAGGTGGTAATCATGATAGGAATTATCTCAGTTCGGCATATCAGTGTCTACATTGTGTGCATCCCTAGGGGAGCTTCTGCGGAAACTTAAGCCATTGTGTCTTTTGAGGAACTGCAGCACCTGTTTTGGATCTGTGAAAAAGTATGGTTTCCCTTCTGAAAGGATTCATAGCTTGGCTGGATAGAGCATGCTGTATTCAAAGTTCAGTTCTCATAGCTTCCTCTTAACTTGGATGAATTGTCGACGGGCTTCTTGAACTTGCTGCGTGAAATCTGGGTAGATCGATAAGTCCATGCCCTCGTAGCGTAGCACCTTCAGTTCTCTTGACTTTCGGAGGGCAGCGTCGTGATCTCTGTAATTCATTTGATGGGCAACAATGGGGTGCGGATGAGCTCCAGGGATAGGCTTTGGCATCAAGGCACGGTGGGCGTTCGACAACAAAGAATTCCGAGAATGACTCTCTCCCCAGAAGTGCCTCAAGCAGCTGTTCAACATATCGGTCCATGTTTTCAATATTTGTTGATTCCGCCACAACTACTATTCGTACATTGTTCCATCTCAAGCGAGCCTCTAAGTCTTCAGCCTTGGCCTTTAGAGCGCACAGTTTTTTGTCAAGCTTAGAGTGGGCCGCAGTTTCCTCTGTAATTATGTCCTCTGCATCTGACACTTTCTTTTCCACTTCTCCGTGTGTTTGTCTAGTCTCCCGGTCATGCGGTCCGTTATGTAAGAAAGGGTGTCTATTTTGCCATCTATCTTAGTTAAGCTGCATTGCATGGCAGACAGAATTTGTTTTAAGTCCTGTTCTGCAGGAGGGTCGTTAGACTCCGAGCCAGATTCCGCCTCCCTGTGCCTAGATGTCTTATGAGGCTCAAAATGAAGCTTAGGCTGGGATTTGTCTGTTTTGGCCATTGTGTTTAGTGCTGCTGGTTTTCAGGGCGCTCGGTTGTGCAATCCGGGTAAGAAGTTGTGCGTTTGAAGTGGGTAGCTGGTTCCCTTAATAGTCTAGCACGGTGAGTAGTATATTGCATAGGGTAGCGCCGCCTGTTGCACCAGGAAGGGTGAGTGGAGTCCCCGCAGGAGGTTAAGGCGATGGCACAGCTTGGGGATGAATGGTCACTGCTTTTAAGCCCTTTGTGTACGTGTTGCAGCAGGGTAGGCCCAAGGGCAGCGGGCCGCAGCGGAGTGCCACTCAACAGGCCCAAGCCACTACGCCACTGGACCCAGGTGATCCATCGGGCCCGCCAGGCGTGATCCATGGTCTACTATCTGGCCGGGCGCCTCCCTGAAGGGGAGTCCACGATGTCCACGACGTAGCAGGGCGCGAGCAGGATCACAGCGTGGGCCGTCCCTCTGGATCAAAGACAGGTCCGGCCCTGCCCGTCTCATCACAGGTCATCGTCCGCCGCCTCCGGTGAGAATTTAGGGGCTGCAAACTCCACGTTTGTGAGTCATTCTTGTTTCAGGGAGTGCCCTCGTTTTTTGCGGGGCAATGGATCGCCGGTGGGCTGAAGGATTATGTAGGATTGATAAACAGGCTCCTGAGCTCCACTAGCTTGCGACCACCTTTGAGCCAGGCAAGCTCCGCCCCCCCACACACAAATACAAGTTTTTATCAACTTTACATAATTGTTTGAAATAGTAGTATTTTCTGTACACTATGCTGGAAAGTTTCAGATTTGATTTTCTCTGTTTTATTTCCCCTTGATCTCAGAGGATGAAATACTGCTATTACTGTATTGTAATTATTGTATTTTTGCACATTTTCCTCTACGTCTTTTAATGGCTATCAAATGTACTGTTCTATTTCCAGTGTTCAAACCTTTTATGGCATTTGCTGTCAAAATAAAGTTATTATAAATTAATTAGTAACCCGATGCAATACCTAACCTGCTGTAGTGTAGTTCCTATTTCCCTAATAGGCTCTGCGCATTGGAATAATATACCCTATAGGTTTGACATAGGACTGAGGTCGGTATGTCCCTATCGAGTATATTAAACTTAATTACTTTGTGCCAGCTAGATCAGAGGCCACTAGAAACTCCTTGCGAACAAGAAGGGAGTAGTTTCTGGCAACCGCATAAACATGACCACTTTGTTTCCCTTTAGAATCGGAACACGTCTCAGAATCGTGGAAACAATAGATAACAGTTTCACTCAGTCAATCGTGCATGCTTAGTTTCCGCAGAGTTACACAGAAAGGAAAGACGGGCGTTTTCAATAAAAGGATTTATTGAACAGTCTTGTTTCTCGTGTAAGAGATATGTGCTATTATGATCACAAGACAGTATGCAAGATAAACAATGTACAGCGTAAGCAGTAGAAATAAATAATACTGCGCTAGCATTATCTTTTAGCATATATTCACGTACATAAATAACATGAGCTAAAAATGCGAGTACTCATTAGATGCGTCTCTACGCTAGTTCTACCCCAGTGTACCTAACCTGATCTAGGTGTAGGGAAAGGTAAGAAGTAGGTGAAGTATTCTCTAGTATGGTATACTAAGAGTATGTTAAGTTTAGTATGCCAAGAGTCCCTCTAGGTTCTAGTCAGCTCCATACCTTGAGAATGAGAGAGGTGGGAATCTCCTTCCGGATATGGAACTCTAACACCCCGCGAAGGGAGTCAGAACACTGGAAGCTGGGAGCTGAATTCTCTGCGTGCAGGGATGACAGCGTCTTCTCAGTGCGTCAGGCCGGGATACGGGCTCCTCTGAAGTCGAGGTCTCCTCTGACTTGCTTGGGCAACGGAAGGTATTTTTATACCTGGTAGGTGCCTTTGGAATGTTAGCATTGACGTGAAGTCGGACAGAGGAAGACGTCAGGAATGAACCCTTAAGGTATATTGGTTCATACATAATAGATGAGTTCTTGGAGAAATCAATAACCTGTGCTAGGGGAAACTCCCGAGAGCTTAAGGGTCTGGTTTCTAAGAACTCGTTGTGACGTTAAGGTGGACGGATGTCGGTGACCATGCCTGTATTTGGAGTGCACGGCTAATGCCTAAATAAGGACTGGGACTCTATGCCTATATAAGGGCAATGTGAATTGTGCCTATATAAGGACATGTTTCAGGAAAACCTATATACGGACACCTAAAGCGGAATACAACACCCACTCCACTTTTGAATGAACGATAATACTAAATGCTAAACATTAAATTGAGTACCACATGTTGCTAAAAACATTTCTAAAAGCATATTAAAAGAAGTTTAAAACAAACTGTTGAATGCAATAGGTACTGTACATTTAAAGCATTGTTTTCATTCTAAGCATATAATTGAAATCAAAATGCAACATGAATGAAAAAACAGAAATATATACATATGACGAAATGGTTGATAAGTTTTCAAAAAATCAAAGCCATTGCATATCATGATATTAAATGAATTTTTTAGACAATTAAGGTGACATTGTGTCCCTGGAAGAGTTCAAAGAAGTCTGTTTTATAAGACTAGTTCTACTGTAAGCAGAGTCGTTTTGCCATGTATGTCAGAAAAAAAAATAAAGAAAAAGTCAATTTTAGGAAGAGTTCCAAGTTTTGAAAATATGAAGGCCAAATTCATTCTGTCTCTGGTACACTGTGAGCCGAATCAAAGTCAGTGCACTGGTCTGGTGAAGACATGAAATCATCTATTTCTGTAGACAAAAGATCGTCTACTGAAGTCGGTGACAGTTGGAACACCTCGTGTAGAAGATTAATTGCACAAAGATGAGAAACATCGCCGCCAGCAGAAGATGCCGTAGCAATGTTTGCGTCCGTTGTTACCTGTGTGCCTGTTGATCCATCTCGTACCTCAGCAGCAGCAGGAAGCGTCTGTGAGATCTCAATGAAAGCCGTCATCAGGATGGGAAGCCTCTGGGGACAACACAGAGCATGGGCCGTTATCGGGTCCAGCAGAGCATCGATATCCATTGGCATGACTGATGGAAGTGTTAGACAGGTGTCTAGCACGCATTCTTCACCGCAAAACAGGCAGCGTAGAACAGGTAAGATGCAATCTTGCCAGATTGGTCTAAACGACAGGAACCACGTTGTATTAAGTTCCCGTAGACGAGGTATGCCCAAAAGTTGGACTATGCGCTCACGGCACTTCCGTTCTAGGAGAGCTTTCTCCATATCGCTCGGAGTGACGTCGGTGAACAGGCTTGCCATAGCGTAGAAGTAGGAATAAGAACAGGATTCCTGCAACAAGTGCTAGAATCAATGGCACACCACCAAACACCGATTGGGCGAAGTTCGGGATGATTCCGAGGACTGCCTGGAAAGGTGCTAATAGTCCGGAACAGATGGTCTTAAATACATGTACAATTCCGCTCGTATCAGACATGTTAAAGATACGTCCCATCATTTCTACGAAATGTATAGGGCAGTTTGTACGAATTAAAGCCTGTATCTCAGCCGAAGTCCTTGCAACTTGTAAATCATAGATTTCTTTGGCCGAGGTCAGAGGCACTGGTTGTTGAATAAGCATGGCTTTCATTCTGCTTAAAGTATCAAATCGTATAAAAGAGACATTCAACGAAGGCCATAAAGGCGACTCCCTGACTGTGTCTATTGGGCGAAACAATATTTGCATACAGCAAGTGACCCTGGAGTCGACCGTTACCAGATATGGGATGCCTGGCAACATGCCACAGCAACTCTGATCATTCAACATGAGGTAACTCCCGTTAGAAAGTTGGCCAAACGTTGGATTAATCACAGCAGCTGGTGTACCTTGCTGGTGGCAGGACAAATTTGCCACAGAACCATTACAAGCCCCGTGTAAAGAAATGTCCTGACATATGAGCGAACCGCTTAATGCCTTCTCACAGTGTCTACCGCTTAAAAACACTTCACGATCCCCACTCCAACATCTGTAGTTGTAAGGTAAATTCCAGGATGTCTTAATGTATTCTTTACCCAACCTTTCATATTTGCCTGCTTGCATTTGTATGAGGCAATACTGAAACTGAAAAGTAGTGACAGGCAGAGTGATTTTGCATGGATAAGCCATTCTGTAGCTGGTTTTTCTGCTACCGTAAATGGTAATTTTTCCAGTTTTTCAATGCTCAGCACTGTATACTTTGCTCCCCTTTGTGCCAGTTTGATCTGTTTATCAGTTAGATTGTATTTTACAAACAGAGCCGACGTGTTGATAAAACGCCAAGGCACATAGCCCGCACGCAAAGATTGCAGCGTCCAGCTTAATAACATAATAGAACGCAATTGCGATTGGCCTTGTTGTAACATGGCTAAATCTTGTTCTAGTATGTCTATAGCAGAGGATACAATGTTGTCCAATGAATAAATTCTGGATGACAAAGTTGTTAACCCATTGTCGACCACAGTGAGAGTTTTCTCCAAATTAATACGATCAAGTTCACGTATTCGTTCTGCGGCCTCTGCCTGTGAAACCTTCCATGCTTCATTATAAACAGCATAGATGCCGGCATATATGAAACGTTTTTGACGCGGTTTTCTTGGTCCAAGCAAGAATTCCCTAAGGTCTGCGTCTTCTTTAAGTAAAGATAAGTGTTGTTTCACATCCTTAAGTGTAGATTTTTGTAGCCAATCGAGGCATAATTTTCCTACACTGTATGTTGTTACTACCCCCGGATGTTGTCTTTGGACGTATCGTGGGTCTGGCCTATGGATAGTAAACCCCTGTGTTTTATTCAGGAATCTCGCTTGACAGATGTTTGTGTCTGTGGGCCAGATCAACCATTTTCTCCAATCAGGATTTGTTCTGTTGAGTTGTAGTATTGTGTCAACTGTAACCGCTGCCTGTGTATTGTTATTACTGGCAGGTGTAGGTACAGAAGGTGTTTTCAAGTCTTTGATCTTGGCTAACCCAAGGCAAGACGTTTGTTGCACAGTGGCATTCAAAAACATAATTTGCTGGGGGATGGTACAGGCTCTAAACAAAGCTTCAATCCCCTATACTTGCCAATCTTTGGTACCCCAGACAGATTTTGTGTCAATTGTGTCTTTCCACAAGTCGAAACCATGTCTAGACAGTTGGGCAATAAATGCTGCAGAGTAAATCTGTTTTGTATTAGTTAACATAATTTTCAGTCCTGTTTTGTTTACATTTTTATAGTAAAATGTTTCTGGATCAGATGTATTGTATCCTGAAAAATACAGAAACTTTTTAGCAAATGTTTTTGAACTACCTTTTGGTGGTGTAGGACAATGCTCCCATTGGTTAAACATAAACACATTTCTAGGTGTTGCAGATTTATGCAAGAAATGATGACCATAATGATTATAGCAATACAGCTGTTCATAGTCTGATGAACCCTCTAAGTATTCATTATTAGAAAATGCAGCAGACCTTTCTAGATCAAACATTAAATCATTTACAGTTTCAAAGTCCCAATCATCTGAATAGGTACTGGATGAAATAAAATCACTTAATGAAATTTTAAATAAATGTGGAATGTTCAACAGTTCCGTAGGGCCGAAGATATCGAAATCTGTCTTGTCCCACACTATACCATCCTGTATAGGAACGGCTGTGATGTTCACTGCTGACAAGTCTCTTGTTTCACGGTGGGATGATTTGTGTGGTTTCAAAAGTAAGTTCACTTCTTTACTTTCAGTGTCCAAATGGATGTATCCGCCATTTATAAGCACGCTCATAGTCATAACCAAAGCTAGCCAAAGCAGAAAGAAAAATATTCCAGAAATGATCCACAATTCAATCCATGGTGAAACCAGATAAGTCTTTCTCAGAAAATGAAAAAGGTCTTGTATTTTTTGTTGGAAAGTTTTTGATGCTGGCGTCGTTTCAGGCTCACTGGGATCCTCAGAAAATGTATCAAAGTTAATGAAATAGCCAGAAGCAGTTCTGTCAATTGTTGGAATTGCATCAGGATTTGTTGAAATCGATGGAACCAGTTGATCACTTGCTACGTTGGTGTAAACAGGTGTATTTGGACGAACTGTTACTTGAGTGTCAAGAGGGATGAGTTCCATAGCATTGTTGCTTAGTCCTTCATCTGTTACTGCTGAATTCTCAATGGTTATGAGTCTTTCAGTCTGAACCTCTTGGATAGTAGCGAGAGGAGTGCGTCTGCTACTAGGTCGGAGTCCACGAGGCCTACTACTTAGTATTGGCCACATACTGTGGTTTGATGAGGTCGATGGGCACAAATCTTTTCTCCTTTTTTCCAGCAAGGGGCGACAGAAGTACTGTTCTTGTTCCGTGTATGGCTAGGACAGGTACTGGTTGTCTGTAAGAAGGTCCAAATTCCTTCTTGTCCGCAATCTTCTCTCTGACTAGATCCCCAACTTTTGGAATCCAGACAGGCCTTGCTGGGACTGCCGGTTTTTCCCCAGTGGTGGTTGGCTGCAGGAACACGTTGCTTTGTTTCGATCTTAGTTCATTTAGATCCTGTAAAACAGCCAAACGATCTTTGATATCAAAGGGTTTATTTTCCACCACTGTGCCTTTACATTCGAGATCAGGAACCCACATTCTTGTCCCAAATAGGACCTCATATGGAGTGACCCCCCCTAGAGAACTTCTTGGCAAGTTATTTAATGAGCGTTGGACCCCATAAAGATGTTTGACCCACCCATCACCCGAACCTAATACCCTAGCTGTTATAGACTGCTTTATGTCCCGGTTTTTCCTTTCCACAACAGAATTTCCCTCAGGATGAAACGGAGAGGAGTACCGCAATGCAACGCCCAGACTGGCCATGGCTTCTTTGTAAGCCCGAGAGCTAAACGCAGGGCCCTGGTCAGAATGTAGCGTGCCTATTGCGTATGTGCCGATAAAGACTCGCAAATCTTTTATAACAGTTCGAGCGTCAGCTGAGCGCTGAGGCCATATCCATAGGAACCTTGACTTAGTATTTGCGGGATTGCATTTGTCCAATAGGACGCCTGCGCGTAGATAGTCTAATGCTGTCTAAGAATGGTGTCTGTACTGGGCAGGCTACTTCGTAGCATGGTGTCTGGTGGCATTATGCACTACGCTGAATATTACAGTCTATGCAGTCATTGATGAAGATGTGAATCTGTGTATTCATTCCAGGCCACCAGTACATCTCTTTTAATGTTAATATTGTTTTAGAGATCCCTTGATGTGACAGACCCTCCCCCAGATGTGCTTCATAAATCAAAGCTGCTCTACGTTCCATGTTTGGAATTACCCTATCCCCCACTCCAGGGATTCGAGCAAAAGGAACGTTGTTTGCATCAATTACATAAGAGTACTTGAGTGGAAACTTTTTGGTAACGCTGCACCACTGCCTTTGCTTGAAGCATTGACAGCCAACATTATCTCACTGTCTATCCTCGTTTTTGAACGAGTGATCGCAGCTACGGAAGCCGTCTGAACAGCCCCCTTTGCGGCTTCATCAGCCATTGAATTCCCTGCAACGTGAACGCCATCACGTTGATGACTCAGTGTGTGTATCACGTGAGCCTTTGGTAGTTCGTTTCTTAACTGAACTACTTGTTCCCAAAGCGTTTTATGCTTTATTGTGCCACCTTTTGCATCTTTGAACCCGTTTTCAAGCCAATTTTGTATATATTCATTATACGACTGCACACAGTAGAAAGAATCGCACACTATGAGTGTGGGGAATTCGCGATCTGTACTTTCAAGTGCCAGTTTGAATGCTTGTAATTCAGCTCGCTGAGCTGTACAATCTCCTAGAGATTGAGTTTTAGTGACCATTGGTCTGAAGATACCATCGCGCATGCGACCTTTAACGATTGCACACGCTGCACTGTAAGCTTGCTTACTCCCTGTAGCGGGTTGTGCGGATCCGTCAGTGTAAATTATGAATTCATACTGATCGAGAGGCAGAATTTCAGTGGGCAGAGGACATTCTTGTTCATATTGCAGGAACGCTTGTGTTTTTAAATCTGGATCAAAAACATATTCAACATCTGTTGCAGCAAGAGAATTAACCCATTGTATCCATCTAGGATGTAAAGCTTTTGCATTTGGAATGCTCGCTTTTGTGACCGCCTCTAAGGCCGGTACTGGAGTTACGACTATAATGCGTTTTCCTTGGGCTAGAGCTCTTTCTTTTGCTACAGCAGTTTGAACTGCTGTCAGTATTTTTTCTGTTGAAGTGAAGCGCATTTCTGCTGGTGTATACAAATGTGATTTGTATGCTATTGGTACTTTTTCACCCTCATTAAATGTTAAGTAGGTGAATCCGCATTGTCCCGAAATTATTCGGATCACTAAATTGCGTTGACTTACGCGTGTTTGTAAGTGATTTGTTGCTAACATGTTAGCTTGGAGTGAACGCAGGATCTCTGTGTGTTCCTGTGTCCAATTTTTGATTGAAAAATCAGGTTTGATTAGTGCGTAGAGAGGTTTAACCCTTTCTGCGTAATTTAGAATGTAAGTTCTTCCAAAATTCAGGAAACCCAAGATGGATTGTAAGTTTTTCAGCGTTTTTGGAGGTTGGAGCAGCGCACACCTTTCTAAAAAGTTAGCTGCCAAGCTCTTGCCTTCACTTGAAAGCTCATATCCTAGGAAAAGGACATTGAGATGGGCAATTCTGGATTTTTTAAAGTTGAATTTGTAGCCCTCAGAGGCGAAGCCCAATATAATGGTGTTCACCCTGTTCAAGTGCTTATCCAGGTCATCATCTGTCAGATAGATGTCATCGACATATGACAATGCCTCATTATCATAGATTTGTAGTAACTCTGTTACTCTCGCTGAGAATAACCCCGGGCTGTTCTTGAACCCTTGTGGGAGTCTACAAAATTGACGCTGGGACCCCATTATTGAGAAAGCTGTCAAGTACCTGCTTTCAGGTGCTATGTTTTGACAAAAGAAACCATTTGAGATGTCCAATGTGGTTTTATATTTTTTATGCACAATGTTATTCATTAATGCTGTACTATGTGCATTTTGCACTGCAAATGTTTTAGAACAAGTGTTCAAGTGTCTGTAGTCCAAAACTAGACGATATGTATTGTCTGGTTTGGAGACAGGAAACAAAGGATTGTTCATTGAGGAGGTGCATGTTTCAATCACCCCTTGGTATTCAAGTTGATCTAAGATCTCCCTGACCTGTTTTTTAGCTTCTTGCTTTATTGGGTACTGCCTTTGTGCAGTAGGTTCATTTTTCAGATGTATTTTGTGGTGAGGTGAGTCCTCATCCCATCCTACATGATTTTTGTATAATGCTGGGGCCTGGGCAACTGCCCATTTCCTGGCATAAGTATATTTTAGGTGAATTGGAATATGGTTGGAGAAGGCAGGCATAATAATGTCCTCGCCATGTGGGCACTCCCTGACAAATTGTGGTGGCCAGTCTTTTTCTGCTAGAAGTATGTCATAGCCCCTTGATAGTCTTTCCCAAAAGAGTAGCTTCACTTTTCTTGGTATGTCTCCCTCCATTCGGAGTGTTACTTCATATAACTTTTGTGGAGCACTAACCCTGGTGTCTACAGTCTCAACTGTGATGTACTCATTCAAGTCCACTATCTCCAGAAGTTCCTTCAGGTTCTGGCGAGCTATTGTGACTTCTGCTGCACTGTCCAGCATTGTCTGAGCCCATTCTCCGTTCTTGAGTTGTGTTCTCAGTATCCTCGGCATGTCTGATCTTCAGACCTGCTACCTTCTTTTTGAGAATTGAGGTTTTGATTTATTTTTCTGAACGTGTTTGTCGTCTTTCGATTTGACGCGTTCTTCTCTGTGTTCTGACCGTCCTCTTCTTTCCGATGTCTGTGACGATATCTGAAAGGTACGAGAGGAACGTGTATCAGTATCTTGATACCTGTCAGGCTTTTTTAAATTATCCCTATTCCTGAGGTTATACCTCCTTTCAGAGGGCTCCTTTTGAGGAGACCTACCTCGGGATTGAGAACGTTTCTCTTTTGAATTTTGTTTGTTAGTTTCCCACTTCTTTTTAGAAGATGTAGGAGTTTGTTTAATGGAGTCCTTCTCAGGACTTTCAGATAGTTTTGGTTTCAATGGTCTTCCACCCAAACTATCTCTGCCTAATTCAGCATAAGATTGTTCTATTATTCTGGGTAGTTCAGTTTGATGTTCTGTAACATCAAATTCCCTTAATCGTTGGCGGATCGCCACTGCTGCTGCTTCTCCTTTAATATTAGATAATATTATTGTTGAGACCTGGTCGAAATTTTTTAGTAATTTCATACCTAAATTCAGAGCAGGCTCTGCCCCGTATTCGTTTTGAATTTGTTTCAGGACATCTGGTATTACTGCAATTGACGGAACACCATGTGTTTTAGTATAGATGGCAGCAAAGACTGCGCCCCAAGTGGTGCAATCTTCCAGTTGTGGTGTGATCCCCATTGGTAAACAGATTGTTAGGATTCTGTGTTTCTCATAAGGGCTAGTATTTGGAAATACTGCTTCTATTTGAGTAATTTTCTGAGCTATCCAGAATGGAATTTGCTCACGTTTTGTGGGCATTTTACCCATGACTGCGTATAAAGTCTGTGGAGTAATTTTTTATGTATTCCCCTGGTGAGGGGTTTGATTTGGAATGGTCAATGGTGGTTGGACTGTGAAAGTCTGCATGACATATTGGACTAAATGTCTGTAGATTTTTATTAACTCTGTAAGTTGAGTAAGTAATTCCTCGTCTGACATTATTTCGAGGTCAGGATGAGGAGTGTAGCCGGCTAGAATCGGCCATGTTGCTCCTGGTCTACCTAGTGGACCGAGCCTGGTAATGTTTTTGTGATGTTTTAGGGCGCCTTTAAACCAGAGCTGATGCTCCTGGTATGTTAGTGGAATTTCAATATCCTCGAAAGGAATATATTCCTCTGGTGGATCATCTTCTTTGTAGAAATGAAACATTTTTGTTACTGAATTTGATTCAGGGAATATTATCCATGAATAGAATACCTCTGTCTGAAATGATTTGTGTGCCTCTATCACGAAAACTGCTCTACCGCCTCTTGGTGGAAGGCCGTGTTTTATAAGTTTTAGAGTGATGGCTCTTCTTAAGTTTGGATGGATGTCTATAACACCCTCCTCGGTTTCATTTAAACCTGTAAATGTTAAAAACTGCTACGACTGGGTCAGCCGCAGCTCCACCGGTTTCGGTGGCATTGTCCCCGTTCGGACATTTGTTTTGAAAATGTAGAACAAGTTTCAAGGAAACAAAAAGATAAGGTGCACAATATTTTGGAACACTGTATCCTTCAACGTTGAACAAACCAAAATAGCTAATCTATAGGGTTTTTTGTCCTATTTAGCTTTGGCGGATATTTAACCCTACCCACTCCAGACGTCTTATGGAGTATGTGAGTAGGGGTCTCTGGGAAAAGCACGACTGAGTTACTCAGTATCTAGCGTTAAATTACTGCCTTACCAAACGTTTGGGCGCCATGTAGTGTAGTTCCTATTTCCCTAATAGGCTCTGCGCATTGGAATAATATACCCTATAGGTTTGACATAGGACTGAGGTCGGTATGTCCCTATCGAGTATATTAAACTTAATTACTTTGTGCCAGCTAGCTCAGAGGCCACTAGAAACTCCTTGCGAACAAGAAGGGAGTAGTTTCTGGCAACCGCATAAACATGACCACTTTGTTTCCCTTTAGAATCGGAACACGTCTCAGAATCGTGGAAACAATAGATAACAGTTTCACTCAGTCAATCGTGCATGCTTAGTTTCCGCAGAGTTACACAGAAAGGAAAGACGGGCGTTTTCAATAAAAGGATTTATTGAACAGTCTTGTTTCTCGTGTAAGAGATATGTGCTGTTATGATCACAAGACAGTATGCAAGATAAATAATGTACAGCGTAAGCAGTAGAAATAAATAATACTGCGCTAGCATTATCTTTTAGCATATATTCACGTACATAAATAACATGAGCTAAAAATGCGAGTACTCATAAGACGCTTCTATACGCTAGTTCTACCCCAGTGTACCTAACCTGATCTAGGTGTAGGGAAAGGTAGGAAGTAGGCGGAGTATTCTCTAGTATGGTATACTAAGAGTATGTTAAGTTTAGTATGCCAAGAGTCCCTCTAGGTTCTAGTCAGCTCCATACCTTGAGAATGAGAGAGGTGGTAATCTCCTTCCGGATCTGGAACTCTAACACCCCGCGAAGGGAGTCAGAACACTGGAAGCTGGGAGCTGAATTATCTGCGTGCAGGGATGACAGCGTCTTCTCAGTGCGTCAGGCCGGGATACGGGCTCCTCTGAAGTCGAGGTCTCCTCTGACTTGCTTGGGCAAGGGAAGGTATATTTATACCTGGTAGGTGCCTTTGGAATGTTAGCATTGACGTGAAGTCGGACAGAGGAAGACGTCAGGAATGAACCCTTAAGGTATATTGGTTCATACATAATAGAGGAGTTCTTGGAGAAATCAATAACCTGTGCTAGGGGAAACTCCAGAGAGCTTAAGGGTCTGGTTTCTAAGAACTCGTTGTGACGTTAGGGTGGACGGATGTCGGTGACCATGCCTGTATTTGGAGTGCACGGCTAATGCCTAAATAAGGACTGGGACTCTATGCCTATATAAGGGCAATGTGAATTGTGCCTATATAAGGACATGTTTCAGGAAAACCTATATACGGACACCTAAAGCGGAATACAACACTGCACCCTGCAAGCTAATCAGTAACTCAGTGCTCTACCCTTCACTGCGCCCTAAAAGCTAATCAGTAAACCTGGGTAATACCCATGCCCGCACCCTAAAAACAAATTAGTAACCCGGTACAATTGGCTTCCCTGTGCCCTAAAAACGAATTAATAAACCGGTGCAATACCCATCCCTGCGCCCTAAAAAATAATCAGTTAACCGGTGTAATACCTATCCCTGTGCCCTAAAAACTAATTAGTAACCCGGTGCAATACCCACACCTGCAGCCTAAAACCTAATCAGTAACTCAGTCCATTACTCTCCCTGCAGCCTAAAAATGAATCATTAAACCTGTGCAATACCCCCCCTCCTACACCCTAAAAGCGAATCAGCAACGTAGTGGAATCCCAATCTTTGTGTCCTAAAAAAGAATCAGTTACCTGGTGTAATATAACCCTGTGCCCTAAAAACTAATCGGCAACCAGATGCCATTCCCATCCCTGGGCCCTATAAATTAATCAGTAACCTGGTCCAATAGCCATCCCTGTGCCCTAAGAACGAATCAGTAACCTGGTACAATAGCCATCTGTGTGCCATACAAACTAATTAGTAACCCTGTGAAGCAACCATCCCTGCTTCCTAAAAACGAAATAGTAACCTAGTACAATGCCCATCCCTGCACCCTAAAAATTAATTTTTAAAACAGTGCATCACCCATATCTCAACCCTATGAAACCTAAAAAGCTGAAAAAGAACATAATTCCATAATATAAAATTATAAATATGTTTTAAAATGCACCTTAGTATTCTACCTAAAAACCTCTAAATCCCAACAGCTCAAAGAAAAAATATCATAGATAACATTAAAAAAATTAATCAAAACATAAATTACATTAAAATTAACAAAACAAAATGTATAAATGCAACTAAAATTAATACACCACCCCAAAACCCTATAAAATGCAAAAAGCCTAACTATAGATATGACGTTTAAAAAAAATAAATTATAAGATTAAAAAACCATACATTTAAAAAAATATAGGGCCAGATGTAGGTAAATCTGAAATACCGATTCCTTAATAGCGAATTTTACCGAATCGCTATTAAGAACTCGGTATTTCTGATGTAGGTAATAATTCGGTAAATATTACCGAATCGGTAATATTCGGTAAAAGTCTACCGAATCGGTAACAATGGGTAATATTTTACCGAATCGGTAATAATCCCTTAAAAAATAACGAATCGGAATGAATCTGCAAATTAATTACCGATTCGTTATTACCGATTCCGTAATTAGCGAATCGGTAATTCAAAAAACGGTAATTGTAGAATCAGCCAATCCTGTGCTACCTCATTACTCCACAACCAGGAAGTGGCCACAACCATGCACCTGCACTGAACCTGAAGCTGTTTGAGAGGCAGGGAGCACAGCAAACAAGCCAGGAGCAACCATTCAAAGAATCTGCTGCCAAGACAGAGCAAATATGGACAAGCAGGAGAGGGAGAAGGATGCAGCTGAAAGAAAGAGGAAGCATAAATTCAGTGAGGGGGAGCTGGAGGTCCTTATTGAGGATATCACAAAGGACCATGACAAACTGTTTGGGAAACAGTCACTGCACGTGCCTGAATCCCAGAAAAGGAAGATTTGGCTGGTCATACAGGAGAGAATAAATGCCATTGGAGTCACCCAGCGCTCCATTGACGACCTAAAGAAGCGCTGGTATGACCTGAGGCAGCGTGCCAAGGAGAGGGTGGCAGACAGGAAGCAGCAAGCCAACCTCACAGGTGGAGGGAGAAATACAGCACCTGCACCAACTGCCCTGGATCTCCTGGTCGAGTCCACCCTCCAGCCGGAGAGTGTGAGTGGGATTGGGGATGCAGACAGCTCAGCCAGAGCTGGCAACAGACAAGATAAGATGCATGCACTGCATGCTGTGCCCCCTACTCCCCAACCCCAATCCCCAATGAGGCATTGTGAATCCCACTCCAGTACATGTTTTACTGAAAACCAGCAATGCATTATGGGAGATGTAGTCAGAAGTAACACATGTCAGAACACTCAGTCCACTGAACCCAAAGGGAAGTGACACACATCAGCAATTAGCAAGCAGAGGACAGTCAGTTTGATTGGCAGGCATGAGATTTATTATCACGCAAATGCTGCCAGATAAGTGAGCAAATGTACATTCTGTCTTCACAGGCGAGCCAAGGCGCAGGGATGCAGAGGGGAGCAGACGAAAGGCACCCAGCACAGAGAGGACACAAGAGGAGGAGGTCCTGACGCCTGCAAGGCACACCACCACCACCACCACCACCTCCACCATCACCAGCATCACCAGCGCCACCATCAACGCCACCACCACCAAGATCCGGGAGGAATGCAGTGCCCAGCCTCCAGCAAATGGAGTTGTCCGAGGAGGACAGCATAGGGGGCCAACAGTCCACGGTGGCTGAGGATGGCAACGGTGCTGGCTCACAGTCCCCCACAGAGCGCGCCCACACACGTGCCAGATGCCGCAGGGCAAGGGCAGCCAGTCCAGCATCACAGGGCGAGGATGAGAGTGTGTTCGCCGGTCTAGAGGGGAACATGCTCAAGGTGCAGCGCCTGCAAGGCAAAGCCATAAGGTCAGTTCAGCGACAGATGGTTCAGATGAATGGGCACATGCTGCGCATAGAGAAGGGCATCTGTTCCATGAACAATACTGTGGCTGAGGGCATGAGGGACATGTCCGAGGCAGTGAGGCTGCTGTGCAGCAAATTAGATGAGGACCGTCTGGCAAGGCGCAGGGAGAGGCAGAAAATGGACAACTACACCAAGGCGGTGAACCGCCTCTCCACTGCCGCTTCTCTGCTCTGCAGGCGCTCGGTGGCCATGCAGGAGGAGATGGCCCACTGCAGCCGTGATGTGGCAAGGGGCTGGTCACAGTGACCAGTGCACTAGAAGTGCTACAGACCACCCAGGTAGCCACCACAGGTGATGGGGGGGATAGCGAAGAGGCTACTAGCCGCAGTAGCATCACGCCACCTATCACAGAGTCCAGGAGGCGCAGCGAACGGCACAGCGCTGCCACAGGACAGACTGGCAGTGAGGACAGTGTGCCCAAGGGACGCAGCAGTGCAGCGCGTGGGCGCAGGTAGTAACGCCAGCCATGACATGGTTTACCTAAATGGGTGGTGTAACCCATGTTTGTTTGGGAAACTGCATTTGAATAAGGCCTGGCATGTGACGCCCTTTATGTTGTGGTGGTGTGCTATGCTAATTAAACACTGTCACTCACTTACAGTAACTGGCTGTGTCTCCTTACTTACTCAGAAATAGTTGTGTGTTATCTCTGCCCGTCTGTGTCTCCCATCTGGTGCTGCTGCCACACCTGCTGCGCTGTGCTCTGGCTGTGGACAGTCCTCATCCTCGTCCTCAGAGTCTGTTAGTTCCACTGCTGTTCCTTTCTTTGTGATACAAAAGGGGATGATGGACGGAACGTTTGAGCCAATCAAACACTCACCCCCAGTCAACTGATCTGGGTTTAATCCATCATCATTCTTTAGCTCACTCCACCACCCCAGTTCAGACATGGCCATATGCAAATCAGTCTGACCCTGTGCCTCATGGGAACAGTCCAGCCCGAACTGCCAAGCCATGTCTTCCCTGGACCGGAAACAAGCATCCTAGGACCGGTTTCTGGCATTCCAGCCGTCATCAGCCAGGCTTGCTTGAATCCAGTGGCAAAGTGAGCAAGGGACCCACGTCTGGGCATACCCCGCCAACTTAGGGCGAACAAAGCGATACAAAAGGGGATGATGGACGGAACGTTTGAGCCAATCAAACACTCACCCCCAGTCAACTGATCTGGGTTTAATCCATCATCATTCTTTAGCTCACTCCACCACCCCAGTTCAGACATGGCCATATGCAAATCAGTCTGACCCTGTGCCTCATGGGAACAGTCCAGCCCGAACTGCCAAGCCATGTCTTCCCTGGACCGGAAACAAGCATCCTAGGACCGGTTTCTGACATTCCAGCCGTCATCAGCCAGGCTTGCTTGAATCCAGTGGCAAAGTGAGCAAGGGACCCACGTCTGGGCATACCCCCGCCAACTTAGGGCGAACAAAGCGATACAAAAGGGGGATGATGGACGGAACGTTTGAGCCAATCAAACACTCACCCCCAGTCAACTGATCTGGGTTTAATCCATCATCATTCTTTAGCTCACTCCACCACCCCAGTTCAGACATGGCCATATGCAAATCAGTCTGACCCTGTGCCTCATGGGAACAGTCCAGCCCGAACTGCCAAGCCATGTCTTCCCTGGACCGGAAACAAGCATCCTAGGACCGGTTTCTGGCATTCCAGCCGTCATCAGCCAGGCTTGCTTGAATCCAGTGGCAAAGTGAGCAAGGGACCCACGTCTGGGCATACCCCCGCCAACTTAGGGCGAACAAAGCGATACAAAAGGGGGATGATGGACGGAACGTTTGAGCCAATCAACTGATCTGGGTTTAATCCATCATCATTCTTTAGCGCAGCATGGCACAAGTTGCTATTATTTTACAGCAGATGATGGGGCGGTACTGACGTGCACCTCCACTTTTGTGGAGGCAGCGGAACCTGCTTTTTAGTAGTCCGAAGGTGCACTCCACAACGTTGCGCGTGCTTTTATGTGCCACATTGTATCTTCTCTCACTTGGTGTGGATGGGTTGAGGAATGGCATCAGGATAAATGCCCGCACGGCATATGCGCTGTCACCTAAGTGAGAAAGGAAATGCCATTAATATGAGTCACCCACACATTCATCCAAGGTATACATCAGGGTGTGTCACATTGATTTACCTAGCAGGTATCCTTCTCCAAATTCACCCCCAGCCAGACGTGTGTAGATCCCACTGTTCCGGAATATGTAGGAGTCATGGGTACTCCTGGGAATCTGGCCACAATGTCAGTGATGATGTGGTCCGCATCGCATATCACCTGCACGTTGATGGAATGCGTGGATTTGCGGTTGCGGTATATATACTCTGTTGCTGCAGGTGGGCAGATTTGTATGTGTGTCCCATCAATGCACCCTATTACATGTGGGAACTGTGCCTTTTGGTAAAAATCCTGCTTTGTCTTGTGCAGTTCCGCCTGTGTGCAGGGGAAGCGTATGTAGTGATGCATTCTTTGCATCATGGCATCCAAGAAAGAGTTGAAGAAACGGGACAGGAAACTCTGTGACACACCACCTGCCACAGCTATCACCCCCTGGTAACTTCCTGTTGCAAGTAGGTGCAGGCTACAGAGCACCTGAACATGTGTTGGTATTGCGTGCGCCCTTGGTGTCTGATGCTCCAGGAGTGGGTGCAGGTCCCGTATCAGGTCTAGGATGGTTTGGGGGTGTAGCCTGTACCTCTCATGGATTTCAGCCTCAGTCAGTTGGAAGAGTGTAATGCGCAGTCTATACACGCGCTCCTCCCGTCTCCAGATCCTCAGTCCTGCTGCTTGCAAACGTAGCCGCCTTGCAATTACGTAGAGGGCCGCCATTGTGTTCACTCTGTTGCATTTTGGGGCTGTTTATATGCAGTGCACCTGATTACCACCTGCTTTGAGTCAGTGGTAATTAGCGACTTCCTAAATACCGAATTTCCGGAAATTCGGTATACCGATTTTTGGTACATCGTATTTGCGACTTTTAAGGATTTCTTATTTACTGATTCGGTATTTAGGGGTTTCGGTGTCTGCTAATCGCTAATTAAGGAATCGGTAACTGGTTTCCCTTATTTTTACCGATTCCTTATTTGCGATGGCGTTCGGTGTTTCCTACATTGCACATGGCTAAATACCGGTCGGTAACGCTGAAATTCTGCGAATTTCGGCGTTACCGACCGGTATTTAGCCACCTACATCTGGCCCATAGTTTAATAAAATGCCCAGCTAAGTCCCAAAATTAATCAACAATCTCAAAAATAAATAATAGTAACTAATTAAAAATAATTAATTGAACTGGAAAAAATTGAACATTTCTTAAAAATTGTTTGTTACTAAAATGCAAACGCAACCAATAAATAATATTATTACATTTTTGTATGTAGAAAAAGAAATTAAAAAATGTAAAAATTAATTAAACTAAGGACCCACCCAAACCCCAAAATAACCACATTTAGGTTCAGTAATACAATGTTAGCGTATGTTTAAAATTGTTTAGAAATTCGATGAAAATAGGTTAAAGAGGTTAAAGTGAAGTTATAGTTAGGTGTTGTAATAATATGAAAAATAATGTTTAAAAATGTAAAATACTAACTATAACTTCCACCATGCACTGCTTATGACCTCACATATTACATCACTCATGACATGTTAAGTGACATAATTGATGACATCATGAAACGTCTCAAATAACTTAAGATTTCCAGCCAGAAGTTTGCCCTTCAATGCTCAAGGGAAAGGACACCAAACGTCATTCATTCAGGTCTGGGTACAGACAATTTTACTTATGTGACAGATCTCTTGTCAGGACAATATGCAACAATCAACATATACATAACATACAGAAAGGGGCTTTGGGTCAGCCCTCTTCAGCCACTTGATTGTTTGTTTGACCCCTTTTTAGGTCGAAGCCTACTAGATAGCATTGCTGTCTGGTTTGCTAACGATTTCTTGGGGACAGTCAGAAAGCTTCCCTGGGAATTAATTCCCCCCATTGCCTACCATTGGCTTTGTGGTTTGTAACTCACATTTTCTTGCTTTCTATTTGCTGGCTTTATTTGTTTTAGGCTCTCCAGCTTGAGTTTGTCCCTTCCGTTGCCCAAACCTTATTTACTGTATCTTTCGGAGTGCTCATTGTCTGTAAACAGACCTTTAAATCTTGTTCTTATCCTGTCACATTTGCTGTGCATTCAAAGACAGAAGTCAGATGTCACGCTCTGTCTAACAGAGGGAGCTAGGTGTTTACTTTTCTTTCTCTAACTGCAAAGTGAGAGAATTTATATGACAATCTTGCTGGGAATCAAAAAGGATTTTTTCTAGTATGCAACAAAAATGAACTGTGCTCATATTTCAGCATATATCAGAAGTAGGAAAGTAAAATTAAGTTTATTCTTTGTAATTCTGAAGTGTGATGAAAACACATATTTCAATACAATCAAAACACATCAATACGCTAGGTGATGCCATTTCCATACATTATAGATGGTGCACTGCAAACTTTTATAAGTAAAACTGTATGTCTGTGCAAACGTAATGGTAATTTCGATTGAAGAAGTGTAATGGCAGTGTGCTACCACACCATGCATACTCCACTTTACCCCACTCCTTTATGTTCTGCACCACTCCACTCCACGCCACTGCACTCTACTCTGCATCACTCCACAATGCGTCACTGTACTCTACTATGCACCATTCCACTCTCTGCCACTTCATTCTATGCCTCTCTACTCTACATCACTCCACTCTATGCCAATACACTCTACCCCACTCTACTATGAACCACTGTACTATGCACCATTGCACTCTACACCCCTAAAGTCTACACCACTACACTCTGTTCCATTCTTCGCCACTCCACTCTATTCCACTCTACTCTGTACCACTCTACACTACGCCACTGCACTCTACTCTAATCACTGCATGCTGGCAAACACTCTACACCACTTTGCTCAAAACATTTCACTCTACAACAATCTACTCTGCACCACTGAACTTTACGCCTCTATACTCTACAACAGTCTACGCCACTGCACTCTACCCCCTTGAAATGTACATCACTGCACTCTATGCCACTCTGTTCTATTCTGCACCACTGTATTCTACCCCACTGCTCTCTGCACCACTCAACTCTGGATCACTCTGCTCTACGCCACTGCATTTTACGCCAATGCACTCTACGCCACTCTACTATACACCCCTGTGCTCTATGACAGTGTCTGCAACACTGCCACCTCTGCCACTGAACTCTACACCACTCTACTCTATGTCACTGCAATCTATGCCAATGCACTCTACTCTGCACAACTCTACTCTACGCCAATGTACACTACGTCACTACACTCTCCACCACTCTTCTCTGCATCACTCCACTATGCACCACTCCACTTTATGCCATGCCCTGAACTTCATGCCACTCTACTCTGCACCACTGCACTCTATGCCACTGCACTCTACTCAGCACCTCTCTACTCTATGCCACTCTACTGCACTCTTCACCAATGCACTGTACGGCACTGACATCAGTGGGGAACATGGTGGCTGCATGCTGAGTGGCCGTCGGTACCCCGGGGGTAGTTTTGCCACAGGGTCACACCTGATGTTCCCGTCTACATTGCAACTTACATGGAGTTGCTGAGGCCAGGAATGCCTGCTGTTTGGATGGAAACGCCTGGGGTACCGGTCAGTTTTCAGGTGAAGACACGGCTTGCTTGTGGCATGCTCGGCGTTACCACTGCAGGCTCACGCTGGGAGGAGGCAACACAAAAACTACAGTGCTGCCGGTCAGCCAGCGCGTGAGCGTATGGCAGAGGCAGCACAAGTCAGGCTGCTGGCTGGAGCTTACCTCAGCCCTCAATGGTGAGATGGACAGAGGACTCTATCCGACCTATGTCACTGAGAGACATAAGGAGGGGAGATTGGAAGGAAGAGATACAGAAGCAGCGGGTAAGGACTCCCCAGCGCATGGAGAAGAGTGCTTTAATTGCCGGTAAGGCTGTGGATAGGGCTTCAAGGTACACATTGCGTACCAGGAATATTGGGGCTGGCAAGGTGGGACATGTGCCTAATTTTTCTCCTGCAGTAGTCCACAATACCGTAAAGGACGTAAGGAAGGGAAAGCGAGGTCTGCTTGGCGGGGGCACAGGGGGGTACGAGTTCTACTTGTCAGAACAGGAAATCTGGTAAGTCCCCTGCTAAAAGCTCTGGGTGGAGGGGCAAAAAATCGTTGACCCAACAGATTAAGATAACCTCCTTGCTTAAATCCTTCTTCCGAGTGTTACCAGATCTTGAGAGAGGAGAATATGTTGAAAGAGATATCTCACGGAAGAGCCCCAGAATGGAGACCCCTTTAGTAGCCCCTAAAATTACTAACTCTAACACTATGGAAATACCTGCCTTAAAAAGGTCCTCTGAAGAAGAAAGGAGCCTGGGAGGCGTATTACAAAGCATGGTCCTGGCCCCCATTAGTAATAGGTTTGAAGCCTTGGCAACGGGGGAAGTCCCGGAAACGTCGGAGGACCCCTCTTCAAGGAGTAATTTGAATGAAAAATGTGGAGAAACGCCTAAGGGGAAAGCAGAGGAATCATTGACAGGCATCCTGTTGGGGCTAATAGAAGAGATCAAAAATCGATTTGAAGTTTCGGAGGCCAATCAGGTGGGCATCCAAGCTTCATGCTCCGCGCTAGCACAGAAACTGGATGAAGTCGCTGCCCGTACCAAAGTTTTGGGTAGAGGAGGTGGTATCAATATGGCAAGATGTGGCAAAAAATTCCACCAGGATCACCATGTTGGTTAGGCAAAATCAAAATTTGAGGGAGGACCTTGAGAGGGTTGAGAATCCGTCACGAATGAACAACTTAAGATTCTTAAATATTCCTGAGGCAGGGGAAGGCGGAGATATAAAGGTCTTTATAAAAGGTCTCCTGCGTGATACAGTTTTAAAGGATAGGTTAGAAATTAATTTAGAGCAGGAGATCCAGAGAGTACATAGGGACCATTTTAAGCGGAATCTCCTACGGACTAAACCAAGGAAGATCCTGGTCAATTTCCTTTCATATGCGGTCAAGGAGACAATTCTCAGTGTGGCCCTAAGGGATGGTCCTTACATTGTTAAAGGTTTTTCTGTCATATATATGTAAGGCAACAGAGCAGAGGCAATGGGAGCTTGGTAGTAGGACGGAGGATCCTCGGAAACTCTGAGCAAATATACAACTAAAATTCCCTGCAATGGTCTGCATCATGTGGACTAACCAAATGTACAACTATCGTGCGGTGGAGGATGTGGATGCACTAATAGACCTCATCAAAAAGAAAGGAGATAATCCTTAAATTATAGTCAGTCATGAATAGTAGATATATAGTGTTAGGAATGACAGGCATGGCATATTGCGTCTGAAATTGATATAAAGGGTATAGCTTCATAACCTCCCCCCGGAGGGTAGCTCATAAGGCAATTTTATGCCTACAAGGATTGGGAGGGTTCCCCAGGGTGGGGTGATGGGAAGGTGGTGGGATGGGTGTGGTGGAGGGGCACGGGGTGGGGAACAGTGGGGGGGAAAAAATGACCTCAGTATCACCGAGTAGGTCTTTCTTATTACATCTGAGGTAGAGGGTATGAGGAGGGAACTAACTTAGACGGATGATCGCTGGTGTAGGTAAGGATATAAGCTGGATTCGAATGGTCTCAGGTCCGGAGCTAGGCAGAGGGTGGTCATGAGATATCTGGAAGATAGTCAGGCTCATATTATCATTCTACAAGAGATGCACCTGGTAGCAAGCGAGAGTAGGGAGCTATTTTGCAGGTATAGATGGATTGAGAGTTTTGTAGCATCAGATCAAGGGCAGTGTTGTAAGGGGGTTGCAATTTTAACAAGGGGGGTTCTGGGGTGGAGGTTAGGTATTCTAAAACAGATAGTTCTGGAAGGTGGGTTTTAGCCAGAATGAAATGCGCTGGCCTTGAGTTCTTATGTGTAGGATTTTACGGACCAAATGTGGATGACCCCCAGTATATTGTGGATTGGAACTGAATTTAGGGGAGGCCTTGGTCCCGCTGGTTTTGGGTGGAGATTTCAACACTCTGTTAGATCATACTTTAGACAGATTGACTCGGAGAAATGGTGCCCAGGCACCTAGGACAAGACGGGCCCTTAGAAATATGCTACAATACCTAGGGCTGGTGGACGTATGGCGGTACTTAAAAGGCCAGGTGAGGGGGTACACCTTCCATAGTAAAAAATATGGCAATTTTTCCAGGTTGGACTGTTTTTTGGTGGAAAGGGGTTTAGCGGCCAATATAAAGGAGATTAACCATCTCTCGGTGCACATCTCAGGTCATTCAGCTGTCACTATGTCATTGCAATCTCCCGGAACTAGGCACAATTTAAGGTAGACCCTAAAGCGTACTATTCTTCTGGATAATGAGGTGGTAGTCATTTCAAAAAAAGTCCACGGCCGAGAACTTCTTAGACAACATTGGTACGGCCTCCCCAGGAGTAGTACGAGATGCTTTTAAAGCATTTATCAGGGGGGTATTGAAAAGTCAGGGGTGTAGGAAGAATAGGGAGGAAAGGGCTGAATTAGCTAAATTGGAGCAAGCTGTAAGCATTTTGGAGACCATTTACAGACACAGAGTGGAAGGGAGGATAAGGAAACAGTATTAAATTAAAACAGCTTGAAGAGACACAGCTTAACTATAAAATTAAGTTGGATTCGAAGTGTAGGGAGAGGTGGCAGGCTGAAAGCTGAGGCTCTATTGGCATGGAGGGCGAGGGTAGATATGCCTAGGAACACGATAAAGTAATTGGTAGTAGGCCCCAAGGGTGATGTTATGGATAAATTTGAGGATATGCAGAGTCATATGGTCTCCCTATTCTCTACACTATATAAGGAAGAGATCTTACCGGAGCTTCATAGACTTAGACAGTGGCTGGGTGATATTGGCCTTCCTGAGCTTACAGTTGAAGGAAAAGAGTGTATGGAAGCTCCTATCACCCAGGAGGAAATTAGAAGGACTGTGTCGCGTGTTAAGAATGGAAAGGTGGCTGGTCTGGATGCTATCCCCTTGGAACTGTATAAACTCCTAAAAGAAGAAATTGTACCTGTCTGGGAGACCTTGGTTAATTTGGTGTATCAGGGAAAGACACAGATCCCTGACTCGTGGAAGGAAGCCACAATAGTTTTGATCTTAAAGCCAGCAAAGGAACCCAGGAAGGCAGACTCATATCGTCCAATCTCCCTGCTAAATGCACATTCCAAGGTATTTACAAGTATTTTGGCAGGGAGATTGGCTAAACTTGCCCCTCAGCTTATACACCCAGACCAGAAGGGCTTTGTCCCGGGGAGGCATATTCACAAACTTACTGGCAGCTGATTGGTAGTACAGATCTTGCCACGACTCTGTCGATCCCCTTGGCTGTAGCCACGTTAGATGCAGCCAAGGCGTTTGACCGCATCTGCTTGGCCTATTTGTGGGAGGTGTTGGCGATACTGGGTTTTAGTACCTTTTTTATCGCAACATTAAAGGGGCTGGATGAGCACTCAACAGCTAGGATCCTCCTTAACGGTTCGCTTACAAGGAGTTTTGCTGTTACTTTGGGCACCCGGCAGGGTTGCCCCCTTTCTCCACTACTGTTTGACATATATATTCGTCTCAATTATAAAAATAAAATTGCATTGTATGCAGACGATTAAATATTCATCTCAGATCCTGTCCGCTCAATTTCCAGGGTGGAAATTTTAGTGAAGGAATTCGGGGCACTATTGGGGTATTTAGTAATCAACACAAAGTTGGACGTGATGAGTTGGAATGTAACAGATTGGGAGGGAGAAGTACAAGCTGAGTTTAGGTACCTCGGTATTACAATTTTAAATCCATTAGAGGCAATTCTGCAGTATAACTTGGGGAGGGAAGCCAAAGAGTTGATGCTTTGCTTGCCAAATGGAAGAACCTCCCCCTGACAATATTCGTGAGAATACATTCGATCAAGATGGAGATACTTCCAAAGTTGACTTACCTTTTTAATTGTACACAATTGACATTCCCAAGATCTGCAATAGACAAGATACAGGGAAAAATAGTAAGCTTCACTTGGGCATCTAGAGGAGCTCGGCTTGCATGGAAAAAACTGAGGCGTAGACTTGAGAATGGTGGTTTAGCTCTCCCAGACCTGAATTTGTACTGCATAGCTTTCCAGTTTAAAAACTGCAGGGTGCTCTTAGGTAAGCCAGGGGCCTCAACTTGGGGAGGTGTGCTGGAAGAGATGGTAAGGGAGTGGGACCCCGGAGGTTTTTTGTATATGTTTGGGGCAAGGACATTTTTCAATAAAGTCCGGTTGAAGGTTCTAAAGGCAGCATTGACCCTTTGGGTTGGAGTCAGAAGGATTTTGGGTATGGGTTACTTTTCAGATTTCTCCCCGATCTGGGATTCTCCAGGCACCCCAGAGTGTCTTAAAGATGGGCTGAGTCTCCCACTACAGAGAGCTGGGATAGAAGTCTGGGGGGAATTGTTACCCATGCAGGGTATATTACCCTGGGAAGTACTAGCGGCCAAGACTGGCAAATCCCTTTCCAGATTCAATTATCTCCAGTTGTCTTCTTGGGTTGTAGCCAATGCACAGGAGATTGGGGGTGCGTGGGAATTCGAGTCAGATCTGCAGGATGGGTCCCCTAGGAATAAGGAGGTCGCTTTGTGGTACTGGAAGCTGCATGATGCTGAGGACAGGAAACTGAAGGCACCGTAATCTGTATGGGAAGGAGTCATTCAGGGGACTGAGCTCCAAACAGTATAGCAAACCTCCTTAAAACCACACTATTCAGTGGTAAAACCTGCTAATCTTAAGCGCAACCATTTTTTTTTTACTATCAACAGACTATATTGGACACCTCAAAAGATAGCGAAGTTTGTACAAGAGCCGACTCCCAGATGCCGTAGGTGAGGTCTTTTAAGAGCTGACGACCAACACATTTTTTTCATGTGTCCAGAGATTAAGGCCGATTGGCAAGAGGTGGAGAATGTGGTTAATGATATCTTAGCAGCGAATATAATGCTAAGCTTAACACTGGTTTTAATGGGAGTGGAAAGCTGCTCCAGCCAACCTCTGACAAGACAACAGAGGGCTTTGTTGTTCTATCTTATGCTCTTAGCCAGGAGGGAGATCTGTAAGCACTGGACGGACCCATTACCTCCTAGAGCGATGGGCTGGCTCCAGGCCGTAAGATGTATATGCCGAATGGATATTGGTTGTAGACCCGGTGGGGCCAATCGAAGTAAGATGTGGGTTGATTTCCAAAGATGGAGTGGAATTAGGATCGAGATAATAACTTAAAGATTGGTCCTATGATTACACTGGGGCGCAGCCAGAAACTGAGTAACTGGTTTGACTGGAGCAGCAGGGCCAGCGAAAGTATGCAACAGGCCTGAGGTCGGGACAGTAATCACAGAAATGGCCTGGTTTTGCTGACAATGGTGATATGAGGACAAAAAAAAAACAATACACTCTACGCCACTACACTCTACGCCACTCTACTCTGAATTGCTCCACTCTACGCAAATCCACTCGAATCTACTCTGCACCACTGCACTTTACGACACTGCACTGCATGGCAGTCTTCTCTATGCCACTGCACTGTACATCACTTCACTCTACTCTGAACCAATCTACGCTGTGCCCTGCACTCTACGCCACTCTATTCCACTCTGTGCTTCTCCTTTATACGCCACTCCACTCTTTGCCACTGCAATCTACTGTGTGCCACTCCACTCTTCACCACTCTACTCTATGCCCATGCACTCTACACCACTTTACTCAAAACAAATACAGAGTATGCCACTACACTCTACTCTGTAACACTACTCTATGCCACTGCATTCTATTCCACTGTACTGTACTCTATTGCACTCTATGTCACTGAATTCCACGCCACTCTTTTTACTCTGCACCACTGATCTCTATGCCACTTCACTTTGCACCATTCTGCCCTCTACTTCAATGCACTCTATGACACTCTGCTCTGCAACACTGCACTCTCCGCCACTGAACTCTATGCCACTCTACTCTGTGCCACTGCACTCTATGCCACTGCACTCTATGCTGCTGCACCACTCTATGCCAATGCACACTATGCCACTGCACTCTATGCCACCCCACTCTATCACTCTACTCTGCACCTCTCTACTCTATGCCAATGCACTTCCCACTGCTATGCACCACTGCACTCTTCCCCACTGCACTCTACACCACTCCAGACTAGACCACTCCACTCTGCACCACTCCACTCTATGCCAGTGCACTCTACACCCCTACTCTATGCCACTCCACTCTACCCTGCACCACTCCACTCTACGCCACTTCACTCTACTCTGAAACAATCTACTGTTCGCCACTGCACTCTATGCCATTCCACTCTATGCCACTCTACGCTGCACCACTCTATGCCACTCTACTCTGCACCACTCTACTCTAAACCACAGCACTCTACGCCAATGTACTCTATATCACTTTACTCAAAACCAATGCACTCTACGTCACTGACCTCTACGCCAACTACTCTGCCCCACTGCACTCTATGCCACTATACACTAATCTGCAACACTCTATGCCCCTGCACTCTATGCCACTGCATGCTACACCACTCTACATCATTGCGCTCTACATCACTGCTCTCTATGCCACTCTATTCTACTCTGCACCACTGTACTGTGCGTCACTGCTCTCTACTGCACTCTACGCCACTGCACTATGTGCCAATGCACTTTACGACACTCTACTCTCCAAGACTGCACTCTCGGCCACTGAACTCTACACTAAGCAACACCACTGCATTCTGTATCACTGCACTCTACTCTGCACCACTCAACTATTTTCCACTCTACTGCACTCTATGCCAATGCACTTCATGCCACTACACTCTACGACACTACACTCTATGCCACTACACTCTATGCCACTCTGATCTACTCTGCACCAATGCACTACATGCCACTGCACTCTATGCCACTCTACTCTACACTTCTGCATGCTATACTACATCACTCCACTCTACCCTGCACCACTTCACTTTTCTCTGAAACAATCTTGTCTATGCCACTGCACTCTACGTCACTGCACTCTGTGCCACTCCACCCTGCGCCACTCCACTCTACTCCATTGCACTCTACGCCACTGCAATCTATGCTGCGCCACTCCACTCTACTCTACACCAATCTACTCAATGCCACTCTACGTCACTGCACTCTATGCCAATGCATTCTACAGCACTTTCCTCAAAACCAACGCCCACTAACCTAATGTACTCTGCACCACTGTATGTATGCAACTTCACTCTAGGCCACTCTACTCCACTCGACAACACTCCACTCTATGATGCTCTTCCCCATTAAACTCTACTCCACTCTGACACTCTACTCCACTCTATGCCACTGTACAACACTATTCCACTGTACAACGCTCTACACAACTCCCTCTATGCCACTCCATGCCACTTTACTCCAACCTATTCTATGACACACTATATCACTCTACTCCACTCCACTACTCCACTCCACTACATGCCACTCTATGCCACTCCACTCTATGCCACTCTACTCCTCAACACTCTACTCCACTCTACGCATCCTTTACGCCACTCCACTCTACATTACACCACTCCACAACACTCTATGCCACTCCACTCTACAACACTCTACTCCACTCTACTGCACTCTGACACTACACTACTCCACTCTACGACACTCAACTTGAACGATACTCTACTCCACTCTACGATAGTCAAGTCTTTAACACGCCACTCCACTCCACTCTATGCCTTTCACTCTATGACCCTCTACTCCCTTTACAAACCTCTACACCACTCCATGACACTCCACTTCACTCCACTCCATGCTACTCAACTCTACTCTACACCATTCCACACCACTCCTGACTCGCTACGCCACTCCATTCTACTCCACTAGACTCTACTTTATGGCACTCCGCTCCACGCCACTCTCCTTTATGCCACTAACTTTTAGGCATTCTGAACAGCAGCAACACTGGTGTACAAAATGACTAAAACGTATTGGCAAAGCAAATAGCTCTTGCATAGGTACGACCTATTGGCTTTACCAATACTTGTTAGACTTTGACTTCCTAGGTTGTCTAGTTTGTTTTGGTATCAGCCCACAGAGTTTATTTTATTTTTAGATTTTCTGTTGCAGTTTTAGCTTGAATTGGTGATGGAGAAAAAGTAGTCCTTATGTCAGTATTTTTTGTTTCCCTTTTATATTGGCAGCATGATTTATTTTATTTTAGGCAAGGGAAAACAATTGTTTTGTCACTATTCTGGTGACATTCCCCTTCTGCTTCCGTGAAATGTAGAGCAGCAGCAATGGCTGTCTTCCTGTGCTCTCCACTCCTGCTCGTGCCAAGTGATTTTTTGCTGCTCTCACTCCTCTGAGCTTTAGGGTGACAGTCGCATCTTGTCTACTTGCACCCAACACACGCGACACCGTGGCTCTCGACTGCAGTGGCAGCAGAACGACGCTGCTAATGTGTGCATGACCCCAGGGGCATAGCTTGGTCAATAAGATGGGGGGGGTTGGGGCTGAGCTTATTATTTTCCAACAATAACACTGTTTAAAATACATGAAATGAGAAGCAGGGCAGGAGGGGGGCTTAAGGAGGAGTACGGATTGTGAGGGGTACTTAACACTCAATATTTTGTAAAATAACAACTTTTTAGACCTTTAAAACAGCCGACAGTGTGTGTGTTTTTGTTTGCATGTATATTTAAAAAATCCCAAGTGAAATCCGACAAATACGTCACCATACCAGACTTTAACCACCTGTCCCCAACTATTTACAGAATATATTTATTGGGGGGGGGGGGGGGTGTAGCTGCGCCCATGCATGCCCCTTGCTCCCGACCAATACCCTCCCAGAGTGTGTTGCCTGCTGCATGCTGCCCAAGGCTTTCCTGGAGGCCAGAGCAATGTGGAGATGTTGGGCTATTTAACACTGAATGAGTCCAGTCCAGCTCATTCAGTATTCAATTTCCCAGCATCTCCTGCTTTTCCTCAGTCTTTACTCTCTCATTCCCTGCTGCTTGTGCTGGGATTTTTCTTCACATTTGGGGTCTTTCCTGCCTGTTCCATCAACCTTCTCTGCTGCCAGTTCATCCTCTACTGTCAGTCTTTAAAGTTTGAAACTTTGAGACAGTAATAGCTTTGCTTTGGCTACTTGTGGCCAGTGCAATTTTTCTCCTTCTGTTGTAGCTGGATTATACAGGCCCTGTTTTTGAGTGTAATCAGAAGAAGAGCAATCAATTGTTGACAGGTCGAGAATGGCCATTTGTGCAGAATTTGTTATTTTGTAGTCCATACCGGTTGTATAGTTAATTAACTTTATACCAGGT
Organism: Calotriton arnoldi; assembly: GCA_963921515.1. Classification (NCBI taxonomy): domain Eukaryota; kingdom Metazoa; phylum Chordata; class Amphibia; order Caudata; family Salamandridae; genus Calotriton; species Calotriton arnoldi. Next base: position 461,701 of record CAWUFW010010765.1, on the reverse strand, counting down.
TGGATTGTTTGAGTCTTTTGTTTTGAGACATTATTTGACTTTTGGGGCTTCTTTTCCTCCATCCTGCCATGGGATGTTCTTCCAGTTGCATAAATGCTTTGATTCATTAGCTGCAATATGGTGGGCAATCCGAGTCAGTTTGCACTTTTCAGTTAAGTGGCAAGAGCATGGTGATATTGCTATTATCTAGTTTGTGATCAATGAACATTAGAATCATGCTAAAGTTGCAATGTAGTGCTAAATCTAGCTGGTGGCTGTAGGGCAAAGGAACATGTGCAGTTACATCAATATGTCTGGAAAATTCACCTTTGACTTGGGAACTTTTGCACTTGATCACTACAAGGAGGAGGGGGGAGCAAAGGGTAGGCGCCTGGATACTGCCTCCAAGGCTCGAGGGCAGTCCTGAAACAGCATTAGCTGGTGGCTACGTGGTAACGGGGAAGAGGTGGCTCGTGGCTGGTGGGTGGCACTTTGGTACCCTTGTCATATTTGGGACCGTTTGGCCTCCCACAGTACTTCCTGACCAACATCTGCTTCCGATCTTGGCAGCATGTCAAGGCAATAGTGCTTAGTGAATGTATGAGTGTCTGTAAAATACATTTTCACAAGAGTGTCCAACTGCAGCCACCCAGAAGAAAGCCAAGCAAGACGTAATACTGCAGGGAACGTCCTCATTTGATATTTCGCCGCCTTGTAGGAATTGCCAGAAGTGAATGAGTCTGATCTTTGTTGCAGAAGTCTTTCGTTCTATGTAAAACTTCAAACGCTTGACTTCTACCTAATGTAAATCCCGCTCTGTTGAAACAAGGGTTGTAAAGGAAAATCTGCAACGGATCTTCTCATTGAGCTGAAATGACATAGCGTCTTCAGGAGGAGTTATAACTTTATCTTGGTAACTTTATCTTTACTGATAAAGTCCTCACTGAATTAGATTAAGGGAGTCTGAACAGGGAAATCCGGGCTCTCCCCAGCATGCCTCGTAGAAGTCACTGTGATAAGGAACTCTTTCGGGAACTTGGCTTGGCTGGCCACAATGGCGGACATGTCAGGCGAGCTCTCCTGAACCGTCTCTGTCTAATCCACCACATTTATCCGCCATTGGATGATTATTGCATCCGGTGGGAGCGGAGAAGCTCTGTAGGACAAAGGGATGTCGCTTCGTTGCAGCAGGATATGACTCTCTGCCTACATTAAGGCTGCATCTCTGGGCCTGGGGGCGGGCCAGGGGAGCTTGCCTGGCCCGTGCCCCTCGCATCTGAGCCGGGATGAACCATCGGCAGGACAGGTGAGCAGGAATATTGGCGGGTGGACTGAAGGGGGGACCACTTCTGGACACCAACACCCTGCTCTGGGCTGTCTTGGAGGTGCGGCCTGGTCCGCATTGCTGGGCTGAGAATCACCCTCTTTTTCCCCGCGGTGATGGCTCTGCGCCCTTGCCGTGCCACTGCTGGACTGTGACTGTTAAGAGGTCACCGGGCTGAGACTGAGCTTGTTGCCTTAGTCTGTATTTCCACCCTCTTGGAGGGGCCCCAGGAGGGCCTGACGGACATTAGCCGTGCCTCTCCACTGCTCCTTTGTGTGGATTGTACTCGCTGAAGCCTGCCGCTCAGCCCTGGGGGATTTCCCTTCCTGCCTGCTCCATGCAATCCCTGCCCTTGTGGGGCTCCACCTCTGCCACCTCAGGACTTGTCACTCTCTGGGACACACATTGTGGACTTATCATGATGCTGCATCTCACTAGTTTCACCTGACCCAACTGAACCACCGCCTCTGCCCATGGCCCGAGGGACCTGGAACATGTGATCCCCCACATTCAGGCCTTTGCAATATCTCTCCACCCACGGAGCAGCATTGCAGGCCCCAGTGACCCTTCCAGGGACAAAGTTTGGCACTGGATTGGTCCCCTGCACTGGGCGGGCCCAAATCATGCTTGGTGGAACCAACACTGTCCTGTTCTCGAGGCCTCTGTTAACTGGGATTTAGCAGGCAACTCGGGGGTAGGGCTGCTCATGCTACGCTGCTTTAGGGTGGATTACATAAGCATTCGCAGACGCAATTGGGCCCATATCGCCCCCTTTTCAGTTCACTTCACCATTCTCAGCGCCTACTCTTCACAATGGGCACACCAAGACCCACACAATGGGACCTCAATCTCCATGACCAATGGAGTCTACTGCCTTGCCAGGCACCTCCTCTTCAGACCTGGACAAACCCAACACTATCCTGAAATCCATTGAGACTTCTTGGATCCCTTTGGAGGCTAAAGTGAAAGCAATAGTCATCAATGTAAATATGGTATGTTATGACCATCAGAAACTAACAGACCAGGTCACTGAGTCCGAAAACAAATCTCACCGATTTGCATCCCTAAACAACTGATCTCCAAAGGCACCTTGGAGACTTTAATGAGAGACTCCGATTCTTGGAGGGCAGGGCAGAGGATGAGGAGGGTCGCTCCAGCCTCAGCAGCATTCGCGTTGTGTATGTCCCGGAGGGCTGTGAGGGACGCAGCATGGTTGATGTTTTGGAATAAAGGCTCAAAGAACTGGTCTCCGCACAGATTTCACTCTGTATGTTTCTGTAGCGAGAGTCCATCGGGTGCCTGCCCGCCCACCTCCCCCCTCCGGGTGCCCCTCCATGCCCAGTGGGGGCCAGGATCCTTTGTTATAAAGACAGGGGCACTATGCTTAAACTACCTAGACAATCTGATCCCCTCCTTAATGAAAATCATTGTATCCTCATCTTCCCAGATTGCACACTGGCCGTCTAGCACTAGAGGTCTTTAATTCTAAGAGTCAAACGGAAGTTGTGACCTATTTTTCGCTCTGCCTGACCTCCCCCTGCTGGTAGCGGGGACCCCCTGTGGATGGCAGTAACCCCCGCCTCCTCCTTGTAATGGGATTAGAGGAGAGAGATTAGCACCCCCCCCCCACCTGGGTTCCTCTGCCATTTTCCTCTCTCCAACTCCATGGATACAATTTGTTGAAGGATTGGGGTACGCTGGCATGCCCTCTTAAGGACTTCTCCTCTGCATGCTGGTCCCTCTGCAAGCCTCTGGGGACTGCTCATCGGGACCCATTGTCAGCCAGCCTTTACTCTTAGCTGGACAGCCCTCTTCCCCCTACGATGGTCCCTCATCCCTGAGAGCCTCGTCCACATATTCACCATGTCATGTTTTCTTTCCAGCCCTATTCTTACAGTGGGTATTTTCTTAACAGGTTTGGACAATCGGCTTGCTGTCCAATGTATTTACTTTGAATTCTGTAATGTTCATTACTTCCCTAGTTACCGTCACAATGGAGCCAGCAACTTCCACTTCCCTATCCACCCCACCCTGGGGTCCCTGGCACTCTACTGGGCATTGGATCCAGGCCCCCATGTGGGAATTAGTGGGTGTGACACAGGTTCGACAGCGACTCACACTCAGACATATGAAATAATTTCCTGGAATATTAAAGAGATGCGGACACCAGCCGGGTGATATTACATCCAATCTTTTATCAAATGCTAAAAGGTCCATGTTCCGCTACTGCAAGAATCCCATAATATGCAATCAGAGGGTAATAGACTCCAGAAGAGGTGATGGGATCAGTTACTTCACCCAAGTCAATCAGGCTTTAGAGCCTGGTATAGTACAGAAACTGCTCTAGCCGAGGTATCAGAATATATTAGAGGAACACCCTGGATGTGGGAAGAGTAGCCGTACTAATCATGTTAGACCTGTCGGCAGCTTTCGACACGGTGCCCCATGCGCTGCTGCTAGACTGTCCCCAGGACATCAGAGTATCAGGGCAGGCACTGAACTGGCTAACGTCATTTTTAGAAAACAGAAGCCAGCAAGTCTGATCCCCCATGCTCGGCCAGCCCACATGAAGTGGATACAGGTGTCCCCCAGGGCTCGGCCTAGAGCCCCACCCTTTTTAATTTATATCTTACTCCTCTGGCTCAACTAGCAGAAGAACTGGGAGCAAAAGTGATCTCCTATGCGGATGACACACAACTGCTCTTCTCCTGGAACAAGGGAGCTGAGCAGAAGGGTACACACATTAAAACTTGCCTAACCGCAGTTTTTCACTGGTTAGCAAAGGCTCAACTCAAATGTAATGAGGAAAAAAATCTAAAATTTGCTTCTTTGGGACGTTCCCACCTCATTTCTGGCAAACCTTCTGGCCAGACGATGCCTCCCCCCCCCCCAGGACCCCAAAAAGATTCAGTAAAAAGTTTAGGGATCACATTTGGTAATAGGCTGTCCTTCAGTCCCCAAGTAAAAAGGTTGGTAGGCATCTGCTTTGGGATTATGAGATCCTTCAAGAAATTCCTACCCCTTCTATCATTTTCTGCAAAGAAAACAGTCATTCAGGCGTTGATTACATCCAGAATTGACTATTGTAACGCCCTATATTTGGGCTTAACTGAGTACCTAATGGATAAACTTCAAGTGATCCGGAATGCAGCTTCTCGACTTCTGCTAAATGTTCTGAGGAGTACTCATATCAGTTCTCACCTGCGGGGACTCCATTGGTTGCCCATCAGAGAGAGAGATTCAAATGTAAGGCCTTGGTATTGGTACATGATGCTTTGTATCATACAGGACCTGTTTACCTTAGAACCAGACTCAGCTTCTACAACCCTACAAGACAGCTTAGATCCACCAATACATTTCTGGCAGGCATCCCAAAGATTTAGCGACAAAGAACAGGAGGTAGATGGCTAGCTTTTCTGGGTTTGACAGCATGGAATCAGCTCCTGTTGGAGCTGCGTTCCATGAGTAATCCAGTGCTATTTAAAAAGAAACTGAAAACCTGGTTCTTTGTGCATGCCTAACTCCTCACCGTCGACCTTTCTGCTACTTCTGTGCCGAGACACTCCTTGGAGTACCTGTGAACACTATAAATAGCCTATCATATCATAACTACTCTGCTTAGGAGTACCATGATTTGGGTTAGGACGGGAGCACCTCTGAATGTTCTATTGATCACAGTTGACCCAGAAGGCCAGTGTGTTTTACTTCAGACTAGATTAGATAGCTCTACCTTATCATGGACAGTATATACGCCCCTATCACAGACCGGCCCAACTTCCTACATTGCCTCTCCTTCCACTTTGCAAAATTGACTCATATCCCATGGGTATCGGGGGTGAATTCAATTATGTCTTGGACACCTCCCTAGACTAATAACACACCCCCGGCGCTCCCACTGTGCTTAATGCCCTCAGCCTGACCTTGTGACTCCACCAATGGTCCCAACAAAACGTTTGGAGACTCCATAATCCTGTGGTTAAAGCCTACTATTTTTATTCCCCTGCCCACAATTTGCATGCCTGCATAAATAGAGTTATATGCTCAGCTGTGCTATGTCTCTTTATCTCTTACCCGGATTACCTGGGTAGGGATTTATAAGACCACAATCCCCGCTATTAGGTCTGACATGGGGTAGAACCCTCTCCCCTGTTTCCACCTGGAGCTTACAACCCTTGTCTCTGGAAGACCTGGTCTTTAAAGACACACTGGTCGATCATATTTCTGCATATGTTGAGCACAATGACAGGTTTGCCTCCTCCACAGATGTGGAATGGGAAACTTTCAAAGAGGTCATCAGGGGGTAATGTATCCACTCTTCCTTTTGCGAATGGAAGGCCCTAGCTTGAGAGCTAGATAGGGTTGTACAAGCCTATATAGACACTGAAAGACAAGTTGTTGATGACCAAATATTCAGACCCAGCATTTCTCAACTGCATGAGGAGGTCAGATTGATGGAACGGCTGTTTTGCCTATATTACTCAGCTTACACTGCAAAAGCAGATTCACAGGGTGATAGATCTGGCCACCTTCTGGCCTGGTTGGTCAGTAAAGTATCTAGACAACCCCCATTTATGTCGCTGCACCATCTGGATGGCATTATGCTTCACTCACAATGTGGCATCTATGATGCCTTTGTAACATTTTACAAGGCTTTATATCTTCCTCCTCCAGAGGTCCCAAAAGCTGAAATACAGTCTTTCCTGAAGGTTATTTCTCATCCCAGACTAACCACGTTTGAATATGAGGAAATAGATGAACCTACGCCTGAGACCAACGGCCTTCTAGTGGAATTTTATAAAAAGTTTGCAGGCTTTCTTGGGCCGCAGCTGGTCAAGCTATATGAAGCACCGCTTGAAGCTGAATGCCTCTCCACAACCCTTCGTGAGGCCTCATTGGTTTCCTAACTCAAGCCTGGAAGGGACCCCAGGATCCCAGCATCCTACCACCCATTAGCTGTTTTAAATATTTGAATATAGACTATAAAATTATAACTAAGAGTTTGACCAATCGCATCCAGCTAGCACTTCCTTGTCTGATACATGCTAACCAATGTAGATTTGTCGCTGGCAGAAATACTTCCCTAAAGCAAACACAAGGTGATGATGGACGGAGCACTGAAACTTTTCAGACACTTACCCCCAGTCACAGATCTGGGTTGAATCCATCATCGTTCTTTAGCTCTCTTTGCCACCCCAGTTCATACCCAGCTAAATGCAAATCAGTCTTGACCATGTGCCTCATGGGAACAGTCCAGCCTGAACTGCCAAACCAGGTCTTCCCTGGACCAGAAACAAGCATCTTGGGACTGGTTTCGGGGTAACACACCTCATCAGCCAGGCTAGCTTGAATCCAGTGGCAAAGTGAGCAAGGGACCCACGTCTGGGCATACCCTGCCAACTTAGGGCGAACAAAGCAAACACAAAGACATGATGGACGGAGCACTAAACTTTTCAGACACTCACCCTCAGTCACAGATTCGGGTTGAATCCATCATTGTTCTTTAGCTCGCTTTGCCACTCCAGTTCAGACCCATGCTAAATGCCAGGTCTTCCCTGGACCAGAAACAAGCATCCAGGGACCGGTTTCGGGGTAACACCCCTCATCAGCCAGGCTAGCTTGAATCCAGTGGGTATGCCCAGACGTGGGTCCCTTGCTCACTTTGCCACTGGATTCAAGCTAGCCTGTGTGATGAGGGGTGTTACTCTGAACTGGGGTGGCGAAGTGAGCTAAAAAAAAGATGATGGATTCAACTCAGATCTGTGACTGGGGGTGAGTGTCTGAAATGTTTCAGCGCTCCATCCATCATCTCCTTGTGTTTGCAGAAATACTTCCCTAAGCATTCGACAGCTCTATAGAATTACGGAAGTTGCACAGACTCACTGGCCTAGAGAAGGCATTTGATTCATTAGGCTGGATGACCTGTTTAGCGCCCTGACCAGATTTGGCTTTGAAAATCACACCATCAAGTTGATCCAACTGTTGTACTCGGGAATGCAGCCATTCCATGCCGAACAGGACTTCCTAAAAGGTAACCTTATCGCTGCGGTGACATCCCTCTTGGGCCTTGCTGCCTTTGCTCAGGGAGTGCTCAGGGAGACTTGGAGCTCCTAGTTTTGAGTTCTATTATCTCACAGCCTAGCTGCAGAGGCTAGCCCATTTGCTTGCTGTCTGATCATTTCCTTGAAGATATATGCGTTCTCGATTCATCCCCTCGATGGGACTGCTGTATTGGCCCTGACGGCCTGGGTGCCCGCCCTATGAATGACCACACCCACCTGATACCGGTGGCTTTGAAATGCATAGCTAGAGATCGCTAGTTACCAGGAGTCTACACCCCTGTGTCCCTACTGTACCTCTCCTAGGCCTTCCTAAAGGGCCCGGATGGCTCACTAGGCACAAGATAGAGCCTTGGGACCAGGCTGGACTCTCCACTTTGGACGATCTCTTCCAGGGAACCCAGCTCATGTCTTTTGAGGTTGTCATGGAGCAATTTGAACTTTATGCAGGTCAGTTTCTTCTGTATGGCTTTCTATGTCGCATCCTACAGGACACATGGCAAGTGGAGGATTTAACGCCAGGGAAGAGGATGTGGCATAATGGCCTGAGCTGCTGACTTTGGAACTAGGGAACCGAGTTCGAGTCTCAGCATTGGCTCAACATCCTGTGATTCTGGACAAATCACCTAATCTCCCCATGTCTGCAAAAAATGAATGTGTCCTTGTTTAATGTAACTGGAGCTCATGTAAGGCGCTCCAATACCTTCGGGTCGAGTTTACGCTATATAAAACTGAAAAAAAATAGCCAGCAATCCACCATTTCATAAATTCCTTATGCCTTTCTAGGCAGGTCAGCGAAGCTTCTTTTGCCCGCATCTTTGACAGCACTTGTTAGAAATGGGGGTCTCTAGTTGGCAATGGCTGGCCACTGTCCAAGTAGGGACCCTTCTTCCTAAGTCAGAGTGAGAGGGCTACCCTCTTTAATACCCCTGCTCAACCCTGTGGTAACGTAGCACGAGCAGGTAGGCTTATCTCAGAGGCAGTGTGTGAAGCATTTATGACCATAAACAGTAACACAGTGAGGCACACTACAAAGGGACACCACACAAGTAGTTATAAAAAATAAGGGGCATATTAGCAAGACCCACGTTAAAATTATCGCCGTTTTAGCGGCAGGAAACTGCCGCTAAAACGGCGATAATGGGCTTGCTAATATGCGCTATAGAATTCCAATAGAAGCTCAGGTTAGATGTGCAGGACATCTAACCTGGGCTTCTATTGGAATTCCATAACGCATATTAGCAAGTCCATTATCGCCGTTTTAGCGGCAGTTTCCTGCCGCTAAAACGGCGATAATTTTAACGTGGGTCTTGCTAATATGCCCCTAAGTATCTTTATATATATGGAGACTTATCACAAGACCAATAACTGTAAAAGCCACAATACTGTCAAAAATAGGATTACTGTTGAAGGACTGTCAAAAATAGTTCAAGGGTTGCAAAAATAACGTTCAAATTCAAAGCAGTGGTCTCTGCGACCCTTTCTCTCACAAAGTACCTGGAGTTCAGTAGCAAAACCAACAAAATGTCGCAAAGAAGTGGTAGCGATGATTTTCCTGACGCGAGGCCGGCGATGCGTTAAAACCTTGCCGCAAGGGAGGATGATGCGCCGATCTGCTGATGCGTGCGGAGACGATGCGACCAACTTCTGCACGCTAGGCCGCCGATGCGATGACTTTCTTGCCGCGAGGGAGAAGTCGATGCGACGATCCTGTTCCGTTGTGCGATTGTGTTGCGATGCGAAGAAAAGACGCTCCGCGAGGGAGCGACGAAATCCGGTGCGATGCGATCAAAATGGCGGACGCACGGCATCCGCAATGCGATGTCTTGAAGCGATGATTTCTTTAGGGGTTGCGAGCGCGCGGCGACAGCAGCGCGATGATTTTTCCAGCGCGTTTTGGCTGCAGCGGCTCGCAAAGGGGCGTTAGCGATGGTTTCGTGTTGCGAGCACTTAGCGGCAGCAGCGCGATGATTTTTCCAGCGCTCTCGACTGCAGCGGCTCGCAAACGTGCGTTAGCGACGATTTCCAGCATTCTTTTCTCTGAAGCAAACTAGAGGCCCTGGAACTCACAGGAGCCTCATCAGCAGATAGCAATCCTCGCAGGGAGGAAGCAGGAGGTTGGTGGTGGAGTCTGATGTGCCTGAGACTCCAGCAGGAGGCTAGCTCTTTTCCTAGCCCTTGGGTAATTGCTGTAACAAAAATAAAAGTTCTCTCAAAAGTCCTTTTCCCTCTTCTTCAAGGCCCAGTGGTCACTGCTGCAGGCCAGTGCAAAGAACAACACACAAGGACAGTCACTTCCTGCAGATTCCTCCAGTGGCACGGGCAGAGGTTCCTCTCCAGATCCAAGGGCAATACAAATTGTAGGGGTTTGAGCACAGATATTTATACCCCAAAAGTCTTTGTTCTCAGAAGCTACAAGTCACTGAACCCAGCTAGAACCAGTTCTGCTCAGTCCTGGAGCACTTTGTTTACCAGGCTGCATCCTTCCTTTCAGAAAGAGGGGGTCTGCTATCAGACACACAGTGGGAGGTGGAGCCAGCATTCACCTTGCCAGGCACAGCCCTATTCAGGTCAAGGAGCCACCCCTCCCCATACTCTAAATGCAGATCTCTCTATTCAACCCAGGTCTGACTCAGCCTGCCCTGTCCCTCCAAAACCAGACAGCCAATACACATAACAGCAGAGCACACTGGAAGGCTTAGGCAAGAAACTACCTACTTTCTAAAAGTGGTATTTTCAAACACAGAATATAAAAATAAACTTCACTAAAAGATGTATTTTAATATTCTGAGCTCAGGCATACTAAATTCGTTTTTCTACCATGTTCCCGGGGTCAGTTAGGACTATAGGATGTAATAGTCAAACTGCCCATTCTAGCCTATGAGGAACAGGTAGCCTTACAGTAGTGAAAAACAGAAATTGGGTGTAATTCACTACCAGGACATGCTACACACACCAAGGCATGTCCTACCTTACACATACAATGCACCCTACCATAGGGGTGACTTACATGATGCCAAGGGAAGGTTCAGGGGCTGGGAAGTGGGTGCACTTCACAGCCAAGATGGCAGTTCTGGACTGCACACAGACACTGCAGTGGCAGGTCTGAGACACACTTTACAAGCTGCTTCTGTGGGTGGCACAAATCAGTGCTGCAGGCCCACCAGCAGCATTTGGTTTACCAGCCCTGGGCACACACAGGCCACACTACTAGGGACTAACAGATAAACCAAATAAGCCAATCAGGGATATACCAATTCACATAGACATATTTACAAAGGGAGAGCATATGCACGTTAGCACTGAACAGCAGTGGTAAAGTGCCCAGAGTCATAAAACCAACAAAAACAGGTCAGCAAAAATACAGGAGGCAGGCAAAAAGTTTAGGGGTGACCCTGCAAAAAGGGCCATTTCCAACAGCACTTCACGGCCTAGCTGGGGTGGGACTATGTCCCCCAGCACACCACGGAGGAGGAGGAGCTGGCAAGCTGACAACGCGCTTCAAAAGCGCCTGATATCTCCCGCGGTGCAGGACACCTTTCTAGGCAGGTCAGTGAACCTGCTTTTTCCCGGATCTTTGACTGCACTTACCAGCCTATCTGGGGTGGAACTACGTCCCCCACCACACCACGGAGGAGGAGGGGCCGGCAGGCTGACAACATGCTTCAAAAGCGCCCGATATTTTCCTTGGGACATGCGCAGGACAGGCCTAGGCATGTGCCCGGGTGAAGACCGGTCCAAGACGGGCCTGTCTTAGCCCTTCACAGACCGGAGGAGGCTGGGCTGAGCCACCCTATTTGGCTCCAACTTGAAAGGTATCTATATCTAAGCATCTCTTTACCAATCTACAGCACCATCTTTAGTGACCATAAAGCCTCAGACTGGGGAAGAAATTTCCAGAGGGGGGAGGGGCTTGCCCGTTACACCTGCTAACAAATTCACTTCCATTGACCGCATGCTCAAGAGGGCGATAAGGGTAGTATTGTCTGAGATTGCTCTCTCAGAAAGGAGATCATCCCTGAACCTTAATTCCCCTATAGCCCCTCCTCCCCTAATTATGGAATCTATCCCTGAATCTCAGGTGATGTCCCCATTACTTCAAGATGTATCCCATAAATCTAAAACCATTTCAGGAACTTCTCGCCAGCCTTGCCTAAGAGATCTCTTCCCACTGGATGATAACCCTGCACTTGTGATGCCTACTTTGAAAGGCAAAATGGTATCGCACCTGAAACAACAGAGGAAGAGAATGAAAGCTGTTGTCTCACACTCTCTCTCTATTAGTCACTCAGCCTCACTAATTACCAGCCCCACAAAGCACTGACCAGTGTTCCTAGCAAGCCGTGCAAACGTCAAGTGAGGTTGCCCTGGGGGTTACTATAACCTTTATAATGAAGATAATAAAGTCGTGAGTTAATCATTTTAAAGAGATCCTAACAATGGAACTTGCTCAATTAACGGCTCGACTAGATAATTTGGACTTACAGATAAATGCTTTAAAGAACCCGACACTTCCAGCTGAAAGAGGTAGCCCTCCTTCATCTTCAGCTACTGTTCTTATGCCTACTCAACCCACTCAACCGCCACAGACACAGGTTAAACCTCTCCTTGCTTGTCAAATTACCCCAATGCCTAAAACTACTTTTGGCGATTGTGGGCCCTGACAGGTAGAAGTTAGTAAACCCAAAATGACCTCAAAATTCCCTCAACTTCCCCCGGAGTGCACAACATACCTGATTGTGCTTAAGAACGTCCCAGGGCTGTCTACAGACACCTTCGAAGATCAAGTGGCTCTGAAAAATAAGTCTGTTCATTGGATAAAAACCAATACGGGATGTCCATATGATATAGCACAGGACGCCATTTCAGTAAGAAGAGCTCCTTGGCTTGGCGTCTACCCAAAGGAATGCCCAGGGAACTGTGTATTAATGAATTTTAAATTGCCTGCAATTGAAGATATGCTTTTAAAGGGGTCTCTCAAATCTACAAACATTGCCTGGGAAAATAGAGGCACTCCCATTAGGCTACTTCTACAGGCCCCAGTCCTTTATACCATGTCTCAACAAGGGCGCTTATCGTAGCGATGGCCTCGATTCTAATCTTGGTCAACCAAAATTGAATATCCCCACATATAACTTCTTTGAACCATTATCATCATTGGATGTGCAAGATTGACATTCCAAGGCTGGCGGTGCTATGGCTCTAACTGGGGGAGGAGGACCTCAGCAAAAAATGAGGGCTAAAGGAGATACACTTGACATTTCGCCTATCTCGGCTATCTACTCCCTTGCGTCAAAAGAGGGCCATAGTACTAGGCAGTCCGCCCTCTCACTGGGAAACATAGCATCTGGTGTTTCAGCACACCCCTTATGAACTGGTAATCATATGAGCACCCCAGTTTTCCCCACACCTGCTTCTCTATTGCTGACCCAAATAGATGGGTCTTGTCATCAGTCGAAAGCCTGCCCTTCTCTAAGTACTCCCTTGCCTGTACATATGGGTGTGGAAGTGGAAGACTCGTGTACCAGTCTTAGTGACAACCCTTTTGGAGTAATCAATATCTTTTGCTGGAACATTGCAGGCACCAGGTCCAACTTGTTAGCATCGGACTGGATGGAGTATATAGAAAGATATGGCATCTATATCTTTCAAGAAACTTGAGCTCCTTAGCCCATTCATAAAGTGGGCTTCACTTCGTATTTTGCCAACTCTCAACCATCTGCCCATGGCCAGGCCTCAGGGGGTCTACTGATTTGTTATGTTATGTTATGTTAAAATGTTTCTAAAGCGCTCGAATACCCAAGGGTGTCTTGGCGCTGGTTGGGAATATCTGTAAGGTGAGAGCAGAGGGAAACTAGAGGTTAAAAAGCCAGGTTTTTATTTGTTTTCTAAAACAGGCAGACTGTTCCAGAGGGCTGGGGCTTCAGAGGAAAAGCAGCTACCTCCCCATTTGAGTCTCTTAAAACTGGGACGAGAGACCGTCAAGGAGTTTTTTGATCGTAGGTCTCTATTAGGTATGTTAGGCCTGGGCGTAGTTCGCGGAGTTTTGCCACGCGAAACTCCGCGAAGTTACAAAAAACCTCTGCGAAGTTCCGCGAGTGGCGGAGTGCAGTGCGAACTGCAGTTTGTGCTGGTATTCCTGCCGCTCGGGTAGTAATTCTACCCGAGCGGCAGCTCGTGCTGGCGAACTTACCGTTCGCGATCGCGAACTTACCGTTCGCAATCGCGAGCAGGGAAAAAACTCTGCTGCACATCGCGAAGCGGAGTTTTCTGCACTCCGCGAGCTCCGCAGAGTGCAGAAAACTCCGCAAACTCCGCGAACGGAGCAAAGTTCACCGCCCAGGCCTAGGTATGTACCAGGAGAGGGACTGTTTAAGGTAGCTAGGACCACAATCATGCAAGGCTTTATAGGTAAGGCATAGTGCCTTAAATTTAATGCGATTGTTCACTGAGAGCCAGTGAAGTTCCTTAATGAAGGCTGAAATCAAATGGAATTTGGGGAGATCAAAAATGAGCCTAGCCACCGCATTCTGCACGCTTTGGAGTTTCTTCACGTATTGTTTTTGGAACTTAAGAAAAAGTCAGTTACAGTAATCCAGCTTCGTCAGTATTAATAAGGAAATAACAGTTTTTCTGGAAGTGGGAGGAACATACGGCAGAATCTTCCTGATGATTCTCAAAGTGTTAAAGCAGGATGAGACAACTGAACTGATATGCTTATTAAAGTTCAGTTTGTCGTCTATGGTTATGCCTACGTTTTTGGCTTTTTGGACTGGGGTTGGGAGAGTTCCCAACTCTGCTGGCCAGCATGCTGGGCTCCAAAACTGAGGGTTATTACCAAAAAGTAACACCTCTGTTTTCTCCGAGTTTAATTTAAGGCAATGCTTTCCCATCCAGTCACTAACAGCTCTCATGCAGTTGTGAAACTGAGAGATAGTGACTTCTGTATTATTAGAGGCTGTCACCACGATTTGAGTATCGTCTGTATAAGATGTAGGGGAAAATCCAAACGATCTAATCAGGGAGGCCAAATCTGAGACATAAACGTTGAAGAGCAGAGGGCTTAGGGAGGATCCCTGAGGGACCCCACATGGAAGAGAGAAAGAGTTGGATGTAAATTTCTCTAGCATAACTGAATGACTTCTGTCTGTTAGGAATGATTGGAGTTGGACAAGGGCTTTATCAGCGATGCCCAGTTTTTTGAGACGGCTGACAAGGGTGGCATGATTGACCGTATCGAAGGCCGCAGACAAATCAAGGAGAATAAGTGCTGCGGAGCCTCCTTTGTCCAAACTAGTTCTTAATTCATCTGTGGTTTTTATTAATGCCGCCTCAGTACTATGTTCAGTCCTGAAGCCGAATTGGGAAGGATCCAACAGATGATTTTCCTGAATAAACTGTGTTAATTGTGTGTTAATCAGTTTCTCCACTATTTTGGCTGGGAATGGTAACCTAGAAATCGGACGGTAATTTGCTGGATTGTCTGGGTCTGGGTTGGGTTTCTTAAGAAGTGGTAAAATAGAGGCTATTTTCCATAGATCAGGAAAGATACTGGTGCTGAACATCCCGTTAAAGATTTTGGCAAGAAATGAGGCAATCAGAACCGGAATCAGTTTTAGTATAGAGGGAGGACATGGGTCGTAAGGTGATCCTGACTTTGTAGAGTTAACTAAATTAAAAACATCTGCAGTAGTGGTAGATGAAAATTGATAGAAGTTAGATGGGGGACTTAGACTGGTCGAAGCTTGGACTGTCGTGGGACTAACGCTAAGGTCGATGTTGCTAGAGGCAGAGAACTGGTTGTAGATTTGTTCAACTTTGTTGCGAAAATGAGAAGCTATTTCTTCGCAGAAAGATTGACTGATGTTGCTACCTTTAGTCTCAGGGACTTTAGTGAGTTTGTTTATGACCTGAAAGAGTTCTCTGGCAGAGTTCTTGGACGCTTCTATTTGTTGCGTAAAAAAGGCCGACTTTTCCTTAATGATGGCTGCTTTATAGTTGGCTAGGGAATG
Organism: Calotriton arnoldi; assembly: GCA_963921515.1. Lineage (NCBI taxonomy): Eukaryota > Metazoa > Chordata > Amphibia > Caudata > Salamandridae > Calotriton > Calotriton arnoldi. The sequence goes on along the minus strand of CAWUFW010010765.1, from coordinate 446,330 downwards.
GTTATATATTAGTTTGTCAGAAAGGTTATAGTTTGATCTCCATATTCTTTCCAGTTTCCTACATTTCTGTTTTTGAAGACGAAGAGCGTCTGTATACTAAGGTGGGGATTGTTTAAGTTTGTGTATGCTACCGCATTTTTTTGGAACTGCTTTAGAAATGGCCGAGTTAAGCCAATTGGTATAGGCAGCTGTGGCCTGATTCGGATCAGGCGGCTGGGGAAATGTTGGCTGGTACAAGTCTTGTTTCATAATGTCGAAATTGGTTTTTGACCAGAGATAAAATGGCAAATGATTGGAATCTACATTCCTGCTTTGATTAGGGAGGGAGACTGTCAGTTCAAAAAGAACTGCTTTATGGTCGGACCATGTAAGTGGAAGAAACTCTTTAACAGAAATTAAATGGTTATTGGAAAAAATAGCATCCAGGATGTGCCCACAATTATGAGTGGACTGATATATTAATTGTGGGAGGTTGAACGTATTCATAATGTCCAAAATAGCCTCCGTGTCTTTGTCCTCTACGCAGTCTAAGCGGAAGATGAAATCCCCAATGTAGGAGAGTAGGATCTGCTTCACATGGGTACCCCCACTTTTTGCTGATGCTTCACTGTTTTTCGACATTAGTCTGGCTGGGGCCCTGCTAATCAGAACCCCAGCCTAGCTGCTTCCTCTCTAAAATGGTTTCCATGTGCCTTAGGCACATCACTGATTGGGATCTGGAGTGCCCTTATAAGTCCCTAGTATATGGTATACTATGTACCAAGGGCATAGGTACCTCAGAGGCCTGCCAGGGGCTGCAGCATGTATTATGCCACCCCTGGAAGGCCATCCAAACTGACACCACAGGTCTGCTACTGCAGCCTGGGTAAGGTGGTGCATGCACCCCTTACTGTGATATAGGTTACCTATATCACTAAATACATACACACATATAAACCTATAAGTCACTCCTAAGGCAGGCCTTATCAATCCTAAAGGCAGAGTGCAAGGGTTCCTATGTGAGAGGGTGCCCCTGCATGAGCAGGGCCCCTCTGCAGCGTTCGGAGACCATCTCTGATGCTGTTTGTAGTGCAGCCTGACCATATACTCTTAAGCGCATTATATCCTCGCGGTAAAATGCTAACTTTGGAATGGCTGCACCTAAACATGTCGTGTTTGGTGTCAAACATCTTGGAATACTACCCCCCCCGCCAATCCTGGCGGCGGGGGTAGCATTCCACCCTTCTAGAGGGAAAGACATGTTAACTCTGACTAGTCCGGTAACTTCTTTCCAGAGCCCTGGCATCACAAAATGGATGCTGCTGCCACAGACACGAGTCTGGCCTCCTGCTGCTGGACGAAACTCCGGCAGGGGAGGCCTGGACAATAGGTTTCCTGTCCCAGGGAGGTGTGACCACCTCCCCAGACAGGATAATGTGTATTGGGGCTGGGCGGGAGCACTTTCGGGTGCTTTGAAGTCCTGCACTGGGGGCACATTTGGTGTCCCTGTGCATACCCCAGTTCAAACCGGATCAGGGGCTTGCAGCCCCTGCTTTGGCGCGAACTGGACAAAGGGAAAGGGGTGTAGCCACCCCTCTGCCCTGACCCACCCATAGGTGGGGCCACAGAGTAGTCCAACCCCTATCTTTAGTATAAAGGTAGGAACCCAGTCCTTAGGACTTTAGATTATACCTGGACGAAACTCTGAAACTGAATCCTGGACCTTCGACGCTCTACGACAAGATTAGAGGACTGAAGAATCTCCCTTGGGGTCAAGGAGTGACTCCCCTGCTTGGCAGGCACCAAAGAAGCATCTGTCCGGTTCGCATTTCTGAAGCTCCCGTCGGACGCCGAAGTCATCGCATCACCAGAGGTGGATTCTCAGACTTCCCCGAGGCCACCCTGAGTCCCCAGCAAAGCTGAGGCCCGTGGCTATCGTGGGTGACTTGAGACCGTGACCCCTGGACACCGAGCACATTTGCAAGTGCATCATCTTCTGGGTCTCCCAAGAAGTCGTGCTTTGGGTTCCGAGTAGCCCTAGCCTCCAGCACCACCTGCACCGAAGATCACTGGCCCCCACTCCACGAGTGTCCTGTAAGCCAGCTCCACGTGCGGCGTCACGAGGCTCCTTCGCGGTCGCTAGCCCGTTGGCTAGTAGCTCTTAACGAAGGCCAATCCTTTTCTTACTTGGCATCCTGGTTGCTCCAGGCCTGCCCTCACTTACCCTCGCTGGGTGAGTTCCACAGACCTTGCTGGTCTGCACCATCGACGATCTACATCTTCACCGAGACTTGCCGTTGCCAAGGCTTGTTGGGTCCCATCCGGTCGCCGACACCTCAGCACTCGACAGACATCGTGTACCAGCCCGAATCCTGCTCCTGGTCGCCGACAACGCCTCCTGGACCTCGTGGCTGAAGAGTCAAGACGACCGTCAACGCACCTGAAGCACTCAACATCGGTGGGCATCTGTCCATCGCCTTCCTGGTCACTGGCTAGTGACCCAGACTCTGTCCCCTCTGCTTTCAGGTTCTTCAGAACTCCGATCCACTCTTGGATCCACCCGGACACTTTTCTCTTGGCCGCCAGCAGCACTTTGCAGCAGATCGCCATTCGAATCGACGACGAAACCCGACCCCGAAAGGCACCTATGCACCCGGCATCCCTGGGTGAGGTTACACGAGTACTCCGGTGCTCCCGTGGGTAGAGACTCTTCAAAGTCCTAGATCTCAAAGGGTTTTGTCCTAGTCCTCTTTTAAGTGTCCCTTTCCTCTATTTTCCCGATCCCGACTTTCTCCATAGAAGTTAACGGCGTATCGCGGTTGTGTATTTACACTGCACGCGTCTCCCGTGGGTCCCCTGTGTCACTACCTTGGGTGGTTCCTTGTGGTCCAAGCACTTCTAGAGGCTCTAGGCCTAGTGTCTAGTTCAGTCGTGGTTCGCATACCACTTTATTGGTATATGGTTTGGTACGCCCCTAGGGCCCAAACGTGTATTTGTGCTATTACTGTGATTTAATATCTTATAACTTATGTACTTCGAACTCTAGCCTCATAAAGAGACTAGAGGGGTGTGTTTAGCAATAAATACATATATTTTGAATATATACCTGGTGTGGTGCTCTTTCATTTGGTCACTCAAGAGATTATAGACTGGTAAAACAAGCTGCTTTACATTCCTTCAAGACTTAGCCTGAAGGCTGCTCTCCATAGCTACCACTAGGATAGCTTTCAATAAGGTTGTCTTTAACCTATCTCCAATAAGGGGTTGTTTGGACTGATGCAAGGTGCCCACTATAATTAGTGGACAGCATATGCCAGGCCAACTTCTCACATTGGTGTGCAGCGTGTGGGATTCCAGCTTGCTATTGTTTTACCAGATAATCTCAATTGAATTGATCAACTGAAAACCACTAAAGGTACCTAAGGTACATATAATTTAAGCTTAGAATACAGTAAGTTCTACTGAACTTAGAGTTGTGTGTTAAGGGATAGCACAACCCTTTCTACAACTCAAGAGAGTTTAGTAGGCCACACTAGAGTAGGTAGTGCATACACCACACCACACTAGTAATGTCTTTAAGGGCAGGATCCAAAGAATCCTTGCAGGAAGCCATTGAGCTTCCACCCTCCAAGTATGATACACTCCCATTCTTGGAATTGAGAGCTTTATGTAACTTGAGAAAAATAAGGACAGGCCAAAGCTCCACCACCCAACACCTCAAGGAGTTGTTGGTGGCTTATGACCTTAGTAAGCCTGTAGGGACTGAAGGGGTAGGAGCTGAGGGTGGGGCAGACGAAGAGGACGAGGCCAGGGGTACCAATACCCCCAGCCCCCCTCTGAAACTGGCCAGGAGGGTGACAATGACCCTGACCTGGAAAACCCAATCCCTCCTGTGGATGATGATGAGGATGATCAAGATGATGCCCTCTTTGTCCCCCCAGGAAGTCTAGAGTGTGCCCAGGAAGTCTAGATCTCCTTCTCAGGAGTCTAACCACTCTGGCACCTCTATAGGGAGCTCTGTCTCCTCTCACAGGAGGGAATTCTCTCATGAGAGGAGAACCAGGCTGGTCCAGTATGAGGAAACTCAGCTGGAGATCAGAAAAAGCAATTGGCTTTAGATAGGGAATCCCTAGATCTCCTTAGAGAGAGAAGAAAGTTGGGACTAGAGTCCCATGGTGGCAGCCATGTCCCTAGAGACAGGGAAAGGTCCTATGACCATAGGAACCTGAGCAAGATTGTCCCTCCCTACCAGAGTGGGGATGATATCCACAAATGGATAACTGCCTTAGAGAGGGCCTGTAAAGTACAGAAGGTCCCTCAGGAGCAGTGGGCAGCAATCTTGTGGCTCTCCTTTGCTGACAAAGGTAGAGATAAGCTCCTCACTGTTAGAGAGGAGGATGCTGATAATTACAAGGTCTTGAAGAGTGCTCTTATTGATGGGTTTGGCCTAACCACTGAACAGTACAGGTTGAAGTTCAGAGACACCCAAAAAGCACAGACTCAAGACTGGGTAGACTATGTGGATTGTTCTGCCAAGGCTCTGGAAGGCTGGTTGATGGGCAGTAAGGTGTGTGACTTCTCAGGATTGTACAATCTGATAATGAGGGAGCAGATTCTTAATAACTATCAAAATCAGCTGTTGCATCAATACCTGGTAGACTCTGATCTGACCTCTCCCCAAGAATTGGGAAAGAAGGCAGACAAATGGGTCAGAACCAGGGTGAAGCAGAAGGTACAGAACCAAGGTGGGGAAACCAAGAAGCAAGATGCTAAGAACTCTGACAAGGGTGGGGAGAAGGGTAAAGATCAAAAGTCTTCATCAGGCCCCCAAAAATCTTCTTCTGGTGGGGATTCACAGTCTACAAAAGGGAAAGGCCAAAGAAAACCATGGTGCAAGGTCTGTAAGCAAAAGACCCACTGGACCAGTGATTGCACCAAGTCCAAAGACTCCAGTCCAGCACCCACCAATGCCCCTAAGGCACCTGTTCCCCCTAGTACAGTTGGTGGAAGTGCTCCAGCAAAGGGTTTAGTAGGGTTCACCCTGGGAACTGAGTTGGGCTCTGACCTAGTCAGAGAACTGACTCGGGCTGTGTTAGTCTGTGATGGAGGCATGGATGTGACCTCCACTGTGAGTCCCAGTAATCTGGGCAAGTACAGACAACAGCCTTTAATCAATGGACGTGAGGCTTTGGCATTTAGGGACACAGGGGCAAGTGTCACAATGGTGACACAAGACCTTGTGCTACCTGGGCAAGTTATGCTTGGTGAGATGTACCAAGTGACCAATGCTAGCAATGTCAGAACAGACCATACTCTGGCAGTTGTTAACTTCTCCTGGGGAGGGGTAACTGGCCTTAAGAAGGTTGTGGTAAGTGCAAACCTACCAGTCGAATGCTTGCTTGGCAATGACTTAGAGACTTCTGCTTGGGCAGAAGTGGAGCTCAGGACCCATGCAGAAATGCTGGGGATCCCTGCGGATGTGTTTGCTGTGACCAGGTCACAAGCCAAAATGTCTAGCACTGAACAGGCCTTGGATCCTGGAAGAATGGACCAAGTGCCTTCCAAGAGGAGGAGTAGTAGGGTTAAGGCAGTGCCTTCCCCTTGGCTCAGGAGGAAGATCAGTCCCTTGAGGGGGATGATCTCAGCCCTGAAGAAGGAACTGTCCCAGAGGAACTTGAACCTGACCAGGTTGAGTTCTTGGGGACAGAGGGACCTTCTAGGGCAGATCTGAGCCAGGAGCAGCAGAGCTGCCCCTCCCTTGAACCCCTCAGACAGCAAGCTGCTGCTGAGGCTGCTGGGAAAGCTAGTGGTCCCCATACAGTGTATTGGGATGATGGACTCCTGTACTCAGAGAGTAGAGACCCCAAGCCTGGTGCTACCAGGAGGTTGGTAATACCTTTGAAGTTCAGGGGCTTCCTATTGACCCTAGCCCATGATATTCCCTTAGCAGGTCACCTGGGCCAGAACAAGACTTGGGACAGAATTGTCCCTCACTTTCACTGGCCCCACATGTCTGAAGACAGTAAGGAGTTTTGTCGCTCCTGTGTAACCTGCCAAGCCAGTGGCAAAGCAGGTGGCACTACAAAGGCCCCCTGATACCACTACCTGTGGTGGGGGTGCCCTTTGAAAGGGTAGGGATTGACATTGTTGGTCCCATGGATCCCCAAACAGCCTCTGGGCACAGGTTTATCCTAGTGGTAGTGGATCATGCCACCAGGTACCCAGAAGCTATTCCCCTCAGGACTACTACAGCACCTGTGGTGGCAAGGGCCCTCCTGGGAATCTTCTCAAGAGTGGGCTTTCCTAAGGAGGTAGTATCAGACAGGGGTGCTAACTTCATGTCTGGGTACTTGAAAGCAATGTGGAAGGAGTGTGGAGTGACTTATAAGTTCACCACACCCTATCACCCACAATGCAATGGTTTAGTTGAGAGATTCAACAAAACCTTGAAGGGCATGATTAAAGGGCTCCCAGAAAAGCTTAGGCGTAGATGGGACATACTCTTGCCCTGCCTTTTATTCGCATATAGGGAGGTGCCTCAGAAGGTGGTTGGTTACAGCCCTTTTGAACTTCTGTTTGGCCACCCTGTGAGGGGTCCACTGTGCTTGGTGAAGGAAGGATGGGAGTTACCTCTCAAGCCCCCAAAGCAAGATATAGTGGACTATGTACTTGGTCTCCGCTCCAGGATGGCTGAGTACATGAAAAAGGCAACCAAAAACCTTGAGGCTAGCCAGGAACTTCAGAAGGCCTGGCATGACCAAAGGCTGTTCTGACTGTTTACCAGCCAGGACAGAAGGTGTGGGTGTTGGAGCCAGTGGCCCCAGCAGCTCTCCAAGATAAATGGAGTGGACCCCACCCTATTGTTGAGCAGAAGGGTGAGGTCACTTATTTAGTGGACCTAGGAACACCCAGGAGTCCCCACAGGGTTCTCCATGTCAACAGGTTAAAACCATATGTGGACAGGGCAGACATGGGCTTGCTCATGGCTACTGATGAAGGGCAGGAGGAAGAGAGTGACCCACTCCCTGACCTGCTCTCACAGAACCCTGACGATGGGTCAGTTGATGGTGTAGCCTTGGCAGGCAGCCTCACTACCCAGCAACAAACTGATTGCAGGCAAGTCCTCAATCAGTTTCGACGTATGTTTTCACTGACACCCAGTCAGACCACCTGGTGCACTCATGAAGTGGACACTGGGGACAGTCTGCCTATTAAAAACAAGATTTATAGGCAACCTGACCATGTCAGGGACTGTATCAGGACTGAAGTCCAGAAAATGTTGGAATTGGGAGTTATTGAACCCTCAGATAGCCCTTGGGCTAGTCCAGTAGTCCTTGTACCGAAACCTCACACCAGTGGTGGAAAAAGAGAGATGAGGTTTTGTGTGGACTACAGGGGTCTCAATGCAGTCACTAGGACTGATACCCATCCAATACCCAGGGCAGATGAGCTCATAGATACTTTGGCCTCTGCCAAATATCTCAGCACATTTGACCTAACAGCTGGCTACTGGCAGATCAGACTAGCTGATACTGCAAAGCCCAAAACAGCATTCTCAACCCCTAGTGGGCATTATCAATTTGTGGTAATGCCCTTTGGTCTGAAGAATGCACCTGCCACTTTCCAGAGGTTGGTGAATACAGTTCTCACAGGACTGGAAGCCTATAGTGCAGCTTATCTAGATGATATTGCTGTCTTTAGCTCCACCTGGGAGGATCACCTGGTCCACCTCAGGAATGTTTTACAGGCCCTGCAAAAGGCAGGCCTGACTATCAAGGCCACTAAGTGCCAGATAGGGCAGAGTCAGGTTGTGTACCTGGGCCACCTTGTGGGTGGAGGCCAGGTTCAACCTTTGCAGAGCAAGATCCAGACCATCATGGACTGGACTGCTCCCACTACCCAGACTCAGGTGAGAGCCTTCTTAGGCCTGACTGGGTACTATAGGAGATTTGTCAAGGGGTATGGATCAATAGTGACACCCTTGAATGACTTAACTTCTAAGAAAATGCCCAAAAAGGTTCAGTGGACAGTTAGCTGTCAAAAGGCATTTGATGACCTCAAGCAGGCCATGTGCACTGCTCCAATTCTGCAGAGTCCTGATTACTCCAAGAAGTTCATTGTTCAAACTGATGCATCTGAATTGGGGGTAGGGGCTGTACTGTCACAATTGAATGAAGAAGGTCAGGATCAGCCAGTAGCTTTTATTAGCAGAAGGCTGACCCCTAGAGAGAAACGTTGGTCAGCCATAGAGAGGGAGGCCTTTGCTGTGGTCTGGGCTCTGAAGAAGTTGAGGCCATACTTGTTTGGTACACACTTCCTGGTTCAGACAGACCATAAGCCCCTCTTATGGCTAAAACAAATGAAGGGTGAAAACCCCAAACTGCTTAGGTGGTCCATTTCCCTACAGGGGATGGACTTTACAGTGGAACATAGGCCTGGGAGTAACCATGCGAATGCAGGTGGACTCTCTAGGTATTTCCACTTAGAACATGAAGACTTAACTGGGCAAGGTTAGTTTAATGTCCCTACGTTTGGGGGGGTTGTGTAGGAGAGTAGGATCTGCTTCACATGGGTACCCCCACTTTTTGCTGATGCTTCACTGTTTTTCGACATTAGTCTGGCTGGGGCCCTGCGAATCAGAACCCCAGCCTAGCTGCTTCCTCTCTAAAATGGTTTCCATGTGCCTTAGGCACATCACTGATTGGGATCTGGAGTGCCCTTATAAGTCCCTAGTATATGGTATACTATGTACCAAGGGCATAGGTACCTCAGAGGCCTGCCAGGGGCTGCAGCATGTATTATGCCACCCCTGGAAGGCCATCCAAACTGACACCACAGGTCTGCTACTGCAGCCTGGGTAAGGTGGTGCATGCACCCCTTACTGTGATATAGGTTACCTATATCACTAAATACATACACACATATAAACCTATAAGTCACTCCTAAGGCAGGCCTTATCAATCCTAAAGGCAGAGTGCAAGGGTTCCTATGTGAGAGGGTGCCCCTGCATGAGCAGGGCCCCTCTGCAGCGTTCGGAGACCATCTCTGATGCAGTTTGTAGTGCAGCCTGACCATATACTCTTAAGCGCATTATATCCTCGCGGTAAAATGCTAACTTTGGAATGGCTGCACCTAAACATGTCGTGTTTGGTGTCAAACATCTTGGAATACTACCCCCCGCCAATCCTGGCGGCGGGGGTAGCATTCCACCCTTCTAGAGGGAAAGACATGTTAACTCTGACTAGTCCGGTAACTTCTTTCCAGAGCCCTGGCATCACAAAATGGATGCTGCTGCCACAGACACGAGTCTGGCCTCCTGCTGCTGGACGAAACTCCGGCAGGGGAGGCCTGGACAATAGGTTTCCTGTCCCAGGGAGGTGTGACCACCTCCCCAGACAGGATAATGTGTATTGGGGCTGGGCGGGAGCACTTTCGGGTGCTTTGAAGTCCTGCACTGGGGGCACATTTGGTGTCCCTGTGCATACCCCAGTTCAAACCGGATCAGGGGCTTGCAGCCCCTGCTTTGGCGCGAACTGGACAAAGGGAAAGGGGTGTAGCCACCCCTCTGCCCTGACCCACCCATAGGTGGGGCCACAGAGTAGTCCAACCCCTATCTTTAGTATAAAGGTAGGAACCCAGTCCTTAGGACTTTAGATTATACCTGGACGAAACTCTGAAACTGAATCCTGGACCTTCGACGCTCTACGACAAGATTAGAGGACTGAAGAATCTCCCTTGGGGTCAAGGAGTGACTCCCCTGCTTGGCAGGCACCAAAGAAGCATCTGTCCGGTTCGCATTTCTGAAGCTCCCGTCGGACGCCGAAGTCATCGCATCACCAGAGGTGGATTCTCAGACTTCCCGAGGCTACCCTGAGTCCCCAGCAAAGCTGAGGCCCGTGGCTATCGTGGGTGACTTGAGACCGTGACCCCTGGACACCGAGCACATTTGCAAGTGCATCATCTTCTGGGTCTCCCAAGAAGTCGTGCTTTGGGTTCCGAGTAGCCCTAGCCTCCAGCACCACCTGCACCGAAGATCACTGGCCCCCACTCCACGAGTGTCCTGTAAGCCAGCTCCACGTGCGGCGTCACGAGGCTCCTTCGCGGTCGCTAGCCCGTTGGCTAGTAGCTCTTAACGAAGGCCAATCCTTTCTTACTTAGCATCCTGGTTGCTCCAGGCCTGCCCTCACTTACCCTCGCTGGGTGAGTTCCACAGACCTTGCTGGTCTGCACCATCGACGATCTACATCTTCACCGAGACTTGCCGTTGCCAAGGCTTGTTGGGTCCCATCTGGTCGCCGACACCTCAGCACTCGACAGACATCGTGTACCAGCCCGAATCCTGCTCCTGGTCGCCGACAACGCCTCCTGGACCTCGTGGCTGAAGAGTCAAGACGACCGTCAACGCACCTGAAGCACTCGACATCGGTGGGCATCTGTCCATCGCCTTCCTGGTCACTGGCTAGTGACCCAGACTCTGTCCCCTCTGCTTTCAGGTTCTTCAGAACTCCGATCCACTCTTGGATCCACCCGGACACTTTTCTCTTGGCCGCCAGCAGCACTTTGCAGCAGATCGCCATTCGAATCGACGACGAAACCCGACCCCGAAAGGCACCTATGCACCCGGCTTCCCTGGGTGAGGTAACACGAGTACTCCGGTGCTCCCGTGGGTAGAGACTCTTCAAAGTCCTAGATCTCAAAGGGTTTTGTCCTAGTCCTCTTTTAAGTGTCCCTTTCCTCTATTTTCCCGATCCCGACTTTCTCCATAGAAGTTAACGGCGTATCGCGGTTGTGTATTTACACTGCACGCGTCTCCCGTGGGTCCCCTGTGTCACTACCTTGGGTGGTTCCTTGTGGTCCAAGCACTTCTAGAGGCTCTAGGCCTAGTGTCTAGTTCAGTCGTGGTTCGCATACCACTTTATTGGTATATGGTTTGGTACGCCCCTAGGGCCCAAACGTGTATTTGTGCTATTACTGTGATTTAATATCTTATAACTTATGTACTTCGAACTCTAGCCTCATAAAGAGACTAGAGGGGTGTGTTTAGCAATAAATACATATATTTTGAATATATACCTGCTGTGGTGCTCTTTCATTTGGTCACTCAAGAGATTATAGACTGGTAAAACAAGCTGCTTTACATTCCTTCAAGACTTAGCCTGAAGGCTGCTCTCCATAGCTACCACTAGGATAGCTTTCAATAAGGTTGTCTTTAACCTATCTCCAATAAGGGGTTGTTTGGACTGGTGCAAGGTGCCCACTATAATTAGAGGACAGCATATGCCAGGCCAACTTCTCACACCCAAGAACCGTATAGTCCCCCCCTCAACCAGCGCATGAATCGATAAAAGAAAAACATGTCTTGAGCCTGGAGGGCGGTAAATGAGAAGGCCTTTAAAGGAGTAGTTGTTAGTCAATTCGAGGCTAAAGGATAACAATGCGCATTCTTTGTTAGGCGTGGAGTCAGTTTTACATTTAAAGTGACTTCTGTAAATTATCCCCAAACCGCCACCTCATTTTCCCACTCTATCTGCTTTAGCTATTGAATAGCCTTGTGGGGTTGCTATTAGCATGTCAGGGCTAGAATGGTTATTAGCCCATGTTTCTGTAATAAAAAGGACATCAAGTTGTTGATTCCCAATGAACTCAGCGACCTCAAAGGCGTGCTTTACTAAGGAATGCGCGTTAATCATGGCCATGTGGAATTTGTGAGTAGTGGAGTGTTGTTAGAGCGAGCCTGATTGTCATTAGGCAACAGCTCGAAGTTGGTGACCTGGATTTGGACAAAAAATCATTTAAAAGTTAGAATTGTGGTCCTGGACTTTGCATCGCCAGATATTTTGGGCCTAGGCAAAGGAGCAGGGGTGCAACATCACCCACTCTAGCAATCCTACAGCCATCTGTTTCTCTAATTGATTCTAAATATCAGATTCTGGGGAGACTTTAATATAAATTACAAACCTGTGTATGGCTATGAAAATGCTTCTTGAAGAGGAAGACGAGAGCTGGGGCATTCCCGCCCTAAATGCTAAGCAGTTCTTCCCGTGTACGATGGCCGCAATTCAAGTTGTGCAATTTACAGTAACAAAGGGGTTGAGAGCTTGCAATGGAAGGACTCCATCTGAAAAAAATGGAGCCCCCACTTTTCTATCTAAATTAGACTACATACAAATTTAGGCCTCAATGTGGGACATTCTGGTAAACTTCTGTATTGAGCACAGGGAGGAGTGCGATCACTACCCCCTACATGTTAAGCTCCTGTGTCAACTTCCCAATTCTCCCTATACTTTAACACCTATGACCATAACCCCAATAATGGCGAACAATTGCAGGTCTATGAAATGGCCTGGTGTGGTAGAGAGCCAAGGAACCCTTACCAAGGTTTACAATGCCTTTGTGGAAGTCTTAACAGATTCAGCCATTCTAACTTCTGCCAGAAAATGTTATAGTAGATATACATGCCAAGTTGGTAACCTCTCTGAAATTGATTTTGACTAAACCATTATCTACAAACACTTCAGTCAGGTTTCATAGTGATGAAAGTAACCTCTGGTATACAAAGGGTTGTCGTGACACAAAAAAGCACTAATAATAGCATTAAAAAGAAAAACTTGCAGGATGTCCGTGCATTTAGGGGCTTATACAAGAAAACAATTAGAATGGCTAGGAGAGTTTGGGAGGACAAGATATTTGCCAACAGGAGTAGGTCTTCAAATTATAAGATAGAGTGCTACCTGAACACAGGGAACTGAGTTGATCATTTCACCTGTTTGTATGAACTCCCCCCTACTGATATACCATCATATTCTTTTTGTTAACCTGTAAACTACATTGTGAACATCAGTTAAACATTTGACCTGTGTGCCACATTTTATAGCATTCTGCCATTTCTGTAATTTCTTGCTCCTATGTGCTGTTTGCTCACATCCCCTTTCCTTTGCTGATCACAAGAAATACAAGTCTGTGCTCAAGGTCTTTAACCACACATGCTGTTTTCCCAGTTACAAATAGCATTGTGCAAGTCTATAAGTAAACCAGATAATTAGTAATTTCCTCATGATTATGCACTCAGCTCTCTTCCTGCAGTATCCAATATGTGCCTTGTGATAACAGATGAATGTGACTTGCTCATAGGTATGCTCATAGGAATGTTCCATGCTTACATGTACCTTTGCAAAGGTGTCTTGCCCTTTGTACCTGCTAAAAGATGTATAAATATCTGTGTGACCCTGTGCCAGGCAGAGAACTCTGTGCGAAGCCATGCTGTCGCATTCTCTCCACTCGAGTGTGTTTTCCACTCGAGAGTGTTTACAATAAATGCTGTTGTAAATCCTCGCTTAGTCTGATCTGTTTTTAGAGTTCCTGTGTCAGACGGTGGTGGTAACCCAACAATGAGAATATTTTCTCTCTAACAAATGGCAGCCCAGATGGGACTTCATCGAAGCTGAATCCAGATGGACAAAGATGTGCCGCGGCTGAAGAGGAGTGACTGAAAGGCTACGCTGGTACAGCGCACTGCAAGAGGGGATTTCGTTTCATGCAGCCATAGTCTCAGCCTGATATTCGCCACACCTCTCAACATGTAGGTTCGCTTCCACTGAGGTCCCCCGTCTGAATGGGCATGTTTGCTCTTTCCTGAAGACTCCACTCAGACTGGTACTCCTGAATTCATGAGATTCTGTTGAGATTGTTGCTGATTAACAAAGTTATGCTTATAATGATACATCATAATGAATGTTTTGGAATGCATCGATGCAGAGCTGAGTGCTCCTGACTGAATAATGGTTAGGATTAGTGGCTATGCACATAAAAGATTGTTGTCTTGTTTTACTATTTCTGTTTATGTGTACACCGCACTCATCAAGTGAAAGGTAAGTAGTGTAAACACTGCCTTTGTGACATTTATGATTTTTGGTTACCGACGCCTTTAGTTGAGACAGTATGTATGGGAGAGACTATTATTTTTTTTTATAAACCTTTTTATTGGATTTTGCATCTTTCATACATGGTATACATCAATCAATATCTTTAATCGTTGCTTAACATACATTGTACGTATTATCATGGTAAAAACCGTGTCAACAGAAGAATTACTTGTCTTAGCGCATGTGGTGTGTGGAAATGTATACCTGTTCGGGGAGAGTGGGTTTCATGTTGGACTGATTAGTTCTTGGGTGTGCTGTTGGAAAGGAAAAATCCGTTTGTACAACCGAACTGGGGAGACATAACTTGGGGAAATGGGGCAAGGGATAAGGGCATTGATCTTCGCTTGTCTAATAACACTGAGAGGTGATCTCTCATCGGGACAAGTGCAGCGTTCCGCTTGGGGCAGGGGGGGGATGGCCCCACCCGGGAGATTCTTGTGTGGTTCGGGGTATACCTGGGCCTGGCGCCGCCTGGGTGGCAGTTGGGGTTTCTGTGGGAGTGTCTTGTGCTTGTTTGAAGCTATGTAGGAGCATCGGCCACTCCATGGATATGGGGCGTCGCCGCGTTCCGCGCGCTTCCTCCTGTCTGATTGCGTCTTTCTCGGCAGCGCCCCATTTCTTGACCGCCCCCCACCACGCTGCTATTGGGGGACCGTCCGATGACCGCCAGTGCAGTGTGATGCTTCGCTTTATGGGCTAGACTATTGTTAAGCATCCCATTATATATTGCAATACGGAATTTCTATATTTTGCTGTTGAATACAAGTACAAAGAAGATGGAGAGCAGTACGCTTGCCCTGCCTATGAAATACCCTGTCTACCAACATTATAGGGGAGGAGGGAAAAAGGAAATAAATACACTGATCTGTTCTTCTCTCCCGAGATTAAGTGCACAGAATTCGGGAGACAATAGGGAAGACGAATTGGTGGTAAAGAGACATCCACCCAGTGCAAGGATGCCAGAATGCAATGTAGGAAAAGTGTTTTTCTCAAATGAATGCATAAAAAACTTGCCACATGTGTGACTTCAGTTTACAGAATTTTAGAAACGCTGGCATATTAAAAATAGTGTTAGTGCAGTTTAAACTTCCTCTTTTGCTCTGCACCCCTGGCTAACCACAAACTCTGGGCTTTGCGTCGAGAGCTAAGCTGCATAGGGGCATATTCTCAAGGACTTATCGCCGAGTTAGCGGCACTTTATCACAGCCAAAGTGGCGATAGATTTATCGCCCCATTCACAAGCAGGTGCTAACAGCCGATATCGCCAGTTTTCCTGCAATAGCAGCCGCAAAAAACATCGCCACGGATGACACCGGCAACTAACGCTAATGAGAAGCAGAGTAGGCGTTCCTGTGCAAAAGCCGCGACAACACCACTTCGCAATGTTCTCTACGACCAGCCAGATCAGCGATTAGATCCCAAAACAGGCGATAAGGCACGTTAGCAGCAGGGATTTAACACCTGCTCCTACCTGGTGTTAAGTCGGACGACAACCTGCACCACAAAAGGGAGCCCAGACCAGAGCCACACCTGAAGAACAACAGATGCCATGGAGCTACTGATCATGCAGCTCAGAGCCCCAAGAGGGCCACAACACCCCCCGCCACCCCCCCAGGACCCCACCCCCGGGGCCCTACCACGGACAAAGATATTTAACATCAACTCTACGAAATCATGAACAAAACAATTCGCCTGATGTCGCACAAGTACAACAATTAACATTCATGTGTGGTCAGAAAAAGGAGACTCATCCATTCATCTTTGAATTTTCAAATAAATGAATTTATTCAAATTCAACTCAAAACAACTATTCGGAAGAGTCATGGCGGGTCTTCTCTGGACAATCTGTAAGACACAGCCTGCAAGACAAAATTCAAGATAAGAAGGTGTGTCATGCGCTCATCAAAGGACAGAGAGAGAGAGAAAGAGAGAGAGAAAGAAAGGGAGAGACAGAGAGTGTGAAAGAGAGGGAGAGAGAGAAAGAGAGAGAGAGAAAGGGGGAGAGAAGGAGAGAGAGAGAGAAACAGAGGAAGAGAGAGAGACAGTGAAAGGAAGAGAGGGAGAAGGAGAGAGAGAGAAACAGGAAGAGAGAGAGAGACAGTGAAAGGAAGAGAGAGAGAGAAACAGAGGAAGAGAGAGAGAGAGAGACAGTGAAAGGAAGAGAGGGAGAAGGAGAGAGAGAGAGAGAAACAGAGGAAGAGAGAGAGAGAGACAGTGAAAGGAAGAGAGGGAGAAGGAGAGATAGAGAAACAGAGGAAGAGAGAGAGAGATAGTGAAAGGAAGAGAGGGAGAAGGAGAGAGAGAGTAACAGAGGAAGAGAGAGAGACAGTGAAAGGAAGAGAGGGAGAGGGAGAGAGAGTGCCGACACTGCGGACCCAGGCCTCACTGCTCACCTGCTGCCACCGGTGTGTCTCCAACCACGTGCCGGTATACACTGCAGTCCACCAGGTCCCCTATCAGAAACAGAGTCCAGATTTATGAATGGCAGAGTTCATATCAGTGCACACGCCATCATCGCTTGGCCGCCCCTGCGCACACAGGCTGCTGCACCCCAGCCCCTCCCGCCGCCCAGCGGTGTTTGCCCGCCCCTGCGCACCCAGGCCTCACTGCTCACCTTCCGCCACCAGCGTGTCTCCAAGAGGGCCCACCACGTGCCGGTGCAAGCTCCAAGCCCGGGGCCTGCGACCTTGGCAGCCTCCACATCATGCATCCCCGCCCCGAGGGCCACCAGGTCACACACGTGATTCTGGGTCTTGATTTCGCAATGGCAGAGATCATATCAGTGCACACGGCATCATCGCAGGCTGCACACCCGCTCAGCGCTATAGGTGCCACTAACTCTGTGAACCGTGAGGCAACGCCACGTGGCGGTAGGCCCGCGCTGCCCCCTGGCTCAGGCCTACACTGCGGTCCAGCAGGGCTCACACAAACCATTACCAGTTCGGACCGCCAGGACGGCGCATCATCGCAGGCTGCACAACCACTCAGCACCTAAGGTGCCCCTACCTCAGTGCACCGAAAGTCACCGTCCCGTGGCGGTAGGCCTGTGCCGGCCGCAGTGTTTCCGGTGCCACCAACTCTGTGCAACGCAAGTCATGGACCCTTTCTGATTGAGTCCCGTGATATGCCAGGCAGACGCAGCCATGTCACCTCCGGCAGTGGGGAAGAACTGGGACACGTAGCGTCATCGTCCCCCCCTTTATACGTACGCCGAGTGGGCTGGGTCGGCGTACGCCAGGCCAGCGTAGGGGTGTGAATAATTATCCCTGGGCTCTGGGCGTGGTTCATTTCTGGGCTGGACAGGAAACCAACTGATGCGTGCGTCTCTGTTGCAGTGTCTGCGCCACATGGCCCGCAATCGACAATGTTGCAATGTTGCATGCACCCGGAGGGCGGCCGCGCATGAAGGTATTGTACAAGGAGCGCAAGGCCGCTCGGGCTCTTGGCTCATGCATGCCAACTGTTGTGTGTGTATCGCTATTGGTGCACCATAAGCCTAAGGCCTAGCCTCAATTGCAGCGCTAAAGCCACATCACATTTCCAGAATGCAAGCAGTAGTCAGACTAACATTAGGGATGAAAGCTCCTTTGTCTCAATACATAAGGCGGAAGGACATCTGCACCTCCGACCTTGGTCTTGCATGCAGCAGGCACCCCCTGAGAGAGATACCATAGCAGATGATGACGACTCCCACACTACGCACAGCGCTAATGATAGACCAACGTATCCACACCTCACACACAGAAGTCCTTGCTCGAGGTACTCTTGCATGGAATGCCCTTGACACTTACGTACACAACAACCCATACGTCCAAACGTTGCACACACATACGACTCATTCCTCCGAGCTGTGGCATATCATCCACATAACTGCCGCAGGTCAGAAGAGTGCCAGTTCTATGAGAGCCACCAACACAATGGCAGAACATCCCGGGCGAATGCACAACGCCTGTCATGTGGAACTGTACCGTGACCGAATGCTGCCTGTTAGTGTCGGATGCATTGGTCTGCATGTTGTGGCCCTTGTCTTGCCCGTACTGACACGCACATGGCAATAAAGTCTACGCAACTTCACTAGTGTTCAACTGTGATGAGTGTTGATTAGAATGACAAATCGTGTGCCTCAATGAGCATTGTCCGTACACAGGGAGGGACTGACTGACGCATTTCACTTAGGGGTGAGTTCCTATTGCCAGCTCCACCTCTGTGAGCCAGACATAGTGGTTGGGATAGTTGCTGATAGACCTGTGCTCTTACGTGACTTCAGCAATGTGAGTATGGTGTCCATATTCTTGCCATGTGGATCAATGTGATCCATCACTACAGGCTGTGTCCACCCAGTTGAGTGTGAGTAGGTATGCGAAGAGATGTTCTGTTGTCAAATGTGATGGGGGACACTACTTTCGAATCCGTAGGTGACGGATCAAAAGAACCTAGCCAAGAAACAAGGGCGGGTTCACCAATTGGAGTGAAGGCCACCTCTGCTGGTTGAAAAGAAAAATTTCTTTTCTTGTGTCCCCTCACTCATCCAGGGTTGCCCCTAGGTGACATGCTTCATCATTGGGGCCATCCCAAACATCTACTGATTGGGGCGTGCTGCGACTTGCGGATTTACGTAGGAGCACTTACCTTGTGAGGCTATGTGTTGTGCAGTGTAGGGGAGTGGTGTAAGTGATGTTTTAAAATTACCTAACTAGTGAGCTATTGTTTTATTCCTGCTCCTAGTTGGTAGGGATAAAAGAGGGGTTAATAAAAGGGAAATGTAACTGTTATGTAATTATAATCCCTTGTATTATGTCAACATGTTTCAAGGTATCCCTAAACCTTTTCTTCAGGACAACAAAGGGACCAGCCCTTTGTGTACCACTCCGTGCCGGACCTATAATAAAGTGAAGTGAAAAATTATTAATGCACACCTATTGTGTGAGCATTGGGAAAAATATATACATACGGTTGCTTCTGAACACGTAGTAATTATTTTTTGGCAAAAGTGCGCCTCATGGTCTGTCTGGGTGGAGGGGCCTGTAGAAACCTGTGCTCAGCAACCCTCCGTCAATACGACCTATTCAGTCCCAAGGCAGACCGCATCTTGATGAATAGACAGACCATGAGGCGCACTTTTGCCAAAAATAATTACTACGTGTTCAGAAGCAACCGTATGTATATATTTTTCCCAATGCTCACACAATAGGTGTGCATTAATAATTTTCACTTCACTTTATTATAGGTCCGGCACGGAGTGGTACACAAAGGGCTGGTCCCTTTGTTGTCCTGAAGAAAAGGTTTAGGGGATACCTTGAAACATGTTGACATAATACAAGGGATTATAATTACATAACAGTTACATTTCCCTTTATTAACCCCTTTTTATCCCTATCAGCTAGGAGCAGGAATAAATCAATAGCTCACTAGTTAGGTAATTTTAAAACATCACTTACACCACTCCCCCTACACTGCACAACACATAGCCTCACAAGGTAAGTGCTCCTACGTAAATCCGCAAGTCGCAGCATGCCCCAATCAGTAGATGTTTGGGATGGCCCCAATGATGAAGCATGTCACCTAGGGGCAACCCTGGGTGAGTGAGGGGACACAAGAAAAGAAATTTTTCTTTTCAACCAGCAGAGGTGGCCTTCACTCCAATTGGTGAACCCGCCTTGTTTCTTGGCTAGGTTCTTTTGACCCGTCACCTACGGATTCTTTTTGATGTATTCTGATCACA
This sequence comes from Calotriton arnoldi, assembly GCA_963921515.1. Taxonomy (NCBI): domain Eukaryota; kingdom Metazoa; phylum Chordata; class Amphibia; order Caudata; family Salamandridae; genus Calotriton; species Calotriton arnoldi. The sequence continues at coordinate 426,707 of CAWUFW010010765.1, read as the reverse complement.
CAGGAGGGTGAACCTAGCCCAATCCTCCTCCTCCCCCTTTTTCTGATGGACACTACTTTAGGCCTGCCAACGACTTTGACATTTCATACCCAGCCCTATTTCTAACATTGCGTGGGGCAAAGTTGAGGAATTGCGCGATTGTTGTTTCAGAGTAATGAGGCCACAGCTAGTGCACACATTCCCAGTCATCTCACTTCCTATGTGTGTCACGGTCAAACATGCGCATTGCTTTCATTTCCCAGGGTGTACCTATTTGGGCAATCAATGTCCTTACATTCATCCACACTTTCATACTTGATCGATTATGGACATGACACATCTGTGTGAATTTGAATGATTTATTCACATTCGGTGGAGTGTTGGAGCTGGAGCAGTACATGGCCATGCAAACCCCACATTACATTGTAGCCCAGTGGAGGGCAAGCCAGAGTCATTTAGGGATTGACAAGTACATCGGAAGAGGAAGAGTACAGTCCGCAGTCTGATTGCTGTGTCATTGGTAAGCAAACAAAATATGGCAGTCCATGTCGAGGTCCAAGGTGAGTGTCGCAGAGTGTTTCGGGGGACAGTGGGAGGTGTTGTTACAGGGCATGATGCAGAGGGCAGAACGAAGCTGAAACAGGGCATATGGCAGAGAAGAATGCTTCTGGCTCCTTCTTACTACAAAGGTGGAATCACCCGCATCTTCGTCCTCTATGTCATCTGTCTGACACGTGTGTGCTGATGTTTGGTCTGCAGCACTGTGTGCCACTGACACATCAGGGGCCGGAGATGTGTGTGTAGAAGTACCAGCAGCATTCATCAGCAACTGCCTCAGTAGCAGCAATGCGATGATGAGGATCTGCAGGGCATGGAAGATCCCAACAACATTTCGCTGGTGTGCATCGGTGGCAGCCATTCTTTCCGCAGGCATCCGCTCCATGTTCTCCATTATCCTCAGCATCTGTGCCAACTCTCGGCTGACATCGCTGAGGCCACTCTGACTAGACGGTTGTTCTCCACTCAGAGTCATGACTCCAGCGATGCCGGGCATGGATTGTTGGACATCATGGAGCGAACTGTGGGTGGCCGTTAGGGAGTGTAAGTGGTCCCTGATGGGACTTAGACACCCACGTATGGCATCTAGTTTGGCTGCCATGAGGTCGAAACCCATCCGCACCTGTTCAGCCACCTCCTTCTGGCAGTCTAACACATGGCCTTGGAATGCGATGTGTTCTTCGGTGAGGTGCTGGGAGCCAGGCGTGGTGGTGGGTGCTTCCTGCTGCGTGGTCTGTGCAGGGGCTGGGGTCTCCCCGATGCAGCTGGGCTGCCCTGCTCCTGGAGGTGCGTTGCCGTAGCTGTCCATGAGCTGTTGTAGAGCGTCGGTGTCGAAGGTTTGGAGGTCCTCTTCATCATCACTGATGAGTTGTCTGGTCTGCTCTGCAGGAGGTGTTGATTGTCCCTCTGCAATGTGAAGGGGAGATGCATTTTGACATTGTGTTGACATGTATGTTGACGCATTGTTCAAGTTTACATACAGACTGCATGGCAATGTACATTGTGACTGTTTGGGAGGAGCTGACTATTTGATGCGGGACAGTGGACATTTGAACTACATCACGGATGTGAGGTTGTACACGTACATCATCATCTCACAGTTTCCTGCTATGCCAGATGTGATTGTCCAGTTTCTGCGCACAAGCGGAACCAGTTGTGTCCTCTGTTCTGTAGTGAGAGTGTTGCACTTTTTTCCACATTGTCGTCAATGATGATGTGCTGTTATTGCTATGTGTGTGTGCTGCATTGTGGGAGAGTCGCCCCTGCAGCTGGGATTTTGCTGCCCCTTATCCCTTTGAGGCGGTGTGCCTTTGACTTCTGTGCTTCTACAGTACTGGGATGTTGCAGACTTGGCTAATTTTGGTTCTAGTTCGGATTTTGGACTCCTGGGCATGGTTTATCTGCAGATGTGTTGTTGGCGTCAGGAGTTGTTTGTGCACGTGGATGCGTCAGAGCTTGACCTGCTCCTTTTACGGATGTGTTCCACACTCAGCCACCTCAGTGTTGTGGCGTGCACCATGTCATGATAATTGGACTGCAGCCATGCTGTTCGTCATGCAGTGTCACTTGCATTGTCAGTGTGGCTCACAGACACGCAGCTTTGCTGGTTTTGACACGTGTGCATGGGTTGGTTGTGAGATTGGAGCTGTGTGGGGAATGACCCCTTTGTGCCCATAGTGGTCGGGGGCCTACTTGCTGTTTGTATGTGTGCTGCTGTGTGCCAAGGGGATCAGGGACATGATTCTGAGTCATTGTGGGTGTGCTCTACTTAATTGTGCATGTGTGCCATTGTGCCCATCTCCCCCGTCCCCACAGTCCCTGTTCGGTACTCACCCTGGTGCTGTTGTGTCAGGTCATGTCGAGCAGTGTCCGAACCCCCAACTCCTGCCACCGTCTCCCCACTGATGACTGTGGCCACCATTTCCTCCATCTCGTCCAGCTCCTGGTGTTCCGCTGGACTGCCACCTCCAGTCTGCATTGCTGCCTGATGGTTGTCAGCGAGTTTCTTCTTGGTTTTGCGCTTCACATCATTCCAGCGCCTCTTGACCTCTCAAATTGTCCTCCTCCTCACTCCGACTGCATTCACCTTGTCCAGGATGGACTGCCATACTGCATTTTTGTTTGTCAATGACACGTTGGAGGTGACGAACAGTTGTTGGTGGTGTTCTATCACCTCCGTGATGATGATCCTGTTTTCCTGCGGACTGAACCTCGTCTTCCTCGTCTTCTTCTCCTTGCCCTTCCGTGACCCCGAGGTCCCAGGCTGGTCCTCCTGGGGGCTTGTGGGGTTCTGGTCGTCCTCTGTACTTGATCCGGCTTCCTCCATGGTGCTACGCAGTTTTAATTAATTTGTTTGTGTTTTTCGGTGCATTTATAGTGCATTTTCCCGCATGACGCGTGGGAATTGCAGGCCTGTCGCTGATTTTTTTTATCGCGGTTGGCCACATCGCAACTTTTTTCGCGTTCGTGTTTCTCGTTTTTTTGGCGTCGTGTTCATTTTAACGCAGTCATTTGGCGCGTTGTCGTGAGACTATCGCATGGTGCCGACGGGTTGTGAATACAACGTTAACACGGTGTTATTTTCCTGCGATAGACTGCGATGTGCAAAGTTGCGTTAAGCTCATTTTGCGATAATTATCACACGTTCTTGAGAATATCCCCCATAGTGTACTAACATCCTGTACCTGCGAACAGGAATATGCTGTGAGAGCAAGTTAGTTCAGTGGGTTTAAGTATATGTTCTGCATAGTGGAGAATATGCAATGAATATAGAAAGTGAATGAGTATGGTTGGGCTATTTGGATGTCCTTATATTTAAAATTGGTATAGTTTGCCATACACGCTGGACTCAAGAATGTATGTGATGCATGTATGTATGAATTGTGGATTTTCTGTTTTGTTTTCCTTCCCCTCTTTTTCTAGGTTGCAGAACATGGAGGAGAAGATGTGTTTTCTGTATACATCTGTCTGCGTTCTGTTTTGCGTTGTATCTGTCAGGGTTTGTGGGAGGTACATTTTGGGGGGGGCATATCTTGATGTATGGATTACAGTGGCATGGATGTGTGTTGACAATGCCTGTATTCATAGTTTCTCTATCTCTATCTATTTGCTATTGACTATTTTCTTGTCCTTAGAACATAAAATGCATTGATGTGTAACTAAGAATGAAAATATTTGCATGTGTAATTCAGACAGGCTAGCTTAAGTGGAGTATGGAATTATTGGTTCAAGTAGGAGACAGCCTTGTGGAAGCAGGGACTTTTGAGAAGAGAACACAAGGGTTTAGAAGGCTACAAAGGAAAGTGATGTTGGAGTGATGGGGAAAAGGGATTTAGAGGAAAAGTGATTGTGAGCACGCTTTTGAAGTGAGAGGGAAGAATTTCAGTTCCTTTGGAAATGCATTTTTTGATACATATACATGTGTGTGCATGTTATTAGAATGAATGCTGATGATAATGTTCTATAGGGTTAATTTGTAAGCGGGTGCGCTTAAATGCTTTTTGAAGCAGCGAAATCGCCAGGGACTAGAAAGAAGGAACATTGTGGTAGTGTGGTGCATATGAATGTGGTAAGTTGTGGTTTTAGTTGAATAAAGTGTATTAATATATACGAACACAGACTGTGACTGTGGGCACTAAGTTTACTGTTGAGACATTTAACATTGATCATAACAGTTGTTTTCGGCATGATGGTGTCACCTTACTTGCGTCCTTGATTCGGTGGAGTTTTCCCTTTTCTTGGCTTTGTTTCATTTGGTAGATGTTGCGAATATTTCCACACATGGGAGAAGGTTAGAAGCTATTCATTCATTAGTCGCATTCGTTTTCTTATATGTTGTTGTGACGGAATTTATGCACTCATTTGCAATTTGCGTTTTTGCACATGTATGGCTAATGTTATTTTCAAACATGTTTATTTCCTTTTTCAGTATAATTAGAAAAGCTTATGTTTCAACTGTTGCGTAAAGCATCTATTAGGGGAGTGTTTGTTTTTTTGCACAAAGTAATGTCATGTTTCAATATGTTCTGTTGTTTCAAAGTGATGCAGTTATGACTAAGAGGAGGGAGCCTGCTCCGATCATACACCAACATTGGTTTACCTGATTTAGAAATACTTAAATGCATGTGCCCCTGGTAACATTTCCACCCTATCATGTCCGGTTAGGAGTTCCAATATTATGCAAATGTGATTTACTTTGCTAGCAATTGTGCCTGTAATGTATGATAATGAACAACTATTGTTCTCACTCCTGGCCAAAGGTAATGGAAAGGAATTGTTCAATGAAGTGTAGGCCACTTACATAGTACACGGGAAGTGGATCAGGTGTGCACGAAAGGGAGACGTTACATAACTGTTTCTCTCATATGATATGAGTTGTTTGATCAAGGACTGACATTTTCTGCCCTCATGAGAGACTTATCAACCCAGTGGTTTGGGTTTGTTTCCATCCTTTTTGATGCCATTGCAATGAACTAGAGACATACTCCGAAAGGTGACAGTGAACTATGTAGCCAAACATTTTGAGTTCTCGAACACCTACGATGGTCCGGCATTTGTTTCCAAAGTGCTCAAAGGTTTTTGCAAGGACTTGGGGTCAAGCAAAACGGCACTGTGACTACCACCTTCCAGCAGGAGGCACAGAAAGATTTGTGTATCCACTGGATTGATGCTCTACCATTTGTCTGTAAGAGTGAAAAGAGTGACCAACCTGAGTCTACACAGAATGATGTTTTGGCTGGCTTATGCACATCTCAGACCACATGTTCATTGCACTCTCACTAGCTGATACCTCAACATCAGGCAGTGCAGGCCCTTCCTGCCGGAACAACACCAGCTGGGCCCTTGCCAACGCCTACACCAGGTGACACTGCATCCAGCCAACGTAGAGAGGGCCATGATAGGTCCTCCTGACAACTGCAACAGTCATCAAGTATGGCGGGCTGACCTCCTGATGCATGGCTCCCACACCATGAGGGCAGCAGAGCCACAGCCGGAGCAGGAGGCTCTGACACCATGTCCACAGCAGCAGCAACAGGACACCATCATTGTAATTTGTCATGTTAACAGTATCTGAATGGCCGAAGTGCTGGTAAACCTCTCGAGCCATAGGATCAGGTACCAGCGACAAAGAAGATTCACTTTTCATTGCATGCTGGTGCTCACCTCCGTAGGAGCATGGGACCTGCTAGGTAGTTGCAAGTATTCATCGCCTTCGTCGTCTGCTGTTCTGGCTGGAAGATTCTGCTGGAACGTCCTTTCTAGAGCATGTCGCCATCATTTTAGAGTACCTATTGCTCAAGTGCTGGCTAACCCTTGGATGCAATAAATAAGGTACAGGAAACTGATTGTTTTCAGAATGTTCTTTTGCAGTTCATCAAAACTGCGGAGACTGACACATCTGCAAGGGTCGTTATCTGGGCTACTGTATTGCTCATGGTGCTCGCGGATTTCTCCTCAATGCCTTCTATTTGGAACACTGAATGACATTGAGACTTTGAACTTTTATCACAGATTTGATCATACAACGATGAATAATGGGAAAATATACAACATGCTTTGAGGCAAAAGTACTATATTGAATGGGAAGTGAAGTGTGATGCACAGTTACATGTATTTTGTCATATAGGATTTGCGCACACCTGCTCTAACAGTTCCTAGTAGATAATGATTATGTCAATGAACACCTTTACGCCACTTTGCTTGGTGATAATGCCCTACCAACTGTCATGCAATGATACAGTGTAACATTTCCTGAGGTCTGTTGAACTGATTTTCAAAGAGCCATTTGTCAACCTGTAACCTACATTGTGAACATCAGCTAAACATATGTCATTTCTGTCATTTCTTGCTCCTATGTGCTGTTTGCTCACATCTGGGCTCAAGGTCTGGGCTCAAGGTCTTTAACCACACATGCTGTTTTCCCAGTTACAAATAGCATTGTGCAAGTCTATAAGTAAACCAGACAATTAGTAATTTCCTCATGATTATGTACTCAGCTCTCCTCCTGCAGTATCCAATATGTGCCTTGTGATCACAGATGAATGTGACTAATGGTATGCCCATAGGAATGTTCCATGCTTACATGTAACTTTGCAAAGGTGTCTTGCCCTTTGTACCTGCTAAAAGCTGTATAAATATCTGTGTGACCCTGTGCCAGGCAGAGAACTCTGGGCGAAGCCATGCTGTTGCATTCTCTCCACTCGAGTGTGTTTCCACTCGAGTGTGTTTACAATAAATGCTGTTGTAATTCCTCGCTCTGTCATGAAGTTTTATCTGTTTTTAGAGTTCCTGTATCAGATGGTGGCGGTAACCCAACAATGCTAATATTTTCTCTCTAACATTTTGTACCATCATGATATATCTCCTCTGAACCCTACTTCTCCCTTGAGGTCACTAGAACAGCAATCAGCTCAATCAAACAGGGCAAAGCACCAGGCCCAGACAAAATTCCTGACGACTTATTTCACCACAACCTGTCCGTATGGGCCCCGTATATTAACTGTCTGACTAACACCATAGCGGAGAGTGCCCCCATACCCAACACATGGAAAGGGGTAAAAATTATCCCCATTTTCTAAAAGAGGCATCGGGGCTTCCCACAAACTATAGGCCTGTCACCCTCCTGGATACTCTCTAGAAGGTGTATGCCAGACAATTGTTGGATAAACTTAACGATTGGATTGACGTAATGGAAATATTGACCCTATTCCAAGTGGGATTTAGACCTAAAGTCAGTACCATCAACCAAGTACTAAGGCTGTTGCTCATCCTTTGGAAATACACCAAACTTACAGAAGGACATATGTATTTCGCATTTGTCGATCTTAGAGCCACCTTTCATCTTGTCCCCAGGGGGCTGTTGTGGGCAGCTTTAAAGACACTGGGGGTCCCTGAGGCTCTACTTGCACAAATAACAACTCTTCACCAGAACAACTACGCCTATGTCCGCTGGGGGCCTGGGGGGCAGCTAACCAATAAGATCCCAATTCGCACAGGAGTCAGCAACGGTGCGTCCTAGCCCCTACCCTATTTACCCTGTATGTGAATGATGTAGTAGGTGCACTTTGAAAAGGAGAATATAGATGCACCAAAATTGGATGGGGTAGGGGTTCTTGCATTACTTTTTGCCGATGACACCCTCCTAATTTCTCAGACTCACATGGGTTTCCAACAGCTTTTGGTGATCTTTAATGCCTATTGTTCAACCAAGGGCTTTGAGATCAATATCTCCAAAACACAATTTATGGCAGTCAGACCCCATAAATAATTTAAGCAAGTCTTGACTCTGGCCAATGAAAATCTGGGGCGAAAACACTGATTCAAGTATTTGGGAATAATGCTTGATAGTAAACTACCATGGGCCCCCCTCATTGAGAAGAGAAGGGCAGTGATGCAGTATCAAGCCTCAGTGATCTACAGGAGGCTCCAGGGGACAGCTTTGAGAGCTGTCTTCCCTGCTGTAGAACTCTATAAACTAAAGGCGCAATCCGCTGCTCTATATGGGGCTATGTGAAGTCAGAATCTCTTACTATAAGGGAAAACAAGTTTGTTCGCTCGCTTCTCCATCTCCTTACTAACACGCCTCTAATTCCCATGTTCTTGGATATTGCTCTAAAAAGAGTGGGGGTTCTTGCTAGACTCAGGCTCCTATTATATTGGGTAAGGCTTTGGACTACTGAGGAGCTGCGGCCGTACCGGAGGGCAGTAGAGGAATTGCTAGCCCTCGATACAGGCCTCAACTTTCTATGGTTCAAATACGTTCGCCACTAGCTTGATAAATTGGACCGTTGTTACTTTTGGACAGACACCGGGTCGTTGGTTACCATGTCCAAATTACAAATAAAGATCCGTTACTGGGAGTTCACTTAGGCCAGTTCTCTTTGTTCTTCTACTTATGGTAGGTTCACAGGGCAATTTTTGTCCAATAAGGACACAGCTTGTTATGAAAACTTCCTTGATCTACCACTAAAACAAGTGACGAAATCATTCTATAAAAAATGTCGCTATAACACACTTGAACTAGGGTCGCTTACAGCATCATGGGACAATAGTGGGTGTGCCGGTCACATGCCTACATGTACTTTGTGCTTTCAGGCAGTGATCAAAACAGTTCACCATGTGATGTTCTTTTGCCAAGCATATAAAAGACCTGGAAGAAAGTGGATACGTCCAGTGTGTAATCATCTGGGAGTACGGAGGTACTTGAAGGCATTAAGAATTTCAAAGAGTGATACATCTATTTATATAGTCCTTGCTGTGAACAACTTTCTATTTTCAGTAGGCTTCATTTAGAAAGCGAATGGCCTTAAACTTTAGTTTACTCTGAACTGGTTTATTACACTATTCAAATTGGTAGGGAAAATTGTGATTGGCCATGGTAGTGTCTGTACTGAGGTGGTTTATGAAATTATGATATGTTTTTGTGCATACTATTATGGTATAAGCCATTCCTTAGTAGGATAGAATTAAAGTAGGTGTATCAGTTTATAGCTAATTTGCACACATTTATGTCTTATTCTTAGCGATTGATTTTATGAACATCTTATTATGGGTCTTTTATGCATAGATTGTATGTTGATCCAAATACTTTTAGTACTTTTTTTATTAAGGTTTTTAAAACAAATGTTTTATGATTAACTTGCATGGATTAATTTTGTTGAAAAATTTGATATAACTGTAAGTATTTGTTACAAGGATTATTTTGTGATTGCAAGTTTGATGGAACAATTTTCTTACTTACATAAATTCCTTACATACAATGGGGAACGTCACCTGGTTGTCCAAGGTGCTTGTTACCCACCGATGATCTTGTTACAACCTCTGAAGGACACCTGGTAGGCAAATTCAGCAGAGCCTATATGACAGAGAATGGGCGAGAGCCCTTGAGTACCCCTGGAAGGCTACCTGCAGTGCTTGCATAAAACTCATACATTCCCGATACTTTGGTTTCCTGTGCCAGATGTGCTATCCTGGCCGCAGACCCTAAACATACGCTATGGGATTACCCTCGCCTGAAATCATACTGAGCCGAAGTGATGTGGAAGATATCAGTAATTACAGGTTTGCCAAGAATGGACTCGTGGAAGACGAGGGCACTGTGCATTTAAAAAAAGCCTAAAAAGCAAAGACGGCCATTTTCTTTCTGGACCTAGTGCTAATCCTCACGATGCGAGCGATTACAATGAAATGGAAAAATCCATCGTCTCCTACTAGTGAGGCCCTGCAGCAGTAGTGGCAGGCACAGATCGGGGGTAAGGGGCAGGGGGCGAGGGGGGTAAGGGGATTATAAAGAAAAAAACATACCTTACCGCCGCATCTCTCCTCTGGAATGGAACAGGAAGCAGGCAGCCAGGCTCCCCTGACCAAACACAACGCTGCAATGCAGCATTGTGATTGGTAAGCACTCAGGCTCCCCTTACCGGAAGAGCCGACGTTGCCTGGCAGCAAAAATGAGATTGTGGGCTGGGGCAAAAACGACAGGTCTACAGAGAGAAGAAGCTCGGGGCCTCCGTGGTTGTCCAATAGCTCATGAATGTGACCGGCTCCTGTCAAATTTTACAGAATCACACAATAGTGCCTCTTCCTGAATTGCCCCGCATCCCCCATGAGACCCTTTCATGGGCCAGGCCCCACCCCCTCATCTTCTTGGACTGGCTGGTCGTAACCTTGACCCTGCTACTCTATTCTGCCTTGTCTTATATTGAGATGAGAGGACCAGCTGCCTACCTCTCCTTATATGACCCCTCTGACCATTTGTCTCACTCCAGGCAATCCCCCAATAGTCGGATCCCTAATTCGATGGGTTTTTCACCTTGATATGCAAATCACCGGTTCAGCCCTCCCATTCTGAACCTGGGACCTTCCGGTACATACCAGCCTCCATTTTTCCTTTCCTACCAAGTTTGTTCCACGTCCACTTACTTTTAGGCAAGTTTGAAGCCTCACATACTCTGGAGGGCATCTGCCTTTTTTTTATTTCGCCACTGTTTCTCATATGATGCTTTAATGTACATTGTGGTTGTGAAAAACACTCCTGTTTTACATATAACAACACCCTTCCTCTCCTATTTGATGCTATACTTCCAACTACTTTTGTAGCAACTGTTATTGTACTGTGCACTGTTGCTGTTAAAATTAAATTCAGTATAACTTTTTTTTTTTAAATGAGGAAATTCCAAGAAAACATTTGCAGGGAAGCCTTACAGATTGATTTGTGAGGGAGATTGTTTGACCAGAGGGGAAAAAGTTCTCAAGAACGATTCATACATTTGTTAATAAATTATGCGGAAAACAAAGGCAGGTTGCCGAGAGACCTAAGGTAGGTAACTGAAGAATTTTTCAGACCTGACTCGTCTAGGTGTAGTAAGTAAGGAGAACTTTTATGTAGTCCCATCCACAGTGGATTCAAATCAAATCAAATAAAAAAATGTTTATTTCGGATACAATGATCCATAAAACACAGTACAGCAGATTAAAAGATATAAAAAGAATTGATAACAGTTTAAAAGCAATACCATCATATACAGACAGGATGTGAGTACCATAATCATTAAAATGCATAATAAATAACAGGGAAACCCCAGCAATGTTAAACACCATTCAACAGGATGCAGATAAAATGCTAGAACATCATCATTTCGACACTTTGGCGGTACATATGCGCATGGGCCACGCAGCATGTAAAAATGTTGTCCCTCCAACAACAATCACCTCTCTTGTGCCAGAGTGTAAAGTGCGAAGTGCAGGAGCAAAGGGCCAAAAGCCCAGAAGTTTACAGAAAGGCTTGAGCCATTGTTTGCATGGCTTAGCATATGCAAGACAAAAAAAAGCAAGATGGTGAAGGGTTTCCTGCGCTAGGTTACACGAGGGGCTTGCAGGAGCCCCAAACCTTCACACCCCATCTTATACAGAAGCTGTTTACCGGAAAAACCTTGTACCTCCAATCAATCAATCTATGAATCAGGATGTGTAGAGCGTGGCTGCTTTAACCGTAAGGTTCTTAAGCATATATTGGATGATGCTGCTAGTTTTCTAGTTCTCCTATTAGTTGAACTTCCAAGTTTTGAGGTCCTTCCTGAACTGCTGGAGCAATGGCGAGGCTCTGAGGTGCAGGAGGAGGTTGTTCCAGGTCTTGGCTGCCAAATGGAGAATGAGCGGCTTTCGCTGTTGTTCCAGGGGATGCAACAGGTTGCAACGCAGGTGGGTGATCCGGATCTGAGTTTCCTGGTGGGCTGGTGAAAGGTCACTCTTTGGTTGAGGTAAGCAGGTCCTTCCATGTGTAGTGCCTTGTATGCGTGGGTGAGTAGCTTGTACTGGCATCTCTTCATGACTGGTATCCAATGGAGTTTCCTTAGGTGAGAGCTTATGTACATCCATCTGGGGAGGTCGAGGATGAGCCTGGCCACTATGTTCTGGATCGTCTGGAGTTTACTCATGAGCTAGGTAGTTATTCCTGTGTAGAAGAAGTTGCCGTACTCGAGTCTGCTGGTGACAATAGCCTGGCTGACAGTTGGCCTGGTGTTGGTTGGGAGCCCTCTGAAAACCTTCATGAGCATATGGAGCATGAGGAAGCAGGCAGTGGAGACGGCGCCAACTTGCTTCTTCATGGATAGCTGGTTGTCAAGGAGGATGCCGAGGTTGTGGGCGTGTTCTGTGGGTACCAGGGTAGAGCCCAGCTTCAGAGGTCACCATTCGTTGTTCCAGTGTGTGACCTTGCCTTTCCCGAAGATTAGTGCTTCTGTCTTGTCGGTGTTGAGTTCGAGAAAGTTGTTCTTCATCCAGTCTGCAACATCTCTTATGCATCTTTGGAACTTGTCTTTGATGGTTCTTGGATTGTTGGTCAAAGAGAGGATGAGTTGGATGTAGTCGGTGTAGGAGATGATGTTGAGTCCGTGGCTTTTGACGATGTTCGGTACAAGACAAACTGTAAGGGACAGACAACAAGACTGTTTCTTGTTGCCCACACATATCCCTAGGGATGTCATGCTTCATCATTGGGTGGGTGCTTTTCGTCAGGCCAGCGCTGCAATGTCCGACGGGTCTCCTGAAGGGTCACTTTAGCGGAGATCTTTTAATCGTCTCGTCGTTAGAGGAGTGTGAGAGTGTCCTAGTAGGGTGGTGAGTGATCAGTGTGGAGAAGTAAAGTTAATACTGGTTAGGGGATATCAAACTACTTTTAATGTGTGGATTCCCCTGTCAGATTAAAAACCTTGTAGGTTGGCGCTCGTATGGGGGTGGCAATGTCCCCTTGTAGCTAAATGTGATTGCAATGGTGAGGTAAAAAACGGGTCAACATGTTTCGCAACCCCAATTAGTCAAAAAGAAGCATGCCGCTTCTTCAGGATCAAAAGCTCTCTGACTCAGGGTGAGTGTCTGAAAAGTGTCAGCGCTCCGTCCATCACCTCCTTGTGTTTGCTTTGTTCGCACTAAGTTGGCAGGGTATGCCCAGACGTGGGTCCCTTGCTCACTATGCACTAGATTCAATGTAGCCTGGCTGATGAAGGCTGATAGCCTGAAACCGGTCCTAGGATGCTTGATTCCGGTCCAGGGAAGACATGGCTTGGCAGTTCGGTCTGGACTGTTCCCATGAGGCACAGGGTCAAGACTGATTTGCATATGGCTATGTCTGAACTGGGGTGGCGTGGTGAAGCAAAATAACGATGGATTAAACCCAGATCTGTGACTGGGGGTGAATGTTTGCCAATGTGCAACATTCCGTCCATCATCTTGTGTGTTTTGCATTTCGCCCTAAGTGGGAAGGGTATGCCCAGACGTGGGTCCCGTGCTCACTACGCCACTGGAGTCAAGCTATCCTGGCTGATGAGGGCTGAAAGCCCGAAACCGGTCCTAGGATGCTTGATTCCGGTCCAGGGAAGACATGGCTTGGCAGTTCGGTCTGGACTGTTCCCATGAGGCACAGGGTCAAGACTGATTTGCATATGGCTATGTCTGAACTGGGGTGGCGTGGTGAAGCAAAATAACGATGGATTAAACCCAGATCTGTGACTGGGGGTGAATGTTTGCCAATGTGCAACATTCCGTCCATCATCTTGTGTGTTTTGTATTTCGCCCTAAGTGGGAAGGGTATGCCCAGACGTGGGTCCCGTGCTCACTACGCCACTGGAGTCAAGCTATCCTGGCTGATGAGGGCTGAAAGCCCGAAACCGGTCCTAGGATGCTTGATTCCGGTCCAGGGAAGACATGGCTTGGCAGTTCGGTCTGGACTGTTCCCATGAGGCACAGGGTCAAGACTGATTTGCATATGGCTATGTCTGAACTGGGGTGGCGTGGTGAAGCAAAATAACGATGGATTAAACCCAGATCTGTGACTGGGGGTGAATGTTTGCCAATGTGCAACATTCCGTCCATCATCTTGTGTGTTTTGCATTTCGCCCTAAGTGGGAAGGGTATGCCCAGACGTGGGTCCCGTGCTCACTACGCCACTGGAGTCAAGCTATCCTGGCTGATGAGGGCTGAAAGCCCGAAACCGGTCCTAGGATGCTTGATTCCGGTCCAGGGAAGACATGGCTTGGCAGTTCGGTCTGGACTGTTCCCATGAGGCACAGGGTCAAGACTGATTTGCATATGGCTATGTCTGAACTGGGGTGGCGTGGTGAAGCAAAATAACGATGGATTAAACCCAGATCTGTGACTGGGGGTGAATGTTTGCCAATGTGCAACATTCCGTCCATCATCTTGTGTGTTTTACTCTTAAACTGGTCCCAGGATGCTTGTTTCCGGTCCAGGGAAGGCCTGGCTTGGCAGTTCGGTCTGGACTGTTCTCATGAGGCACAGGGTCAGGACTGATTTGCATATAGCTGGGTCTGAACTGGGGTGGCGAAGTGAGCTAAAGAACGATGATTTGGGTGATTTGTGCGCATTATAAATTAAAATGACATAACAGAAACACTCCACACCAGTTTAGAAAACTAGAGAATAATTTTATAAATAAAATGCTAAAATAAAAAGATCCAATTAGTAGAAGTCGAGATCTGTTTTTTTAAAGATTAAATGCAAAAATAGCACTTAGAAGCAGTATGCCCTTAAACAGTTAATGGGTAGCGCTGGACTAGGACAAAGTCAAGAGTTCAGGCTGACCACAATGGAGCATGTGCCGGATACGGGACCCACGCAGGGCCCGCTGAGCAAAAGTACCGTAATCCTGGTCGTAAACACAAGATGTGGGATGCAGCTGAGTGATGCTATGTGATCCCGACGCATATGAGGTGTTGCACAGGATTTCTCCACACAACTGCAGCGGTGTGTTGATTCTGTAAGCGAAGCGCCAGTTCCAAAGTGCAGCAATCCGAGTGCAATGCGACAGGTTTCTCCACGCTGTAGAGGCGATTTGTTGATCTTCTCCACACAGTGGCGGTGATTTGTTGGGTCTAAAGTAAGGGTTTTGGAGGCGATGCAGCGGTTTCAAGTGAGATGTTCCTGGTTTCTCCATGCTGTAGGGGGCGATGCAGTGATTTTCTCCATGCAACAGGAGATGCGTCAGTTCTAATAGTTGCAGCACTTTATACTCACTTCCAAGGGCCCTGTACTGGATTGGCACCACTTGGTAGAGCAAGACTTTCAGCATGAAAAGTCCAGGTGCTGTTTGTAGATTGAAGAGAAGTCTTTGATATTTCTGAGACTTCAGAAACAGGAGGCAAGCCAACAAGCCCTTGGAGATACATAGGTTGTGGGATGTAGAGATGCAGGTCCAGTCCCTTTCCCTCCCAGGCAAGAGGGCAGCAGGCAGCAAGCAGGAGGCCAGCACAACATAGCAGTTCAGACAAGTGGCAGTCCCTCAAGCAGCACAGCAGTCCTTCTTCCTGGTAGACAGTGGCGGCTGGTGACATTTGAAAGTGATGGGGCGTAAAACAATTCTTGTACTCCACTGCGGCGAGCGAGCATAGCGAGCGAGCCTGAATCATCTATGGTGGGTCCGGGGGGGTTCTCCCCCCGAGAAAATTTTGAAAAAAGAGTGGGCAAATGGTGCATTTTCAAGTGAAAGCCAAGCTCCTGTGAAATTTGCAAAAGCCTTGGCACACGCCTAATTTTTGTTTCACAATCACTCCCGAAGATACTTGGTAATCACTGTTAACATATCTTCTCCCCCACTTTCACTTCTCCGTCTCTACTTATTATGTCTCTACGTCTTTCTCTAATTGTATATGTACATCCAAACCTCAACAATGCCCAACAATGCCTAGAGCACCTGCAATCGTATCAGACTAGTTACGTAATGCTCCAGTAAGCAAAGTAGCTTGAAAGGGCCTAATCATTAATCACTTTACCACATGAATAAACAGAAGAAACCAGAAATAAACATGCACGCGTTTACACTAAGAGCACATAAATAACAGCGCCGAGGGAGTAAAGTTTGCTGAAAAACTGCACACTGAAGAGAGAAAAGTAAATTAACGGTAAAGGGAAAAGTCAACAAAAAGCACCCAAAACGAAGATGATTACTATTTTATTTGTCAAATCAAGGAGGATTATCTGCTCACCGGAAGTTCATTAACAATATTGCTTTTCCCTGTGGTCACCCTCCTGACAATGACAATAACATAAGATTTCTATTAATAGGGCTCATACTCCGCTTTCCAATCATGCAAGGTGTGATTAGTATTACTCCGAGCTATTGTCGTGCTGCAGCGTTACACTCGAGAGACGCTACACTGCCACTATGCTCCGTTTACTTTGCTACTCGCTGTTAGCTATAAGTGTTCAAGCTCAATCAAAATTCCACGCTGCATGTTTAAAAATAAAAACATGCAGGGGCGTGACCGGGCAAGATGGCCGATCGGACGTAGCCCGTCTCGGCTCCCGGTCCGCGCATTGCTCCGGAGCAGACAGCAGCGGTCTTACCGCATCCCGCACGCTGTAAATTACTTCTATGCTCAGCGGAAGATGTGAGGCACAGAGAGGGAGTCTTTAATCGTCTCCAGCGCCACAGGAGTAGACCCGGTGAGGTCTGTCGAGAGACCATCAGGCGCAGCTCAAAATGGCGGCTTCCCGACTGGGCTGAGCGATTCCGGCCGAAGCAGAACAAGAAACCCCTGCCTCCGAGTCTACTTCTCGCTGTCACAGTGAGCGTTACGGTAGGCTTGGTCAAGGGGTATACTTCAAGGAACTTGCCCAGATTACAGCTTCGCCGGCGGTTCACCGCAATGCCTTACTTTAAAATGGCGCCTAAACTGTGATACAATGCCATGTCCCGTTTTTGGTCCCTGTGGCCCCAAGCCTAGCTCCCTGCCGAGCGCCGCCTCAACGGGCGTCATCACCTCCTGCTTCTTTGCGCCCTGCCTGCTGAGCGGCTGAGGCCCCACGAATGCCGTTATCACCGTGGGTGCCCTCTCCTTGCTAGTACTTGCATCCCCCAAAATGGCGCTCGCTCCAGACCATGCGGGGCCAGGATTACGAGTTGTGGTCGATGATTGAGGCAAGGCTCGAGTGCAACGACGAGCTGTGACACTTTCCCCTGGGCGAGTCCTTCGCTGTAACTGAATCCCCTGCTATTCAGCTCTCAGGGGGGGGGGGTGTGCTTCCACCTAGCGGGCCCGACTATGCCGCAAGACGCCTAGAGCTCCGAGCAGAGGTCCGACCTGTGTTGCGACACCTGCCTGCTACCGCTGCCTCGACTTGTGCCACTGGTCTACCGACGACTCCTTGAGGTGGAGGTTCCCGCGTCCTGACTCCCGAGCCTCCTTCCGCGGACGTCGCTGTTGTGGGGGTCCTCCCGGGCCAGTCCGTATGCCGCCTAAGAGAGGGACGACCAAGACACCTAACAAGGTATCGGACTTTTTTAGCCCCTCAGATAAACGCCTGACGCTGTGCGGAGACGCGGAGGCTGCAGACATGGCCCTTACAAAGGCAGATCTCCTGTCCACGCTAAAAGATTTCAAAACTGAGCTGTGCAATGACCTCGCCCAGGACATTAAAACTTCCATAGAGCAACTGAGGTCGGACCTTACAGGGAGACTGACCTCCCTACAACAAGATGTCGACTCGGTGGGCACCAGAGTGCTCGATTTGGAGGCGCACCAGCAAGATCAGGAGAAGCTCTCCTCCGAACTACGTGAAGATGTTCGCGCCCTCCAAGACCAGCTCCACCAGAAGCAGTTCAAGGCAGAGGACCTCGAGAATAGGGCACAGAGGGAGAACCTACGCGTCAGGGACCTGGCGGAGGGAGCAGAGGGGCCGGATCTTGAGGCTTTCCTAGAGGGGCTCTTTGCGGAGGTTCTGGGTCCACATACCCTCTCAATAAAGCTAGAGAGGGTCCATCGTGTGGGAGTCCTGCAGCCCGGCGAGAGGAGGCGCCCCCGCGACGTTCTGGCGAAATTTCATTCATACAAAGTTAAAGAGGTGGTGCTCCTAGCGGCCAGGACCAAAGGGACTGCCACCTTTCAAAACCACTCATGCTCGATCTACCAAGACTTAGCACCGACAACTCTGGCACGGAGGCAGATGTTCCGACCCATTATCACCAAATTACGAGATGATAAAATCCGATACCGGTGGACCTACCCGTTCGGACTCTGTTTTGAGCTCCACAACAAACAGCGTCATGTCACTGACCTAAGAGAGGGCCTGGAACTCCTGGGTCTCCCACCGGTTGAGACTGGCTCCGAGCATGATAACTCCAGAGAAGCTCAGCGAGGGCCATCACAGACGACAACATGGCTTATGGGCACACGGAGAGGCCGAAAATAAAATGCCAGGGCATATATTCTAGATAGGTACTGCTATGTCTCTCGAATTCTTGAGGAATCTCTACGGAAGAACGCTCACACTGCATCTTACCACACCGGACTGTGCTGCATGCTTTAGAGCGATGTTGGGAGTGGCCCAATGGATCTACGGGTGAACTGTTCCTAACTAATTTCTTCGACCTGGAACCCACCACAGTCCTGGGGTGGGGCCCCAGGCCCCTATCTGTTCTCTGGGGATGCAGAACTATGGTCCACCTCTATAACTCCACGCAGAGACTTTTCTCTTTTCCCGCAAAGGGCTCTGGTGTGACATCTAAGCCATGACCGCTTAAGATGTTTTTTGTGACTTACCTTCGGACGGCGCGGACTCTTGGTCCCCCTAGTCCCTGCTGGGCAGGTTGCCCGCGATCAGGGACCAGTTAGCGGCCTTTTTGCCGCACTTGCTGTTATTGTTTGTTATGTTGTTTTTGAGGGTTGAGGGGGGGGGGTAGGGAGGGCGATGGTGGCAGCTTTTTCATTTTACTTACTGGGGGCTTCTTCGTTTATTTCTGTCTATATGGGCGGGGCGCTGCCATGGGTGATAGACACACTTGGGGAGGTCTCGCTCACACATCCGGCTGGACCGGCAGAAGGTGTCTCTGAGCTGTTCACCTCTACTTTAGTTCCATGACGATCACTATCGGTTCCTGGAACGTTAAGGGGCTTAACTCCCCTCAGAAACGCCACAAAGTGTGGATATATATTATAGATCATCACTTTGATATAGTGGCCCTCCAAGAGACACACCTGGCTCGATCAGAGGATTCACGCCTCCGTCACAAGCGCTACCCCCTAATATACAAATCATCTGCCCTAACAAAACATAGGGGTGTAGCCCTCCTGTTCCATTCCACCACTAAATTTCAACCGCTGGACTATCGTTCAGATAAAGATGGCCGATGGGTTATGGTCAAGGGCCGCTTGATGGGCAAACTGTGCACTTTCGTGGCATTGTATGCTCCCAATACGGGGCAAGCGGCATTTTTAAACACACTGGCAGGGAGGATTTTGGACTTCGGAGAAGGGCCATTGGTGATCTTGGGCGATTTTAATCTGACATGGCAAAGGGATCTCGACAGTACTCACGCACACCGCTCGGACCTGGGCTCCTTTACCCCCACCACTAAACAACACTTTCACGATCTAGGTCTGATAGACGCTTGGCGAACACTTCACCCTCAAACCCGTGACTACACTTTTTACTCCCACGTCCACCACACATACTCCCGACTGGACTACATTTTTGTTAGCCAATCCCTGCTGGGCGCCCTCCAGGCGGCTAAGATATTTCCCCTTTCAGTGTCGGACCACAGTCTCCTTTACATCTGCGTGGCCTGGCACAGCAATGTCTCCACCACTCCTCGCTGGTTTTTCCCACCATCTCTCACGCGCGATAAAGAATCCCGCACTAAATTGAGAGAAAGCATCACCGAATTGTTTGATTTTAATAAGCCTGAAGATACCTCGGAATACACTAACTGGGACACGTTTAAAGCGGTCATCCGAGGGAAATGTATCGCTCTCAACTCAGCCCTGAACGCACAGCGAGTTCTGGAGCGGGAGGCGTTGGAGATTGAAGTTGCTTCTGTCGAGCGCACACATAAAGCAAACCCCACTCGAGATAACCTTCGCAAACTAACGGCACTGAGGGGCAAACTTAGAGCTATTTATAATAACAGGGCAGAATTCACACTCCTCAAGCTCCGACACCTCTCTTACTCCCAGGGGAACAAGGTGGGTAGGCACCCAGCTAGGCAGCTCAGGGGAAAACGAGAAAGGGAATATATAGGAGGTATTCTGGGGCCCAACGGGGAGACTACATACAAGGATGAGGAAAAGTCAGAAATCTTTGGCTCTTTCTATAAGACGCTATATTCAGGGGACCATCTAGATCCTGAAGCCCAATGTGAGTACCTACGGACACTATGCCTTCCCCAGGTTTCACATGACTGAATGAAACTCTTGCTGCTCCCATCACGTCCGACGAGGTGAACGCGGCCATACAAGCACTTAGGCCCGTAAGGCCCCGGCCCCAGACGGTTACACCGCTCTTTTCTATAAAACTTTTGCCCCCGATATCATTCCGCACCTCACTGGCTTGTTTAATAGGATGGCGACAGAGGGAGAGACGACAGGGTCTCTATCTGAGGCGGTGATCTCAGTTATACCAAAACCCGGGAAAGACCCTCATTTATGCACCTCTTACCGCCCCATCGCTCTACTAAACCTCGACGCGAAACTCTATTCCTCTATTTTGGCTAGACGGTTGAATGACCTTATTCCTGACCTCATCCACCCGGACCAATCAGGGTTTATTAAGGGCCGGCAAACGCACGACAACACTCGTCGCATAGTTCACCTCATAGAAAAAGCTAACAAACGACATATTCCCGCAGTATTGGTAGGACTAGATGCCGAAAAGGCTTTCGACCGGGTCGATTGGGCGTTTTTATTTACTACCCTCACTAGCTTTGGGTTCGCTTCTAAATTTCTCACTATGCTTCGGGCCAACTACGTTCAACCTCGCTCCCGGGTGCAGGTAAATGGCATCCCTTCATCCACCTTTTCTCATTCTAGAGGTACACGACAGAGATGCCCCCTCTCGCCCCTCCTTTTTGCCCTGAGTATCGAACCCCTGGCAGTAGCTATCAGAGCCAACCCCGACATACATGGCATCCCCTTTAGTAGGGATTCCCATAAGGTTTCTCTCTTCGCGGACGATGTCCTCTTGTCGCTCGCTGAGCCCGAGCACTCCCTTCCCCATTTACAGAAGGAACTGGAGCGCTTTGAAGAGGTGGCAGGCTTTAAAATAAATATGGGCAAGTCATATATTCTCAACCTTACACTTCCGCTGGCGGAGGTGCACAGGCTCCAACCCCTCACTCCCTTACAATGGGCAACCTCATCCATACAGTACCTAGGAATACAGTTAACGCCCAGGGTGGAAGGATTATATGCTGCCAACTTCCCCCCCAGTCTCGTACGAATTCAGGAGGAACTCGTGAGGTGGAAGCCACTCTTTCTTTCTTGGCTTGGCCGCATCCATGCTGTCAAGATGACTCTCCTCCCTAAGCTTCTCTAACTATTCCAAGCCTTACCGATAGAACCAGAAAGGGACTTCTTCCGCAGAATTAAATCTATGATCCTTCAGTTCATATGGCAAAAAGGACGTGCCCGCTTGTCGTTCTCGTTGTTGCGTCGCTCCCGAGCGGAGGGAGGAGTGGGTCTCCCCGACATCCACTTATATTACAAAGCGGCACAATTGAGAGTGTTAATTGAGTGGTCCAAACCGGAATCAGATAAACATTGGTTACATATGGACCGTAGTGTCGCAGGACGGACGATATGGGATCTTGCTTGGCGCCCCAAACGAGACAGACCCAAGAACGTGTACTGTAGCACCCCCACACGAACCACCCTGCGAGTGTGGGACTCTGTAACGGGGGATGACAGATGGACCACTTTTCCCTCGCCGTTTACACCGCTGCACTTTAATTCTGCCTTCCCCCCCGGCATGCAGGAGGGGCCCTTTGATGCTTGGCGAGAGGGGGGTTGTCTTGCCTTGACAAACCTCTTTCACAACTATGATCCCTTAACTTTTGACAACTGTAAAAGGGACTATGACCTGGCTGACTCGGAACGGTTCCATCATGCCCAGCCGCTTCACTGGGCTCTCACTCCAAAGGTTCGGGATGCGGCCACTCGGCCGCCCACTAGATTCGAATCCTTCCTCTCCAAGACCACCACAATGAAAGGGGTGATATCGTTCATCTATAACTTTTTACTTACCACTGCCACCTCACCGCGCCCACGTTACATGGCTATGTGGGAGGGGATACTGCAGCGCGCTGTGTCGGAGAGAGAGTGGTCTCACTTGTGGTCCGACATTTTTAGATTTAATCACTCCATAGACCTCCGAGAAGCCCACCTAAAGACCATGATGGATTGGTACCTCCACCCTTCTAGGCTTAAACAGATCTTTCCCAACACTTCTGACCGCTGCTGGAGAGGCTGCGGCCTCTTGGGTGATTTTCAACACATTTGATGGGATTGCCCAACGATACGCCCATTTTGGACAGAAATACTAGCACATATTAAAGATATTCTGGGGTACCCCATTCCAACCACTATGGCAGAGGTCCTCTTGGGACTTCGAGACCCTACTTTAGAACACCAGACACGTGCGGACAAAGCCATCATGTGGCTGTGTATAGGAGCGGTTAAGGTGACTTTAGCGGCCGCCTGGAAACAGAGGGAGGCCCCGGCGATCTCCCTTTGGCACTCACGGCTATGGCGGCTTCTTAGCATGGAAAGAATGGCTGATATCTTTCAAGACAATTATAAGAACTTTGAATTCAAGTGGGGACCACTAGTAGCCTTCCTTTCCCGGGGGCTCCCGTCAGCTGTCTGTCCCAATACAGTCCGCGCATTACACCTCTTTCAATATTGATTACATTGCCACTACCTTCAGTTGCTATCTTATCTATGGTTTTGCTGCCACCATAGTTTGGGAGGGGTGAGGGGGGGGTTTTTGGGTTCGGGGAGTTGGTTTTTAAATTCTTCGAATACGCCCCACTAGATTCCCTCAGCTGGAAAGATTTGATTAGATGTCCTTTCAGACATACGTTGAGGCGCCTAATTACGGTGCTTCCTATGTCTGCTGCCACAGGGGACAGCCCGCACCCCCGCCTTGACAGCCACTGTATCTTTCATTAGCGTTTCTTTTGGAAGCGGGGCTGGGCACATCCTGGATAATGTATAATGCTTCACCATTTGAGTCTTATCGATATGTTGGTGCTCACTGCGCTGAGCGGAATGATATTGATATCCTGTGATTTACCTGGAAAAATCTAATAAACATGTTTGAAAAAAAAAAAAAAAAAACATGCACTTTCCAGATACATCAAGGAATGAAGCAGAGCTGCTCGCCTGGCCTTTGATTGTAGCAGATACGGTTCATGATACTTCGCTTCAAGCGTCTCAAGGCCGTTTCCCATGGGGTGTATTCAGTACTGCAGAGACTTGTTAACATGGAACACAAGGCAGGGAGGGGCGCGCGTTCTCTAGAGACAGGGAGTGGATTTTCAAACCCAGCATGTACCGATTAGAAACACATACGCAAAGTAAGCTCTAAATGGCCGCAGCACTCTCAGCTAAAAGTATTAAGAACCCCACGTTGTTAGTGACCAATTGTTTGATATCAGTTCCACCCTGCGAGTCCACAGGTAGTGCTCACTCTTACATCAGCGCAGTGTGATCTCAGAAAAGACAAGCAATACTTATTCCAAGTGTGTTGGGCAGAAATGTATGGGACACACTACAGACAGGGAAATGGTCTCACAGTATACATTGTGCACTCGCTCTTGAACCCCTGGTGTACGTTTTCGACGTGCTAGAAACACAGAAACAATATATATGAATATTTTTGTGTAACTTAACTACCGATCAACAGGTGCAGGCGCATAACGTACACATGTAGTTGGCGTAAAGAGTAAGTGAATGGCACCTGCATGCTTAAATCTTGTCTTATGCAAA
This sequence comes from Calotriton arnoldi, assembly GCA_963921515.1. Lineage (NCBI taxonomy): Eukaryota > Metazoa > Chordata > Amphibia > Caudata > Salamandridae > Calotriton > Calotriton arnoldi. Next base: position 402,894 of record CAWUFW010010765.1, on the reverse strand, counting down.
TAAGGCCCATCATCAGCAAAATACGGAGATAGAAGAATCTGAAATAGAATAATAAATAACAGGATCCTCCTAACCGTGCTTGATGTACATGCGCCATACAAAGTATTGCTTTATTGAAAGTATGCACCCTTGCGTAATCCAATATGTTCAAACCATTCAATGGACAGCTCATGGAGAGACCTGCAATACTGTATATGCATATGCATTTTCAACATTAAATATTTAAAAAAATACCTTTCCACCTTAAACTGAGTTGTTTAATTTGTAAAATGAACATACCGTTTTTTCCTATAAAACCATCTGTACGGTCTAGTTAGTGTTCATCCTTACTGACTTATTTACTATCTGTACACAAGGCTGCACGTGATCTACAACGTACTGTTGAAGTGGCGTCTAGATTACACTTACTTTGTCACATGTTTTAAGGCTGTGCTCTCCGGGGCTTAAGGTCTGCATTGGGCTGATTTTTCTTCCAGTGGTTCTTAGGTGGACAATGCCGACTTTCTGCTTCCTCACTCGCCCCCTCAGAGTCGAAGCAACAAAAGGGCGTGCAATGTCACGAGTTTTATTCCATCAAAATCATCGGTGCCAATTATTGTCAAAAATTGAGTTTTTAAGCTTTACTCATTCTTCGGTTTATTTAGGTTCAGTCGCGGCCGGCATGACGGGCGGGTGGGGGGGGGTGGAAATGGGGTCGTTGCGGTGGGATGGGGGGGAGGCGGGAGGGGTTTAATTAAATTAAAATTAAACTTAATTAAAATTAAACTTACTTTCTCCAGGCCGCCTCAGCTCCTGGCCGGGTCCCGATTCGTGCTTTTTCTGCTGCTACAGTCCTTAACAGGAAGCAGCCACTCACAGGCAGCCTCCCTCCCCTCCGCCAATCACAACGCTGCAATGGCAGCGTTGTGATTGGTGCGGTGCAGGCGCACAGCGCCCCAGCCACGCGCCTAATCGGAGGCCCTTTTCTATACATAGAGAAAAGGGAGAGTGCGCATGACTGCTTTGGTCGGCCCCAGGCCGACCAAAGCAGTCAGGGCCCACAACAATGGGCAAGCCACTCCCCCCCTGCCCTCGAGCGGGACCGCCCACCCGTCCTCCCACAACCAGGCACTCCAGGCACTTCTGCTTTCTCGCAGTGTGAGAAGCAGAAACATAAAATGGTAGTTTTACCATTTTAAGTTTCTGATTCTCGCACTGCGAGAAAGCAGTGGGGTACAAACAAATGTAGTGGCACAGTGTGGGCGCAGTCCTGTGTCCAATGGTGCATTTTGGATTGCTATTTTTAAATGCCATTTTCGATAGCTTGAGCCTTTAACTGGCCTTTAGTGCAACTAAGGGCATGATTTAGAATTTGGCAGATGGGTTTCTCCTTCACTGACATATATCTAGTCTGACGTATTACAAGTGCCATTGTATATAATACATTGGTAAAACAGCGGACATGATATCCATTGCTTTTGTGATGGAGTAACCTTTCCGCTGAACTCTAAATCAGGCCCTAAATCACCAGAGACAACCACTGAACTGGCAACTGAATTTGGACTGAAGAAGAGCAAGGCCTTAATTGGTCTTACAACCTATGATTGTGATATGTTGCAAAAGCAACCTTTTTCAATCATGGTGCCTTTGCATTAATGGCCACTATAGTATGCCTCTTCTGCATCTAAGTGAAAATGTAATTTTAGTCATTAATTTTTCATTTAATCTACTGCATGTTTTTATGAAATAATGTGGACTTCTGGCCTTTTATATGTCTAGTTTTAGCCAAGACCTTTAGATTTTGCTAAAATTCTATGTATAAAATACTTATTGTGGCTTACAGCCAGCCCTCCTCATCCATTGGTCTGTTATTGTGACATTCACATTTTTCCTTCTGCTCTGTATAGCAATGGCTAACTTCACTGTGAGTGACAGCAGTTTTTCCATTTCACCAGAAAAACATCCGCACTCAAAGTAGATCCCTTCAGTGCCAGGTACTGCTATGGCTATGTGTGCTTTTCGAGAAATATGTTTTTCTTCTAGCCAGTATATTTTTTTAAATTGACTTAGGTCCAACAGCCTCCCCAACAAAAAAGCTTCCCAAAAACATGATAAAACATTGCTTGTTTTACCTTGGTTCTTTACTGTGTTTTTGTTCCACCTTTTTTGTTCCTTAGCATTTTTGTATTCATTTAATGAACCTATTCATTAATTATTTGCAAAAAGCTTTGGATTAAGGAGATATAGAAATTAAAATAAATAAGTTGCCGAGCAGTTTCTATCCCAGCTTTCACCAGGGATTGGTCCAGATAAATATGTGAAATAAATCAGATTGTCTCAGTGAGACTCCTGTTTTGTATATTTTGCTCATGATGTTCTTAGTGCATACCATCACAAGCACCTAGTCACCAGTTTGCACTTTCGGAAATGTAATGATTGTGCCTCAGAAGAGGCAATAGGAAAGGAAATACTCAAAGCTTCAAACGAAATGGGATACCCGGGGGACTATTGCTCCAGAATCTTGGCTTCTAATCTGGAAATCAGTTGTATCCCATAAAATCACTCCCTCTCTCTCCTAAACGAAATACTGGCTCCTAAATAGGCCATTCTGGACCCCTGCATGACTTTATAAGCTGTCCCTTAGAGAGAATCCAACATGTTGGAACTGAATGAAGCCACGGGGAACCTCACCCACTTACTTTTACACTGCAGCGAGGTCTCTCCATTCTGGGACTTCATATTCGACTTCATCCACACTCTACTCGGAGTCCATCTGAAAAGAGACTTTTTTCCCTAAAACAGAGGGGCATACTCACAAGGACCTATCGCCGAGTTATCGGCACTTTAGCACAGCAAAAGTGGCGATAGAATTACCGCCCCATTCAAAAGCCGGTGCTAACTGCCCACATCGCCACATAACCCGCGATAGCTGCCGGAAAAAACACCGCCACGGTTGACCCCGCCAACTAACGCTAATGAGATGTAGAATAGGCGTGATCGTGCAAAAACACACGAAAAGACAACACCGCGCGATTCTCAACGGACAGCCAGATCTGCGATGCGAGTCAAAAACCGGCGATAAGCCGCGCTAGCAGCAGGTATTTAACACCTGCCTTTTGCTGGTGCTAAGCAGGACGACTACCTGCACCACAACAGGGAGCCCAGCCCACAGCCACACCCGAAGAACAACAGATGCCGTGGAGCCACTGCTCATGCTGCTCGGAGACCCTAGAGGCCCACAACACCAACCGCCACCCCCTCCCAGTCCCCCCCACACCCCTGTGCCCTCCCCCGGCACACCCACCCCGGACAAAGACGTGCCACAGCAACTCAACGAAATCACGAGAAAAAAAAAGCCTGATGTCGCACAAATACAACAACAAACATACATGTGTGGCCAGAATAAGGAGAAACAAACATTCTACTTGGAAACTTCCACAACATAACTTTATTGATACACAACACAAAACAACAATACTGAAGAAGCCATGCGGATCCACTCCGGACAATCTGGAAGTCACAGCCTGCAAGAAAAAACGGAGATGAGAACGTGTGTCATGCGCCCATCAAAGGACAGTGAGAGAGAGAGAGAAAGAAAGGGAGAGAGAGAAAGAGAGGGAGAGAGAGAGAGGGAGAGAGGGAGAGAGAGGGAGAGAGAGAGCGAGAAAGAAAGAGAGAGAGAGGGAGAGAGAGAGCGAGAAAGAAAGAGAGAGAGAGGGAGAGAGAGGGAGAGAGGGAGAGAGAGAGAGGGAGAGAGAGCGAGAAAGAAAGAGAGAGAGAGGGAGAGAGAGGGAGAGAGGAAGAGAGAGACAGTCAGAGGAAGAGAGGGAGAGGGAGAGAGACTGCTGCACATGCGCACCCCAGCCCCACTGCTCACCTTCCGCCACCGATGTGTCTCCAACCACGTGCCGGTGCACGCTCCGAGCCCGGGACACGCGACCTTGGCAGCCTCCACATTATGCGGAGCCGACCCGCGGCCCTCTAGGCCACACCCCACAATCTTGGCCTTGAGTCCGGAATGGGAGAGTCCATCACAGTGCACACGTCACCAACACAGGCTGCACACCCGCTCAGCTCCATAGGTGCCACCAACTTAGTGAACCTTGAGGCAACGCCACGTGGCCGTAGGCCCGCGTCGCACGCAGGCTCCGGCCTACACTGCAGTCCGCCAGGTCCCCTCTCTGAAATCGAGTACACAAGGAATAATTGCAGAGTCCAATTCATTGCACACGGCATCATCGCATGTCTGCCCCTACGGACACATGCTGCTGCACCCCAGCCCCTCCCGCCGCCCAGCGATGAATGTCCACCCCTGCGCACCCAGGTCCCACTGCTCACCTGCTGCCACCGGTGGGTCCCTAAGAGGGCACACCACGTGCCGCTGCTAACTCCGAGGCCGGGGCCCGCAGCCTTGCCAGTCCCCACATCATGCGGCACACCCCCGCGGTCCAGCTGGTCCCACACATGATACTTGGTCTTGAGTTCGGAATGGGAGAGTCCATTACAGTGCACACGTCATCATCGCAGCCTGCACACCCGCTCAGCTTCATAGGTGCGACTAACCCTGTGCAACTCAAGCCAGCGCCACGTGGTGGTAGGCCCGTGACGGCAGCAGGACATCGGGTGCGACTAACCCTGTGCAACTCAAGCCAGCGCCACGTGGTGGTAGGCCCGTGACGGCAGCAGGACGTCGGGTGTGACTAACCCTGTGCAACTCAAGCCAGCGCCACGTGGTGGTAGGCCCGTGACGGCAGCAGGACGTCGGGTGCGACTAACCCTGTGCGCCACAAGCCATAGTCCCTCCATGATTAAGTCACGTTGCACGTACGTTGCCAGGTCACCTCTGGCAGTGGGGAATGTGACGTTGCAGACCCCTTTTATTGGCGGTGTCACATGGCCCGTGACGCATCTGCTGGATGGGTGTGGTGTGTGTGCAAACCTGCCCTCAGGGAGTGGCCGTGGCATGCTGCCAACTAGACCAGTGACCAGCAGATCCCAAGCGTGGAATCCTGGGACATGTAGCAATGTTGTCCCCCTTGGAGCGTAAGCGCAGTGGTCTGGCCTTGCGTACGCCGGACCAGTGTCCCAAGGCTCAGGGCGCTGGTACAGTCCTGTCCGGACAAGGAAGTGACGAATGCGTGTGTCCCTGCTGTAGTGGCTACGCCGCCCGGAACGCAATCGGCAATGTAGCACCCTGTGACTCATGTCCCACTGCGTGTGCAACATGGATGTCAGGGGGAATCACTGTCCCAACACACATCCACACTTACATACGTGAATGAGGGTAGACAGGACACAACTGTGCAATGGTGAATGATTTATTGTCATCCAGTGGAGTGTTGCAGCTGGAGCAATACAGGGCCATGCAGACCCCACTTCACAACATAGGCACGTGGCGGGCCAGCCAGAGTCCTCCAGGGCATGACAAGTACATCGGAAGAGGAATAGTCCAGGCCGCAGTCAGATCGCTGTGTCATCGGCCATCTAACAGAATATGGCAGTCCATGTCGTGGTCCAAGGTGAGAGTCAAAGAGTGCATCGGGGGGCAGTGGAAGGCCATGATGCCAAGGTGAAACAGGCCAAATGGGTGGGAGGAATGCTACTGCCGCCTCATGATCAAGAAGTCTGGTCCATCCACATCCTCGTCCTCTGATGTGTGCACTGCCTCACCTGTGGGTGCTGCAGTTCCAGCTGCAGCACTGTGTGCCACTGACACATTCGGGGTCGGAGGTGTAATTTCGGACGCACCGTGTGGCAGTGACACATCAGGTGCAGGAGTAGATGTGTCTTCCGCACTGTGAGGAACTGACGGCAGCAATGCCATGACGAGGATCTGCAGGGCATGGTATATCCCAGCTACATTTTGCTGATGTGCAGCAGTGACAGTCAACCTTTCCGTCTCCATCCACACCATGTCCTCCATGAGCCTCCGCATTTGTGACAATTCACTGCTGAGATCGCTGGAGCCACCCTGACTTGACAGGTGTTCTTGTCTCTGAGTCAGGACTCCAGCGATGTTGGCCAGGGCTCGTTGGAGACCATGGAGCGGACTGTGGGTGTCAGTCAGGCACTGTAAGTGTTCCCCGAAGGGACGTAGACACTCAGGGATGGCATCAAGTTTGGCTGCCAGGAGGTCAAACCCCACCCGCACCTGCTCAGCCAGCTTCTCCTGGGCCACTAATACACGGGTTTGGAAGGCCAGGTGTGTTCCGTGGGGGTCCTGCATGACAGCAGGTGTGGCAGGTGCTGCCTGCTGTGTGGTATGTGCAGGGGGTGGGGTCTCCTCGATGCAGCTGGGCTGCCTTGATCCTGGAGGTGGGGAGCCGATGCGGGCGATGAGATCGCTGAGGGCATCGGTGTCGATGCTGGGGTTGTCATCCTCGTCATCAGTGTAGAGTTGTTGGGTCTGCTCTGCAGGTGGTGTTGATGGTCCATGTTAGAAATGGGATCTCTGGTTGGCTAAGGCTTGCGCCAAAGCCAGGCAGAGACCACCACTCTAGTCAGGGCGAGGGAGTTACACGCCAAAGATAACCCCTGCTCACCCCCTTGGTAGCTTGGCACGAGCAGTCAGGCTTATCCCGGAGGCCATGTGTAAAGCATTTGCGCATGCACACAACAACATACCCGGCACACCACAAAAGGAACTCCACACAAGGTTATATCAAAAATAGCCTTTGTATTATCATAAAACACATTAGAATAGTACTCACATAATATATATACATATATATAATATGTATATATACATCGTGCCACCTGGCACTAGGTCATATTTACAAGGGATTATTTACACCTGACAGGGCCAACTGGACCACTGTCAGAACCTGCACAAAGCGAACTTAGTGAAAGTAAGACATATCATAAACGTACAACCAGTAATCACTGGTAACCACTGTACTCAGCATCAGCCTGTAACATAAACCACATTATGCACAGTATCACATAGGCGCCAAATCTATTGTACGCCACCCTCATCAGTCTAACATCTTAGACCCTAACCTCCTAAGTATCACTCACATTAGGGGCATAAAACACAGTAGAGAATAATCTCACTAGCATAAACACAGTGTGCAAATAACCTCATAATCATAACTACATTAGAGGTATAAAACAGGGTGCGTAAATCATACTACATGAATCACTTTTCCTAGCACCACAATCACCTTAGCACATCAATCACATTAGGGCCTGGAGCCCTATAAAACTCACAGTCCCCCCTGGCCAACTGGCCTTCCCAAAGGGGTTCAACATGCCCTGTGTCCAGAATGTCAGGGCTGCTGCAAATGCAGCAATATCCAAAAGCGCGCCATTGCGCTAGGGCAAAGGAGTGTACCTCACTCCTATCTCACACCATGCCCAAAAGAACTTTGCCTAAACGGTGCAGCTGACGCTACTTGCAGTGCAGCTGTGAAAGTACTGGGACAGAGGAGGGCATCTCCCTCCTCCTTCCAAAATGCCCCCCAAGAACTGAGGCCTAAACGCTGCAGCTGGCACTACTTGCTGCGCAGCTGGGTCTCAAATGTGGGGCACTGGCACCGACTGTGCCCTGAGAACAACTGTGCCCAAAACGTTGCAGTTGCCCACTGTCAAGCGGGGCAACTGTGAACAACTAAAGAGGCCCGGCTCTGGGGCTCTCTACACCAAAATGCCCATTTTGCAGCTGCCGGCTTGCTCTCGGGGCAGCTGTGAGAAATATCGCCACACAACGGGACACGGGCACCTCCTGGGCCCTCTGGACCCCCCACGGGGCCCTAAAAGAATGTGGCCCATGTGGAAGCGGCCCGCTGCCAGGCGGGGCCGCTCAGGCTCTGTGCGCTACAAAGGTGAGTGCCGAGAAATGCCCCCAAGCCCCCTACGGGGACTTCGCACAATAACTGCGGCTTCCCGCCAGAGATCAGCCCTTACTCACCGGGCTCTCTCTCGGGACTCCGCTCTTCATTGCCGGGCCGGTGTGCTCCTGGACGGCGGGCGGGGCTCTCTCAGCTTACGAGAGCCCCGCGAAGACTTGACGGCTTTCACTCTTCACCCGGGCGTGCTCGGGAGAGCCCCCTCTCCTCGGGGACTCTCCCTCCTTCTCGTGGCGTCTCCGGCGGGCGGGACTTCCTTTCCTGGCTCGCCTGACGCCCTGCACGCTCCGCCCCTAGTCAGGCAAAGCCGCCTGACTTCCTGTTTGGCCGATCGGGCCGCGGCGGTGTAACGTGGGGTGGGTTCCCGCTGTGATCAAAGATACTGGCGGGGTGGGCACCCGCCAGACAAGCAGAAACGCGGGGTGGGCACCCGCCACTAAAAATAAGCAAAAAGCGGGGTGGGCACCCGCGATCGAAATTTCCATAAGCGGGGTGGGCACCCGCTCCACGGCATCACTGGGGGAATCCCTACGGTGGGGGTTCCCTCTTAAAGGGGCTGCAGCCTAGCGCTGTGCAGCCCACACGCTCTATCTTCTTCTGGGGAAAATGTAGCTTAAAGCATAGCGCTCACAGGGCGCAGTAATGCAGAAAAAGGTCCTGGGTCCTGGAAAACAATTCTCCCAGGTTCAAGGGACATAGCTGGGCGCAGGGAGGCCAGCACACAGGGCCCTCCAGCAGGGAGGTAAGCCCCCATGGCGGTTCCTCCTGGGCCCCAGCAGCAGCAAGCCCCCCAGCAGGATTCAGGAACTGGACAAGAACATCTTCATGGGGTCACAGCCCCTCTTTTTATACAAACATTTCCTTTGTGTCAAGGTGCAGGGTTTGGGGGAACCAGATACAACTGGTTCAAGAGCACTTTGTGTACATGACTCCTTCTTTCTTTTCACAGGACAGGCCAGGGACATCAGACGCACCACAGGAGGTGGAGCCAGCATTGTGGAGGGAAGGCATAGCCCTATTCAGACGCAGGTGCAACTCCTCCCCTCATCTATATGCAGATCTCTCTATTCAGCACTGTGCTGACTCGCCCTGCCCCTCCTGGAGCCACACACACCTCCCAGCCCCTGTCACTCACAAGCCAGACATGCAATTCACATCAGTAAATCAACAAGGGGGGAGATTCGGACTAATCTTTATCCAGGTCCAGCATACATGTCCGTTAATGAACCTCTACACAAATGGTATACAGTTCCTAATATTAAAATGCAGGAGGAAGTGTTTTTATCAAGAGCTCCACATGGAGGTGTGGAGTTATAAAAGTGGGGAGAAGAATCCTCTCCTCTTGGAAAAGACCCTCACACACCCAGCCAGCTAGGTGTCATGCTTCATCATCGGGTCTGCTCCTTATCGAGTCGGCGCTGCAATCCCCGATCGGCACCCGTGATGGGGCCTCTGGCGGAGATCTTTATTCCAAATGCCGGTGGGTGAAGTGCGTGTGAGGGCCCTAAAACAGTGTAGGTGGTGTTGATGTGTAGGAAGTGAAAATAAAAGGGGAGGTGGTCCACTCAAGATAATTTTATTGAACGTGGCCCCTACCCTAGTTAAAAAGAAAACAAGACGCGTAACTCCACTCTAAGGATGTCGAGAATAGGCGCTTGAGAAAAGGTCAACATGTTTCTTGCCCAACAATATATTAATTGGCAATTCCTCAGGACCAAAAGGATCTACCTACACTTTTGGTAGTGGTCAACAATAAAGTGAAAAGTGACCACCATTACAGCACCTAAAAGTGGTACCTGTAGATCAAAACACAACCCCATTAGGGTCAAGGATGCGCGGCATCAGTACCGGCTGGTGTAGACACTAATGTGTAGTGTCAGTTTATCAGGAACCACGGCGGCGGATGTCCTACCCTCACGCAGCCGGTCCGGGCAGTGTGAGGGTAGGACATCCGCCGCCGTGGTTCCTGATAAACTGACACTACACATTAGTGTCTACACCAGCCGGTACTGATGCCGCGCATCCTTGACCCTAATGGGGTTGTGTTTTTGATCTACAGGTACCACTTTTAGGTGCTGTAATGGTGGTCACTTTTTCACTTTATTGTTGACCACTACCAAAAAGTGTAGGTAGATCCTTTTGGTCCTGAGGAATTGCCAATTAATATATTGTTGGGCAAGAAACATGTTGACCTTTTTCTCAAGCGCCTATTCTCGACATCCTTAGAGTGGAGTTACGCGTCTTGTTTTCTTTTAACTAGGGTAGGGACCACGTTCAATAAAATTATCTTGAGTGGACCACCTCCCCTTTTTATTTTCACTTCCCTACACATCAACACCACCTACACTGTTTTAGGGCCCTCACACGCACTTCACCCACCGGCATTTGGAATAAAGATCTCCGCCAGGAGGCCCCATCACGGGTGCCGATCGGGATTGCAGCGCCGACCCGATAAGGAGCAGACCCGATGATGAAGCATGACACCTAGCTGGCTGGTGTGTGAGGGTCTTTTCCAAGAGGAGAGGATTCTTCTCCCCACTTTTATAACTCCACACCTCCATGTGGAGCTCTTGATAAAAACACTTCCTCCTGCATTTTAATATTAGGAACTGTATACCATTTGTGTAGAGATGTAATTCACATCAGGCAGGCAGACAGACGCAGAGCACACATAAATGGCAACTTCTAAAAGTGGCATTTCTACACCAGTCATAATAAATCTGCGCACACCATTGCGCAGCATTTATTCTCACGAATTCAGACATACTAAACTTGACCACACTGCCCCTCTCATAACAGGAATTACCATGGACACACTTATCCCCCATGCATTCCTATGGGAGGGCAGGCCAATCTCACCACACGTACACAGAGAGTGCACGCACTTTACACTGGGCCCCAGTGCTAAAGTGCCCAGAGGCCTAAAACCACTACCACCATGACAGAGCTTAAGGCAAAAAGTTCAGGGGTGAACCTGCCAAAAAGGGCCAAGTCCAACACAACCCCCTTCCAGCCAAAACGCAGGGCAGACCAATTACCACTGTGATGGGCTTCCCTGCTTGGGGCGATAGAACAAGGACGCGGGCCCGCACTGCAGGGACACCCTCCGGTTCTACGCCACTCTGAACCCACATGGTTTCCTCTGAAAAAGAACTCTCAGGCCCAACTGGGCTACCCCACTGGTACTCCCAAGTTGTCCACGGCCAGGACCAGGCCCTAGGCCATCCAGATACCACTGGTCCTTGCCAATCCACAGAGTGGGGGCAGTAACCCCTGGCATACAATAGCCATTCTCCACTCTATCTCTCAGTGTAGTTCCAAACTACCACTGATCCTTCAACCTAGGGTCCGCACCCTCAGGCTGACCAGAGGTCACGGGCAAAGCATCTCCTCACCCTACCTCTACTTCTGGGGTTGCGCACTGTCCCAGGAGAAACACCCTCCAGAACACAACTCTCCCACCAGTTCAGGACCTCTCTCCATCAACTGGTCTACCACCTGGGATCTACATTCACCGGATGCACCGGGGTCAGAGGCAGGTACTCCCTCCCTCTGCACCCCCTTCCAGAGTCCGATACCCTCCCAACTGGAGTGGTACCCCCTAGAAGGCAAACCGGCCAGGACACTGATTACAGCCGCCCTGCTGTCCAGGTCAGGAAACACCTGCTCCTGGCTCCCCATTCCAGGGACGGTACCCTTTGGTCAGATGCCCGGCTAACCAGGACTTCATGGGGAGCACGCATGCCCCCCCGAGGGTGACACATAACTAATGTGTCGTGTGACAGTCTGCCTGGCGCAGATCTCACGACCCCTGTCCCTCGGACAGTGCGTGAAGATCCCCCAGGACAGAAGTGGCACCACCATGGTCAATCATTGGCGACTCAGCCCTTCTGGCTGGCCCCTGACCCACTGGTTCTTCCACTGGGGACTCTTTCCCCCTCTCACCCCTCACTCTGGACTTCTGCACCCTCCACTTAGGAGTGGCACTGCCAGACACCAGGATCGCTGGAGCTCTGGTTACAGACACTCCACGTCCTCTAGACACTGGGAGATCCTCCTCAAATGGCCTACAAGTACAGCCTAGGCCCCCGACCTGGTGTTCCCTGAAGAAACCATCCAGGCCCTGGGACTGGGTTTCGGGCACCTTGGGACACAGCCCACACTCACTCCTTCTCCTCTGAGACAGGACGTGAGCCCCTACACCCCTCCCGCTACACTGGGACCTAGCTGGGCTACACTGAACCTCTTCCACCACACAGGACCGGAAGATACCCGAGCCACTCTTGTTGGAATCACTCCCCAATGCCTCTTCAGATCCTCTAACACGGGGAGATCCCCCACACAGAACAGTCCAACAGGACAGACTAGATTCCTTTCCTGGTGTTCCATCTAAGAACCATCCAGTACTGGAGACTGAGGTTGAGGCTCGGAATACGGCCCAGTCTCACACCTTCCTCGCAGGACATGATGTGAGGCCTTGCAACCTCCTCACTATAACGGTACCTAGTTGGGTTCCTCTGAACCATCTCCGCCACGCAGGTTGGGAGACACCTGCACCATTCCTCTAGGGTCACTCCCCCATGCAAGCTCCTTATTTCAGAGAACTCACACCCAATCGTCCAGTGCAACACACCACTCATCCACATACGCCCCCAGACTGGTGAGACAGCTCCTCACTGCCCCTGAATCTCAACCTGTCCCCTCTTAAACGGAACCAGGTACCATACTCTGGGAACTGGGAATGGGACTTCCTGCACTGGACTTCATATTGCTGCCACCACTGGATCCCACCCTTACTGGGGATTCCAGAAAACTCTCACTGCACTTAGGGGCTAATCTACCCTCCAGAGCCAGTTACTCCATGCCAATTAAGTTACCACTGTAGGCCAACCCTAGAACCAGCAGACAGCACAGGGGCAGTCACTCCCTCAGCTTCAGGCCAACCCAAGAAATAGCACAATGGCACAAGGGCAGTCCCTCCTTCAGCTTTAGGCCAACCCAAGATAGCAGTCTGCACAAGGGCAGTCACTCCTCCAGATTCTCTGGTTTCTGTCCTTGGCAGGACACCCAACTCATAGTGCAATAAAACACATTTCAAAGAAATGACTCTTAAAACAAACTCAGAAACAATAATCCCTTTCCATGTGACTATCTAAAATGCAGAGCTTGTAGTGCAACCAGTTGTCGCTGTGGTACTGCGCAAACACAAGTCCTATCCCACCGCTGCCACCAATGTTAGAAATGGGATCTCTGGTTGGCTAAGGCTTGCGCGAAAGCCAGGCAGAGACCACCACTCTAGTCAGGGCGAGGGAGTTACACGCCAAAGATAACCCCTGCTCACCCCCTTGGTAGCTTGGCACGAGCAGTCAGGCTTATCCCGGAGGCCATGTGTAAAGCATTTGCGCATGCACACAGCAACAACATACCCGGCACACCACAAAAGGAACTCCACACAAGGTTATATCAAAAATAGCCTTTGTATTATCATAAAACACATTAGAATAGTACTCACATAATATACATCGTGCCACCTGGCACTAGGTCATATTTACAAGGGATTATTTACACCTGACAGGGCCAACTGGACCACTGTCAGAACCAGCACAAAGCGAACTTAGTAAAAGTAAGACATATCATAAACGTACAACCAGTAATCACTGGTAACCACTGTACTCAGCATCAGCCTGTAACATAAACCACATTATGCACTGTATCACATAGGCGCCAAATCTATTGTACGCCACCCTCATCAGTCTAACATCTTAGACCCTAACCTCCTAAGTATCACTCACATTAGGGCAGAGGTCTTCAAACCTTTGTAGGTTGAGTCCCCCAGTTGAATTTTTTGAAATGTCGGGCCCCCCCACCACCTGACAGAAATTTCTGGAATCTGGTACACTACATAATTGACCGCCACGCGCATATCACGGGCCATATCCGGCAAATAATGTTCAACGCAATATGAGTTTAGTTAACTGTAGGTTTGTGAGTGGGTGTGGTTAAATGACAGAGGCTTATTACACAGCTCAAAACAAAATTCTCCAAGATAAAATGTGCGCAAATTGTTTTTACTAGGATGCTTTGTTTTACACATGACAGATTGATAATAACACCATCAACATTAATGTGACGGGTGCGCCTGTCTTTCGCCACAGAGACGGTCAATCTGTGGATGGATTTTTGCTACTGCCATCCTCAGGTTGTGCTCCACATCCAGTCTTGAACGGTACTTAGTCTTTAATACCGCAAGTGCTGAGAACCCAATCTCACATAAATAGGACGAGCTGAAAGGCAAGAGAGTTTTGATCGCAGTTTCTCTCAAAGCTGAATATTCTGCAGACAATTTCAGCCAAAACTCTCCCAGTGAGACTTTGCTGAAATGCATCTGCAGAGTGTGGTCACTTTGGAGATCAATTAGTTCTTCCTGCATACGAATCGGGAGATGGCTTGCCAACCCTGCCAGAAATGGTTGAAAGACCCAGTCATTGAAGTGATCGTTGTCCTCAGGAAAATACTTTTGCAAACTGTCCCTGAGAGATGTCAGGTGATTTTTTATTATCAAAGCAACATTTGGAAGTTCATATTCCGTCTCCGCAAGAGCATCTACTAAACATGGAAACTGCTCAAACAGGCCATCTTCAACTAGTCTTCTCCACAATTCAAGCTTCTTCTTGAATGCAGTTATTCTTTTATTCATGGTAAAAGAAGTCATGTCAGCTCCTTGCAGAGACAGATTCAGGGAATTAAACTTCTCAAAAATGTCAGCAAGGTATGCTAGCAGCACAAGCCAGCGAGGATTGCATAGTTGTTCTGCTTTGCAGGGGTCCAAACACAGGAGAAACTGCCGTACTTCATTCCTTAATTCAAAGATGCGAGACAGCACTTTCCCCGGGATAACCACCGCACTTCTGTATGAAACAGCAAGCCATCATGCTCAGCTCCCATTTCTGCACATAAAATTGCAAATAGACGAGCTCTTGTGGGATGGGTCTTTATGAAGTTTACTATTTTTATAGCAGAATTCAGCACATCCTCTAGTTCGCTGTCCATGTTTCGAACAGCAAGGGCTTCCCGGTGTATCATACAGTGGGTCCACAGAATATGTGGAGCCACTTTCAATACGTTAGCTTTTAGGCCAGCCCTAGCACCACACATTGAAGGAGCACCATCTGTGCAGATCCCAACACAGTTTTCCCATTTTAAGCTATGGATATTCAGGAAGTCATTGATAATGGCAAACAAATCGGATCCTGTTGCCCGCCCCTTGATTGGCTTGCAAAATAAAAATCTTCTAATACTAGCGTTTCATAACAGTAACGAACATAAGCAATTAAATGGGCATCCTTTGACACATCAGTTGCTTCATCCAGCTGCAAAGCAAACAAACTTGATTTCAACCGGGCTATGAGCTGTCCCTGGCTATCTTCTGACATGTCAGAGATGCGGCGGCAAACTGTTGTGTCTGAGATGGGTATACTTTTGAACTTCTCTGCTGCTTTTTCACCAAGCATTGTCCTAGCTACATCGAGCAATGCTGGGAGAATCACCTTTTCTCCATCTACAAAGGGCCTTTTGTTTTTGGCAATGTGGTATGCTACTTGGTATGATGCTTTTAATGCATTTGCAGGAGTATTTGCCACATGTTTCACCACTTCTTTCTGGTGAGTTATCTCTTGCAACTTCCTGGCAAAAAAATCTCTGCTTTTTCCTGCTAGAGACCCATGTTTCGTTTCAAAGTGACGCCTTAGTTTGGTTGGCTTCAAGCTGTCGTTGGCTAAGATCACGCCACAAACCACACTGTGGTCTACTTTCTCCACTAACTACAATGCAGGTGAAACCAATATCCAAATAGGAGGAATCATATTTCCTTGTTTTTGCAGCTTTTCTCTCTCCATCTGTTTCTGTTTCAGCTTTTCGCTTGAGCACTCTACCATCTTTAGGGAGCAGAAAACGATCCATTTCAAATGCTTGCTTAACCTAAGATACAAAATTTGAAGCTGCATGTTAATGAATAGTAGTACATGGCTGCAATTTTACAGCTGCAGGAGGTATAGCAGGTTTTTAACTTTGTAGTTTCAAAAAAATCTGTAAAAAATTCTTCATATGTTTAAAATAAAATAAATTTGAATAAAAGAATAATTCTGTGGTAAGTGGATAAAAAGTAAGTCTAGCTCATCCGGGCTTTAAGTAGGTGCTCCCAAAATTACTGCAGTATGTATATGCTGTATACCACCAATGAGGCTCTGCAAGTTACTTGTTCAATGGTTAGTGAGGGCAAACGTCAGCACTGCCCCTTCACCCATCACTGAAAAACAAAGGTGTACCTTCTTATTCACTTCCTCAGATGTTCCTGCTGCTTGAAAAGGAGTCCTCGGCCTAGCGATCAAGTAGCTTTTTCCTTTGCAATGAAGAGAAAATGTTTAAGAAATATTACTTGCATGTTCTCAATATGTTTTGCAAAAGACACTGTGAAAGCTCGAGAGATCAGAATCATAGTGATGGGCAAGGGAGTGAATGACATGCCTAGAAATTACCTGCTGCCTTATCTTAAGGGCAAATACAGTACGGCATGATCTGCAAGTTATTAGTTTGAAGTCCTAATGGCTGGTAAGATAGCCAGGATCTCCAAGTTAAAAATTTGATTTCTGGCAGGCCACATTAGCTTTCCATTCTTTCAAGTTTGTTAAATTGATCTTGCATGTACTTCATCGTAGCTCCTTCACTTCAATATTCCCCATAACCAACAGATCCACTCTCCTGAAAGCAACAAGTTTCCTTTACCTTGCCAATATTTCAATACGGGCAGTTCCTCTGCAGAGAGGCAAAGGATTGTATGAGCATGTATTTGGAATTTTTTTATGACCCACTGAAAGCCGCTATGTGAAACTTGCACTGCCTTTGATTCTCAAATCCAGAAGTCCTAATCATAGTGACAGACACAAGAGGTTGTACATAATTTTCATGGGGCCCTGGCCTTTGCTCGTAGGCATGTGCGATTTTACAGACAGAAGGCCAGGGCAAAAAAGCACTGGGGGAAAAGAACTAATTATACAGCATCAACAATGGTCCATGTAACGTATGCTGCTCAATGGCATCTGTAAAGGGACAAGGAGGGCTCCTGGGATACTCTGTACCGCCACTCTGTAGCTTCTAAAAATGTTGTATTCGAAACATAAATCTTTTCTATGCCAATGCTAAGACACAAAATGTGACGGGCTCCTCAAATAGTGCACTATTAGCTTGAGATGTGCCTAAACTGGCAGTGGTGGCAAGGTCTTGATCGCCAGTCCATTTTGTTGCCCTGGATCCAGTGGCGGCTGCTTCAAATCAAAAGTGGAAAGGTGTGGGTGGGTAAATTAAACACCCAAGTGAAAACTGTAGAAACCAATGGAAAAAACACATTAAAAACTAGGTGCAAGTAGAATCAAAGCAGGAAGGCACCAGTGTGCTGAAGAAAGCAACGCCCTACGTGCACAACACCTGCAAAACTAGTCAAGTTCGTCAATAGCTTCCTTATCAGCCTCTCTCAAAATATTTAATCTGTTCACTCCCTTCATGTGTTTGTGGTGCGTGACTCTCTGGTTGCATGTGTGTTTTTGGCTGTGCTGTGTGTACAGATTCCGTGAGGATGAGATACTCTTGTTTTACTTCCTGAAAATAAAACGTCTTTGCTCTCTTGTGTTCTTCTGTTGTCTGGTAACAAGTGGCTGCCTAAGAGTGAATTGGTGATTCCCAAGTGGATAGAAGAGTTTTTGTAATAATGTAAAAATGAAAATCCCTTTTGAACAGCAGGAGGCGCCGTGCTCCAGGTTTTTGTTGTCTATCATTGGGCACACAGAGTTTGTTTCTCCCTTGCTCTGTTCCTATGGGCCTTGCTGAAACCCCCAGAGATGTTTCTTTACACTACAGAAGTATCGGCACGTCGTGCCCCATAGCAATTCTCTTTAAATTACCTTGCTCTGCATAGGTGCAAAGGTTTATGATTGCTGTGTATGACATTTTCATAATTTCAGTGTAATTATGAGGTACATTTCAACGACTATGAGTGACACTTTTTCACAAGCAAAATCAAGCAATGAAGACGAGGGGAACATAAATATCTGAAATTGCACCCATTGAGCAACGTGACTGCACCAGCAAAAGCACATTTTCATAGCATACCAAGTCAGTGTAACAGTAGATCATGACTTACACTCTCTTCCTGCACCAGGGCAATGGCGGTCTGACCTGTGTCACCTTAGCACAGTGAGTAACTGAATGGGTTGTAATGTGACACACTGTACAACTGGCACCCACTGACTGTAGGCAGCTGCCTGATCGCGCACTGCCAAAAGGGAATCTGCTAATTAACACACACACACACACACCCACTCGGGTGGCAAGTGCACCGCACACTACACTGAGGCTGAATAAATCGAATTACTATAGTTAGGCCTTAAAAAGAAACATTTCAATATTTCCTGCCAGGTGACTCAGTGTGACCAGCGCTGCTCAGCTCACTTTAATTATCTACATGATGTATTCTGGGAGCTGTAGTGCAGACCGGGTCCAAGTGAAGACAACATGTTGCTGATTTGTAAAAAGAAAAGTCCATGGCAGGCAGGTGTGTGAGAGGGAGGAAGGGCGGAGATCTGGAGAGCCACAGGCCCTTTCTAAATAGATTTGATTTAAATAACCTGCTGAATGCAAGAGCGCTAGAGTTTGCTGGTAACTTTACTAGGGTGGGCAGACTTTCGTCCCAAGCTTCCCTCCCCTCATCAACTTTACTTGATGCATCCTATTCCATCGAGAAAAAAATCAACATTTGTACAGAAACAGAACCCTATTACAGTTTCTGCTCTATATACCTTGCAAAACCGGGGTACAGAGAAGACATTTGGAAGCCTCCCAAATAAACACTCCTCTGTTCCTGACAGGCCTCGTGTTCCTTCGATTTCCCTCACCCCCCCCGCCCCCACCCCGCCCACCTCTGCCCTGACTTAGACAACTACACGGAAGTGAAAGAATATTTGCACAAAGGCTACAAATATTAGAAATTAAAGGCACATTAAAAAAAGAATGAGCACGTCGTGCCCCAGTGCAAGATATTTCGAATTAACTTCGTGTCCCTTCGATTTCCCTCTCTCCCCCCCTGCCCCCACCCCATCCGACGCCCCCCCCCCACCCACCCACCTCTGCTCGGACAACAACACGGAAGTGAAAGAATATTTGCATGAAGGCTGCAAATAACAGAAATTAAAGGCACATTAAAACAAAAGAATGAGCACGTCGTGCCCCAGTGCAAGATAGTTCAAATTAACTTTGTGTCCCTTCGCTTTCCCTCTCTCCCCCCCTGCTCCCAACCCAGCCTCCCTCCAGCCCCCTCCACCCCCATGCCCACCTCTGCCCGGACTTAGAGAACTATACAGCAGTGAAAGAATATTTGCACGAAGGCTGCAAATAGAGAGAAATTAAAGGCACGTGAAACTTACCTGTTGGTGGTTTAAATCTCCCGACAGCAGCAGGAACACACCAGTGCATCAGCATAAGAATCCTTCACATCGACGAAGAAAAATGCAGATCTCACACCAGGATAACGTCGACAGGACAGCAACCAAAGAAGAAAGTAAATCCAGCAAACGGCAGGAGTGAAGAAACGCCACACTACCCAAAAAGTAGAAGAATTCAGGAGCTTTATGCTCCTGATTTCGCAGCTCTTCCTGCCATCTGTAAAGCTGTTCCCTTCATTGGTGCAACGTCAGTGATGACGTTGCAAGTGCTGATTGCAGCTCTGCAGGAGTTCGCCAATCCAAAAGCCCCATTTGAAATGGGGACGAAATTCAGGAAGTAAACGTACTTTCGACGTGGGACATTTGAAAAACAGAGGAGAGATTTTCAGGTGGAGTGCGCGCCCCCCCTGAGATGTTGGCGCGCCCCACAGATTGAAGAAGTCTGCATTAGGGGCATAAGACACAGTAGAGAATAATCTCACTTGCATAAACACAGTGTGCAAATAACCTCATAATCATAACTACATTAGAGGTATAAAACAGAGTGCATAAATCATACTACATGAATCACTTTTCCTAGCACTACAATCACCTTAGCACATCAATCACATTAGGGCCTGGCGCCCAATAAAACTCACAGTCCCCCCTGGCCAACTGGCCTTCCCAAAGGGGCTCAACATGCCCTGTGTCCAGAATGTCAGGGCTGCTTCAAATGCAGCAATATCCAAAAGCGCGCCATTGCGCTAGGGCAAAGGAGTGTACCCCACTCCTATCTCACACCATGCCCAAAAGAACTTCGCCTAAACGGTGCAGCTGTGAAAGTACTGGGACAGAGGAGGGCATCTCCCTCCTTCCAAAATGCCCCCCAAGAACTGAGGCCTAAACGCTGCAGCTGGCACTACTTGCTGCGCAGCTGGGTCTCAAATGTGGGGCACTGGCACCGACTGTGCCCTGAGAACAACTGTGCCCAAAACATTGCAGTTGCCCACTGTCAAGCGGAGCAACTGTGAACAACTAAAGAGGCCCGGCTCTGGGGCTCTCTACACCAAAATGCCCATGTTGCAGCTGCCCGCTTGCTCTCGGGGCAGCTGTGAGAAATATCGCCACACAACGGGACACTGGCACCTCCTGGGCCCTCTGGACCCCCCACGGGCCCTAAAACAATGTGGCCCATGTGGGAGCGGCCCGCTGCTAGGCGGGGCCGCCCAGGCACTGTGCGCTACAAAGGTGAGTGCCGAGAAATGCCCCCAAGCCCCCTACGGGGACTTCGCACAATAACTGCGGCTTCCCGCCAGAGATCAGCCCTTACTCACCGGGCTCTCTCTCAGGACTTCGCTCTTCATTGCCTGGCCGGTGTGCTCCTGGCCGTCGGGCGGGGCTCTCTCAGCTTACGAGAGCCCCGCGAAGACTTGCCGGCTTCCACTCTTCACCCGGGCATGCTCGGGAGAGCCCCCTCTCCTCGGGGACTCTCCCTCCTTCTCGCGGCGTCTCCGGCGGGCGGGACTTCCTTTCCTGGCTCGCCGGACGCCCTGCACGCTCCGCCCCATGTCAGGCAAAGCAGCCTGACTTCCTGTTTGGCCGATCGGGCCGCGGCGGTGTAACGCAGGGTCGGCTCCCGCTGTGATCAAAGATACTGGCGGGGTGGGCACCCGCCAGACAAGCAGAAACGCGGGGTGGGCACCCGCCACTAAAAATAAGCAAAAAGCGGGGTGGGCACCCGCGATCGAAATTTCCATAAGCGGGGTGGGCACCCGCTCCACGGCATCACTGGGGGAATCCCTACGGTGGGGGTTCCCTCTTAAAGGGGCTGCAGCCTAGCGCTGTGCAGCCCACACGCTCTCTCTTCTTCTGGGGAAAATTTAGCTTAAAGCATAGCGCTCACAGGGCGCAGTAATGCAGAAAAAGGTCCTGGGTCCTGGAAAACAATTCTCCCAGGTTCAAGGGGCATAGCTGGGCCCAGGGAGGCCAGAACACAGGGCCCTCCAGCAGGGAGGTAAGCCCCCATGGCGGTTCCTCCTGGGCCCCAGCAGCAGCAAGCCCCCCAGCAGGATTCAGGAACTGGACAAGAACATCTTCATGGGATCACAGCCCCTCTTTTTATACAAACATTTCCTTTGTGTAAAGGTGCAGGGTTTGGGGGAACCAGATACAACTGGTTCAGGAGCACTTTGTGTACATGACTCCTTCTTTCTTTTCACAGGACAGGCCAGGGACATCAGACGCACCACAGGAGGTGGAGCCAGCATTGTGGAGGGAAGGCACAACCCTATTCAGACCCAGGTGCAACTCCTCCCCTCATCTATATGCAGATCTCTCTATTCAGCACTGTGCTGACTCACCCTGCCCCTCCTGGAGCCACACACGCCTCCCAGCCCCTGTCACTCACAAGCCAGACATGCAATTCACATCAGGCAGGCAGACAGACACAGAGCACACATAAATGCCAACTTCTAAAAGTGGCATTTCTACACCAGTCATAATAAATCTGCGCACACCATTGCGCAGCATTTATTCTCACGAATTTAGACATTCTAAACTTGACCACACTGCCCCTCTCATAACAGGAATTACCATGGACACACTTATCCCCCATGCATTCCTATGGGAGGGCAGGCCATTCTCACCATACGTACACAGAGAGCGCACACACTTTACACTGGGCCCCAGTGCTAAAGTGCCCAGAGGCCTAAAACCACTACCACCATGTCAGAGCTTAAGGCAAAAAGTTCAGGGGTGAACCTGCCAAAAAGGGCCAAGTCCAACAGTCCCTCTGCAATGTTAAGGGGAGATGCCACATTACATCGTGTTGACATGTTTGTCCAGGCATTGTAAAACTTCACATACAGACTGCATGGCGAGGTACATTGTGACTGTGTAGGGGGTGATGCCTGTCAGGTGCGGGACAGTTGACCTTTCCACACCATCAGGGATGTGAGGTTGTACTTGTGCAGTTTCATCTCACATCCCCCTGCTATGCCACATGTTATTGTCCAGTATCTGCACACAAGCGGCAGCAGTTTTGCCCTCTGTCCTGTTGTTCACGTGTTGCAGTTTGTACCACATTGTTGTCCATGCTGCTGTGCTCTGACTGTCATATGTGTGTGCTGCCGTTTTGTGAGTCGTACCTGCAGCTCTGATTCAGCTGCCTCTTGTCCCTTGCAGGAGTTGTGCCTTTGACTTCTGTGTCCATGCAGTGTTGAGACGTTACCAGACTTGGGTGGATGTGTGTCTTGGTGGGAGTGGGGACTCTGGGGCATGGTTTGTCCGCAGGTGTGTTGTTGACATCAGAGGTTGATTGTGCACGTGGATGTGTCAGAGTGTGACCTGCTCCTTTACGGATGTGGTCCACACTCAGCCACCTCAGTGTCGTTGCGTGCACCATGCCATGGTAATCGGACTGTAGGCATGGGATTCGTCATGCAGTGTCAATTACGCTGTCAGTGTGGCTCACGGACCAGCAGCTTGGCAGTGTGGCCTGCTCATTTGTGCATGTGTGCCATTGTGCCCATCTCCCCCCGTCCCCACAGGCCATGGTCGCTACTCACCCTGTTGCTGTTGTGTCTTGGCCTGTAGAGCAGTGTCCGGGCCCCCAACTCCTGCCACTGTATCCACACTGATGACTATCGACACCATCTCCTCCATCTCCTCCTGCGGCGCAGGACTACCACCTCCAGTCTGCATTGCTGCTTTGAGGTCGTTGGCGAGTTTCAGCTTGGTTTTGCGCTTGACATCATTCCATCGCCTCTTGACCTCGTCCATTGACCTCCTCTGCACTCCGACAGCATTCACCTTGTCCAAGATGGACTGCCATATTCCATTTCTTGTGCCCAATGACACGGTGGAGGTGATGAACAGTTGTTGATGGTGTCCTATCACCTCCGTGACCAGGATCTGATTCTCCTGCGGACTGAACCGCGGCTTCCTCTTCTTCTTGTCCTTCCATGTCCCCGAGGTCCCTGGCTGGGGCTCCGGGGGGCTTGTGGGGTTCCGACCGTCCCCTGTGCCTGCTCCGCCTGACTCCATCATGCTTGTCTGTTGGTGTTTTTTTGTTTGGTGTTTTTTCTTTCTGTTTTTGTAGTGGTTATTGACGCATGACGTGTGTGTGTGTTGCAGGCCTTGCGTGCCTTACCGTGGATTGTCTCTTCGCGACTTTTTGCGCGTTCGGGTTTTGGTTTTTATCACCGCCGCGCTAGTTGTTTCGCTGACATTTGCCGCGTTCGCGTGCGGATATCGCACGGTATCGCCGTGTTGTGAATGCCACGTTGACACAGCGTTCTTTTCCCGCGATGGACTGCGATGTGAGGAGTTGCGATAAGCTATTTTGGCGATGTTTATCGCACGTTCTTGTGAATATACCCCAGAGATTCTTAGACCCGCAAATGAAGTCACATAAAACAGCCTCCTTGTAGACATTCTATTATCTGCGGCCTGTAAGTCCGTGCTCGCTAATTGGAAAACAACAACTGCTACTTTGCTTCAACCCTGGCTGAATTGGGTTGCTTACTTAAGGGGAGCTGCCAGGGTCACTCTTCAAAACTCTCCCTGGCGATCACGAAATAGCTCTGTTTGGAGAACACTCAACAACTATTTTGCCACTACCAAACCTCCATAAGTCCCCTACCTGATCACAAGACGACCTCTTCTTCACTACTTATACTGAATCCCTTTCTTACCCATCGCCAGACTGTTGCCTTCCTAAAAGTGTGTATTTTAAAAGTACGCATTTTATGAGATGTATTTCGAAACTTTGAAATTATATATGTACTTTAAAACATATGTACTTGCAATTTGTACTAAGTCGCAGGTTTGCGCACGATTGCTGGAAACTTCTTGAGCCCATTTCTCCTTAAACTATTATTTCACACTAGAATTTGTTTTATTTCTACTATGATTTTCGTCTTTCTCCCCTTTTGTTTTCCCTACTGCTTATTACCCATTAAATAATCTTGTACAAGGGAACTGTTTTTCGTAACTGCATATTTCGCCATGTATTCGCGTATTGTTTATCTTTTGTTTTCCTTGTTCAAAACCCAATAAACATTCTTTGAAATTAAAAAAAAAATCCCCTTAATTCGTTTTTTACCCATCTATAATTTTATGTTATGTGTGGCCCTGCCCCAAATCATATATACCTCCTTTCATCTTCTACAGAGGGGTAGAGGAGTAATGGGGGAGCCTTACATAACATGGCCTCTCCTCCCTGTCCCAAATTACCAAAAAACATACCTGACCTCCTGTCACCCACTCCCACCACTCCTGAACCTTCCCGCTTCTTGTCTCCAAAAGAAGTGTTCCCTGCACTCCAGCACTGCTCTGACAAGCTCTCACAGAGCCCAGCCATAACAGCCTGGAATTCCTTTATGACGTAGCAACAGTGAGTTACGAGATCTGTATCCTACAGTTGCTATGTCAGAGCGGTGGATTATCACATTTAGAATGTGACATTCACGATAATGGCTCTCACTGAGAGCATATACATAACAACACTATTACTAACTTGAATTATCACAATTACATGATTGGTATCACTCTCATTTCTCTGCCCTTTGCTCCTTTTAATTCTCATGTCCAGTCAGTGTTGAGTCTCTTCGTGTGGAAATCTGCTTCCACTACTTCATGTTCTTTAAGTCCTTATTTCAGATTTTAAACATGAGCACCCCCATTTACAGTCCTTTACCTGTGTGTTTCCTTACAGAGCTGATATGACGTAATGCTGTTCTGTCACGGCTTGTTGAGACACAGTTCTGAGGGGCATATTTACAAGAAACTGATGCAACTCTGCGTTATAGCAGAGATGCGCCAGTTTCCTTGCACCGTGCCAAAAGACCCTTGTGCCACCATGGATTCGTCGCATTTACAATGTGGCGCACCACGGCGCAAGGATTGACAGATGCATCACGCATCTGTTGGCGCAAAGGTCACGCATTGCTGTAGTCGTGTCGCAAGCACAACGCAACTCCAGCAAAGCTCTGGGAGGCCTATACTTGTTGTGCTGCGTCCCTCCTTACGCCTGCACCAAGCAGGCGTAAGGTTTTCACGCAGTGGTGTCCTAGAAGTGGTGCAGTGAAATCTTGTAGATTTCACAGCATCACTTCTACGAGGGTTTTTTACGTGGGAACGCCCACCCTACATACATTATACCTGACGCAGGTATAATGCGGCACAGGGCTTTACAACATGACGCATCTCCCTAGATGCGTCACGTTGTAAATGCGTTGCGTTGTAAACAATGCACCACGTTGTAAATGGGCCGCAACGTGGTGCATTGTTTATGCCGCCGCTGCGTCACAAAAGTGACACAACGCGGCGCACAAGTGTTGCAAGGTGCTCGTAAATCTGCCCCTGAGTGTCTTTCAAATCCTGATTAAGATGCTCTGACACAGCTGGTTGAGCCAGCACTTGTATTTCAGCATTCCCTTAAAAAGACTCCAAATTCATGAGTTTTTTAATCCATTATGAAAGAGTACTCTCTGATTTGTGCAATTACATTTTGATTACGTTTATATATTATTGGGATCTGCAATACGCATGGTGCATAATGTTCTCTAACCTGTCTCTGTCTTGTAGTGAGTGTTCGGGATGGCATCTTCTTCAAGCGGAGGTTCAGCTAAAGAACTAACTGGTAAGTATTAGAGCCAGTTTATTTGATTTTGCGGTTGGCTGGAGTCAGCAAGAGTCCTTCTGGGTCCAGATCCTCAATAATTGCCTAGAAAGGCAATCAGAACTGAGCACAGAATTTAATGACTCGCCAGACACGATGGTAACCAAGGGTTGATGCTCCAGCAAAACTTCAGGAACCTTTGTCTTGCTGGAACAACAACCTCACAGTGTATAGCATCTTGGGAAAAGGAGTCCCAACTGCCAGAAGCACCTTAAGCCTTCTGGGAACAAGCTTCCACAACCAGGAGCAGCCCCTGCCTCTATGCCCATACCTCTATCACCTAAGTCTACCCTAGAGGCCCTTCATACTCATTTTGGTGAATGGCATTAAAAAGTAAAATAAAAAGGTGAGCATGCTGGGGCTATAAACTACTGAATATCAAGACCTAGTAGAAGTAGCAAGACTAACAAGAGTCCCAGGGAACTGAGCCATGCCAGTACTCTCCTTTCACAATTGCAGTCTTGGTGGTGGCATTTCTAGTTTTCGTGGATTTAGGGTGTGGATCTTGAAGATGCAGATATTTGGTGATACACCAAACTTTACCACCATCTTTGAAGATGTTGGATATCTATGGTACATGTCTCAGGTAGCCATGATGACTTTGTACTGTTGGTGCTAAAGATGATTTGTGGTAAAATATTTGGGTCGTACCTGTATGTATGTATGTATGTATGTATGTATGTATGTATGTTTGTATGTATGTTTGTATTTACGTATTTGTGTATTTATGTGGTATTTCTAAAGTGCAAACCTATCCAAAAGGCAGCGGAGCTCTAAGCAAGGTCAAA
Organism: Calotriton arnoldi; assembly: GCA_963921515.1. Taxonomy (NCBI): domain Eukaryota; kingdom Metazoa; phylum Chordata; class Amphibia; order Caudata; family Salamandridae; genus Calotriton; species Calotriton arnoldi. The sequence goes on along the minus strand of CAWUFW010010765.1, from coordinate 376,130 downwards.
GACAAACAAGGTCAATGAGCAATAGGAAAGGTAGCTGGTTAGTGGACAGTAAATGCATTGTGATGCAATATTCTGTGTGTCTACAACACTTCCATAAATTGGAGCATCTTCGGGGCGATCCAGGTGGATATGGGGATGTTGTTTCAGATCTTGGGTGCATAGATGGAAAAGGCCTGTTGCCTTGATTTTTCTTTTTTATAGTTCATATTCTGCAGTCTGATGGTGTCCTGGCTGCGGGATTGTGATACAAGCAATAAAAGAGTAACATTCCCAACACCAAATGACCCAAATTATCATAGACAAATTCTACTAGCTACCAGATCTTTCTCCATTTTCCCTTCTGCTGAAAGTTAACATAAATATTGCTCCAAACAGTGATTTAAACTTTCAGTCTGCCTATCTGTCTGTGGTTGATAATGATTAATTGGATGGGCACCCACTTCCATAAATTCAGAAAGAGATGACCAAAACTGTGATGGGAATTGTGACCTTTTTTCAGTGAATATTGCCATAGGTACCTACTTACAAGCACAAAATGTATTGCCTTGGTAGGGCGATCTGTAACAATAAGTCTTGTGGTGTAGCCATTGAAAATGGTCATTTCCACTAGACAGTCCATCACAATTGGGTGCCAAGAATCAGGCGATATTGATATAGGATGCAACAGACTTGTTGTCTTGATATGGGTGTCTTTCACCTGAGCACAAACAGCACAGGTAGTTATATAATTTCTGATATCTCTGGAGACAAGTAGGCAACTAGAAATACCACCTTGTGGCAGCTATAGCTTTCCTTACTATCATATGACTTGTTGTTTTGGAATTGTCTAACAAGATTTAAGTTGGTAAGTACTGAGTATGTCTCTGATATAATAGTTCATTTTCTCTGATCTGTCTGTTTTTTTCTCTAATTAGCTATTTGTGGCAATTAACTGTGTGTCATATTCACTATGGCTGCTATAATATGACCCTCATCTCTTTTGGCTGTTTATTTCAAAGGTTGTTGGGTGTTTTCACTCACATCACCATACTCTAGTGCAGCATAACTAGATAGACAATATGTTTCCTTTTTTTTTGCTCCTGATTTATTCTTAACCTGAAAACTCCACAGTTGTTGCATGAAAAGTACAGTTTTCCAGATAAGCATAGAGACTGTCCTGAAGTACATAATCCTCTTCAGAGTTGTAATAAATGAGGATGTCATCAATATAACCTATGCAGACTATAGGAGTCTACATATTACCTTGTTAATAAAGGACTGAAGTGATGCCTAGGCATTGCAGAGTCCAAAGCCCTTGGTTTAATAAATTACCACAACATTTTGTTCAAAAGCTATTTCCATTCATCAACCCATTTCGATAACCCCAGATGACATGCACCTCAGATGTCTATTACAGTAAGGATGGTTGCACCCCTTTCTTTATCTAGTGGGACCAGTATAATGGGCAACGGATAACAGTTCTTTATGTTTGTCCCATTTATGGCTCTGTATTCAATGCATGTGTGCAGTTCCACCATCCTACTTTGGTATGCAAAAGAGAAAAGAAGAAGCAGGAGATTTGGAATCGGAATCGCTGATAAAGCAATTTACTAGACTTTTGTCAAGATATTGTCTAAGATGCTGGGTTTCAAGCTCCCTTGAACCACAGAGCTTCAGCAAGGGATTGAAGCAACTTCTACCATACAGATTTTATAATAATACTCCTGATGGGGAGATCTGAAAGAGACACGTTAGTGACAGATTCCTTACCTTAGAATATCCCCAGGCGTCAGGCTGGATCCGGAAAGTTTTGCGTAGCAGTACCCTTGCGCGTCGGTAGGCGGCGTCGTGCGGCTCCGCGTCCGTCGTCGGCGTCATGATCGCCGGGATGACGTCGCGGGCAGTACTTAGGCGCCGCCCCTGCGCGCTGACGTCAGTTCTTCTTTTTCCGCGCCAGCAAGCGCAGATCCGGGAAGAGCAGTGCCCTGGTCAATTTTTGACCATACTTTTTGGTGATTTTTTCACAGTTTTTTCCAACTTAAAGGTGTCGTAGGGATGCCCGGCTTCAAGCGATGCGGCGCCTGTGCGCGGATGATGTCCGTCACCGACCCGCATTGGGAGTGTCTCTTCTGCCTCGGCCGAGGCCACGACACCGAGTCTTGTCCCGAATGCCAGGCCCTCAACCCGAAAGCTTTGCGAGAGCGGTCTCGAAAGCTCCTCGAGGCCCGGCATTCGGCTCCACGGAGGCCCCGGTCGCGTGAGAGGTCCAGGGGTCGCTCGCGGAGTGCACACCGGTCGTCGGCGTCGAAGTCTTCTTCGTCCGGTAAGTCTAAGCACAAGAAGTCCAAGAAGCATCGTCGCTCTCGGACTTCGCCTCGCCGGTCTCGCGACTCGGCTGAGGCCCCTCCCGGCACCGTCCCCACCCCCGCGGCCCCGGACTTGCCTGTGGAGTCGCCCCCGCCATACCCGCCCTTCCCGGGTTCAGGGGCGGATCCGGCCAAGGTACAGGAGTTCCTGTCGGCCATGGCCCGCCTCTTCGGGCCTTCAGGCCCCTCCGGTGCGCCTTCGGGCCCCGCGGGCCCTGATGGGGTTGCTCCGGCGTCGCCGGCGGCTCCGGCCCCGGCGTCGCCCGTGCCTCCAGCCTCGATCCCGGCTCCGGCTTCGGCCCCGGCCTCGATCCCGGCTCCACAACCCCCATCGACGCCGGTCGACCTCACGACACCTCCGCCGGCGCCGATGTCTCCGGTGCCGTTCTCGACGCCGCCCTGGGCTCCGGGCGGCGTCGTCCCCCAGTTCCTTCCGGCTCCGGACATGGACCCGGAGCGACGTCGCTCGACGCCGGCTCCGGCGCCGATGGGACCTTGGGTCCCAACTGTCCCTCCTCCTCCTTATTTTGAACCTGAGGAGGACCAGTTGGACTGGGAGGGGTCTGATGACCCTCTGACGCGCAACTGTCAGTATGATGAGGACTGGACAGAGAGTCTAGGGAAGCCAGTGGTCTGGATACTTCCCCTGACACTGGCATGCTGTCTCCTCCCGTGGCTACGGAGGAGGGGGCCAATTTTGGTACGGTGTTGCGTAGGGCTGCTGGGGCCTTACGTCTCCAGCTCCCTACTTTGACGGTCAAGCCTAACATCTTGACAGAGGTGCTTCAGCCGGCAGCCTCCTCTGCGGAGACTGTGCTGCCGTTTAACGACGCCCTCACTGACGTTCTTTTGGGCGCCTGGTCCAAGCCCAACACAGGGGCTCCTGTGGATCGGAACGTGTCACGACGCCATCGCCCTGCTCCGGGCGACCCCCTGTTTCTTTCTGTCCACCCCACTCCTGAGAGCTTGGTTGTCCAAGCCTCCGCTTCCCAAACCGCCTTCCCTACCGCTCCTCCGGATAGGGAATCCAAACGCCTGGATCAGTTTGGGAAGAAAGGTTTTCTTCCTCCAGTGCTGGCTTGCGGTCCGTTAACACCGCTTGTCTTTTGGGCCGATATACCCACTCCCTGTGGGATTCGGTGGCGGATGTTTTGCCCCAGTGCCCTGAGGAGGTCCAGGCACTGCTTTCCCGCGCCATTGCGGAAGGAAGGGATGCGGCCAAATACACTATCCGTTGTGGCCTTGACACCGCCGACTCGCTGGGCAGGTCGATTGCAACGACGGTGGCGCTCCGACGCCACGCCTGGCTGAGAACCACTGGTTTTTCAGGGGATGTCCAGAATACTCTCATGGACATGCCCTTTGATGGAGTCGGTCTTTTTGGGTCCAAAGCGGACCATGCGTTGGAGCGCTTTAAGGACTCACGGGCTACTGCCAAGTCCCTGGGCCTTTCTGCTACACGCCCTCTGCTGCCTTCTGCTTTTCGCCCCTATCGTGGCCACGGTAGGGGCGCCCTTCACGTCAGCAGCCCAGCCACCGGCCCGCGCAGCAGGCGTCTTCGCGTGGCCGAGGACGTGGATTCCGCCGTGGCGGATCGGGCAACCAGCGTGCGGGTCAGGCCACCACCTCCAACCCGTCCGCGGCCTCCAAGCCCTCCTAGTCCCTCCCTTCAGGTGCACGGCACGCCAGTAGGGGGCAGGGTCCGCCATCACCTTCCCCACTGGCGCACCATCACCTCGGACAGGTGGGTCTTGGACATTGTCCAAAGGGGCTACTCCCTCCCCTTCGAGACCACCCCCCCAGCCATGCCACCTCAATTCCACCGCATGTCAGGGGATCACTTGGTGCTTCTACAGAAGGAAGTCAAGGCCCTCTTGACCAAAAAGGCCATCGAGCATGTTCCGACCCCAGAAGTAGGGCATGGTTGCTACTCCCACTACTTTCTGGTGCCCAAAAGGACAAGGAGGACATGCGTCCTATCTTGGACCTCCGGAACGTCAATCGCTTCCTCCGGAAGGAGAAGTTCAAGATGCTCACCCTAGCTCAGGTCTTGACTGCCCTCGACCCTGGAGACTGGTTGGTAGCGTTGGACTTGCAGGACGCGTATTTCCACATCCCCGTCCTGCCGGCCCACCGGCGTTACCTTCGGTTCACGGTAGGCCCCGAGCATTTTCAGTTCACCGTGCTCCCCTTTGGCCTTACAAGTGCCCCTCGGGTGTTCACGAAAGTGATGGCGGTGGTCGCAGCTCATCTGCGCCGGGCAGGGGTTTCAGTCTTCCCCTACCTCGACGACTGGCTGCTGAAGGCGGGCTCGTCCCAGGCAGTCGTCTCCCACCTCCAGACTACGGCCGAACTCCTGCACTCGCTGGGGTTCTCCATCAATGTGCCGAAGTCGCATCTAATTCCTTCTCCACAGCTCCTTTTCATCGGAGCAGTTCTGGACACGACGCAGTTTCGGGCCTATCCTCCCGAACGGCGAGTCCGGGATATTCAGGCTATGATTCCGATCTTTCGGCCTTTATCCTGGGTTTCGGTACGGATGACCCTGAGGCTGCTGGGCCTCATGGCCTCCTGCATCCTGCTGGTCAATCATGCCAGATGGCATATGCGGGCTCTGCAGTGGGACCTGAAGTTCCAGTGGGCGCAGCACCAGGGCAACCTGTCCGATCACGTCCAGATCTCGGAGGGGACTGCAACACAGTTGCAGTGGTGGCTCTCGAACCGGCAATGGGTCATGGGCAGATCCCTCTCCCTTCCCCAGCCAGAGCATACAGTTGTGACGGACGCGTCCCTTCTGGGATGGGGCGGTCACATGGGAGAGGCGGAGATCAGAGGCCTCTGGTCTCCGGCGGAGTCCCGGCTCCATATCAACCTTCTGGAGCTCCGGGCGATCCGGCTTGCACTCAAGGCATTCCTTCCCTCTGTCAAAGGGAAGGTAGTGCAGGTGTTCACGGACAACACCACCGCCATGTGGTACTGCAACAAACAGGGCGGGGTGGGGTCTTGGACCCTTTGTCAGGAGGCTCTGCGCCTCTGGACATGGCTGGAACATCAGGGCATGTTCCTGATGGTTCAACACCTGGCAGGTTCTCCGATCGCCAGGGCGGACGAACTCAGCCGCAGGTGCATGATGGATCACGAATGGCGTCTTCACTCGGAAGTGGCGCAAGGACTCTTTCTACAGTGGGGAGAGCCTTGGTTAGATCTATTCGCCACCGAAGAGAACGCGCAATGTCATCAGTTCTGCGCGTTGGAATTTCCAAGGCGGCACTCGCTCGGCGACGCTTTTCGTCGCGAGTGGAGTTGCGGTCTGTTGTACGCCTTTCCGCCTATACCACTTCTACCCAGAGTGTTGAAGAAGATTCGGCACGACCGGGCCCAAGTCATTCTTGTGGCTCCGGACTGGGCTCGAAGAGTTTGGTATCCCGAGCTACTCAATATGAGCATAGATCCCCGATCCGTCTGCCTCTTCGGGAGGATCTTCTGTCGCAGCAGCAGGGGACGGTCCTCCACCCGAACCTGTCCAGTCTACACCTGCTTGCGTGGAGATTGAGCGGCGACAGTTGATTCCTTTCGACTTGCCTCCCGAAGTTTGTGATGTGATTCTGGCAGCCAGGCGTCCCTCCACTAAGGTGGTATACGCCTGCAGGTGGAACACATTTGTGGCATGGTGCACAGCAAAGGCTGTGGATCCCCTTTCTGCCCCTCTTTCTGAGGTCCTTCTGTTCCTTCTCTCTCTGGCCCAACAGGGTTCTGCCCTGGGTACCATCAAGGGTTATCTTTGTGCTATCTCGGCCTTCCTCAGGCTCCCTGATCAGCCCTCCCTTTTCAAGTCCCCTGTTGTTAACAGGTTCTTAAAAGGCATTACTCACCTCTTCCCTCCTGTTCCGTTTGTAATGCCTCAGTGGGACTTGAACTTGGTTCTTACCTTTTTAATGTGCGCTCCCTTTGAGCCTCTGCATAACTGTCCTCTTCGTCTTCTGACTCTGAAGACAGCCTTTCTGGTGGCCATCACCTCCGCTCGGCGGGTGAGTGAGCTCCAGGCTCTATCTTGCAAACCTCCCTTTCTGTCTGTTCATCCAGACAAGGTTGTTCTTCGGACGCGTCCGTCCTTCTTGCCAAAGGTGGTTACTGCTTTCCACATTGGGCAGACCATCACTTTGCCCATCTTCTTTCCGCCTCCGCATCCTTCCAGAGAGGAAGAGAGGCTCCACCGTCTGGACCCAAAACGTGCGCTCTCCTTCTATATCGACCGCACAAAACACTTCCGGGTGGATGACCAGCTCTTTGTTGGCTACGTGGGCGCCAAAAAGGTCGGGCGGTGCACAAGAGGACCATCTCCCGCTGGGTTACCTTGTGCATCAAGACCTGCTATTCTTTGGCCAAGAAGGAGCCTCCTGTTGGGCTGCGTGCCCATTCCACCAGGGCAACGGCTGCTACCACGGCCTTGGGCCGCGGTGTTCCGCTGCCGGTTATCTGTCAGGCAGCTACGTGGGCCTCGCTGCACACGTTTACAAAGCATTACTGCCTTGACAGTCAGGTCCGGAGGGAAGGCTTCTTTGGCCGTTCTGTCCTCCAGGACTTCCTTGTCTGATCTTTGTTCGCAGACCCACCACCGGGGTTGGTATTGCTGGGGTATCTATTCTAAGGTAAGGAATCTGTCACTAACGTGTCTCTTTCAGATGCACAAGTTACTAACTTGTGTAACGATATATCTGTAAGAGACAGTAGTTAGTGACAGATTCCTACCGCCCACCCATCCTCCCCGTTCTGCGAACTGATTTCTAGGGTTAAGGACATCCCTTTCAGGGCCCTAGTATTTTTCAGACACCTGTGTCAGCTTCTTGCATGGCTCTGCGTTCCTGGCGCGGAAAGTCGTGTACAGAACTGACGTCAGCGCGCAGGGGCGGCGCCTAAGTACTGCCCGCGACGTCATCCCGGCGATCACGACGCCGACGACGGACGCGGAGCCGCACGACGCCGCCTACCGACGCGCAAGGGTACTGCTACGCAAAACTTTCCGGATCCAGCCTGACGCCTGGGGATATTCTAAGGTAAGGAATCTGTCACTAACTACTGTCTCTTACAGATATATCGTTACACAAGTTAGTAACTTGTGCGTAGGGTATAGTCCTTTTTAATCACACACTTCTCCAAACTCTTAATAACATGATCTAAGGGCTGTCACATATCCTATCAAAGGAGTCAACAATATTGTAGTCAGGGACTGATTGTGTTGATCCAGCTGTTGCCCTAGACAACACAATTTGAACTGCTCAGTTCAATATAGGAAAATGAAAAGTGAGTCATGGCATTCCGACTGCTACTTTAAATTGTTGTGCATCTATCAAATTAAACCATATTTGTTCATCATGGATACCAGAACAGGTCTGTGTGATCACTGCAAGTGGTAGCGTGCTGGTCTGAAGAAAGAACCATTCCATTTACTGCTTTCACTAATTCTGACTTTTTTCTTAATAAACGACGTATGCACACTTTGAACCAAACAGATATTTATGTAATTTCCAGTAGCAGCCAAATAAAAAATTCCAGCAAGGGCCTTAACCCTGACATCAGATAAGGTTAACTGCATCAGGATATTAATCTGGCCTATATGATCTGCTGCTGGTTGCATGGGGCTTTCAAAGGCCCTTACGCTCATATGGAATGATCACTCAACAGTGCAGTCCCAATCTCTGTTGAATGATATAGCTGAATATGGATGTTCTTCCACATGTTGCACTACCGCAGCTTCTGTCTTGCACTGCTTGTGCAGTAATGTGGGTCAAGTGCCACAATGTTTTACAAGATTTCCTGATTTCCCACAATTTAGGCACAGATTTTGTTTTTGCACTTTAGCTCTGTCTTCCTTTGAAAGAGGGTCGAATAAGTCTCCTAATTGCATTGATTCTGGAAATGTTGTTCTTCCTTGGTTTATGGCGCTGTTGTGAGGCTACATAGGCCCTGTGCACAAACACTTCCATTTTACATGCTCACGTTTACATTGACATCTTTAAACAATGACTTTTAGCACACATTTTCCTTGCGCACCCGAATAAGATAGTGTACTCAGAAACTGTTGCTTACATATACATTTCTTCGTAGGCACATTATCATCTACTAGAACATTCTATACAAGGACTTGGTACACTGTGCAAACAATTCTGGTTTATTGTTGCCTGTTAAGCGACAGCTCTGGGTGGGTAAAATAAACAAATATGGCCGGACTAGATCTCAGGCACAGAAAGAATGGGTCCAGTTAAATATATAAACTACAGCAAGCCTTTGTTTAGGCAGAGGAATATTTTGATGGGTTGTTGCGGTTGCCCAAATTTTGGCTCAGCTGAGTTTGACACCATCCTAAGAGAGACGGCTGCCTGTTCTACACCAAGACTGGCTACCAGGTGACACATGCCCTCAGGTAATTGGGGACTCCAACCACTCGAGGTATTCTGGAAGACCTGCACACCCTAGGCTTATTAGGTTAGGCAGAGATAGGTAGCAGTACAATTATATCTATACATATATTTAATGCAAACTGCACTATGGTTGAATTGTTTATTCTGTTCACCATCCTTGTAATGCTGGCAACAATATTTTGCTTCATTCTATTAATCATTGCAGCACATGTATTTTACACAAGAGTCCAATTGCTTCAATACATATTTGAAACAAGAATTCATGTACTTCTTGTGTATCTTTTTGGGTATGCCTGAGTCACTAACGAAAGGGTAAGACCTGTTTCCATGATTTCCATGGGGGAATTAAGGTTGTCATGTTCTGAGGTTGCAGACACCATCAGGTGCCCTGTAAGATTATAACAGATAAAGCAAATCGGATGACGGACCCAAAGAAATCGCACCTCACTAGTAATTGTGCCCCTCTCATGTGATATTCAGTCGTGCACACTTCGACACTCATCACCCTTCAGTGTCACTGTTTCACAGATTAACATATAATACATTTAATTGAAGGTGCACCGAAAATTAAGTAGCACAGTCTTGTGTTGGTATGTTCTTCAACCTTTTATTCTTTATTTCAATTTCTTTTGCAACAGACAGCCAACGCGTTTCGTTCCCACTTTACAGTGTGTGGAACTTCATCAGGGCTTATTTGAGATAAATTCAGAAACGTAGTTTAATGGATGACCATAGGAAATCCCAGGATTAATGGGTTTTCAGAAGTAGGACCTGCCACCTCAATAAGCGGACCGGTCGTCAGTTCCTTGGATTCTTGGGTGTAAGATTAGGGGCCCAGATGGCACACTGTGAGCTAGCCAGGATAGGTCAACATATTCTGATAGTATGAACGGACACACTCCCCATATTTTTGAAGCTTATGTTGCCTAAACGCACAGTCTTACTGGGAGAGTAGGAACGGTACGACAGCACCACAATTACTTTGGAATCCTCTTTTGATTTGTATACTTTTCTCTCCTGAAGCCGTTGATTTAGTTTTACCACTCAATCTAAGAGTTCTGGTTGGAGGGCTTATCACATTTGCTAAAACATCCTTTAGTTTGCTTCTTAAATCTTTATAAAATAGAGAGCCTTTTTTCTTCTGGCCATTCTACCTCTATCACTAGGTGATTAAAGTGGCGCAAGGGGCTTGTAAATCTGCCCCCCTGTGTTCTTTGTTATAAACTAAATACCGCCCCATCAAGAGACATAGGGCCTGATTTAGTGTTTTGTGGAGAGAATACTCTATCGCCCAGCAATGGAGTTCCCTCTCCAAACCAGGTGGAACCTGGAGATAGCTAAGATTGTGGAAGATATTGCCCTGGCATTGAATATTGCAAAGAAATGTTACTATCTATGCAGCCGCTGGATGAACATAAAATATTACGTGCAATCTAGCTTTTGAATTTGCAGATTGAAAGGATACGTCACCATGTATCTGGTTACTGGTTAACAGCAGGTTTGCATAACATTTGGCAAGTGACCATGCAAATAGCAGTTAATGCCACTATTTACTCAGCCTCTGGCTGGCTGGCAGCCAAATATTACACAATCTTTGTGTGCAGCTAAATATTACATGATGTCTGCCTGCAGAATGATATTACATCATCTCTGCCTACAAAGATTATGTGGGCAGTCAAATATTACATATAATCTCTGCCTTTAAATATACAAAAATTTCTAAAAGCAGTGATTATGCTACATTTGGATGCCTGCAGAGATAACATAATTCTTACATTTTATGTAATCTTACAATTTTCATAATTGTACATGTTATGTGAATTTACATTTTACGTAGTATTTGTCTCCAAATATACATGATCTTTGCAGGTAGAGATTATGTAATATGTAGCTGCCTGCATATTCTCTGCCTCCAAATATCAATAATCTCCGGAAGCAGAAACTATGTAATATTTGGAAGTTTCTGCAGAGATTATGTAACATTTGGCTGATGGCCAATTAGGGTCTGTCTGGCAGTAAGACGTTCATTCAGACAAGGATTATATATTATTTGGCTTCTGGCTAGTCAGATAGCACTGACTTTTAACTGTTTACATAGGCATCAGATAATATTACAGATAAATAGCCGAGATTCTGTACTGTTTGACCAGTAACCAGTCCAAGACACACATTTCACTTATTGCCAGGCCACCAACTAATCAGCAGAGATTCTGTAGTCTTTAGTCGGCCACCAAGAAATAGTGAAGTTTCTCTGCCATATGCCAAACCAGGCCAGTGATCAAACAGTAGAAAATGTCTATTATTTTCCCGTTAGTTGACTAAATAATTAAGTTTCTTTACTTTTCACCGAGCCACTGGCTAACCATTTTTAATTTCATGAAATTTCACAAATCTATTGTAGATAAGCTTTGGAAGATGGTTACTGATGTCTTACACAAACAGATTAGATGAGTAATTATCTTTTTGCTTCCAAGACTTTGCAGCGCTGTTGTTGTGCGGTGATGATATGCATATGCCTTGCCTCTCCCATGACTGTGCACTGCTGAGAGCTCAGTTGCAGCTACTCCTAAGAGCAACTGTTGCCTGTAACAGTATTGGTATCACACAGGAATCCACATAGGTAAGAATAGCCCATCTTTGTGTGTACTAGAGAGAGGAGAGGGAAAACATTGATAAATGATGCATTGCTTCTGAGTAACAATTTAGGGGGATATTCACAAGGACTTATCTCCGATTTATCTCCACCTTAACGCATCAAAAGTGGAGATAGAATTAACACCCCATTCACAAGCCGGTGCAAACTGCAGACATCGCCAGTATTCCTGCGATAACTGCCCCAAAATGTATCTCCACGGTGGACACCACCAACTAACCCTAATGAGATGCAGAGTAGGCGTTCCCGTGCAAAAACACACGGAAAAACCACAACACCACTTACACAACGAACTGCCAGATCTGCGAAGCGAACCAAAAACTGGTGATAAGCCGCGGTAGCACCAGAGATTTAATACCTGCCTTTTGCTGGTGCTAAGCAGGGCGACGACCCACAGCATGAAAGGGAGCCCAGCCAAGAGCCACACCTGAAGACCCACAGATGCCATGGAGACAATGATCATGCAGCTCCGATACCCATGAGGGTCACTACACCCACCGCCACCACCCTCAGCCCCCCCCCTGGACATACACATGCCCGGGGAACCTGCAGTTCAGTCACAAGAGGTTGTTCCAGGGCTGGGCACTGCGGAGGGGCCTGAACCAGTGACACCTGGTAATTTTCTCATCAATTATAGCCCAGAAGGAGACCCGCGCTTTACTGTGTGGGCTCCTTGTGAACACCCTTACGCTTTACCTAGCCTCACTAAGCGCTTGCTTCACTTTTATGTCATCTAATTCTATTTATTGATCGTGTGCACACTTCTGCAGCCTACATGCCTCTTCATGCTGCTTAAGCGTCTGTTCTTTGCTGGTCTTTACATGGCCTTAGAACTGAACCCTTGTCCAAGCTACAAGTAAACAACGCTATGTAAAGAGTGCAGAGAGGTCTGGGCTCTGGTTCGTTCAAGGGTTCAGTCTTCCGCCTCTTAGGTCCGCCTTCTCTCTGTTTCATCCGTGTTTTTGTGCCACCTGTGGGCGCGCCAGCAGCACGTGCACGGCGGTAGTGCCACAGTTGGCAGGCACTGCACTGAACTCTGCGGATTCTTTTCCACCTGAGAACGCCAGTGAAGGGCACTAACAGATGCTGTCTCTGGTCTGAAACATGAGGTGAGCACTGATCACTGCACTTTACTGTCCAGAGCCAACATGGGCATAGGTAGGTCTCCCCGCCAGAGCGCGCTTGCAGGGACGTGTTCTCCGCCCCCGCGCATTAAACTTAGGGCACACGAGAATGCTCTGTGTTTGCACTCTTTGGGCACAATGGCACCCCAGAATATGGTGTTTTTCGGACTTCTGTCCACCACATACTGATAGCCGTACCTACAATAAGCGGCACGATGGTGCACTGGCAGACAGCACACTATCGCATTAAGGTGCATATTCAAATGGCAATGTTGCCGGGAGTGATGATGCGACTTTTCTTGCGATAATGTGTAGATCGCCAGGTATCGCCGCCTAACGCTGGATTTGACATCGCGATGATTTTATCGTTGGTTTTTATATCACTTCCCTGTTACTATCGCCATGTAGCGTGGACTTGATAATACCACGCTAACATGGCGATAATAATCCGGGTTAGGCGGCGTTAACTTTTCTGTCGTTGACTAGCGATAGTTATCGCCCGTCATTGTGAATATCCCCCTTAGAGTGATGATGTCAGTTGGTGTCTTTTTTCAGCGTAAGAGGTCTAAGAGGGATTTCTTATTCAATATGTAAAATATAGAGCTCTCATGGTTGAAGAAGGCATACACTTTGTAAGGACCCAACAGTAATAACACATTATATCAATACAACTCAATCTAATTTATTATCTAAGCAGCAAGTGCAGAAAATCAAATCTAGTCCTACTGATTTTTGTTCATTAATTAAGAAGATGGCTATATTCATGAGCATGTTAACCCTACAGACCTATTGACATGTCTGCTCCTCCCTATAAAAACATTCACCAGTTCATCATCATAGTAAACTTTATTCAATCTATAAGAATAGACCATAAAAGTACAATAAAAATGAAAACATTACACTACAAGAAATAAACAACAGTATATTTTCCAGTGCATTATAAAAATGATTCATTAAAAAAGGCAATATCACGTTTTAACAGCATACCCCTGTCTATGACATTCTAGTAGGAAAGGGGGGAGGGCAAAAACCTCAACTAGGGGTCCGTTATGCGATCCCACCTGCCTTAGTTTCTCTTTCAAATGTCAAAATGCATTAAAAAACGTTGTAAAGTATTTACAACAAAAAACCATAAGGGTCAGGATGAGAATAAGTTAAATTAAAACTACTCTGGACTTATAACGGTACAGTTCATCAAACCCGGCCCCCTGAATTACAATAGTGATGAGACGGGCTATGACCATAAGAGTCAAGACGAGAGTAAGTTAAGTTCTAACCACTGTTAATCACACTGGATCTGAGCCTGACCGCAGACCTTAAAAAACTGAGTATATGTATTACTGAATTGCTGGAAAGCATTTGTAAAAAACATAAAAGCAGGTCTGACCTGCCTAAAATTAACCTTGTTTTGAATGGGGAACAGCCAACTACAATCCCCAGCAGCCCCTGCAGCGGCGACTGCCGTGACGCTTCTTCCCGCGCCCGGAGGCGCGTAAAGGACCGGCCAGGCCTCCCGCAGCGCGGGACATCGTGTGGCACAATCTGCCGTGAGGGAAACGGCTTCAGGCTTTTCCTGCCTATCTCGCCGTGAGGGGAATGGCCAACTACAATCCCCAGCAGCCCCTGCAGCGGCGACTGCCGTGACGCTTCTTCCCGCGCCCGGAGGCGCGTAAAGGACCGGCCAGGCCTCCCGCAGCGCGGGACGCGCGCGGGCGTGCCCGGGGCCGTGCCCGGGCGAAGCCCTGGCCAAGGGCGGGCCCGTCTGCGCCCGTCCGGGGCCGTCAGAGGCCGGGCTGGGCTACCCCTCTGACATCTCTTATCAGCCGTGTCTTGCAATGGTGAGTGGGGCTTCATATTAGCTTTATGTCTACATCCATCATGGGCAAACGTAATATCATTCCAGCACTGCGTAATACCACATCTATAGATAGTATGCTGGAGAGAGCAGTCGATATTGTCAGCACTGAAATTGAGCTAACTGAGAGGCGCTTGTCCCTGGGCTTAATGAACCGTCATCTTTCGCTACAAATTGAGAATATTGATAATCGTGACTCTCAACTAATGTTGCCCATACAAGCTGACCATAGCTCATACTTACTAGCCCGAGAACGTGAATTGGGGGCTGAGGGAACTGTGGCCTCTGGACATATTGGGGTAATGGAGGACCCTGCACATATTACATGTTCTAGGGACACTTTAGTATCGGCAATCGTGAATGTATCCCCGATCCCAGAAGTCATCGGGGCAAAAAGGAAAAGAAAAACAGCTAAGCCGGTATGTTCCAAACGGAAACAACCCCCACGTTTGAATACTCAGCGTACTGCGCTAACTACATGGATTCAGGGTCCGTCAGTTCCACCCGACTTAGTGACCACAAGTACCTTGGATGATTCAACACCTTTAGAGACATTAAATCATTCTGTACACACTCAAACTGAATCGGCACGGACACCTTTTTCTAATCTTAGACTTGGGGATACTGCTATTGATATTATTATTGATACAATGTACGAACGAGTTAAAGTGCTTGTAGATAAGAATTTTGCTGCTTTATGGAAGCGTTTAGACCGTTTAGAATCTTTAACTAATAAGCTAAATTTGCCCTGCACGGTACCCAAGCAGTCATCTTTACAGGGTAGCACTCATAAAAAACAGACCTTGAGTGATGGAATTCTTAAAGATCCTAAAGACCAACAGGGGATTACAATTTCTACGCAGCCTCTAGTCTCCTGTGACACCTGTCGTAAAGTTACAGACTGCATCCCTTTTAAACCTTGCACTGACCCCGTTAACACCCAAAACGTAGCCTCTAACTCCACATTCCATTCATCTACTCAAATTTTCAATCAAGCGCTTCCAATAGCTCCTGTCAATACTGTTAATATCAATGTCAGTGGGTATGCTGAGTCAAGCAAAGATGTTTTAAGTTTACCTCCAGCAGCCTGCCCGTATGTCCTGATTCTCGCAGGGGTTCCCCATTAGAGAAGAACAAACCTGAGTCTTGGGACCAATTACGGAATAAAAGTATTGACTGGTTGGCTAAACATAAAGGGTACAGGAGGTATAACATAAATGATATTATAATGGTACGTAGGGTTGGCTGGGTTGGACCAACAGAAAAAACCATTGAAGGAGACTGTATTGTCATTAATTTTCGACGACCAATACTTGTTAGATCAATTTTGACGGCAAAAGAGATTAATTGCTCCTTACCAACAAATATTCGGGCATTGCCTCTTGGCTTTTTTATAGACCAAAATCTGAGCAGCAACTTTTAATTACCCCTTCATATCTCTCATCAAATAGGTTCTCCGCCCTCTCTGATCATGATAGCTTAGATTGACCGTCAATCATACCAAAACTCATTGATGTTGCCCCTTTGACATCTATGTTGGCTATTCCAGAAAATGATGGCTTTGAGCCTGTGGCCACTTCAGAAAATGATGGTTCTGAGGCTTATGACCCAATGTTACATGTGTTAAGCTGGAATGTCGCCGGCCTGGCTTCTAAATTAAGTAGCGACGATTGGGCCAAGACGGTAAATAAATACGATATTTTAATGTTTCAAGAGACTTGGGCAACAATAGAGTTATATCTTGAAGGGTATGAATGTTTTAATCTTATCTCACCCCCCCTAAACAAGGTAGACCCTCGGGTGGTTTATCTATTTGGGTGAGCATTGCGTCGGGTGGCAGTGTAAAAATAATCCCCACTAAAAATGCTAACATCCAAGCATTGATATACACACGGGGGGTTTCGATTTGTTTTATTAATTTTTATAATAATGATTTTTTAACTTCACCGAATCCAAATTTTTTTAACCTTTTTAACTTTATTTCGGATATACCTAATCTTACAGGAAATCAAAGACTTGCTGGGATTTGTCTGGGTGGTGATTTTAATGCAAAGATTGCAGGGGGAAACATTTCAAATCCCCCCTGTCACTTTCTGGTCAATCCATGCAAAAGGGGGCTTGAGTTATTGGACCATTTATTAAATAGTAGCTTGTCAAGTGTTATGGATATCGCAGCCACAAATAATGTGGATAGCCCCGTACCCACTTATAGAGGTCATGGCTGCGCCTCAACAATAGATTACGTTTTTATAACGGCTACACTAGAAGACTACTTAGTTAAAGCCGAGGTTAAACCATCTACTTTTGGGGATCATAATCCAATTTCAGTTTTATTTAGGGTTGCTCCCAGGCCTGATCCTAGAAAAGAGATAGGGGCCGGTAACATAGTATCCTCAACAGATAATTTAAGGGTCAAATGGAAAGGTATTAATAATGATAGTGTGTTTCATAAAATGTTAACAACTCATCGATCACTTTGTGAGACTTGTCTTTCACCTGTTGATTCTAACCCAGAAGTAGTTTCCGCATTTGTTCAATTATGTGCAGGTGTTAAAAAATTGATTTCTGGACCAGCGGTTGCATCCAACTCTAACCCTAGGTGGTTTAATAGCATTTGCTCTCGGGCAAACAGAGAGCTTAGAGCTGCTCTCTCAGCTTCCCCTAGGGACTTAAGCCTCATTAGATCATTGAGGCTTGTTTACAAGAGAGTGACTAAGCAGAGGAAAGACGAGATCCTAAAAGAACAATGGAACAACTTGGCTTGTGCTGCAAGATTTAATAACTCAAATGGTTTTTGGACAGCGGCCAAGTCACTGAGATCACTGGGCATTACACTCACTCCGTTAAGCTGTAATATAATGAGTGAAGCTTGGGTAGCTCATTTTTCCAATATATATGCTGCTACGCCCCAGTGTAAAGATACTGATGATAATTTCATTGTCACCCGAATTCAAATATCAATATCGGAGGTTGAGGATGCTATTGATCAAAGTTTGGGTAACAAGGCCCCTGGCCCAGATGGGCTCCCTATTGATCTTATAAAATCTAGGCCAGAGTTCTGGGCCTCTCTTTTACTCAATGTTTTTAATAATTTAACAATAACTGAAATCCCTAATACATGGTCCACATCTGTTATCGTTCCAATTTTTAAAAAGGAGACAGATCCAACCCGAGTTGTTACAGACCAATTTCTTTAATTGATAATACCCTTAAGATATTGGGGAGGGTACTATTTAACAAAATCAGAATCTGGGCCGAGGAGGAAAACATTTTAAACAGATGTCAGCTAGGTTTTAGAAGCAATCTTGGAACGGTGGAACAGTGTCTTAACCTTAATTTGATCATAGGTAAATACACCATAGCTCGACACGGCCCCATCTACCTAGCATTTATGGACCTTACCTCGGCCTTTGATTTTGTTAATAGATCACGGCTTTGGAAATGCCTTTTAAACTACGGGTTGGATGAGGCTATAGTGCATTTTTTAGCATATTTACACAGGGATCTAAAGGCAAGGGTGAGAATAAATACGGATGGGGCAGTCTCAGAGGATATAGTGGTCGGAAGAGGTGTAAGACAAGGGTGTGTCTTAGCCCCACTCTAGTTCATTTTATATATTAATGAGTTACACAATGTGCTGTCTGAACTGACTACAGATGTCCCAATGATTAATGGTAACAAACTGCCCGCTCTTTTATATGCGGATGACGCGGTTTTAATGGGTCGTACACCCAATGCACTGCGAATACTAGTTAGGGGTTTTGTTGATTTTATGAATGGCCTGAACCTTTGTACGAATTTTAAGAAATCCTTTTTAATGTGTTGTGGTTCTAAAAAAAGTCTCATTAATGCTATTAATTCTGGTTCTGAAATTTTACTACGCACACGCACTTTTCCATATTTGGGTTTACAATTTTCAGATAATGGATCTTGGGTATCCCATTTGGCTTATGGTCGGAGTAAATTCTTAAAGGCAGTTAATTCGATTTTAAATCTCCCTCAACCGAAAAGATTTGAGGTAGTGTTGTCCCTACTCAAAATCTATAGAACACAGTGTGTACCCACTGTAACATATGGGGCTGAAATCTGGGGCTTTATAAATTCTAAAAGCGTCCAGGTCGAAGAAAACAGATTTTGTAGGAGAATTTTGGGGATACCTATCTCTTCTTCCTCCTTTGTCTGCCATAATGAGTTAAAATTATTTTATTTAGAAGATTATATTAGGTCCCGCCCTGCCCTATTTTGGTTGAAGGTTTGGCAAAATCCGGCAGCCTCGCTAACCAGGGAAATTATAGTCGACTGTTTAAAATGCGATAAGGGTGGAGATATACCGTGGCTTGCAGAAGTGAGGGCAAGTTTAACTAGAGTAAATCTTGGATACATTTTTCACAAACCAGATCAGTTACAAGGAATTAATAAAAAGATTATTCGTGAGGCTATATATAAATATTATGGGGACATAAGATATGCACAAGAGCTTTCTAAAGTATCCGTCGCACGTTATATATTAATGGTAGACGACGGAGGTCCTTCTTCTTATTTACCAGTTAGTTACCTTTTAAGAGATATTACTCGCTGGGAACGAAGTTTGCTCTTTCGCCTTAGATCTGGTACATTAAAATACTTGTTGTGTTTCCCCTTAGGCTTTCAGCCTAACATTGAGGAAATGTCTTGCCCTTGTGGCAACCAAGGTAAGCAAACCATGTTGCATTTTCTGTTCTTTTGTAATTTCTATCAAAAGTACAGTAAGCAACTCTTGATTCCGTTTTTTAGAGCTAGTGGAATAACTGACTTTAGGGTTGCATACGGGACTATCCTTCAGCTTAATGGGGAAAACTTAACACTTCGTATTTGTACTTTTTTGAAAATGGCTATTCGTTCACGTGCTTCTATGAACCCCTGATAAGTGGACTCGATTGTATTATATGCAAAAATATGCTGATTGGATCCTGACTAATATTCAAATGTGTGGAGTTTTTCTGCTTGGAATTCAATAGTATATTTCCCCCTGCTGCTATTCCCCCATAACTATTTGCACTTTGCACTTTATTATATGATGCTGCTATATATATAATTTTATATATTTGTGTCAATCCTATGATGTTCTATCGAATTATTTTTATGATTAATTCTGTGAGATTTGTTTGTGCTTTTATGGACATTTTTATATCCGAATAAAGATATTATGAATGAATGAATTGAATGGGGATAAGGTAGGACTTTCTTGGTACTTCATAAAAACTGCAAAACATTAAAAAGTGCATGGCATGGCTTGACAGCATGGCCGCGTAGACGGAAGGTGGAGTTGGGACTGCTGAGCACAACAGTGAAGCGACACTCGACTGCACCCTGATAAGAGGCCCAGAGGAGCCGGACCCCCTGAGGGGACCCTCACGGGGTGTCCCCATTGGAGAACTAAAAGGGTCTGAGATCGTTGCCACTGCACGTTGAAAGAGGCTAAAGTAACTGGGCATAGAACACTCAGGAGACCCTTCTAACTAGGAGCCCCCACAGGATACCAGTTGGCACCGCACACTGGTTAATATGGGAAAAGACAGAGTACCAAAGGCACAGACCAACAAGATTTCGAACTATGCACAGCCCATACTTCAAGGCCCTGATGATAGAGGAGAGGGCCCTATAGCAGGGAAGGGGACTGCAGAGGGAGAGGTTGAAGATCCTCCCACGCTGAAAGATGTTATCCACGCTATCCAGTCGACCAGAGATGATATGTTTCGAAAAATTGATGCCGTGGCCATAGATGTTAACCTGCTGAGGTGCGACCTTCGGAAAGTCACGGACAGAGTGACTGCCACAGAGAAAGACACAAATGTCTTAAAGATGGAAGTGAAGAATCTCAGTGTCACAGTGGCGGAATTGAAAAGACAGGTCATAAAGCTGGATGAAAGGGCAGAAGATTCAGAAGGAAGATCGAGGAGAGGGAATCTAAGATTTGCTGGATTTCCTGAGAAGGCAGAGGGGCCCTCTGTAGAACTGTTCCTTAAGGACTGGATTACGCACGAAATGGCCTCCAACAAGCTGTCCAAGTTCTTCAGTATTGAAAGAGCACACAGAGTGCTGGCGGCCCCCCCATGTCCGGAGTGCCCCCACGAGCTATCATTGCGAAACTATTTAACTTTCGAGATAGAGATCTCCTCCTCCAGCTTTCACGCAGTGGGCGACGCTTTTTCTTTGAGGGCCATTCAATATCGGTGTACCCTGACTATACCCAAAGAATTCAAGAACAAAGAAAGACTTTTGTTGCAGTTAAGCGGAGACAAAGGTACCTAAACTTAAAATACAGGGGCATATTAGCAAGACTGGCGATGAAATTATCGCCGTTTTAGCGGCAGGAAACTGCCGCTAAAACGGCGATAATTGGCTTGCTAATAAGCGTTATAGAATTCCAATAGAAGCCCAGGTTAGATGTGCAGTTTCCTGCCGCTAAAACGGCGATAATTTTATCGCCAGTCTTGCTAATATGCCCCACAGTCTTATGTTCCCAGCTAAACTACGGGTGGAGAATGAAGGCCGCGTGCTGTTTTTCTTCTCGGTGGAGGAAGTAAGAGACTGGCTTGATGCCAGGGCCCCGGAGGGTCGATGCCTGGTGCCCTCCACTGCTTTCACTGGTGCGCCCACGGCTCGGATATCCCAGAGGGACCATGGTTCTTCTGCACGGCAGGCACAGCACAGGCGGGCGGCAAGCTCGGGCCGCATCACGGTCCTCCAGGACGGCACACTACATGCCTCAGACACTGAGGCAGTACCGAACTCGTTGGAAAAGACGCCGGACATGGTGACTGGAACCGGATACCCAAGCAGCGACCAAGAATGAACATAGAGTGCTGGGTATCGGAGAGCAGAACCGTACAGATAAGTTTGCTAAGTACTTGCACCATGATGGGGTCATTAGGAGACTGGTACACAGATACCCTGAAGGAATCCTTGGGAGACTTGTAATTAAGGATCGCATGGGTGGACTTCTCGATGTATAGATGGACGCCATGACGATTGCTAACTATATTATGGGCATGGGCGGCCGCTGGAGTAGTGACGCCCCCACTAGAGTCTGGGCCCGCCTGGGAAGCTTGAGAGCAATCTCGCGCCCCGGCGTAGCCGGTTCTCTTGCACAGCATCTAAAGGTTATTAATTTGTGTTTGCCAGTTATGGCGGGACTGGGTTTTGGCCCTAGGTCAAATCAGCCAATGTTGAAAGGTTTTCTGGGAGAGGGGGTGGTGTGGGGTGGTATGTGCTAATTCTGCTATGGATCGCAAGGTAAACATTGGAATACACACAGCTGCCCATGGGGTGGGGAGGGGGTTGGGGTTGTTTACTTTTCAAAGTTTTTTTGTGTGGTTTGATGGGGAACTTCAGGGGTCGCCCTGAAGTACATTATGCCAGTTCTGTGCTGGGTCAGGGAGTCGGACCCATAGGGGACCGGGTGGTAGACATTGGGTGCCCACACACAAATCAGTATGTCAGTGCAAAAGTTGAAGATATTAACCTGGAATGTTCAGGGCATGGCTGGTCTCGACAGACGCCACAAAGTACATGCATTTTTAAAGCGGTACAGAATAGCAATTGCAGGACTCCAGGAGACACACATATGGGGGAACACAATAGCGAGCACACGGAAAAGGTGGCAGGGGCAGCTATATACTACCCTGTACTCCGGCTTTGCCTGAGGGGCACTGGTGTGGGAGGCGCCGGGGGTCCCATTCCAACACCTTCACCATGTCTTGGACCCTGAGGGGCGCTTTGTAATTTTATTTGGGAGGTGGGAAGGCAGGAACATTTTCATCATTAATGTTTACGCGCCCAAATCAGATTGTCCCGATTTTTTCCCGTCAGTCCTGAAGGCAGCGACACCGTACATGGGCGCAGAACTTTCTCTTTGGAGATTTTAACTGCATCTTCGATGCGGCATTGGATAAAGAACCCCCGAGGGAGAATACCAAGCCTTGCATGTCGAGATCGCTAGCCACTATACTGCAAGGCATGCAATTAAGAGATGAGTGGAGGGCCCGTAATCCAACTAAGAGAGAGTTCTCCTGTTACACTCCCGCTGCTAACACATTCACTCGAATTGACCACTGCTGCGTCTCATCGGGCCTTTCTGCCACCATGGAAGATATTTCCTATTTAAATAAGTATATCTCCGACCATGCACCGCTGTTGTTAACCCTGAAAAGTGGGCCGGGTCGACCGGCCATTCCACTATGGCGGCTTAGAGCTGAGGCGCTCACGGACCCCCCCATACGTGCAGACGGTGACGGAGGCATTGGAACACTATTTTAGGGAGAACTGGGGTTCGACAGCCAATAGATCCACAGAATGGGAGGCCATGAAGGTGGTCATAAGAGGGATTTGTATGCGGACCACATATGGGGTCCAACACCAGCTCAGTAGAGATATCACAACATTAGAAACACAACTAAAATCCCTGGACGAAGCTCTTTACAGGACGCCCACGGATGTAGACAAATGGACGCCGGTCCGTGGGGAGTTGCTTGAGGCCTGGACTGGACTAGAGAAATATAAGTATACTACTTATAGACAGAGACTACATATGGAGGGGGACAGGACAGGAGCACTCCTGGCACGTCTGCTCAGGACGGAGACAGAACATGTCCCCATTCTGCAGCTTCGAAATAGTGATGGGAACGTAGTGTACACACAGTACGCGATTCTTAAGGAATTCGCAACTCACCTACGGCGTACATGTACAACTGTTACTCAGGTAGGGCCACACACACTACAGGACCTGACAGAGATAACACTTCCGACACTGGGGGAGGAGGAAGCCGAGGCCCTAGGGGCAGCCATATCCAGAGAGGAAGTACAAACAACAATTAAGAAGCAGAAGTCGGAGAAGTGCCCTGGGAGTGACGGGCTCCCGGTGGAGTTTTATAAAAAATTTGCCCCTCAGCTGGTCGACTACCTCTTGGAGGTGTTTAACGAAGCTCTGGCCCGAGGGGAACTTCCTAACACCATGATGGAGGCACTGGTGTCTAAGCTCCCCAAGCTGGACAGGGACCCCCTCTCCCCTACCTCCTACAGGCCCATTTCTCTCCTGAATATCGACGAAAAAATACTGATCGGCGAGTTGGCGGCACGTCTCATGCCATACATGGCCCGACTGGTCCACCCGGACCAAGCCGGCTTTATCCCCGGACGAATACCACACACAATCTACGTAGACTTGCGCACATATGACACGCACCACAACTGCGGGAAGAGAGCTCGGCCCTGTGTCTCCTGCATATACAGCAGGCTTTCGACTCGGTCGAATGGGACTATATGTGGCAAGTCCTTAATAGGATGGGGTTAGGGGAGAAATATATAGGATGGATGAAATTACTATACACTAGACCAACAGCTAGGGTGCGTTTGCGAAATCAGGTGTCTGATAGCTTCGAGCTTAAACGGGGTACCCGACAGGGTTGCCCCCTATCGCCACTTCTATTCGCCCTCACGATGGAACCTCTGGCGATCACCCTTAGAGCTAAGATGCAGGACTGGGGGATCCAGTTGGGAGATACTACCCTTGTGGTGTCCATGTACGCCGATGATATGCTGGTCTTTCTCCGACGTCCTGAAGAATCAATTCCTGTGCTTCGCAAGAAGTTGACCAGCTTTGGGGAGATATCGGGCTTGTGCCTTAACCCCGGGAAGTCTAAGCTCTTCCCTACGGGATGTCTGGCTGAACTGAAGGAATGTGAATTGCCCCCGGTGGACATGACCTGGGTCAGAGACGAAGTTTGCTATCTGGGATCAGATTGGCGCATATGGAGGACAACTACCTGGAGCGAAATATAGGAAGGTGTGTGCAGGGTATCCAAAAATCGATTGTGTTTTGGCGTGAGTTGCCGCTCTCTCTGATGGGTAAGGTCACGTTGACCAAAATGGTGATCCTTCTGCGCTGTCTGTACGTTATGCAAAATTCACTTTATCGAATACCACAGCCGTATTTCCGACATCTGGAACACCTACTGGTGGAATTGCTATGGGGTATCAAAAGGAAAAGGGTAAAACTGGATACATTACAGAGGACATGGGAGCAGGGGGGGCTCGAGGTGCCTAGGTTGGGCCTTTATTATATGGCGGCGCAGCTCCAACATGCAGTGCATTGGTTGGATGAACAAGACAACTGGGAGAAGCGGTTGCACATCGAGGGATTCCTTTACCTGACCTTCTCATGTTGGGGTCGAGGGTGTCTGATCGGCTCCCATACATTGTTCGACATGTGGCCACTACTTGGGAGGTAGCAATAAAAACCGTGGTGAAAAGGGCACCTTATGCTCCGGATGCCCCGCTATGGGCTGTGGTACCATTTAAACGGATAAGCTACACCATGTCAATTGCTAAATGGACGGAAGGGGGCTGCCATGTGATGGGGGACTTGTATCCTGCTCAGCAGTTCCTTTCTAGGGAGGAGGCGGAATCCACATTTGAACTGGGTAGGGGACAACACCTTCAATACGCAAAAATATCAGCGGTGGCTCGTGAACTGTGGCCGATTTTCCCACAAGAGCTGCCTATTTCGACTACGCTGCAGGCTATCTCAACTTTGGCGGGAGGACGTAGATTAATCTCTCATATTTACCGGGCGCTTAGGGGGGACATACCTGCTGATCCCCTCCTAGTTCAGGCTAAATGGGACGTGATTCTAGACGTACCCTTAACGGTACCAGAGTGGAGGAGGGTACACGAAGGGGTCAGGCAAATCAGTTCTAATACTAGATTCAAACTCACACAGTACAATATCGTACATCAAACCTATTTGACCCCACGAGTGCTACACAGAATATACCCAGATCGCCCGGCCCATTGCCCTAGATGTGGTTACACGGACGCCCATTTCCTACACATGCTTTGGGATTGTGCTGAACTGATATCTTACTGGAGGTCAGTGATAGAAAACTTACAAACAATTACAGGATGGCAGATACCCCATTCCGTTAGGGAGATATTACTGGGACTCATCCCTAGACCCAAAGGGAGAAAATGTACAAGGAAATTTCTGCAGTTGGTATTAGTACTAGCCAAACGGAGAATAGCAATTGGGTGGATGAGTCTGAGGCCCCCTGCGATGGAGAGCTGGGCGAAGGACCTACGGGAGTGGGCAATGGTTGAGTTAATTTGAATGAAGAGAATCAGGAGAGATGAAAAGTTGGAAGATGATGCAATGGCTTCGAATGTTATGATATCAGACATCCCTGCGGGGGGCCGAGGGGGCACAGGTGGGTCACACTGGTTCAGGGGAGGCAACGATACATGGGAGCCACTCGGAGCCTGGAAATGTAGAGGAGTCGTAGCTCTTGTGAGAAGCAGTCTGACTTATGGTATCTGGCATGGAGGGGGTATACTTTTCGAGACCCGGGGAGGGTGGGGTGGGGGGGTTAGTTTAAAAGGTATGACCTATATTTTTCAGGATATTGTTGTTCATGTCCGGATCCAGTAATGTACTCCATTCATGCATGTTGCTACTGAGCATATGCCTTATTTTTAAACTGAATGTACAGGTACTATTGTCATGGCTCTTGTGATGTATAACTGCTGTCATGATCTTACTGTGATTCTGGAAACTGATTAATAGAATAAACATTTCTTTTTAAAAAAAAAAAACATTAAAAAGTGCAACATGTCCTGTGAAGACTTCCCGTCACAGCCACAGGGAGAAAGTCTCTGGCCCCTGTGTGCCCCACACGGGTGAGCCAGAAGATAATGAAAAAGGTCCAAGCGAAACCTGGTCAGTAAAAATTGATCGTGGCTGCTTTTAAGCCTTAAAATGTAAGGCTCGGTCGATGGCTCAGTTTTCAGTAAAGCATGCCTGCGCACAATGGGCTTCCTCAACTCCACTTGTTCCCTGTCCAGCTGCTGCTTTTTAAAGAAGTTGTCCTTCACCCAACACTTGTCTCTCCTACACATTTTCTCAGAGTTGGTAAATAGGTCGTCCCTTCCCAAGCCCATAAGGCAATCCCTGACGTACTTGAGCCAGGGAATACGATAACAATGATCCAGAGAGAGGCACTCACTTAAAATGTCCTTGCTTAAGGCAATTCTCTTCCTAAGCCACAAATTCATCCACAGACCTAGGGGTGAGAAGACAACAATTCAAAAAGAAAAACCATCCCCAATTCTTTGTGGACTGCAAAGGAGGAGATGCACTGCGGTAAACATAGTAGTCATTTTAAAAAGATGTTTTCAACAATTTGGAGTGCCTCGTGCTCAGTATAACCCCAAATCTCGCTGTCATAGGCCACCTTGGTGATGCACTTGGCCTTATAAATCTGCAAGAGGGCACCGATGGGTCTATTGCCCGATCTAGACGCAAAGTTGAAAACAGCAGCATGGTCCTAACGAGATCCGCTTTTTTTCTACTAATAAGTGGATGCCAAGTTATGGCAGCATCAAACACTTTCCCCAGATATGAGAAGGCGTCAGTCTTAGGAACCGGCATAGACCCCACCACAAATGTAAACGATTTGCTAAGACGAGAACCTACTTGCATTACAAAGGACATGTTGTTGTTGACCAGCAAATCCAGGTTCTCCATAAAGTGGACAAATGAGTTCAACAAGGATTGCAATCCCCTGGCGGTCCTAGCCATGAGAACTGTGTCGTCTGCGTACAGTAGTACAGGCAGGCTTTTCAAACCCACCTGGGGACAGTCAGTTTTCAACTTCAAAAGAGTCTGCTCCAAATTATTGATATACAGAATGAAAAGGAAAGGGACCAGAATACACCCCTGTCTGACCCCTCTCTGAATTGAACTGGTGAGATCTTTAGAATATCGAACCACCGCCTTGGTGTCTCTGTGAAGGTCCCTCAAAAAGAGGACAAGGTCGAGACTGACACCTAGGGACAACATGATCTGCCAGACCTTCGATCTATTAACGAGATGGAACACTGAAGACAGGTCCATGCAAGCTAGATGGATGGTACTGGGGCGCGCAACAGTGTACCTTATAGAGATTCAAATTGTGGTCCACCATGGATCGTCCTTGGCGAAAACCATATTGGGCATCTGACAGAATGTTATTGTCATCTGCCCATCTGGAGAGCCTATTGAGTACAATGTGCCCCCCACCTTTACCACTGAATCAAGTAGGGAGATTGGCCTAGAACAGTGGGTACTGTCACTGTCTCCCTTTTTGAAGACCGGTACAATTGTAGATAATGGCCAAGTAGCTGAACAACCTGACGCGGCTGCGGCATTAATAATCGAAGTAGGGGCCAGTACCCAGATGTCCATGTTCGAGGTGTAAAGATCTGGGGGTATCCTGTCAGGGCTTGGAGCCTTGTTTTTTGTCAACCCTGCTATAACCTTTGCTATTTACCTGAGTGTTCCTGCTAATGGTTACTGGTCTAGCCAAGCGCTGGGAGGCCCCCGGGTAGCCGTGCGCTATATAAGTGCCATTTTCATTCATATCCTCTCTTACTTCCTCCATTGTAAAGACCACAACAGGTATACCCTAACCTAAGAACAGGTCTTCCTTCAGGGTGGGTGAGGACAAAAACATGTCCTCAAAATGCCTTACCCAATCATCTTCAGTTACATGAAGTCCAGTAGGTTGACACTGTCTCCTGCCAGAAAAGGATTATTTATAATGCTCCAAAACTTTGAGCTGTTCATCAGGGTTCTGGCTTCTATGAGATCTTGCCAGGCCTCATCCTTCAAGGCAGGCTTACGGTTAGCAAGGGCAGCCTTGTATTGACTACGATAAGCCTTAACAATACAGGGATTTCTTGGTTTAGTACCAATGGCTACCTTCAGATTCCTGGAGGCACGTGAGCATTCAGGGTCAAACCATCTTGGTGTCCCGGAGGGGTCGCTACACCACCGGGGCCTTTAATAAACTTGCAATAGTGCCTAATATGACACTAAAGGCCCCTAGGATGTCCATGGGCTAGGCCAGCTGATCTATGCAAGTTGTGAACTCCTTATGACACTGAGAGAACAAGGACTCGTAGAACTAATCGGGAGAAATCTGCACCCACTTCAGTCTCCTCCCACCATCCACCGTTCTCAAGGACCCCCTGGTTTTCACCTTGTTATGTTGTACAGCCCGACCCAGCAAGTTAACATACACACTGGTTTGTGCTCGCTATGCATGCTCACCTGGATAGAGGAGTCCATGATGTGTACAAAAAAAGGAGTAGAGACAAAAATAAAATCAAGGAATGACTCACACCCTCTCCCAGTAAAAGTGGGGTAGATATCCTTCTTGTCAGGGGACATCTTGTTCATAGCTAGAGTTAGAACAAACTCATTTGCAATGACATTTAGTATATTACCCTGTGGTGTGTGTTCCATATGCAGGCGGGAAAGTCGTGCACAACCCATATCTTTAACCCCTTCGCATCTCGGATCTCCACACGAACCTTAAAATCTCCTGCAATCACAAGGTTAGTATAACTCAGTTTGCTTGGGCACAAATGTCTCAGAAAAGAACCCAACCGGGAGATGTTACAAACTTCGGCTAGAGGGGATACAGTATTATAAGAATTCAGGACCAGCAATGTATTCGTCCCACTGGAGAACAACAAGGCCTTCAGAGTGGAGAGCTCCGTGGGAACCACTGCAAGCCAGAGAGACAAAACTAACCAGAGAGACAAAACCAGAGAGACAAAACTAACCAGACTTCCCTTAGCTCTACCCACGCTTGAGGGGGTGGCTGGTACAAAGAAGGTCTTAAAGCCTTCCAGGAAAAAGCTGTTGACAGTGGCCCATGTTTCCTGTAAGCATATCACGTCAACCCGTCTTATGAAATGCGACGAGCCTGGATTGTGAAACTTACTCGCCAGCCCTGGAATATTCCAAGAAATACATTTGCAGTCAATAGAACGTGGGAGGACCTGCCCTGAGGGCCCCGTTGGATGCTGAGTTGAAAGGGTCTTAGGTTCTGGAGAGGCTCCAGCGGACAGTCAATCACAGCATTCAAAAGATCCTAATGGCACAAGCATGTTATACGTGTTTACGCCTGAAGCAACCTCTTGCCATGCCTCCTGGCCCAAGTCATTGGATCTACACAAGTTCCTGACTCCAGAGAAGAACGGGTGGATCGGGGGCCTGTAGAAGTATCCTAAGGGGAGGGACATAATGGCCGAGGTGGTACAGTTGCTAATGGGCTGTGAGGCTGATGCGAGTATTCTGTCCACAACATGGAGATTATTGAAATTGATGACAACACAATCGCCATTCCAATCCTTCCTGGCTCTTCCCATCCAGCTTATTCTATGCATCATGATGATGTGTCTTTCCACCCTCAAGCCTGGGGCAGTGTTGGAGTTCAGTCAATGCACTACTTTATTCTTAAGTTTGCCAAATTGTTCCTTCACTCCCAATGGGAGAACTGGAACATTTGCTAAAACTACTACGAAAGGGGTAGATTCTGGTGATAGATGTAGAGAGAATGAACAGCGGATGGAATTGATAGGTGCCTAAGAACGAAGGCTATTTTCCCCTCCTCTGGACATCATGATTGTCCTACTCACGGCATCTCCCGGGTCAGATTTAAACTTAGATTGGGAGGGGACCCCCTCCTTCTAGTTCGTAGACTAAGTTGGTGGGTGGGCAGGCTGTAAGTAGGGGTGTGTGTGCTTAGATGTGCCCTCCGGCACCGTCTCCTGTAGGGGCTGAGGCAATGGACTCTTAATGTCATGCACTGACGCCATACAACACGCTGCATTGGATGGAGCAGATGAGCCCCGAGTTCCTTCACCCGCTACCACAAGATCAACTTGGGATGACAGATTCAGGATGGTAAGGCCCCTTTCTAATGCTGTTAGGCGTTGGACAATGGGATCTATTTTAGAGTCCAAAGCAGTTGTCAGGAAAACCATAAAGGACTCCAACATAGTGGCCAGATCAGTTTTAGATAGGACCAATATGTCTGAAGGGCTGGAGTGCACACCATTACTGTTCCGTTGTTTGACCTTACTCCCAATGGGGGGGCACTTCCGTTTGGCTCTTGCTCCCTTCCCCACCCCGGGATCCTGTGCAGAAGTTACTGGAGCTGCCCACATATCCAGTGTCTGGGAGGTGCCTTGGTACAAAGAAAAGTGGTTTGCCTGTCCTTATTCTGATCAGTGGGCAAAGGATCAGTATCTAAAGTGGGATCAGGGTAGTCTGGGCATAAGGAGGGAGAAGCACTCGAAGGGCCATTGAGTACATGATTTACTGGGGAATAAGAGAGGTGTTGTGAGAAAGCGTCCATGGTTGACACCGTGTTTGCAGGTACTTTGGAAGCTGCCCCCACTAGCCTGTGCTTCCCCATAGTGACATGCAGACAGAACCAAGATATGTTCAGGGTATGTCCTACAGAGCTAAGCAGAGTTACTGTGAAGCTTGTTGACAACTTCGATTAGTAGGCTGCCAGGGTGATACCATGAGGCTGTCTCTGGTTGAAAAAAGCTCCCAGCGCTACTCCGTGTAGGCAACAGAGGGAGAAGCTTGTGCCGCAACAAGTTGCTATCCGGGGAGCATGGAAAAGGGAAAACAGGAACGAAGACTTCCCTACCTGCTTCCTCGAGGACTTCCGAGTTTTCCCTCTTGATGGTCCAGATAGTACTCCTGCTCCGCCTTGACCAGCAGGACGTGACCAGCTCAGAGAACCAAGAGGTGTGGGCCTGCTCAGCTTCCTCCCAGCAAACAGGAGGTGAAACACACTTTAAAGTGCACGACAGCAGCACAGCACAGGAGCACAGGATTCTGGGACAGCGAGTCCCTCCACAAGCCTCCACTTGTTTTTATTCAATGGGGCCGGACTCTCTCTTCTCAGCCGGGGGGTAGCTCTCTCTGTCCCTGTCCCCTCTAGCTCCACTCCTTGTTCCCCCGTTTACATTCACCGCTGCGGGCCCCGATGCCGGCCTGTACACTTTCACTGCTGCCCTCTTTGTTTAGGAGCATCCTCAGGGCCTGCTCCTGGTGTGGGCAGTCCTTAGCTGAGGCTTCTGCCGCCTGCAATGTTGTGGCCTCCCCTCACTGTCCCAGCGCTCTCTCCACATAGCTCTGGGGGGGGTGCCTCACCCACCCCCTCTGCTTTCCATCCACTGTGCCTCAATGTAGGCCCCAAGTACCAGCACTGCAGTGGCCTTGTCGGACCTGGGGTTTGCTCGTGGGCTGCTCCAGTTGTCAGCAGTGTGGCAAAGGAGGCCCCTGCCTCCTCACCGGTGTTGGTGCGGCCCCCGCACTCCGCCGGGGCCCCCCGCTGTGTGTCTGTGCTGTCGGGTCATCACTCTGTTGCAGGGCACCAGGGGTATTCTTCGAAGCCAGGGTGAGTTGCACCCCGCCCCCTTTACATTGTGCGTTGTTTTGGTTGCACCGGCAGCTAGGGGGGCCCTAGTGATAGAGGGGTCTTGCCACCAGCCACTCGGGCCGCAGTCCGCTAGTGTGGCCGCGAGCTGCACCCTTGCCTGCTGTTGTGGGGGCATTTTCCTTTGTGCTGACGTCACGGGGCGAACCTCGACGGAGGCCCCTGCTGCATGGAATACTGAGCACCCTAACAGTGTGGTACTCCCCAGGATAGGTGCGCAGCGCCTTGGGTACCAGAGTGATGGCCAAGAAAGTACAGTAGTCCCCATGGTATACCTAATGGTTCCAGGATTATCGGGCCTTGTGTGGCTTACAAGTACAAACCATGGCGCTCCTTGGGTTTTGGATGATCGCCTAGTGGCCTGGTAATTACGGACTCCTGGGACTGTGTTCTAAGTGGTGCCCTGATGTAAGGGTACATTGCCAGTTACTGGAAGTTGCCTGATGCACAAGTTTGGCGCCCTGGTTACGGTGGGGCACTGATGCTATTGTGATAATGTATGCCTAAAATGCTCTGCATAATGTGTTTGTGCCAAGTGCAAGGTTACCAGTAGATACTGGTTGTTTTTTTTTTTCCTATGTGTGTGTGCTAATGAATATGACAGTGGCCCGATTGGCCCTGTAATGTATATAATCCCCTGTAAATTCAGACCTAGTGCCAGGTGGCACAGTGTACATATGTGATTACATTCTAATGTGTTTTATGAGTATACAAAGGCTATTTTATATATTACCTGACTGCTCGTGCCAAGTTACCAAGGGGGTGAGCAGGGGTTATCTTCAGTGTGTAACTCCCTTGCCCTGACTAGAGTGGTGGTATATGCCTGCATGGGCGCTTGCCCTAGGCAACCAGAAATCCCATTTCTAACACCTATATACCTATATATATTTACCTATATTACCTATATATACTTACTTTCGGGAAACGGCCACTACAACGCGGCCGTTTCCACGCATAACCATAACCACGCATGCATTACAACGCATGCGTGGTTACCACGAATAGCCTTTACCACGCATACCTTTACTACGAGATACGTAGTAAAGGCATGTGTGTTAAAGGAAAATTAAAAAGGGGGCTTGGGGGTCTCCCCCCAAAAAAGTGCGATTCAAAAAGGGGGGTGGGGGGTCTCCCCCCCCCCAAAAAAAAACGCACCTGTTTCCGTCGCGATGTGGAGGCAATCAGCGTTGTTAGAGGAAACGGAAAGACACTTCCGCTTCCTCTTTACGACGTGCGACGCAGAGCGGAAGAGCTTGGAGAGGAGAGGACGTGGAGAGGTAAGGGGGATTTTAGATTAAGAAATTAAAAATTAAAGGGATGAGGGGATGTGTAGCGAAGGGGTAAATTTATAGGGTTCAGGTGAGGGGAATTTGAAAAAAGGGTTTGTGGGTGGAGGAATTGCGCAGGGCAAGATTTTTAGTGTTAAGGGCATGGGTATTTATTAGAAGGAATGGGGGCGGGGGGTCGCACAGGGGTACAGGGAAGGGGTATTATAAAAAAAAAGAGAGCTGGAGAAGGGAGGGCGCAGGGGAGCAGTAAAAGGAATTGGGGCAGGGATCGGAGATAACCTTTACCAAGAATATGCCATTATCATGCATGGTTTAACAACGAAAATAGATGTAAAGATATGCGTGGTAAAGGCATTTTTGTGGTAAAGGTTAAGCGTGGTAATGGCATTCGCATTGTAACGCTTGCGTGGTAAAGGCATGCGTTGCAACGGAATGCGTTGTAACGTCATACAACCCTTACTTTCGCAATACTTTTGTGGTCGATATTTTGACCATATATTATGTTAGTATAGATATTTTGTCCATGATATTCTGGTAGTATACACTTCAGGGTGGTCTCTGAGTCCCATCAAAAGGATGCCATAGGCTGGGCTCTAACAGTAACATCATTTTTTAACAGCAGAAAGGTAGATGTGGAGCTTGGGAGCCGTGAGAGAGAGGTCACATCATAAATGTGTGTCTCTTCTCTCTTGGCCTCATGGCCTTTGCAACTACCCCAGGGCTAGAGAAATCTGTTGAGACTCCTATTGTGCCCTTGAAACAGCTCAGTGACAAGCACCTGCGAGGCACAGCCCTAAACTGAACTGTTGGGGATTACCTGCTCTTCTGCAGTAGAAGCTTTTGGGAGACATCTGCTTGTCTGTGGCTGGAGGTGGTAGGAGACTACTTGTCATCTTGCTTCAGGAGGAGCTCAGAGCTACCTTCTGAGAAGATTCTACTTATAGACTGGAGTATTTTGTATGGATAATCCTAGCTCAAAAAGCAAGACTTATAGCTGTTGTCAATGTTTGCTTCCAGTGAATCTTGATAATTGTTAGCTACAGGTTTTGCTAGCAGAGTTTGTGTGCTGGAGCATATGCAGGACCAGCCAAATTTTCAAATGAAGGGACTTCTATGAACAGTCTTTCACACAGCAATACCTCCAAAAGATAACATAACAAGTAATACTTGCTAAGTCATGTTGAGTAGCCCAAAGTGAGGCACTAAAGATTTATGGTTTTGGGATATGTGTTGAACTCTCCCTGAAGCAGACTGTTCCCTTATTGAACGGTATGCAACTAAAAGCATAGCCATGCAAGTAGAGGGAATAATTAATATGGAACTTACTCTGTGCATAAGCATTCAAATGCTTGGCCCCAGAGTGTCTGGGTGAGTGGAAGTGTTCTGACACATCTCCCTGATTGTGACTCTAAGTACATCATAATGCTTTTATTTCCTTTAGACTGTCACTGTTTAGAGTCAGTTACAATGGAACTGTAGAGATGTCTGATTTTGCCTGATGTCTGATGAAACTCTAAGTACATCGTAATGCCTTTACTCTTATTAAAGAATACGAGTTATGATTTGCACGGCTGTTGTATGAGTCATGTGTTATGCTCCTAACCATAGCTGAATTTCATTGGATTTCTATTTTAGTTTGGAGCAATAACTGCACTTTAACTGTAGCTTCTTGATGAACTTCTGAGATTTTTTAAAATACAGGTTGAGGTGTTATAATCAAAGCAAACCATAACTTTACTTTAACATTTGTTTTTTCAGTGAATGTTTAGTGTTTTTGATCATATATCACATCCAAGAGTACCCTGTGCCCCACCCTCCGAGGGCAGCTAACCCCAGTTCCACATGTTGAAGACTTTTGCAGTGGGAGGTTGGCCACGGGTCCTGGCCTCAGTCAAGACCTGAGCCCAATACTCCATTAGGATCTGGCACCCACTCCACACAGCGTTTGGCCTTGTGCAGTGGGCTTAGCCCAAATTTCCGTGGGCAGCCAAACTCACCTGTGCACATTCTTCAGCCATGGCCAGTGGGGGGGAAGGGGGGGTGGTCATAGGGTCTGGCCTGTGGGCAAGCCCTGCTATCACCCTACTATATGAGGCTTCTCCTCACATGTGGCCGTTGGCTGGGGTGGCATGGTGAGCAGGAGAACAATGGATTTAACCCAGTACTCTTGACTGGGGGTGAATGTTTGATTTGTTCCACATTTTGTCCATCATTTGTGTGTTTTTTGCTTTCTCACCCTAAGTGTGCCTGGTATTACCAGATGTGGGTCCCGGGCTCACTGTGCCACTGAATTCAAGCTAACCTGGCTGATGAGGGGTGATACCCTGATACCAAGGGTGCTTGTTTCTGGTCCAGGGTGGGCCTGGCTTGGCAGTTCGGTCCGGACTGTTCCCATGAGGAACATGGGTCGAGACTGATTTGCATATGGCTGGGTCTAAACTGGGGTGGCATAGTGAGTAAAAGAATGATGGATTTAACCCAGATCTCTTGACTGGGGGTGAATGTTCGATTTGTTCCGCATTCCGTCCATCATTTGTGTACCTGTTGTTGGCCAACTGTAGCAGTAGTGAACTGAATACTTTTTTCCATTTGTTTTGCAAGATTCGCAAATTCAATGCTGGAATCATGAATCCTGAGGCCCAGAAGTTTCCTTCAGACTCAGGGAGCACTTCTGCAGTTATAATTAGGTTGGAGTTTTCATTGAAATGGTATTTTTTGTTTTCTTAGTAACTCTGGGTCTATCAAATAATTTGTACAAAACTTTCCCAAAAAAATACATCCACTTGGAGATCTTCACAGTAAGTTTTGTGTTGATCCTTCAAGCAGGGCCCAAAAAAGGGAGTGGTCCTAGAAATGACAATTCCCATTTTAACTCCCATAGAATTGCTTATCGATACAGAAAATACAGCTGAACTGAATTAGATCAAACTTTGCATATGGATAGAACTTTACTGAAGAAAGTGCCTTTTCTTGGTATATATCCGTCCAGTAGTTTTTGAGAAATTAGCATTTAAAAAATATTTATTCCAAAAGTGTTTATTCAAAATAAATACATTAATAAACAAAGGGGCACAAAAGGGGGCAAGGTGAGTATATCCTGACCACTATACCCATGTGGTAGAGCCTCAAATGGACCCCCATGAATACAAATCAAAACAATTCTAATTTTGTCATAGGGCTTAAGGACGACACCCTAGACTGGCAGCCCCCAGTGTGGACCCCGTAATCCAAGAATCCTGGCTGGGGGCCGTTAACCCAGAGCAAGTTTTATGGCCAGGTACTGCAAACCCCTGGCAAGCTTCATAGGCCTGTGCTAGTGCTTTTATGGGTTCCAGGAATTTGAAACAAGGTTTGCTCTTCCCATGAAAAGTCGAACACAGTTCAATGAGCTAGTGTTTGTGCACAAATACTATGAAAGTATCCACAAATCCTAAAATAAAAGAAAAAATCCTGAAACAGTGCCTGTGGAAGTTGCCCCTAACTTGTAGCAAGTTGGGTGCCCTTGGGCAACCCATGCTGAACAGGACCAAAGGCCAGGTGCAGTGGGTGTTAGCCTACACCAGGGGATTGATCTGAGGGACAGGCCCTGCAGACAGCCCCCGCTGTGCGTGGCCAAATGCCATGCGCTGCTGTGGTTCACCATCTGCTGTGTGTTAGGTGCAGGGCCTGCTCTATGGAGAGTCCCTGCAGTCAAACCGACTGCATATAGCCAAAGGTCTTGTGAAGTGGGATTTGGCCATAAACAGCTGGTTAGGTGCAAGGAGAATGTGGATATGGTATAAGATTAAAAATTCCCCCAAAATCACTGAAAAAAACAAGGGGTAAATTGAAGTTACTGTTTGATTTCAAAACCAGGTTCATAGTTCCCATGGGACGTCATTGATAACATATCAAATTACATCGTTGATATCACTCATGACATCACTGTGACATAATCCATGAAGTAGCTGTTCATATTAGTACACAAACCCAGAAAGAAATTTTTAAAAAGACAAAAGAGGGGCCCACAGCTGTACTCAGCAAGGGTTCACTGCTTGTGACATGTTAAATGCAGGGCCATAGGATAGACCCTGCCTCTAATCCCTGCTATGCAGGGCTGAAGCTCACCTGTGGCAGGGTTGGCTGCATGTGAGCTTTTAGCAACATGTCCTGCCCAAAGACCATGCCCATGGCCTAAATCCACTGTGCATGGCTTAAACTCATGCGCGCAGCATTGATTGGTTTTCCGTTGAGAGTTGGATTCTAGGTCTGGCTCTTGTCCAAGCCCTGTCCGTCCTTTGCTGTGCAAGCCTTGGGCTTATGACCCAGCTGCAGGCCAGATTTTGCAGTCAGCCACTGATGCGAAGCAGTGTTGGACCACCACCGTATACCTGGACTCATGGCCAGGCCCTCCAGCCAACTGCCATTGCACATAGCTGTATGCAATGGGCAGTTGGGATTGACCAACTATGAATGCTTGGACGCCTGACATTGTGGCCAAACCCAGTTCTGCACAGACATAGGGACTTGCACAGCTTCGGTTGGCTGTTCTCAGAGGTTTGGGTACATGACCTGGCCTTCTGCCATCCCCTGCTTCACAAGCCCAAAGGCAGAGTATTGGTATCACTGATGATGTCATCATTGATGCCACCAATAATGTCATTAACATATCATGAATGATGTCATATGTAAGGTCATAAGCAGGGCATGAGTTAAAATGAGTTTACCTAACCATAACTGGAAAATTTCTGTGGTTTATAGGTTTTGTTTTGTAACCTTAACGGCACCCTGCCACAGAAAATATTGGCGGTAGGGAACTAAAATAAAATAAAATTATTTAAAATAGTTTAAAATATTTAAAAAATGTAATGTTGAAAATATGTATAAAAATAGTACATATTTATTATTTAATTATAAAATATTGTAATACATCGCTTTCAATAATTATTAATGCATACGGCAACAATCTTCGGCAACAGCCACTCTCCCTAGGACGCATCTTGGTGGTCCTCTGAACTTGGCCCCCCACCAACCCCTGCAGACCATGCCAAGAACCTTGGGGTCATACTGGATACCAGTCTCTCTATGAGCAGACAGATCAATACCGTCGCCTCATCATGCTTCCACATCCTACGAATGCTACACAAGATTTTCAAGTGTATCCCACTTAACACCAGACGAGCAGTCACCTAGGCTCTTATCATATGTAGACTTAACTACGGAAATGTCCCCTACATCGGATTCCTAGCCCATGTCCTACGCCAACTCCAAACCACCCAGAAAGCTGCTAGACTCATCCAGAACATCCCGCCAAATAACCACATCTCTGCACACCTCAACAATCTCCACTGGCTCCAAGAAAGATGTAACATCAAGCTACTCACTCACGCCTACAAAGCTCTCCACAACACCGGTCCAGCTTACCTCAACCACTGCCTCAACTTCTACCAGCCCACAGACGTCTTTGATCTGCATCCCAAGCAATAGTACATCTCCCTCGCATCAAGAAGACCAGATGCAGAAGATGCACTCTCTCATACTTTGTAGCCAAGACTTGGAAGTAACTACTGCAACACCTCAGAACCTACCCCTCCCTCATGGACTTTCAAAGAAACCTCAAGACATGGCTCTGCCAGACGAAACAGGAATGAGTTCCTCCTCCTCCGTCAGGCGTGCCCTACTCAGCACCTGAATACCCTCACGGGTGATTAGCTGTGCTCTACAAATCCATATAACATAATAACATAATATAAAATAATTTTTTTCTTTAGGTGGGGATTTAATTTTAATTTAAACTTCAGAAGAATAATTTTAATTTAAATTAATATATTTTCATTAACAAAAGATATATTTAAAAATTAAGGTAACAGCCAAGAAGAGTCCCTCTGTGCTAAATGGACTACCTTTCCACTGTTCTTTATAGTTTGGAAACAGAAAGTTTCCTTGATATAACTCTCACCCACCAAGATGTCCCATGGTGGCATGCTTCATCATAGGGTTCTTCCCATCCCGCTGTGGGATGGGGCGTGCTGCGACAGACGAAGACGTGGGAGCACTTTTTAGTTGGATACTATAAAGAGATAGGTGGTATAAGAGTGGGAGGGTTTATTTGAGGGTTAAAACATACCTGGCTATGTAGGAACAAATATTTTATTCAATCCTCTTGCTGGTATGGTTAAATACGGGGAAATGAGAGGCACAAGTCTATGTGTGGCTATCTTATGGTCAACATGTTTCAAGCCATTACCCCAAGGCTTTTCGTCAGGACCACAGACTGATCCCTAGTACCACTTTTGGTAGTGACACCAAATAGGTACGATACCCAATTGGTAATAGTTCTTTTAGATATTATGTATATCAAAATATAGCCCCATGATCTCAAAGGCGGAAGGGACGCTTGTAGTCAAACATTTGTAAATGTTTGTACTTTTAAAATAAATGTATAAAATACATTTACATTAAAATTTATATATATAAATATTTTTTTCATTTTTTTTTTTTTACTTAGTTTTTTATAACTTTTCCTACACTTTACCATAGGGAGACACAGCATTGGGCGAGATCTATGCATGGTAAAGTATAGGGAAAGATAGAAAGGGGATGATCTGTCAAACGGGGTCTGAGAAAAAGAAGAAGGGGTCCCAAAACATAATTTTCTCATAGGAACTTTTGGGAAGCAATAGCAGAAAAACTGCTGCCTGCACGGGGTTGTGTCCAGGGCCTGGCTGTAGGCTAACCTCATGCTGCTTCTGCGTTTCATTGCTGCCTCTGTTCCCTCCTTCCTACACTCTTGTTTGTGTGCATGCTCTTAACCCCCACTCTCCCTGGTACATCGTGTTGTCATTGCCCCACCGGTTCCACTGTCCTCTGTTACTGTACTTGACCCTTTCTACACTATCAGTGGTGGGGTGGGAGAGGATTATAATTGGAATAACACGTATAATATTGAGAAAGAATTGAGTGATGTTTAGTATAGGTGATAGAAGACAACGGCATCTAAAAGTTAAGTCGCTGGCCCCTGCTTTCAAACAAAGATGTTCTGAAAGCTCACACTCTAAGAGATGACCACAAAGTTCAAGCTGGGAAAGTATGTATAGTACCAAGTTAGCATGGTTTGCATTTGGGTGTAAGGTAGCTGCAACATTTTCCATCTAAGGAGATGTTTAGTTTTCTCTCTTACATCCTGAGAAAAAAATTGGAGTTAAACTTATGTGGAAACTCTTGGCAATACTCTCCAGAAAGTGTGCCAAATGTGGGTTGGTGGCATAGCTGCAGTAGTTGACAGATCAGGATTTAGATAGGAAGTGAAAAGTTAATTTGCACATGACTTGTCTACTCAAGGGGCCTGATTCACAAAGGTCAGCTTTCACTTTTGTGTATGTTTACTAGTTTTGTGCTATTTACAAACTACAAGTTAATAATAAGTTTATGACTGTAGAGACTCTGCAGTCGGAGCGGAGAACTCCATACATAAAAAGATAGGACAGGCCTATCTTTTTATGTGTAAAGTTCACATACATTCTTTTAATCATGTAAAAGGTTCAAACAAGACCCCTTTTTATGATTTTTTTAAACAGTTTTTTTCCTACTTTGTAATGTAATTTTTGGGGAGATTCAACTAAAAACATAAATAAAAATGCATCCAATGAACAAAAAAACTACTTTCTTTCGCACACATGCTCTTGTGCAGTCAATAGCTGTCTAAGTGGTGTTCCTTCTCTTGCCCTCCAGATGCCATTTATTTGAACGAATCCCCCAAAAATGTTCAAGAAAGGAAATAAAATCCAGCAGATACTGGAGAGGTTGCATGTACTGAGAGTTGCCACTCCCAAAATACAGTGAGAGTGGGAACTTCTTGTGTGTAGATCTAAGTAATAACATTAGCCAATGAGATTTGCCAATCAGTGGTCTTTCGGTTTTTGAAAGTTACGTTTTATGTGACTTTAATATGTCACTATAATGTCACTTTAACCTTTGTTTTTTTCAGTGAATATATTATTTGATCTGGCCCTCTCTGCAGTATCACCCCCAAAATGATTGCCTTTTTCCCTCCACTTTTTGCTGAATTTGTTTTTGTTAGCCCTAGGACTATGTACACTTTACCACTGCTAACCAGTGCTAAAGTGCTTGTGCTCACTCCCCTAAAACATGGTTACATTGATCTATAACCAATTGCCATATTTACTTTACTTATAAGTACCTTGTAGCGGGGTATAACATATGCCCAGGGCCTGTAAATTAAATGCTACCAGTGAGCCTCAGCACTTATTGTGCCACCCACTTGCGTAGTACCTTAAAACATGTCCCAGGTCTGCCACTGCAGCCTGAATGCAGTTTAAACTGCCATGTTGACTTGGCATTAAAACCCTCTTGCCAAGCCTTAAACTTCCCATTTTTACATATAAGTCACCCTAAGGTAGGCCCTAGGTAGCTCCTATGGCAGGATGTTGTGTAATTAAAATGCCGGACATCTACTTTAGGTTTTACATGTCCTGGTAGTGAAAAACTCTTAAATTTGTTTTTCACTACTGTGAGGCCTCCCCATAGGATAACATTGGGGATTACTTATTACATTTAATGGACTGTAATTTCCAATTGGGAACTGGTAGGTATGTCTTGGTTGGTGAAAAACCCAATTTAATTGTGAGGACTCTTTAACCACCTTAGCACACTTTATCCTTATCAAAAAGACACTCAATAAAAACACTGTAGACAAATTGTTAATATGTCATATTATCAAGCTTCATGGGGTTCCTGAAAATATACTGTGTTAGACCCAGCATTTTTAGCGTGGTTCCACCCTAACTCTTTCCTTCAACTCTCCTGTTTGCTGACTTTGTTTTTGCTGGCCTTAGGACTCTGCACACTTTACCACTGCTAACCAATGCTAAAGTGCATGGTAGAATTGGCACATACCCACTTACCATATTTAATGTACTTGTAAGTTGCTATTAAAGTAGTATTACCTTTGCGCAGAGTCTGTAAATTAAATTCCACTAGTGGGCCTGCAGCACTTTACATGTCCTGGTAGGGAAAAACGTGTTTCTCATTTAGTTTTTCACTATTGTGAGGCCTACCCATCCCACAGGATATCATTGGGGATTCCTTACTACATTTAATAGGCTGAAATTTACAATTGGGAGCTGGTAGCTATGTTATGTTTGGTGTCTTTGAAATTGTAGTGCAATACCCTATTTAATGATAAAGTCTGATTTTGATTACAATTTTAAAAATGCCACTTTTAGAAAGTTGGCCTTTTTCTCCCCTTAACAATTTTGTGCCTGTAGCCTGGCTTGGGGCACATGACTGGGTTATACTTTGTGAATTCCTCCCAGACAGTCACACAACAGAGGATTAGGTGTGCCTGAATGGGCCATCTGCTGCCAGTATGGGGGGGGAGCGGAGCTGAGCAGAGCCCCACTTGAAACTGAATAGCCTGTGCTCTGCCTTCATACAAAGGCCCTAACAAACGCATATTGTCACTGCAGCCAGCTTGGAGCCACGGCAGGAGAGTCACAAGATTCCATGCACTTCAAAGCTACTGACTAGAAGCTTCTCCCACCTTTCAGACAGAGGGCACCAGGGTATAAAAAGGGACCTCAGACACCAAACCTTTGGTACACTTCTGGATCTGGGGCTACTCAGCACGCAAGAAGGTCTGCTGTGCTGCTGGAAAGACTGCCACTCAGCTGGACTGCTGCCCTACTGGGTTGCTGCCCTGTTACCCTGCCCTTCTACCTGGGGACAAGGACTGGATCATTTGCCCCCGCACTTTCAGAATGACTCACAAGCGATAGTTTGCTGGCCTCCTGTTTAGAGCCACGGCGACACAAAAGGCGTCTTCCATCTTGAACCCACACCTGAATCCAGCCTGAGTGAGTCCTGCCCCTCCAAGTGGTACACCTCCAATCCTGGACCCTTATAAGTGGTGCTAAAAGGGCCCAGGTAGCCAAAATCCAAAAGTGGGGCCAAACATTTTTTGGCTAAAAAGTGCCATGAGAAGCAGGACAAGACTGGAACCAACCTTCTCACCTATCCGCTCAAGGTGCATTGCCGGTTGGACTGACTTTGCGGCCTCTCCCGCTATGTTCTTCTCCGCAGCAGCAAATCCTTTTAAGCGGCCCTTCACCAAAGGGGTATCCAACCTCGTAGAACTGTCTTTGGCTACAGCCCTCTACCTCGCTCCGCTGGAGATTTTCAGAGACTAAGGGGTCGATTCCGATCTCGGTCG
The DNA here is from genome assembly GCA_963921515.1 of Calotriton arnoldi. Lineage (NCBI taxonomy): Eukaryota > Metazoa > Chordata > Amphibia > Caudata > Salamandridae > Calotriton > Calotriton arnoldi. The sequence goes on along the minus strand of CAWUFW010010765.1, from coordinate 332,914 downwards.
CAAGGCCTCCGAATCGGATTCGGCTTTACCGGATCCGAGTCGGAGGCTTTGTTTCCGACCGAGTCGTACAGAGGTCCGGACGCCCAAGTACGATGCGAATGAACGCGAAATCGCCGACCGACTCGTTTCCGGGTCCGAACCGCTCCGTACGACTCGGTCGCAGACGAACCATACCGCGCAATGGAGTCGATTTCCGACTGAGCCAGTACAATGCACGATTCGGACAGCCGGATCGAGTCGGAGTCTCCGGGACGAAAAAGCTCCGGGAAGCGGACTCCGGGGATCCGTGCCGTACCCCCTTCACCTGTAGCCTAACGAGTCGAACACAGGGGGGGACCCAAGGGTCCCCCCTTCACATGCATGTACGGTGCGGATGGCACCAACGCGTACCCACTGCAGGGGGCGCCCTTTTGCGAGACGTACCTATTCAGCTGATGCAAGGCCATGCACGCGTCGTACAACCGGCTCCCATTGACTTCAATGGGAATCCGACCGAGACGAGTCCGTCAGCATGCAGCAGCATCGTACTCGCTCGGTCGGACTCCAGGGGTACGGCTCGGTCGGAAAACACTCCGGATCCGGCTCGGTCGGAGGGCTTTCCGACCCAGATCGGAATCGACCCCTAAGTATAAAATGTAGAAATCTTCGCTCTGGTCTTGACCCAAGGCTATCCAACAATGAAGCTCTCTTCTTGGTCACCTCCTGCTGCCTTGCCCGCTGAACTTTACCTCCTCAGACACTTTTTCCCAGAATTTCTTCTAAGTCCGAAGATAAGCACTGATCGGGCCCAATCCACTTTCTCTCTCCGAACCGTGCTCCATTGCAGTTGGTCATATTTTTCGACTTTGACCTGGTCTTGCATGACCAGTTGTCCGCGGTTCGCACACTTATATTTTAGGCATTAGTTTTCACTAAAACCTTTAAAAATGTATAACTTCGGTTCTGCTGAATGGATTTTTGTCACTTTGGTGTCAATTAATCTATTAAAATTTACTTTAATTTTCTAAATTGGTTTGGGATTTTTCTTGTGTGGTGTTTTCACTTTATTACTGTTTGTGTGCTGCATAAATACTATACTCATTGCCTCTAAACTAAGCCTGACTGCTTTTTGTGCCAAGCTACCCCGGGTTAAGCACAGATTAATTAAAAATGTTGTGACTTTTCTTGGTTCACCCTGCAAGGGATTGTAGCTGTTGGCTGATGAGGGCTCACACCTCAATTAACCAACAACCCAATTTCTAATTGTATTTATTTACAGAAAAAAGCAAAGGCTAAAGTGACATTATATTTCGGTGTTGAAATAAGGTAAAAACTAAACTTCAAAACCAAAAATTCTCTGAAATTTACCAGCTAAAGTATGTTGAGCTAACTGTAACTTGCACGTCCTCCATGCACGTTTTATGACCTCACACATTACTCAAAGCATGTTAAATTACAACATTGATGACATCACTGATAACATCCGAATTGATATCATTGATGACATCACTGATTATATCAGTCAAACTCCATAGTCATAAACAGAATAGAGTTCCTGACTGTATGTGTGGCTCAATAGCAGCAGCAGTCAGTCAACAAAATGCCATTTAGGAGTGCCTACTTTTGCATTGAATGCTACATATTTGCACTCTAGTTGTTCACTAGAATTTTGTGGTGGCACTGCAGTTGATTATAGGTTAAGTGACAAACTGCTGCTGACATTGGAAGTTCACGTTTGCTTCTGCAATTGAGAACGTTTTACTGAAATTGATGCAGAATGTATTTGAGAACACAATGAAAATGTCACCGTTTTACCTTTTTACAGCACTAACCATTATTTCTATGACAAAAAAGCACCTAATTTCATCATTTGCTGCAATATTCTCTTTAAGAAATGCTTTCAGTGTTGTAGCTTTGATTCCATCCAGATGGCTTCAGATGTGCCACACATTTGTCATAAATTCAGAATGTTAGCACCTTAGTTGCTCATCAGAACTTTGTGGTGAAGCTGCAGTTGATCATTAGGCAGTTAACTGGCACACTGCTGCTAGTGTTAAAGGAACATGTTTTACTGTGCATGTCAAAATGCTTAACTGAAATATTTGAGAATGCATAGAAAATGTGTCCTCATTTTAGCTTTATAAAGACCTGACCGTAATTTGTATGACAAAAAGAGCCCCCTCATTTTGTTAATTTCTAAAGGAAATGATTTAAATTTTACAGATTATATTCCATCAACATGGCTTGAGGTGTGCCACAGTATTGTCATAAATACAGAATGCAGGCACTCTAGTTGTTCACCAGAACCATGTGGGAGGTTGCAGTAGAACACTGGTGAATCAACTGACAGGCTGCTGCTGCTGTTGGAAGCACACCTTTTATTCAGTTTGTCAGACTGTATTTACAGAAAATATACTCTCATTTTTGCTCCTGGAGTACCTTCCATAAGCTCTAAGAGAAACAAATTTGTGAGAGAACAGTTTTCTCTCAAACATCGCTCATCAAATTCCATCAGTGGGTCAGCATTTTTCACAAGGGAAAATCCCCTTAGAGCACACCACAATTTCAAATTTTATAATGGTGCCACCAACAAATGATTTATATTGTGTCGGCATATGTATCTATTATCAATTGATATTTGCTGCTTTTTGTGACTCTCAAAACAGGTATTCTCTACAATACATTTGAGTGGAGACCATGTCCCTGAGTATTCTAAAGGCTTCCACTACATGTTAAACATGTTGTGGCCAGCCAATCAAGATTGTAGTGGTTTGTATTACGTTTAAGAACGTTATAATGAATGCTATGTTTGGAACGATCGCTGGTGCATGGAGTGCGTGGTGGTGCTGAGTTCGATGTACAACAACAGTTGCATATCGAACTTCAGACCAGCGACGCGCTTCATGCTGTGGGTGAAGATACTAAGGAATAAAGAACTTCTTCAAACGAAACTACGAATTCTGATGTGATAATTATACTTACCACATTTGGTGACGATTCGGGAATTACTTCACCCACTGCCGACGAATCCCACGTAGTCGGCTCATCTCGTCACATCGCTGAAACTGGGTCTGGTACCACAAGGCTGACGGTGCGTGGACGTGGAGACATGGAGATGACAAAGCTGGGACCATGACGGTCCACGGTGCGGACGTGAACATACTTTGTGTCCGTGGTTGCTGAGGGAGTTCAAGGGACTTCGCTTTGCTACAGGCGAGAAAGGTCAAAGGAGGGCCGTGCGGTGATTGGAGTCCTCGGGCTTCCGTGCACGCTCCGTTTTGAGTGTCTCACGCAGGCGCTCCCGTCACGCTTCCGTGCACACTCCGGCTCTGGCTCTGCTGAACATATTTACACCAAATAACAAATTATACGCTTTTTGATTAAAGTTGTATTTTTTGTCAAATTTGTTTTATTTCTGTTCAGTCATTTTTTTCTGTAACATGTCCCAAAATTGTCGATGGGACTTAACATGGGAAATCAATGTTTTGGAACTTCCCCTTTTTCTTGGCCGCTGCTTAACGGATTGGTGGATAAATGGGCGAGTTGCCCTTTTACATTATAATCCTCCTAGAATGGGCCAGGGCCCCGAAGGGCGCGCATTCTCTTTTTAATTTTCTTTTAAATAAATATATGGGGAGTGGGGCGTGTGTGCTCCCTCCCCAAGTGACATTTTGGCCCTGGGGACTCATTCCCTGGACCCTGACAACATTTTTTTAATACATTGGGAAGAGTGGCCTGTGTGTGGTCCCACTCCAGAGCCACTCTGAGGATCCCATCCCCTGGACCATCAACCAGGATTGTCTTGCCTCTAGTTGGAATAGAAAACAACTTTTCTGTTCGTGCTCTCACAGGCAGGGAACAGTACTTTTCACCCACCATAGCTGGGAGCATAAACCAATCTCCTTTCCTGTAATAGTGCAGGCAGAGAACAGTGAACTTGCTCCAGCAGCAGCAGCAGAAATTAAGCTCCCGCCTGTTGGGAGCACATTCACTGTTTCCGGCTCCCAGGATGGGTGCTGGCTGAGGAGCTGCCGGGGCCTTAGGGGCCTAAAGTCTCTCCCACATCCTCTAATGCGATGTAAGTTGTCGGTGCGCTGGGTGTGACCTGGGCACCCACAAAACAAACAAAAATGGCGCAGTAGCACAGTGAGCTTCCCGCGCTGCCATTACAAAGAAAGAAAGATAAGCTGTGGGTGCCCGTGTGTGACCACTGCACCCAGAATATTAAAAAAAGATAAAAAAAAATAGTCACTGCTTCAGTATTGAAGTGGTGAGGTTACTCATTAAATATTCACTGCTCCCTGCCCAGGAGCGCCTCACAATGTCCTGCATGGGCTTTGTTTTGAAATATTGTTGCTGTGATGATGCCCCTAGGAGGAGCTGAGTCACAACCAACGATTTATAAAAGTTTTGAGGAGGGGCTGCAGGGAGCACAACAGTCCCCAGGAAAGTTACAAAAAAACACTGTAAGTCTCCTGGGTCATCGAATGCATGTCCCTGGAAGAGCTTAACATCGTTTTTAGAGCATTCCGATCTGGGGATGTATGCTCCTCAGCTAAAGTGCAGGGACCGCTTGTGTTTGCTTCTATTACTGCATTTAGGGCCATATGTAGGTGGGCTAATACCGGTCGGTAACGGCCGAAAATCGGTAAATTTCCCGTTACCGACCGGTATTTAGCCCTTTGCGATGTAGGAGGCCGGATTTAAGGAGTCGGTAATTTTACCGATTCGTTATTTTAAGGAATCGGTAAATTACCGATTCCTTAAATCCTATGTAGGAGCACTCAAGTGAGTGCATTTTTGGTTTAAGGATTCGTTATTTACCACCAACTACAGGTTGGTGGTAAATACCGAATACCTTTTAAAAAGCAATTTTGTGCTTTTTTAAAAGTGCCATGTGGCAGATATACATGCCCTTAGGGCATGTATGTGCGCCACATGTGCACACATGCACGATTCAGGGTGCAACAGGGTGTCAATTTGACACCCTGCCACCCTTGAATATGCTCCCCTATTACCGATTCGGTATTTACCGAATCGGTAATAGTGAATGGCTTCCCATTCATTCCTATGGGCCTCCAGGCCCATAGGAATGAATGGGAAGGTATTCCTATTACCGATTCGGTAAATACCGAATCGGTAATAACGAATATTACCGAATCGGTAAAATTTACCGAATGTTTACCTACATTCTATTTACCGATTCTTAAATACCGAATCGGTAAAATTCGGTATTTAGGAATCGGTAAATAGACTCGAGTGCATTTTTGGTTTAAGGATTCGTTATTTACCACCAACTACAGGTTGGTGGTAAATACCGAATACCTTTTAAAAAGCAATTTTGTGCTTTTTTAAAAGTGCCATGTGGCAGATATACATGCCCTTAGGGCATGTATGTGCGCCACATGTGCACACATGCACGATTCAGGGGTGCAACAGGGTGTCAATTTGACACCCTGCCACCCTTGAATATGCTCCCCCTATTACCGATTCGATATTTACCGAATCGGTAATAGTGAATGGCTTCCCATTCATTCCTATGGGCCTCCAGGCCCATAGGAATGAATGGGAAGGTATTCCTTATTACCGATTCGGTAAATACCGAATCGGTAATAACGAATATTACCGAATCGGTAAAATTTACCGAATGTTTACCTACATTCTATTTACCGATTCTTAAATACCGAATCGGTAAAATTCGGTATTTAGGAATCGGTAAATAGAAATTACCTACATATGGCCCTTAGTGGCCTGAAGAGTTTTAAAAAAGTTCCAACATACCTATGTTTGTTTGGAATGAAAATGCTACTTTTAATTTTTTATGACAATTATTGTTATGCATTGCTATGTTGTATGTGGAATACATTGGAATATGGACGCTCCCCCAACACAACAGCTGCAAATGAACAAAAGACAAAGGGCAACAAAGACTGCCAACCGTGAGATACAAGTCTACAACCATCCATCTAATGCACATCCCTCTAGGAGCAGAAATACCTCATCTGCCTATGGATTGCAAAAAAGTGTGGATATAAACTCTCTAGCGAAGTAACTGCCAGAAAAACATGGAGTTTAGTTTCGGGATATTCATTTAACACAGCTGCAGATGCACTGCTTGCTGCTCTACAGATTCAAGTATTTAGCCAGAGAGGGTAGTAGTGTCAATGTGCTTTCTGTTGTAATAGCAAAAGCATGAAAAGCAAGCACACATAAACACACTCTGTATGCACCATGATGTAGATCAATCTAAACAGTGCTCCAAATTTGGGTTATTGACTGTTCTGCTCCTACATACCAGACTCCTCCTCTATGGGGTGGATCTCTTGTGCAAGTGATTTGACATCATGAGCTTTCAGCAACAAGCTTTAGTCACAATGCATGTGTTATATCCTTCTATACTCTAAAGTGCTTGGGAATTTTTGACAGTTTAACCCTTTGGCTGCTGAGCCTTTTTCCCCTAGAATGCTAAGCCCCTTTTGGCTATTTGGGATAGTTTGTGCTTAGGCCTCCATCATTTTTTGTTCACATTAGGTTTCCATGCCAAATTTGTGTCCTTCTTTCCAATAGCCAGTGGATTCCAAAGATACCTAGGGTTTGATGATTCCCCCTGAGGGAGACAGAAAAATAGCCAAAATATAACTAACCTTTTTTTTTGGGGGCAAAATAGAAAAAATGTGCTCTGCAAAAAAAGCGTCTGTTACTTATCCTAAAAATGGCAGCAACAAAAGATTTGCTATGCTATAGTCACAATTTTCCTAGATTTCAGGAACAATCAGAGCTGAATAAGAAAAACTATTTTATACCATAGTTGTGGCATTTTATAAAGAGTTAGCCCATTTTTCCAAATGTTTGTGCTTTCAACCTACCAGTTTCTGGTGGAAATCAGGGTGAAACCCATGGGTGATCCTGCAAAGCTAAAGATTTCTGAAAAGTGGACACATTTCTACGTTCAGTAAGAGGTAATCTGTGTAGCTCCCTCAAGGTTTTTCCAAAGGTAATTGTTGAAAAGAAAATATATTAAAAATAAACAGGATAAAATGGCCATTTATAACAACGTTTTTATTTGTAACTTCTTGTCATAATGGCCGATTTACAAAAGCAATATACCATTATGTCCACTAAACTCTTCTGTTTACAGGGATATATAGTGTTTGTAGGTTCTCAGAGAACCCCAGGTACCCAGAATCAACAACTGAACTGCACCTTGCAATGAGTTTTCATTGTGTACCAGTTATGGAGAAATTCATATGGTAAAATAAAAAGAGAAAAAATGGGCATCAAGGAAACCTATGTATTTCTGAAATAGACACTAAATACAGGGTTTATGACCAGTAGTTATTTGTACATCTCTGAATTTGTGGGTACCCACTCTAGCATGTAATTCAAAGAATATTTTTTTAAAAAATGTCATCTTTCTTACACCAGGCTTTAATTTGGACAGCACAAATGCAAAGAAATACAATTGGTAATGACAAATGTTCTACTATTCTGTATTCCGACATGTCTCCCGATAAAAAACAGCATCTCACATGTGTAGGTAGGCCGAGCGCCTGGGACAGGAAAAGTCCAAAAACACAACTTGAACACATCACATTTTATTCAATGAAAGCTGACTTTTTTTTATTGATGGTAACTGTGGGCCCTAGCTCATCTGGCACCTAGGGTAACATGGCAAACCTGCACATTTATTTTTTAATGTTCTTTTTTTACTGAGCAGTTGTTCAGAGTCAACAAAATACAAATTGACAGCAGATAAAATCATATTAGGCCACTCGCAGGGAGCCTGTACGTCATTGATTGCTAACGTACCTCCCGACCCCGAGTTCTGCATCTTGTGCTGTGGAGAAAGTTGTCAACAGCCTACATTCAGGACAAAATTGTCCATTGCCCTTCTCTCTCTCCCACTCAGCCTGTATCAAAAGCCCCCCTATGTTGCATCCATGGTTCCCAATTCTTTTCAAATTTACGGTGGCAGCCTTGGTATGTTTCACGTTCTCCCAATTGACACCCGTCAAGGTCCTCTTCCCATTCTTTGACTGTAGGGGGTCTGTTTACTCCCCAGAGTCTGGCAAAGTCCGCTTCGCCACCCCTGCAGCGGTGGACAGCCACCGAACAAAGTGTTTGGGCCATTTCTCTTCCCCTGCAAAACCTAGTATCAGCATTTGGTTTCTAATGGAACTGTCAGGCCAGTGACTGCCTTCATCACCTCTATAACCCCACTCCAGAAGTGTTGGATTAATGGACAGTCCCAGATTGTGCGATAAAAGGTACCTATGTTACCACATCCCCTGGCACACGTGGCCGACTCGCAGTGGCCCATCCTGTGTACCCTGGATCTAGAGAGGTACGACCTATGTATCACACGGAGTTGCACCAAGCAAAACCGGGCTCGTATGGCTATCTCCCTTCGGCTCTGCAGGGCCTCCTTCCATACCTCGTCTTCCAGGGGGCCCATATCTTCTGTCCAAGCCTCTCTCAATTGTAGAAGGGCGTCAGGTGAGTTATTCAATATATTTGTGTATACTAGGGAGACTGTCTTAGTGGGCATTGCATCCAGGAGCAGACGATCATCTTTAGGGGAGTAGCCCTGCAATTGTTTCCCCTCTGGCAGGTGGTATTTTAGTGCGTACTGTAGCTGCATGTAGATAAACATCTCCCTTTGGTCTAGGTCGTATTCCGACTGCAACTCTCCCGGCTTATCTATTCCTATCAGGTGCCATCGCGTGTGGCTTCAAAGCCTCTTCACCTCTCCCAGGCTGTCACTGTCCCATAGCGGGGTTTCCGCTATCAACTTGCCCCTCCAACCCAGATGTGGATTGGTCACTCTCCATGCCTGCACCACCGTCTGGGTGTGAAGTAGGAGCATCTCTTTCTTTGCCCTCCCATAGAGAAGTGCCGAGTACCCCCTATCACCCATGACCCAGTGGACCACCCTGTAGTCCCGCTCATCTCTCCCAACAAATACCCAGTCATTCACCACTATCAACTGGGCCGCCCAGTACTAGGCTTGGAGGTCTGGAACCACTAGGCCTCCGTCAAAGACCCCGCGCTGTAGTTTCACTAGGGATATGTGCGCCGTGCCCCCATCCCAAAGTAGTGCCCTCAGTGTGCTGTTGACTTTGCATAAGTAACTGTCGGGGATTTTGTAGGGGGTGTTTTGGAGTATATATAGCATGCGTAGGAGGGTCATCATTTTAAAAAGCACAGCTTTCCCCATTAGGGATAGAGGGAGTGTATGCCAGTGAGGCGCATCTGCCGGAAAGCGATCTAGTTGGGGTAGAAGGTTATGTTGTAAGAAGTCTCCCTCACTTCTGGTTATGTGGACCCCTAAGTAACGGAACCCTCCATTCTCCAACAGGGCTAGGCAGTCGGGAGGAAGGACCAACTCCCCCCCCCTCCGAGAGCGGGAAGATCAGGGACTTTTCCCAGTTAATTTGGTAGCCGGAGTAGCTCCCGAAAAGGTCGAAGATGTGGAGGGTCCGCGGAATCTAGAAGCGGGGCCTTGTCACGTAGAGCAAGATGTCATCCGCGTAGGGGGAAATCCGTTCCTCCCAATCCCCTCTGCCAGCAATTCCCCGAATCAAGGGGTCCTGGCGTACCCAGGCCGCCAGGGGCTCCAGGGCCAGGGTGAAAATCATAGGCAACAGGGGGCACCCTTGTCGCGTGCCCCTGCCCAACTCGAATATTCGCAAGTTAAAATCATTCACCCGTACTCTAGCAGGTGGTGTAGTATAGAGCAGGTGGATCCAGGAACAGAATTTGGGCAGGACCTCAAAAATAAAGTCCCATTCAACACTATCGACTGCTATTCTTGCTTTTAAGGAGAGCAATGCAGCTTCCTCCGCTCCTGATTTCGCCGTCATGTACATCACCCTGTATAGGCATCGCAGGTTAAGATGGGTGCTCCGTCTCGGCATAAAGCTGGATTGGTCAAGATGATTCACTGACGTTATGACCCTCAACAGTCGATTCGCCAGAACCTTAGCCAATATTTTGGGTTCCATGTTGAGCAGAGATATAGGGCGGTAAGAGCTACAGGCCTGCAGGCTTACCCTTCTTTGGGATTACCACTATTGTGGCCATTCTCTGGTCTTTTGGGAGAGCCCCTGCGTCTCTACCAGCCAGGTACATATTAAGGAGGTGAGGTGCGATCTTGTGAGTTACACATTTGAACAACTCAAGGGGGAGGCCATTGGGTCCCTGGGACTTGCCCGATTGCAACCTTTGAGTGCCCCCTCAATTTCCGCTCCACTCAAGTCTCCCTACAGACTTTCCCGATCCTCCTCAGAGAGGACACTTAGTGTCATAGTCACCAGGAGCTCTGCGCAGTCTGCCCCAGACCTACAGGACTTAAAAGCATATATGCTTTCATAATAAGCTGTGAATGTTTCGGCTATTTCCCCGCTTCCGGTGTATATTCCCCCTTCAGGGTCGTGAAGCTCAGTCACTCAGTTTCTGCCTCTACCTCATTTATCCAGCCAGGCAATAAGCTTACTAGCCTTGTCGCCCATGTCACAAAGTCTCCTTTGCACCGCCAGGGCGTGAGCCCTTGCAGCATTTTTGGCTATGTCTTTAATTTCTTGCTGCCGAAGACTTAGTTGGCGTACCAAGTCAGCCCCCTGATCCCCTCCTGTCAGTATCTTGGCCAGGATCTGATATCGAGGCATGTCTTCCTTTTCCTTTACCCCTATTAGAGCCTGAACGTGTCCCCGTACCACCGCCTTGTAGGCCTCTCAGAGGGTGTAGTACGAAGCTACCGACCCCACATTGTGTTGAAAGTAGCATTCTGTACCCTCCACTAATTGGTCCTTCAGTTTCCTATCTTTCAAGTGCCATGCTGCTATTCTGGGTGGTTTTGTCCACCGCCTGTCCTACGAACCAGGTGACCACCCTATAGTAGTCTGAAATGCCTTGCGCTAAGTACTGAGTGTTGCAGAAGCCGCCTATACCATCGCTGTGGGTGAACATATAATCCAGTCGTGAGAGACTACCATGCCGAGCTGATAGGTGTGTGTATTGACATTCCGTCTTGTTTGGGACCTCCATAAGTCAGCCCACCCAAAAGATTCAGAGACATTTTTAAGGGGGGTTCTACTCCTGGTCGCCCCTCTTTCCGGCCATCTATCTTGCATCATGGACATGACATCATTCATGTCTTCCCCCAGGACCAGGGATCCCACCGGAAAGTCCAGGAGTGTGCTCCAAGGGAGGAGAGGGTATCTCCATGCATCCCACTTGGAACGTATACAGAGCCCAGGTTTAGAATTCGTCCCTTCCACTTGCCCTTTTGGAATACAGATCTACCCAAAGGGTCTCTTCATGTCCTGCCCAGGGTCTACGTCATTGCAGACTGGAGTAGAATACCTGTGCCCCGTGACCCCAAGGAGTAGCCCACGTGTGAAATTAGGGTATATCCCCACCTGTCTAGGGCCCTACAGTTTTGTCCCTTTAGGAGGTTTGACTGCGAAAAAACTAAGTTGGGCTTTTGCCGTTTTATGTATTGCAGCACCAATGTGTGCTTGATCTTAGACCCCAACCCATTAACGTTCCAGGACATAATTTTAAGTTCTGATTGGTTGTGTAGCCCCATTGTCTAGTGGTCTGAGAGTTGTCTCCATTGTGGCCTGAGTCCCGCTTCCTGATTTGGAATAGACTCCCCAGCCCGGGCCATGTATTCTCCATTGTTTCGCTGAGTTCCTCGCAACTGCTGCTAACACTACATTTAACTGAACTTCCCCCAAACTCCCCCCTCCCTGCTACCCTGCACCGTGGGACTAAAACTGCCCATCTCCCCAATTTGCAGAGCGCCTGTCACCCTCAAGTATAACTTAACCATATTAGGGGGTTGGCCACTCCACCGTTTCCACCGTACGAGCCTGTATCGCCTGCAGAACCTCTGTGGTCGAAGGGAGCTCCAGGGCCACATGCCCAGGCCCCGGGGGGCTCTCAAAACTTGCCTCAAGTCGCCCAGGGGGAAAAGGAAGGAGAATCCAGGAGAGCATAGTCGATCCATCTGGTATCCAACGTCCACAAATTTTAACCCTCTTCCCTCCCCCAAGTTCCCACCCAGGCTCATAGTCCCGGCTGTAAATGAAAGACATGCCTTTTGGCTTCTATGTGTTCATACCTTTAAGTCTCTGGATCCCCTGTTCTTACCTGGTTCGATCCCTTCTGAGTTCTGGGCCTAGGATATTGCCGGATCAGGCTCCACGTCTCACTGGCAGTCTTCTCCACTCGGGGAGTCCCCATCTTGGCTGTTGCGGGGGTGGGTCATCCATGGGCCCTTCTGTCTTCGACGTTCCTGACTGTGCCATTGATCTAGCCAGTCCCATACCTCCGCAGGTGATTGGAAAAACCAGGATTGCCCCTCAGCGAGAACTCGCAGTTTGGCTGGGAATAGCATCATGTATTTCAGTTCTTTTTCTGGAACGCCCTCTTCACCTCATCAAAACTCTTCTTTTGCTTCTGGACCTGTAAAGTAATATCAGGAAAGAAACAGATCGCTGTGTTTTCATACTTCATGTCTCCTTGTGTACAGGCTGCCAGAAGAATTGCATCTTGGTCCCTGTGATTGAAGGTCTTGGCTAATATGGTGCGCAGCAGGGTCCTGGGCCTCGGCTGCAGGGCCGGTGCCCTATGCGCCCTCTTGACTGAGAAGAACTTTGAAAGACATTTGGGATGAAGATGAGCAATTATCATGTCCTCCACAAACAGGTTCACGCTTTGGGCCTCCGCTCCCTCCGACACCCCCACGATGCATATATTGTTGCGTCTGGACCTCCGCTCCTGGTCCTGGACTCTCACCGCTAATAGTTCCTGCTGTTTCGTCAGTGTGCATACTTCAGAGACTTAGTGGAGGTTGGAGGTCACGGATGTGGGTCTCCGCCGTTCTCACCTTGCGTGACATATTCTGGAAGTCCGTCCGTAGGAGCCCCATGTCAATAGTGACCGAGTCTATTTTCGGCTCGAGGGAGGCCTTGAGATCCTGTGTTGCCGCCATGATTGCCCCAAGGGAGGGCTCCGGGGGAGTCGCTGAGTCTCCGGGCTGCCCCGTCCCCTCTAAATGTTGCCTGGGAACTGCATATTTATCCATTTAGTTAGTTTGGGGTTGTCCCTGCCCCTTGGGCGTCACCATATCACTATTGCGTCAAGTCTCTCCGGGGTCTACTTACTCCGCTCCCTCGCCGATTGCTGTCTTGAGACCATTTACTCAGCACACCGCTCACCCACAAGTGGGTGCTGCCCCGATCTCTCCGCCGTCAGGCCCAAGGATATTTTGATGGGTTTGTCTCTAGTGATTTACCTCAGGTCTCACCACTTTCTTTGGGGTATCTAGGATGTGTACGGAGTCTCGCTGGGCTTCCCACTACTGAAGGCTGCTATCACACTACCTTCAATGCCAGTCTTTCTGCACCCTTGATCTGGGCCTTGGTCGTCTCCAATATTTCTCCAGGATGAATAGAGGGCGAGCGGGAGATGACGACCCAGGAAAGAGTGAGAGTGCCACCAGGACACACTGTTCTGTCCAGCTGCACGGGCACCCCATCTGCCCTGATCACATAGACAGGTCCCCCCGAATCACCCTCCCGGCCCAGCAGGGTTCCAGGTTCCCAGCTTCACACACTGCCGTGAGCAGGGCCCCGCAACCTTCAACCCTTCAGAAAAGAAATGGAGAGGGGAGGGGGGGGTCAGGGCTGCCCTCATCTATATGGCACAGTTCGTACCTCAACTGTAGTCCTCAATGTGCTCCCGCTAGGGTGCTGCCATTGTTGGTTCCCGCACATCGCAAGAACTAGGCCCGGCCGTCTGCTGTCTTGCGGTCAGGTCTCACTGCAGGTGGCGTTGATGGAGATCACCTGATATTCACTGGCCACCCAGCCCTCTCAGGACCTCCAGTCGCCTGTGCTGATCTGATCTCCTTTTTGAGGACCCTGCCCCTCCTCAGCTCGCCTCCGCCATCCAGTTTAGTAGCCACGGGGTGGGTCTCAGCTTCCTGCTTGGAAGTCACAGAATGTCTCCTGTGCAGCTGTAAGGAGCCGGCCACGACCAGGTGGGCCCCTGGTGCTTTTTCTGTCCCGGCTGCGTGCCCTCCTGCAGCCGGGGTCTGGCGTGTTCTGTGGGTAGGGCTAGTTCCCATGACAGCAAAGGTCCCAAAACTCAACATGGACACACCACATTTTTCCACTGAAAACTCACCCTTTTTTCCAATGTGCCTAGCTGTGTATTTTTGGCCTAGCTCAGCTAACACCTAGGGCACCCTTGCAAATCTGCACATTTTGGAAAAGACGACACCTAGATGAATCTAGGTTGGGGTGACTTGTGTGACTCCCACCAGGTTTTCTGAGAGAGAACCCCTAGCAAACCTCAAACATTGACTACAAAAACTAATTTTCCTTACATTTCTGTGATGGAAAGTTCTGAAATCTGTAGGAAGCAACTAATTTCCTACCACCTACCACTCCCCTAAGTCTCCAAATAAAAATGATACCTCACATGTGTGGGTAGGGCTAGTACCCGGGACATGAAAGGCCACAAAATGGAACATTTTTCCGCTGAAAATTTACCCTGTTTTTTCAAATGTGTCTAGATGTGGATTTTGGGCCCTAGCTCAGCCAGCACAGAGGGAAGCCTAGTGAACCTGCACATTTTTTAAAACTAGACAACTGGAGGAATCCAGGGCAGGGTGACTTGTGTGGCGCCACCAGTTTTGCCAACTCAAAAGCCCTTGCAAACCTGGACCTTCGACTAAAAAAACACATTTTTCTCACATTTCTGTGATGGAAAGTTCTGGAATCTGCAGGGAGCAACCTATTTCCTACCACCTACTATTCCCCTAACACTCCCATTAAAAATAGTATCTCACTTTTGTGGGTAAGGCAAGTACGCGTGACAGGAAAGGCCTCAAAACACAACATGGACACATCACATTTTTCCACTGAAAACTGAACCTTTTATCCGATGTGCCTAGTAGAGGATTATGGGCTTTAGCTTAGCCAGCACCTAGGGAAACATGGCAAACCTGCAAATGTTTTAAAGCTAGACACCAAGGGGAATCCAGGGCAGGGTGACTTTTGTGTCTCCCACCAGGTTTTCCAATCCAGAAGTCCTTGCAAACCTCAAACTTTCACTAAAAAACTACTTTTCCTCCCATTTCTGTGATGGAAAGTTCTGGAAACTGCAGGAAACAACCAATTTCCTACCACCTACCATTCCCCTCAGTCTCCCAATAAAAATGGTACCTCACTTGTGTGGGTAGGGCTTGTACCCATGACAGGAAATGCCTCAAAACGTAGCATGGACGGGAAACATCGGTTACATCGCGGTGTTCACACCGCAATACCTTTCCAACGCGGGCATTACAACGCATGTCATTACAATGACTTGCGCTGGATGGCGCTCTAAGCTAAGGAATAGTATGATTTACTATTCCAACACCTTCCCTACTGTAACGTAGGCTGGAGTTGGAGTAGAAAATCATACTATTCCTAAGTCCAGCGCCCTCCAGCGCAAGTCGTTGTAACGACTTGCGTTGTAATGCCTGCGTTGTAAAGGTATCGCGGTGTGAACACCGCAATGTAACATCGTATATTCAGCATGGACACATCATTGTTTCCACTGAAAACTGACCCTTTCTTCCAATGTGCCTAGTTGGGTATTTTCTTCCCTAGCTCAGCCAGCATCTAGGGAAACCTAGCAAACCTGCTCATTTTGTAAAATTAAACAACTAGAGGAATCCAGAGTGGAGTGACTTGTGTCTCTCCACCAAGTTTTCCAACCCAAGAGCCCTTGCAAACCTCAAACTTTGACTAAAAAAAACAAATTTTTCTCAGATTTATGTGACAGAAAGTTCTGGAATCTGCAGGGAGCAACTAATTTCCTACCATTCCCCCAATTATCCCAATAAAAATGGTACCTCACTTGTGGGGGTAAGGCTAGTACGCGCAACAAGAAAGACCCCAAAACACACCTGGATGCATTACATATTTCAACTGAAAACATACCCTTTCCCCATGTGCCTAGCTGTAGTATTTAGGTCCTAGGTCAGCCAGCAACTAGGAAAAACCTAGCAAACATGCACATTTTTGAAAGCTAGACACATAGGGAAATCCTGGGTGGGGTAACGTGTGTGGCTCCCACTAGGTTTTCCAACCAAGAAGCCCTTGCAAACCTCAAACTTTGACTTAAAAATCACATTTGCTTTACATTTCTGTGATGGAAAGTTCTGTAATCTACAGGGAGCAACACATTTCTTACCACGTGCCATTCCCCAACTCTCTTGATAAAAATGGTACCTCACTTGCAGGGGTGAGGCTAGTAACCTTGACAGGAAAGGCCCCAAAACGCAACATGAACCCATCACATTTTTTCACTGGGAACTGACCCTAGGGGAATCCAGAATGGGGTGACTTGTGTGGGTCCCGCTGGGTTTTTCTACCCAGAAGCCCTTGCAAACCTCAAACCTTAACTAAAAAACATTTTTTCCCCTCATTCCTGTGATGGTAAGTTCTAGAACCTACAGCGAGAACCTAATTTTCTATGACCTACCATTCCCCCAAGTACCCCAATAAAAAGACCCCAAAATACATTATGGAGACATCAATATTTCCTGTCATAAAAAATTATCTGATTTGGCAATAGGGGTAGCAGCTGTTTTTTTGGCTGGGGTTGGTGAGCCACCTTGGTAAAAGCTAACAAACCCAGACATTTCTGAAAACTAGGCACTGAGGGTAGTCCATGGTGTGTCTATTGTGGGTCCCACAAAGTTTTTCACCCACAATGCCCTGCAAGCCTAATATTGCAAATTCCCCTTGAATTTCGGTGACATAAACCTCTGAAAGCATCAGGAATCTACAAAATTCCTTCCATCCAGCATGCTCCCACTTATCCCTATAAAACGCTGTTCCACTTGTGTGGCTGGGCATAGTGCCCGTGACAGGAACAGATCAAAGCAAGGTCAATGAGTGCGGGGACTCCCATTGATATTAGTTTGATCCTTTCTTGTTGTGGTCACTAGACTCAACCACACTAGTGGAGCAGCATTTGTATCAAGACAAGTGGGGGAACGCTGGGTGGTAGGAATTTTGTGGCTTCCTTCTGATTCTAGAATACGTCAAAGAAATGCAAGGAAAATGTGTGATTTATGTCAACTTTTGAGGTTTGCAGAGCATTGTTGGTAAGAAACCTTGTGGGATCCATGAAAGGCACACTGCCCTGTATTCCCCTGGATGTCTAGTTTTCAGAAATGTCTGGGTTTGGTAGATTTTCCTTGGTGCCCACCGAACCCAGGCCCAAAAACTTCAGCTACCCCATGTGTTGATTTTGCAACATTCATCTTGGACTCTGCCTTTTGCAGGCGCTAGCTCACCCACACACAGGTGAGGTACTATTTGCATAGGAGATATGTGGGAACACTGGGTGGCACAAAATGTACAGCTCCCCGCAGAGTCCAGTACTTTGAGTCACAGAAATATGAAGAAAAGATGTGTTTTTTTGGATTGCGAGGGATTCTGGGTATGCAAACATTCTGGGATCCACGTGGGCCACCATAGCAAAAATATCTAGAGTTGGTAGATTTTTCCTAGAGACAATGGCCTTCATTGATGGGGTTTTGGCATAGGGCAGCGCAGCAAGTCACTTTGCTGCGCTGCCTTACGCCAAAGTGAAAGGACAGGAATACACCTTATTTAAGCAATATGGTGCATTCCTGTCCTTTCTCCCTGAGCTGACACTGTTTCGGTGCAAGGGTGCCTCCATTGCATCCACGATTGTTTTTGTGCAGGAAGGTACACCTTCCTGCACAAAAATAATCCTAAGAGGCATATTCCTCTTTCATGTGTGCTGCAGAATGAAATGAAATGAAAGAGGAAAAAAAGAGGAGAAATAAAAATATTTCTCCTTGTTACGCCTCACCTCAGGAGGTGTAAGGATTTGGCGCTTCCCCAGTTTTGCATTATTTTGTAAATCCGAGACTGCGTCAAAATCCATGGGTCTTGCGTGGGAAAACCCACTGAAATTCCTGTGGAACGCTTCCCGAGGACAGAGTAAGGCGATGCAGGGATTTGCGCTGCATTGCCGTACTCATGATTTAGGAGGCTACTAAAAACCCATGCAGGGTGGCTTTGCGTAGCTTCTTAAATCAGATCCACAGACCCGCTTCACACATGCACCAATTTACATGGTGCAAAAGTGACGCAGGGCTCTCATAAATAAGCTCCAATGTACACCCTGGCAGAGAATGACAGAAAAGACAAAGGTTACTGCAGAACCATCTACTACTCAAGTACACACGCATACTGGTTGTATTTAGCATGAGGGTGAATGAAAAGTTCAAAATGTAAATTTTATTAACAAAAGATTTCATGAAAATTAAAACGTAGAAATCGCTGTCAATATTATAATTATAAAATACTAAACCAATGACTCACAGCTCATAGGCTATAATGCCACAACAAGGTACCAACCGCTTTGCAGGCCATTAACACACCTTTTATCCGTCACACACACAAAACCATTCACATCGCCAGACACGGGCCCAGCACATTACAACATTCACATCAACAAACTGCACCTTTCAAAGGCCCATCACTTTCATGTGCCCACAGGACTGACACAACATTCACACTGCCTGGCAGCTCATGGAGTGTGTGGATTGGCGTTTGGCTGGCGATGCATGTGTAGTGACCACCAGCAAGTCACTACACACACACCGCCAGCCAAATGCCAGGCCACACACACGGTCAGCTGGAGGCCAACCACACACACTACCTGGAAGCTGGAGGAATGTGTGGACTGGTGTTTTGGTGGCGGTGTGTGTGTGTGTAGTGACTTGCTGCTGGTAACTACACACACACTGGCAGCCAAATGCCAGTACACACACACCACCAGCCAAATGCCACTCAGAGAACGCCATGAAGCTCCACCCCAGTTTTATTTCTAAAACACTCCCACAATGAGCAAATTGCACACACACAAAGCACAAACAGCAAAAAATTTAACATCCAGCTAAAAACAGCAATTTTTTTCAACAGAAAGAACCAACCTATTGGAAGAAGATGAAATACGAAGTGACTGCATACACAACAGGAGTAACTAAGTACATCAAACTACTGCCAACCAGGTTTCTAAACACAAAATATATAGCATTACAGACCACAGTCAGTTCCCTTTTACTGTCATGGTTGCTCCAATACTTGGGTTGAGTATGGTACAATTTAAAACATGTGGGCACCGAAAGGTCAGTACTAGAAGGACACTTGGGGCAGTACATATGACTCTATTTCCGCACTCCTCTTTGGACACAGAATGTACATCTCCAATAAGGAAAGTCTTTTTTGGGTGTTGGAGGAATGTATTTAGGAAAGTGGCGAGATTTCAATCTAGCCACATCCTCCACCACTCTGACTTTAGGAATACTTGCCTGCGCAGCTGCTACAAGACTGCCTATTATAGACTGCTGAAACTGTACAAAACTCATCTTGGAACCTGGAGAATGGCCTTTGAAAACAACGTAAGCATTGAAGGATGTCAAATGAAACAAATGAACAGCCAACTTCTTATGCCAGATGCCTCTCATGTGCTTGTTACAGTCTAAAATGTACACAGGTTTGCACACTTCTGCTAACTGACCCCAAACAGTCACAGGTGAACTGCTTTCATCATGAATAGTTGTGAGTATGTGGACATCTCTTCTATCTGAAACTTTCAAAGCAAGAAGTTCATTACTACACAAGGCACTGCTCTGCCTCTTTGAAGTTTTTTACACACAAGCTCTTTTGGGTAACCTTTAAGGTTAGACCGGATTGTGCCACATGCCATAGTGTTCACCGAGAACAATTCCTTAAATAATTCCTTTAATAATTGCACTCCTGTGTAGAAATTGTCCACGTATTAATGGTGACCCTTATTAAAAAGTTCTCTGGCAAGTTCCCACACAATTGTTTCACTAACTCCAAAAGTGGAAGGGCAACCAGGGCAATTGAATTATCCATACCAGTGAACACCCTGAAATTATACACATATCAAGTGCCCCACTTTCACACAACATATACATTGTAATACCATAATGTGCTCTCCTGCTGGTAATGTATTGCCTGAAAACCAAACAGCCTTTGAACAGGACCAGAGACTTATCCACAGATATATCTTTCCCTGGAACATAGATCTCTGAGAAATGATCTACTAAATGGCAAAGAACAGGCCGAATCTTGAAGAGACGGTCACAATCAGGATCATCTTGTGGCAACGCTGTAGCATTAGCCACAAAATGCAGCAACTGCTTCAGAAGGGAATACCGGTCTCGACTCATGGTCGCTGGAAATATAGCAGTTGCCATCAAGGGACTAGTGGACCAATATAAAGATAGTGATGGCTTTCATAGCAATCCTATTTACAAAGTTGAACCCCAGAACGGCTCAATCTCATGGAGTCTACCGGTGTAAGGAAACAGGGTTTTTGCTGGTTTCGCCTTACTTTTTGCCCCAATTTGGACTACTAGCTGCTGGTTTTCGACTCTGAGAGTGCAATGAGGCCTACTAACCAGACCTCAGTTCCAGTGTTCTAACCCCTTACAAAATGTATGTCTAATTGGCTATACCCAATTGGCAAGTACTGACTTACTTATAAATCTCTAGCATATGGTCCCCAGGGTACCAAGGGCATGTAAGGCAGAGTGTCCACCCAGGGTTGCAGCACTGATTGTGCCACCCTATGTGTGACAAAATACAAAATGGCTCCCGGCCTGCCACTGCAGACTGGAAGAGCAGTGGTAACACTGCTAGTTCAACTTTTCCATTTAGACTAATGGCAAAGCCACCACTTCCCTTAATAATACATGTAAGTCTACCCTAAGGAAGGTGTATGAAACCCTAAGTCAGGGAGCTATATAATATTATGTAGGGCATATATTTTATATATGTCTTAGCAGCAACACCAGGAAATTGTCGCTTTGCTGTGGAAAAGTTAGTAGCCCCATTGGCTAGTAAAGGTTCGGGTTACCGGCTGGCACTCCAGTCTGGCTACCTCCTGAATGGGATTACCTAACTGGGTACTCAAAGGTATCAAATTAATCGAGGCATTAAACCCGGTCCTATTCCCACGACTGGCCTGCTGCCCCTTGGATTACATGAGGATCAACTGCATCGTCTGCTGGACTGCACCTGCTGCACCTTGGGCTAGCGAAGTTAGGACTGTGTCTGTGGCTTCTGGCTCGGGTAAAAGTCATACCCCAGCCCCAGACCAAAGCAGTGACTCCAAGGATCAGTTGGCTGATCCCCTGGAACCAGCTCCAGGGTCAAAAGAGCTGAAGAAGCCCAACCAGCAAGTTGGTAGCCACATCAAAGGAATCATCACTGACTGCCTCTGGGTGACCTAAGAGACTGATCCTTGATGGCCAAAAAATGCACCTACTCGAGCCAAACTCAGGAGTGCTGTCAGAGTCTGAATTGGTCACCCAAGAGGGACACTAGCCTCCACAATAGACTTTTGCCCTAACCGCTGTGTTCGGAGACCGGTAGCCCAGCCGCAGATAGACCTCTACTGTCTAGAAGAGGGCATCAGGGGTCCTGATCTTTGTGGCCAAAGTCATCCCACATCCCCCATGAACTGAGGAATCACCACAAAGACAACCTCGTCAACCCCACTGCAACCGAAGCATCATTGAGCATCTTTTCATCTTGTACCCCCAGCATCAGGACCACTCCATTATTGTCCATGGCGGTCATGTTGTAAAGCTTGGTACTGGACTGGAAAATGCTCTGGTGGCCAGGTGATTGTCCAAATCTGCCACATTGGTCCCCCAGACCTCCATCCTGTCAGATTTGGTTGCCCAACGCAGGCCTGAGTAGCCAAACTTGAAATGTTTTCGTACTTTTGATTGACCAATGCTTGTTTGCAGTTGAAATTAAAAGTGATAAACTTTTAAAAAACTGTATAACAGAAACCCTTTGGTGGATTTTGCTCATCTTGCACTCTAAAATTCATCACAATGTACTCTATTTTTATAAATTAGTATTGTGTTTCCTTCGAGTTGCGTGGCTTTCTTATTTTGTTTTTTGGTACTGTTAAATGCTTTACAATAAGTTCCTTAGTTTAAGCCTTGCTGCTTGAAGCCACAACTTCCCAGAATTGAGCATAAGGTTGTTCAAATGAGCCTGATTGGACCCAAGAAAGTTATTTTGAGTGTATTCCATGGTAAGGCTCACAGCCATACCATATAAAACACCCAAATCCTCACAACCTGGTAGCTCTAGTGTGGGTCTTAAATGTGGCACTGTTGTCCCTCAAAAACTGTTCTGCATACAAATTAGTCTGCTCAACAATATAAACCAAAAACACAGCATCAATAAACAGTTGGAAACAATCGATAGGCAAAACGTTCTCTGTATTGACTCTACACCCTGCAACACCACTAAATGCAGGCAAAACAGGCTGCACCATATTAGGGGCAACCCAGGACTTAGAATTTCTAATGGGTAGCCTTCCAACCCCTATCTGCAATCCAGCTTGCTCTTGCTGCGCTACTGGCATATCAGTGTCCTCCTTTAAAAGTGGCACTTCATCAGCACTAATAGTGGATCCATCGTCAGATGATTTCTCTCAGACAGGAAATTCACTTCCAGAATCTACAACTTGATCCTCTGCCTCAGTGCCAGAGCCATGTTCAGCTGCAGATTAAAAAGGCAAATCGACAACCTGCTGGCCAGTCAGCCTACGGGGAGCTATAATGCTTACTAATCAAACACAACAACAAAACAACAATAAACAACATTGTGTCAAATTCATACTTAACTAACTGTGGTGATCAACTGCACCTACTCTGCACAGACACAGCAATCACTAATGATACCCCACTTTAAAGGAAAAACAAAAGAAAATTACACATAAGACAACACAATGCACATCTTGCATAAATCCAGAGTGGATTTGACAATAAAAAATAAGCTAAATATGCTACAATTATTACACCATTTAGAAAAACACATTAATGCATGGCAATGAAACTCATTTGAAGTAATACAAAAGGGGATGATGGACGGAATGTTTGAGCCAATCAAACACTCACCCCCAGTCAACTGATCTGGGTTTAATCCATCATCATTCTTTAGCTCACTCCACCACCCCAGTTCAGACATGGCCATATGCAAATCAGTCTGACCCTGTGCCTCATGGGAACAGTCCAGCCCGAACTGCCAAGCCATGTCTTCCCTGGACCGGAAACAAGCATCCTAGGACCGGTTTCTGGCATTCCAGCCGTCATCAGCCAGGCTTGCTTGAATCCAGTGGCAAAGTGAGCAAGGGACCCACGTCTGGGCATACCCCCGCCAACTTAGGGCGAACAAAGCGATACAAAAGGGGATGATGGACGGAATGTTTGAGCCAATCAAACACTCACCCCCAGTCAACTGATCTGGGTTTAATCCATCATCATGGGGTGGTGGAGTGAGCTAAAGAATGATGATGGATTAAACCCTTGCTCACTTTGCCACTGGATTCAAGCAAGCCTGGCTGATGACGGCTGAAATGCCAGAAACCGGTCCTAGGATGCTTGTTTCCGGTCCAGGGAAGACATGGCTTGGCAGTTCGGGCTGGACTGTTCCCATGAGGCACAGGGTCAGACTGATTTGCATATGGCCATGTCTGAACTGGGGTGGTGGAGTGAGCTAAAGAATGATGATGGATTAAACCCAGATCAGTTGACTGGGGGTGAGTGTTTGATTGGCTCAAACATTCCGTCCATCATCCCCTTTTGTATCACTCATTTGAAGTAAGCAGTACAAAGAATGTTTTCTTACCAGACACATTCAAATACACAAACTGCAGATCTATCAATGCAGAAACTGCAAGTAGGAGTCACCACCACGAAAATCAAAAGATTTGAACTACAATAAGAAGAAATAAAACATTAAATTGACAAATGCAAATGATGACAAGAAATATAACAGTTAACATCATAAAACACAATGAAGGCTGTCCCTTGGGGCAAATCAGCATCACAAACATCTGATCTGCCCCCAAGGGAGGCACAAAACAAAGGCAAAAATCTGGCACCCCAGTGCAGAGGGACACTTACTCAAGCCGCCAGCCAAATGCAAGCCAAACACCAGTTCACACACACACCACCAGTCAAACAGCCAGGCACACACCAGCCCACACATACTGCTAGCCAAACACCAGATCACCACAGCAAATCATGTTCCTGGTGTCTAGTGGTTTTCAGCCACCCCCTTGGGCAGATATGCCTACAAAAGAAATCTGATATGCTGAGCACCGGCGCTGAGGACGTGTCCAGCATGTTGATAGCACCTAAGGGGTTAAGTGGCTGATGACGTAAATCATATTCATATACCAGACTACTGTTCAGGTAAAAACCGATCCCTCTCACCTCCCTCATTAATGATATCAGGCATTCCTTACACGCCTCTGTTATTTTAAGACTGTGAAGACATTCCTGCTATTCCAGATGTTGGAGATGAGCATCTTTTGTGTGACATTCCCCCAGATTTTTGCCTTCTTTTGCTGAACCCGTGTTTGTTGACCATAAGACTCTTTAACCTTTCTAATCAGTAGTAAAGTGCTTGCGCTCTCCTTATCAAACATGTTAAAATTGGTATACACATAATAAGCACATTTTAATTTGATTGTAAGCCCCTAGTGTATGATACCACCTGTACCCAGAGCCTGCAAATTAAATACTGCTAGTGGTCTACAGCACTCACTATGCCACCCACAAAAGTAGCACTGTAAAACTTGTCTCCAGGCTGGCCATTGCTGCCTGTGTGTGCAGTTTTAAACTGTCATTTCAACCTGACAAAATAAACCTTTTAGCCTGGCCCTAGCCTTCCTTTTTTAATATTATAAAGTCACCTCTGAAGTAGGCCTTAAAAGTCCAATGGGCTGGGTACATGGTATTTAAAAGTAGGATATGTATATTTAATCTTGTATGTGTCCTGGCGGTGAAAAGCCTCCAAAGTTGTTTTTTAGTGTGGCAAGTCTGGGAGACCCATAGGTGAACACTGGTTGACTCTATTAAATTTATTAAGTGGTAAATGCTGTTTGGGAACAGCTAGAAAAATAATTTGCTGATACATTTTTATAGCAATTTAAAATTCAATTAAATTTCACATCAGATTTTATATTGCTATTTTTGAAATTACACTTTAAAAATGTTGCCATATTCCTGTTTAATAACAAAAGGCTTTGCTGCCAGTGTCCAGCTGTTAATTGACCCCTGAGGGCTCCCCAGGGGTGAGATGTGACAGAGGACAAAGAGCTCTGGGTGTAGGGAGGAGGTTTCTTCCCATGGCAGGATGGGCCGGGGCTATGCCCAGCCCCTTCCTGAGCTTTAAAGGAGGTCTACCTCTTTTTTTTTGTCCTCATTTGTGCAAATGACAGGGATAAAGGAGGTGACTGGGGTCTTACTTCTCTCTGTACCGTCTTGAGTCTAGGTTTGGTTTCTGGGGGCCCTTTACTCCGGTAGACCCCTTCCTTCCATTCCCATTGGATCCATCAAAGTGGGACTACTTCCTGCAGCCATGGGTGCAGGTTCCCACTTTGTGGGTTATTGCAGTATTGCATAATCATTGGACGTTATACTGTCCCTTGTCCCGTGAGATCCGTACCACACTTCCCCTCCCAGATATCCCAAAAGCCTACCCTCTTGCTAGACTTCCCCCCTCTGTCCCTTTTCTTTATTCTCTGGACTGAGGTTACCATTCTTGATGCATAGGCGAGGTGTTAGATATCCACTTACTGCAGATCTCCCTCCTGGCCAATAGGATCAAACAGAAAAGTAGATTTTTATGCTTAGTGCTTAATTTCGCCTTAATTTCATTGCAGCCAGATACCCGAAATATATTTAGCTCTGTGCTTACCTCTATCTTGTGACCCATCACATCTGTAAGTTTCTTACCCACATCTTGCCAGAAGCGTTGGAGCTGGGGGCACTGCCTGAACATGTGTATGTCATCAGCTTTTTCCTCCCCCGCATTTAGGGCAGCACTTCACCTCTTAGGAGTAAGGGTATAAGCATGTGTTCCTCCCTTCAGTCGGTCTGTTTTTTCATTAGGTTAATTCCTATTTTTGTAACAGCACAGCAGTCCAGATGGAATTGAGTGAAGGTAGATTTTTTATTTCCATTTATCATTTTTCAAAACCATTCCACTCTTTTTTATCATGTTTTATAGCAGGTTGTTAGGAAAAAAGGGGACAGCCGACACGTGTTTCGCCCTATGTGGCAGATTGAGCCAGGGCTTTCTCAAGGCTATGTGCGATGTTCAGTAAAAATAGAAGTATGTTACATTCCAGATTTCTTCAAAGTGGTATGTAAGATTATTCACAATCATTCTCTTCACCGTTCACACTTAACAGCAGCTCTCGCGCGACCCTGAGCCATCTATCGTGCGTTTTCTGTAGGTGGCGGGTGTAGCACCCGCCACCTACAGAAAACGCATGATAAAAAAGAGTGGAATGGTTTTGAAAAATGATAAATGGAAATAAAAAATCTACCTTCACTCAATTCCATCTGGACTGCTGTGCTGTTACAAAAATAGGAATTAACCTAATGAAAAAACAGACCGACTGAAGGGAGGAACACGTGCTTATACCCTTACTCCTACTTGTCAATACGAGGCTGGAAGGTCCAGAGCCTTGAGCTACGTTCCTCCTAAGATCTGTAGGAATTTACATCCAACACCAGGATTTCTGGACCGTCCTTTTTTCCTGAACTCAGCACTTCACCTCTTGCTTGCTCATTTTTGTTAGCTTCTTAGGTGTCCAGTACCTCTGTGCGCTGTAAATAAATGATTCTTCCTGAGGGGTGCAGCTTTGACCACATACCAGCATGTAGACATTGATACTTGCCATATGTCTGAATACTCCAGCGTCGGCACATCTCTCCCCCAGACGTCCACTGGCAAGTTGCCTTCCCTATCCTCTGCTGTTATTAGGCTACAATACCATCTTGCTACTTCCTTTCTTTTCCTCGAGCTGTCTTGCATTGTTTCCTCTAGATCTTTGTTTCCCAGCTCTTCATTTTTAAGTGAGTCTGCCCAGCTTTTGAGCTGATAGTATTTGAATTTTGATATTTTACCATTTTTCCTTAGAGAGAGCTGTTCCCAGCTTATTCATTTGTTTCCCTCCAGTAATTGACCCCATTTCAATATGCCTTCTTGCATTAATGGTCGTGCGAGTGAATCTTTCAGGCAAGCCGGAGTCCCTGGGGAGTCCCAGATTGTTGCAAATTCACTATAGTATGGTATCATTGTAGTTCTCCTGATCTGGTACCATATTTTGCAGGCTGAGTAGAGTATCTTTAGCTTCACTTTTTTGTAGAACTTTGGATGGCCAAATTTATATAGGAAGAAGCTGCCTTCGGGTTTCGTCATAGCCAACAAATGGGGGGGAATGTTAGTTGTTCTCCTAAAAGTGATCTTACATTTTTAAATTGGAAAGCCCTGTAATATTGATAGAAATATGGTGTGGCTATCCACCGCATTCTTTTTTCTTCTAAGCTTTTTCCAGGCTATTCTCACACCTTTATCGGCCCATATGAAACTGCTCAACTCTCCTTGTAATTTTTTAACCAGTCCCTTTTGAACTCCAGCTGTATGGTGTCAAAAATAAACGTGACTTTTGGTAGGATCGACATTTTTAAAATGTTAGATTTGCCAATAAAGGTTAGGGAAGGGCCTTCCAGCTTTTTAGTAATCTTTTGGTTTCAATAGCAAGTTTATTGAAGTTGACCCAAGCTATTTTGTCTATATCCTGGATGCCTAGGTATTTTATGCTCTCTTTTACCAGTGGGTTGTTACTTAGAGTGTTCCATTCCATAATTTCTGTCTTTTGTTGGTTTACTTGATATCCAGAAACTCTCCAGAAATTTTCAAGGTCTTGTAATATTATTGGGATTGTGGCCTGGAGGTTATTTGTAAAGACCATTAAGTTGTCTGCATACAAGGCTACTTTTTTTTCCCATCCCTGAAAGTAAAATGGTGTGATTCTAGTATTCTGTCTAAGGGCATAGGCTAAGGGTTCTATGTATAGATTGAAAAGAAGGGGCGATAGTGGACAACCTTGTCTGGTGCCCCTTCTTATGCCTATTTTTTCTGTGAGATTTCCGTTAACTAGAATTTTGGCTGTTGGATTTTTGTACAATGCCTTTATCACCCCTGAAAATGACCCACCTAGATTATTTCGGTCAATTACTTTAAACAGGAATGGCCAGCTAACCCTGTCAAATGCTTTTGCAGCGTCAAACGTGAGCACCGACAGGGGAACTTTATGTTGAGAGTCTACGTCTATTGCCCCTATTAGCTCATGCGTCAGCTCCTGGATTTGTCTTCCTTTGACGAAACCTTTTTGGTCTGGGTGTTTCAGATGTGTGGCGACTTCCCCTAGCCTTCTAGCCATGATTTGTGTGAATATTTTGTAGTCACAGTCCAGAAGCGATATGGGTCTATAATACTCACATTTTATAGGGTCTTTCCCTGGTTTGAGTATTAGGTAGATTGTTGCCTCTTCCCATGATTTTGGGATTTCTTGCCCATTTACAAGTATGTTGTTAAAAAGCTCAGTTAAGAAGGGCGCTAATTCCTCTCTTAAAGTGCAAAAGATTTGGTTTGGGAGAGCATCGGGCCCTGGAGCCTTCCCTGTTTTTAGGTTTGCTATGGCACTGGTCACCTCTTCGATTGTTATTTCTGAATTGAGGACCTCCCTCTGATCTTCTGACATTGTTGGGGTTGTTATTTTGACTAGATAGTCATTAATTTGTTCCTCGCTAGCTAAGGTGTCCTCTGTATATAGGTTCTGAAAAAAATTTGCAACGGCTCTCCCAATTTCCAAATCTTCTGTACAAAGGGCTGTCTGGTTGTCCTGTTGTATTGCCATAATCTTATTTCGGGATTGCTCTGTTTTTAGTTTCCAGGCTAGCAATTTACTGCACCCTTCCCCATACTCTTAGTGGAAGAGTTTACTTGTCTCCCACTTATTTCTGACTGAAAGTTCCAGAGTATCATATAGCTCCTGTTTTTTCGTTTCCAGCTCTTTCTGTAAATTATCTATATCTTGTTGCTGTTGAGCATGATCTAATGCTCTGCTTAGGCGTTGTAGCTCAGTTTCGATCTGGATAAGCTCCTTCTTTTTGTTTTTATGTTTCTGCGCTCCCATGCTGATCAGATTCCCCCTAAGGATGGCTTTGTATGCGCCCCATGTAACCTGTAAGGGGGTGCCAATTTAGTTTATTGTAAAGTATTCTTTTGTTTCTATTCTCAGTTTCTCGTTAATCTAATTGTCTGAGAGCAGGGTTCTATCCAAGGTCCATCTTGGGGTAGGTATGTTCCTATTTATTGCTAATTCCATTTGGACTGCAGAATGGTCTGAAAAGTGCGCCGGTAGGTGTGCAATTTTTCGGACACTTTTACTCAGGGATTTGTCAGTTAGAAAGAAGTCTATTCTAGAGGAGTGGTGTTGAACTTGGCCCTTTTCGGCAGGTTCACCCCTAAACTTTTTGCCTTGTCTGTAACCTGGTGTTGGTGATTTTAGGCCTCTGGGCACTTTTGCACTGTGGTCCAGCGGAAAATGCGTGCGCTCTCTGTGTACTTGTGGTGAGATTGGCCTGCCCTCCCATAGGAATGCATGGGGGATTCCCTGATCAGTGTGTGCCAGTGGTAATTCCTGTTATGAGAGGAGCAGTGTGGTCAAGTCTGGTATGTATGGAATTGTGTGAATAAATGCTGCGCAATGGTGTGCGCAGATTTGTTGTGGTTATTTTAGAAATGCCACTTTTAGAAGTTGGCATTTCTGTGTGCTATGTGTCTGCCTGCCTGATGTGAATTGCATGTCTGGCTTGTGAGTGACAGGGGCTGGGAGGTGTGTGTGGCTCCAGGAGGGGCAGGGTGAGTCAGCGCTGGGCTGAATGAGACACCTGGGCTAAGGGTAGTGGGAGGAGTAATCCCCTGACTCTGAATAGGAGTGTGCCTGCCCTGTACAATGCTGGCTCCGCCCCCTGTGGTGTGTCTGAGTACCTAGCCCCCACCTGACAAAGGGAAGAGGAGCTGGGCAAAACAAAGTGCTCCAAATCCCCCTAAACCAGTTCTGACTGGTATCCCCAAGCCCTGTGCTGTGACACAAAGGGATTTAGTGATATAAATATAGGGGCTGTGACCCCATGAAAATGTTCAGTTCACTTCTTGTTCCAGAATCCTGCCGGGGCGTGCTGCTGCTGGGGCCCAGGGGGGGCTGCCATGAGGGCTTGCCTTCCTGGACCCTGCATGGCCCCTTCTTCTCTAAAGACTCTTTGGGATCCTTCTGCTTTGCTTTCATTCCAGGATCCCCAGGACTTTATGCAGCATTTCTTTTGCGCCTTGGGAGCGCTATCTTTTACACTTCCCTACAGGAGAGGGAGAGCCTGGGGGCTGCGCAGCGCTGAGCTGCAGCCCTTGGTGAGGGAATCCCCCTCTTAGGGATTCCCCCGTTATGCCTACTGCGGCAGGTGCCCACCCCGCATTTTTTGGTTATTTCGCGGGTGCCCACCCCACTTATTAATCGCAGTTGCGGGTGTCCACCCCGCTGTGTATTTTGAATTTCATGGGAGCCTACCCCTCATTGCCTCCGAAAGGAAACTCCCGGGCCGCGACTGAGCGCGACCCGGAAGACAGGCACTGTTGCCTGGTTATGGGCGGGGCATAGCGGCCGGCTGACCAATTGCAGCGCGGCCGAGAAAGGAAGGAGGAAGTCTAGCGAGGCGGCCGAGAGCAGCGCGGGGCTCCCGTGATGAAGAGAAGCCCCGCGTCAATGCCAGCGATGTCGATGAAAAGTCCCGGGTCCCAGGAGGGGGCCCGGGTGAAGTAAATCGAGAATCCAGGCGGGAGCCCACCCCGCGCTGGATACTACGGGGGATGAGGAGGCTTCCCCCCAGCCAAGGGCCCGGTTGAAGAGTAGTAAAGTGCTGCCGGTCCCGCAGTGCAGAGAGGAGAGTCCTGCCTTCGCCCCAGCCGGTGAGTGGGGCTCGAGTTACGTAGTGCCTGGGAGAGGCACAGAGTCAGAGAGGCCCCGTCTGGCAGCGGGCCGCTCCAACGAGAGGGGCAGTGTTTATTTTGTTATGGGCCCCAGAGGGGCTTGGGGGCATTTCTGGGCACAGGTTGTCGGTGCCAGTGAAGGCACAGTGACTGACTGCCATGAGCGGACCCGCCGGTGCGGGCCGCTCCAACGTTGGGGCACATTCATTTAAGGCACCCCAGTGAGGCCTCTAGGGCACAGTGGTGCCAGGGCCTAATTGTGTATTCACAGCTGCCCCACCAGACAGAGGGCAGCTGCAACGTTTTACGCACATTTACATAAGAGGGCACAGTGGTGCCAGGCCTCATTTTGATATTCACAGCTGCCCAGCAAGTAGTGGGCAGCTGCAACGTTTAGGCCACAGTTCTTTGGGGGACATGTCTTTTAAGTTAGGAGTGAGATGCACTCCTTTTCCCCATATCTTCACAGCTGCGCAGCACTTAGTGCCAGCTGCAATGTTTAGGTTTGCGCAATTGCGCACCCTTGAATTCTGCTGCATTGGCAGCGCGCCCTGACTCTTGGACATAGGGCATTTGAGCCCCTTTTGAGAAGGCCAGTTGGCCAGGGGGACAGTTAGGTTTATAGGGCGCCAGCCCCTAATGTGATTTTGGGTGCTAGGAAATGTAATTCATGTAGTATGATTTACGCACCCTGATTTATGCCTCTAAATGTGTTTTTATGATTATGAGGTTATATGCATACTGTGGTTTATGCATGTGAGATTATTCTCTGCTGTGGTTTATGTATGAGTTATTCCCTACTGCGGTTTATGTTAGTACGAGTTTATTTCCTAAGGTGAGTTATACTTAGGAGGTTATGGTCTAATATGTTTAGGCTTATGAGGTTGGCGCAGAATGTATTCCGCGCCTAAATGTGATACTGTGCATAATGTGATTTATGTTACAGGATATTGCTGAGTACAGTGGTTACCAGTAAGTACTGGTTGTATTATACATCTACAATTTGTCCTACATTTATGATATGTTCTACATTTACTATGTTCACTTGTGATTGTTCTGACAGTGGCCCCAGTGGCCCTGTCAGGTGTACATAATCCCCTGTAAATATTTCCCAGCGCCACTTAGCACAGTGTATATTTTTTTTAAATTTTTTTTTTTACCTCATTCGCCTCTAACCCCAGACAACCAGGAAACTGGGAGGCCACCACTGTTACTCAGTTATGAGACGTAGGCCCGCGAGGTGTATACCCCGCGTCTTTATCGCACGCCTACCAGTGGCAGACAAACCCCCTTCCTGTTGCTGACCTCTCGTTGTCAAGGAGAGGGTGGTCATGCTCTCTTCTGATTACTTAAAACCGGCGACTGTTGCTGTGAGTCCTTTCAAAATCAAGCCTGAGGACCAAAAGAAAGAGGCAACACAGCCCAGCACAGTCTGAGAGCTTCCATGAGGCTTAATCATAGGATAAAAGATTATGTAGATGACCTTATCAACACAAGACAAATAGTTGGTGTTTAACCAGGAGACCAATTTACCAAGCAATCCCAAATATCTTTCTTCCTACTATTTCCCAGTCTGACCAAATCAATTCTGGAGGTTTTGTACAAGGAGGACAGCCAGTCTGAATGCATGGGGGTGTGGCCTCAGCCCATCTCTTGCATATTTCTCGTCTAGCCAGCAGAATAGCATAGAATAAAAAGCCTCTGCTCGAGCCTGTGATTTCACTTAATAAGCCAAAGATGATGAGCCTGAGGGAAATAAGTACTGGACACCCTAAAATGTCTGTAAGAGTGTTCCCTACTTTCTCCCAGAATTCAGCATTAGCTGGGCAATCCCAAAACATATGTGTGTCTGGGGCATTTTCCATATGGCATTTTTTACAACTGACAGGAGGGCCCTTGGATATTTTGGAAAGTCTCGCCGGAGATAAGTAGGCCCTATGTGTGGTGAAATAATGGTTTCTTCTGAACCAGGCTGGTTTCACAACTGTAAACAAAGTATTAAAAGAGGTTTGCCACAGTTCTACCAAGTCTATATCCGAAGTCGAATCTCTCCATAGTTCTTCGGCTAGTCTGAAATCTCCATCTATGGCCTCTTCAATAGCCCAATAGAAAAACGATACTTCTTTCTTTCCTACTGGCTTCCGTAGCAGATGTTCTTCCAAAATGTTTCCCACACCTATAGGTTTTTAAGGCTCTGGGACCAACTCTTTAGTTGTAGATATTTAAATCTAGACATGCCACCCTCCACTTTATCGTCAAATAATACCCAAGGCAAAAGTGATCCCTCAGTGGCCAAATCTCCCCACACCAGGAACCCAGCTGTTTTAAGAGGGGCTGCCAATTTATCCTTTAAACAACTTGGTGTCCCCGGGCTATCCCACAGTGGAGCCAAACTTGAGTAATACTCTAGGCCCGTTAATTTTTTAATTCTGGCCCATATTTGAACAGCACACAATAATACCTTCAGTCTTACTTTCTTAAAAAACTTCTGGTCTCCATATTTAAAAAGAAAGCCCTCATGAGATAAACCTACTTGGTCTAACATAGCCAAAAACATTTTCCCCCTTTCTGATGAACCCGGGGATTTTAGCAGCATTCTTGAATGTGTTAACTGAAAGGCCCAAGCATAATACTGCATATCTGGGAGTGCAAGACCACCTTTTTCTCTCCTGCGTCTTAGTTTTTTCCACGCTATCCTTGTTGCTTTGTAAGCCCACACAAATGAGTTAATAGATTGTTGAAACTTATCTATTACCTGCTTCTCAAAGTGTAAAGGGATAGTATTAAAAAGAAAGGTGGCTTTTGGTAAGATTACCATCTTGATCAGATTAATTCTACCCAAAATGGTCAAAGGGAGGTGGGCCCAGGACTTCATGAGTTTTTGACACTCTCTTAAGATGTTCAGGAGATTAGTCTCCGCAATCTTATCTATATCCTGGACAATCTTCACTCCCAGATATCGCATCTCATGCTTAACTTGATATCGACACCCCGATAAATTCCATGTCATGATTTCTGTTTTGTCTGCATTAATTTCGTAGCCCGAGACCCGACCAAAATCCTGCGCTAGACAGATGACATGAGGAAAAGATGACTCCAGATCCGATGATAAAATTAATATATCATCCGCATACAGGGCTACCTTCCTCTCCCATACTCCACTTTTAAATGGTGTAATGTCTGTCTCTTCCCTGAGACGTTGAGCAAATGGTTCTATGTACATATCGAATAGGAGGGGGAGAGGGGCAGCCCTGTCTGGTTCCTCTTTTGATTTTAAAAGGTCTGGTTAATTTTCCATTAACCACAAGTTTCGCTGAGGGGTCACTATATATAAGACTAATAGTTCGACGGAATTTTGGCCCACAATTAAACTTCTCGAGCACGGCCCCTAGATAGTTCCAATTTACCCTATCAAATGCCTTAGTGGCATCCAATGTCATTGCTGCCAAAGGGAGTGAAAAAGTAGAGGCAAAGTCAATGGCACCTATAAAATCATGGGTAAGGTCATGGAGATTTCTACCTCTCAAAAGCCCTTTTGGTCTGCATGTAACAGACCTCCTGCTACCGCACCCAACCTATCTGCCAATATTCTGGAAAAAATCTTATAATCGTTGTTTAAAAGTGAGATAGGTCTGTATGACCCACATTTAGTTGAAGATTTGCCTGGTTTTAAGATCAGTGTTATATTAGCTTCACTCCATGAGGTGGGGGTCTAACTCCATCAACCAAAATTTTATTAAAGAGAGTTGTCATGAATGGAATTATCACCTCTCCTAGGCTTCTATATAATTCCATAGGAAGGCCATCCGGCCCGGCAGCCTTACCTATCTTACAAGCTGAAAAAGCCTTCCTGACCTCCTGTTCTGAAATCTCAAGCTCTAAGTTCTCTCGCTGAGCGAGATTTAAGGGGTAAGATTAATCTGGTTTAGCCATTCACGTGCACATGTGCTATCTACATCATTATCTTCGTTATATAAATCTTTAAAAAAAGTGAAAAAGGCTTCTCCTATCTCTTCATCGTTAGTTATCGACGAATTAGTCTGCACATCATCGATTTGTTTAATAAGGTTACGAACCCTATCAGTTTTAGCCTTCCATGCCAATAATTTGCCGGCCCCCTCACCATATTCAAAATGGGCAAGTTTACTAGCTTCCCATCGTTTAAAAAATCCTGGCCTGAATAGTATTCTCTAGCAATTCTTTCAGAGTTTTCAATTTCTCCTCTAATACTTGGCATGTAGCTTGGTCGACTTTGTTGTTAGACTTCCTTTCCACCTCCTTCATTTCCCACTCAATAGATGCCATTTCCTCTCTATACTGCCTATTCTTATAGGAGGTCCTATTTATTACTAAACCTCTCAGGTATGATTTCAGGGTATCCCATACCACTGAAGGTTCTGCCGAACCTACATTTATGTTTAGGAAGTACTCTGTCTCCTGGGATAAGTACCCGGCTTCAGCCTCATCTAAGAGGAGTGTGCGGTCAAATGTCCACACTCTCCGCTGTTCTTTATCTAATATATTTAACTCCATCCATACCGCTGCATGGTCCGACAGATGAGGGGTCAAATAGCCTATATCTTTAACTTTACCCCTTAGATCATTACTGATCAAGATGTAGTCGATCCTTGATTTATGTCTATATTTTTTGTTATAGAAGGACACACCTAGTTGAACACCTGATCTTTCTCTCCAAATGTCAGATAGGGCATTCTGCCTCATCATCATCTTTAGATATGTCCTAGATTTAGACAAGACATTTGCCCTACTACTAGGGGATTTATCCCTTTGAGGGTCCAAAACTATATTAAAATCCCCGGCTAAAATGATCGGATCAGGAAACCCCAAAAGATTTGCAAAGATGGTTTTAAGTATAGAAGGGTCATCCTGATTAGGTCCATAATAACCCACTACTGATATGAGTGCGCCATTAACGGACAGCTTGGCAATGACCCACCTGCCACTTGGGTCAGTCATAGCTCCTAGGAGACAGGCGTTAACTTGTTTTTTGACTAAGATGGCTACACCCCTAATATTGGCATTTTGACAGGAACTAACACAGTGCTCCACCCACCTGAGCTTTCCACAAATACCGCTAATCTCTTCTCTCAAGAGGTGTGTTTCCTGCAAGATTATTATCTGTGCCGGTGAATCTTTAAGATATTGAAGGATTTTTTCCCTCCTATTTTTGAGCCGAAGACCATTTACATTCCAAGATAGATATTGTAACGTTCTCATGGTGGATTAAAAAAAAAACTGAACCCTAAGTATACACCATCTCCCTCTCCCTGGGTGTCGACACCGAGCCAAAAATAATAACCAATCAATGACAACAAGGTCGGAAAGCGAATGAGAATTTTCTTTTTTTTTTCCTTTTTACCCCTATGCTCCCCCACCCGTGATTCCCTATCCCCACCCCTGATCCCCTCCCTGGAGAACCCAACCCCCATTTACCTGGACTTAGTCCAGATTTTACCTGCCGATGTGCCCCACTCTACCCTATATTTAACTATTACCAATTGTTAGAAACTGCATGTAGCCAGGGCTCCCACTAAGGCCCCCACTATTTCTAATACTATTTCCAATATCATATTTTCGTATTTCCTACTGTAAATAGGTTTAGACTATAACCTTGATTATTTGCAGATATGTACAGGTGTATGTGGGTCTATAAGTACTTCCCATCATAATTCAATTAACTGCCTCTTCAGATTCCCATAGGTATATGGAGTAGTCTCCCAACTAAGGTATTCTTCCAGGAATTATTTTAAGTTTCTCAAAAGCTCTTCTGCCTCCTGTACTGTTTTCAAGTTGTACATTTTATTATTGTACATAATTTTTAATTGTGCTGGAAACTTTAATTGGGCGGTGGCCCCCAATTTTTTAAAATCATCCATTGTTCTGCCCAACTCCCATTGTCGGTCTAGAGTGGTACGAGAGAGATCTGATCGGATCTCGAAAGCGAAATCTCTAGGTTTCAATGATTTCTGCTTTAGGGCAGCTGTTAGAATTCTTTCTTTCAAGGAAAAGGTCAGAAAATTAATTAAGATCTTCCTGGGCTTTGTTCGATTGGGATGCCTCCTGAAGGGGTCTCTATGAATCCTTTGTATGTCCCTCATCAAGTCTTCCTCTGAATCATCGATCTGAACTGATTCTTTGATGAGTGTTACAATGTACGCTCTAAGATCCTCTCCCTCCTTACCCTCCGGTACATTCAAGAGGCGTAGATTGTTGCGCCGGGAGTTATTCTCCTGTGATTCCAACCTGTCTCGGAGCATGGCCTCTTCCTTCTTAAGTATTATAATATCGGCTTTAGCTGCTCCCAGGTCTTCTTTAAGCCCCTCCACTGAGTCTTCTAAAACTACCATCCTAGAGTCTAAAAGGTCGAACTTTTTCTCAAGTGATTCACAAACAAATCTGATCTCTCCTTGATTAGACTCCGAAACAGCAAACCCTTTCTTAATATCTGAAGACAGAGTGGAAAATAGAGTCTCTAAAGGAGTCACAGGAGTGCCTTCCCTCCCTGGAGTCTTCTCCGTTTCTATATTACTCCTACTCACCCCATTGCTACTACCATTGCCATTACCATTTTCACTGACACTAACTCCTGCACTTCCCACCACTAAATTTCCTCCTCCAACATGCTCGGTAGTTAAAACTACACTCATAACTGTACCTACTCCGGGGATCTCAAGGCTATTCAGTGGTTCAGGTTGCTTGGCAGATTGCTTGGTGGAATTGGGGGAGGGAACTAGTATAGTTGTAAATACTGGGGGAGGATGGGGGTAAAAGAGGAGATATTTCCTAGATCGATATCCTCCATAAATCTCAAAGGAGGCTGTCTTGCTATCTCTGTCGGCCCGGACTCTTTCCTGAGGGCTTCTCCCTGTTTGGCGATGTCCAAAACCTGTGGAAGAGCCTTAAAATAGGATCTTAACGATGGAGTAATTTTTATTTTAGCCTCCACCGGATGGCCCTTCTTTCTGTTTATTTTACCACCCTTGCATTTGTTTTTCCCAGATTGTGAGAAACTATTTTCAGGGCTACCTTCTGGCCTTATTGCCAAAGTATTACCCCCTTTCTCATATATATCTGGGGCAGTTTTACCTTCGAGGGGTGGCTTAGTAATGTCTTCACAGAGTTTCTCTTTTCCAGACCTCTGCACTATGGATTCCTGTACTGCGCCTCTTTTCCTGCCTCTCCTTGCAGATTTCGTTTTAGATTTAATTGCCTGCGTGTTTTTTTTTTACTGCACTGGACTAGTTACCAGGTAACCCCTTTCCTGGCTTGTCGGTATAAGGGAACAAGGGGAGGAAAGCTTACCGGCTTCTGATGCCTCACATATACCCCCGTCTTTCTGGCACCCCAATGCCTCACACTCCTCTAACTTCTGCTTTGAGTCCCTCGAAACCGATCCACACCTCACCGCCGTCAATACGCAATCCAGCGTCTCCTTCTCCGTCTCTCCTCCAGTCCCCTCTGTGTCAATGTTCTTTTCCAGCGTGGATGCAGCGGCAGCAGCCGCTCTCCCTGTGCTGCCTCTGCCCCTGGCTCCTCCGGAATCACCTCGGAAGCAGCTGCCTCGAAGGAAACCACGCGCCGCCAACCTTCGGCTCTTCCTTAACTCCAGGGCCGCTAGGAACCAGCGCGGGAGGTCCAACGACGCATCAACACACATCCCCCAAGTAAGTCTCCAGGGGGGTAAAAAAAAGGGGGGCAAAAAATGCGGTTTAATAATCCCCGCTACAGCATGCCTTCATCGAGCAGAGCGGGAGCACCACCGGCAGCCAGCGACCGCTTAGCTCACGGCCGCCATGTTCTCCAGCACAGTGTATATTGTGTGATTACTATTCTAATGTGTTTTATGATAATACAAAGGCTATTTTTATATATAACCTTGTGTGGAGTTCCTTTTGTGGTGTGCCTAGTATGTTGTTGCTGTGTGTGTGTTGCGCAAATGCTTTACACATTGCCACCAGGATAAGCCTGACTGCTCGTGCCAAGCTACCAAGGGGGTGAGCAGGGGTTATCTTTGGCGTGTAACTCCCTCGCACTGACTAGAGTGGTGGTCTCTGCCTGGCTTTGGCGCAAGCCTTAGCCAACCAGAGATCCCATTTCTAACATTGGTGGCAGCGGTGGGATAGGACTTGCGTTTGCTCAATACCGCAGTGACAACTGGTTGCACTACAAGCTCTGCATTTTAGATAGTCACATGGAAAGGGATTA
Source organism: Calotriton arnoldi (assembly GCA_963921515.1). Classification (NCBI taxonomy): domain Eukaryota; kingdom Metazoa; phylum Chordata; class Amphibia; order Caudata; family Salamandridae; genus Calotriton; species Calotriton arnoldi. Next base: position 293,699 of record CAWUFW010010765.1, on the reverse strand, counting down.
TTGTGTCTGAGTTTAAGTGTCATTTCTTTTTGAAATGTGTTTTATTGTTGCACTATGAGTTGGGTGTCCTGCCAAGGACAGAAACCAGAGAATCTGGAGGAGTGTGACTGCCCTTGTGCAGACTGCTATTTCTTGGGTTGGCCTGAAGCTGAAGGAGTGTGACTGCCCTTGTGCCATCGTGCTATTTCTTGGGTTGGCCTAAAGCTGAAGGAGTTGACTGCCCCTGTGCTGTCTGCTATTTCTAGGGTTGGCCTACAGTGGTAACTTAATTGGCATGGAGTAACTAGCTCGGGAGGGTAGATTATCCCCTAAGTGCAGTGTTAGTTTCTAGAATCCCCAGTAAGGGTGGGATCCAGTGGTGGCAGCAATATGTAGTCCAGTGCAGGAAGTCCCATTCCCAGTTCCCAGAGTATGGTACCTGGTTCCCGGTTAAGAGAGGGACAGGTTGTGTTTCAGGGGCAGTAAGATGCTGTCTCACCAGTCTTGTGGGTGGAGTGTGGATGAATGTTGTGATGCACTGGACGTTTGGGTGATTGGTTAGCACGGTAAATGATGTTAAAGGGCTGTTCAATCTGTTTTGTCAGAAGAACATCCCCTGTAATTGTTTTCCGGATTCGTGCCAACACCTGTTGGAGTGTGTGAGTTGTTTGATTCAAGGGAGCTTGCATTGGGGAGTGAGACTAGAGGAATGGTGCAGGTGTCTTCCAACCCAGAGTGGTGGAAGTGGTCCAGAGTAGCCCAGCTAGGTGACCTTATTGTGAGGAGGTTGTGTGGCCTCACGCCCAAACTCGCTGAAGCGGGCGTGAGACTGAGTCGTATTCCGAACCCCAACCTCGGTCTCCAGGACTGGTTGGTTCTTAGAGGGAACACCAGGTAGGGAGCCTAGTCTGTCCTGTTGGACCGTTCTTCGAGGCTGATCTCCCCTTGTTAGGTGAGCTGGGAGGGTCTGTAATCAGGCCTCCATCAGTTCTAGTGTCTGGCAGTACCGCTCCCGTTGGGAGGGTGCAGAAGTCCAGATTGAGGGGTGAGAGGGGGAAAGAGTCCCCAGTGGAAGAACCAGTGGGTCAGGGGTCAGCCAGAAGGGCTGAGTTCCCATTGATTGGCCATGGTGACGCCACTTCTGTCCTGGGGCATCTTCACGCACTGTCAGAGGGACAGGAGGTCGTGAGCTCTGCGCCAGGTTGCTGGGGCATCTTCACGCACTGTCAGAGGGACAGGAGCTCGTGAGCTCTGCGCCAGGCAGACTGTCACACGACACATTAGGTATGTGTCACCCTCAGGAAGTCCTGGTTCGCCGGGCAATTGTCTGACCAAAGGGTACCGTCCCTGGGTTGGGGAGCCAGGTTCAGGTGTTTCCTGACCTGGACGGCAGGGCGACTGTAATCAGTGTCCTGGCCGGTTTGCCTTCTAGGGGTACCCCTGTGAACACAGGTGGGGCCCATCTTAAGTGAAGAGACCCTGTGTTTCCCAGAAGGGGTGGTGCACGCCTAGCCGGGATCTTTAGGGTCCCTGGCTGAATGTGGTAGTACTACCCTGAGAGCAGGTGGGGCCCATCTTAAGTGAAGGGACCCTGCTCTACAGTGGGAGGGTGCAGAACTCTGGAAGGGGGTGCAGAGGGCGGGAGTCTTCACCTCTGACCCCGGTGCATCCGGTGAATGTGGATCCCAGGTCATAGACCAGTTGATGGAGAGAGGTCCTGAACTGGTGGGAGAGTTGTGTTCTGGTGGGTGCTTCCCCTGGGAGGGTGTGTAACCCCAGAAGAGAGGTAGGGTGAGGAGACGCTTTGCCCGTGACCTCTGGTCAGCCTGAGGGTGCGGACCCTAGGATGAAGGATCAGTGGTAGTTTGGAACTACACTGAGAGGGAGAGTGGAGAATGGCTATTGTATGCCAGGGGTTACTGCCCCCCACTCTGTGGATTGGCAAGGACCAGTGACGTCTGGGTGGCCTAGGGCCTGGCCCTGGCCATGGACAACTAGGAAGTACCAGTGGGTTAGCCTAGTTGGGCCTGAGAGTTCTTTTTCAGAGGGAACCACGTGGGTTCAGAGTGGCGTAGAACCGGAGGGTGTCCCGGCAGTGATGGCCCGTTTCCGTGTTCTATCGCCCGAAGCAGGGAAGCCCATCAAGGTAGTGATTGGTCTGCCCTGCGTTTTGGCTGGAAGGGGGTTGTGTTGGACTTGGCCCTTTTCGGCAGGTTCACCCCTAAACTTTTTGCCTTGTCTGTAACCTGGTGTTGGTGATTTTAGGCCTCTGGGCACTTTTGCACTGTGGTCCAGTGGAAAGTGCGTGCGCTCTCTGTGTACTTGTGGTGAGATTGGCCTGCCCTCCCATAGGAATGCATGGGGGATTCCCTGATCAGTGTGTGTCAGTGGTAATTCCTGTTATGAGAGGAGCAGTGTGGTCAAGTCTGGTATTTATGGAATTGTGTGAATAAATGCTGCGCAATGGTGTGCGCAGATTTTTTGTGGTTATTTTAGAAATGCCACTTTTAGAAGTTGGCATTTCTGTGTGCTATGTGTCTGCCTGCCTGATGTGAATTCCATGTCTGGCTTGTGAGTGACAGGGGCTGGGAGGTGTGTGTGGCTCCAGGAGGGGCAGGGTGAGTCAGCGCTGGGCTGAATGAGACACCTGGGCTAAGGGTAGTGGGAGGAGTAATCCCCTGACTCTGAATAGGAGTGTGCCTGCCCTGTACAATGCTGCCTCCGCACCCTGTGGTGTGTCTGAGTACCTAGCCCCCACCTGACAAAGGGAAGAGGAGCTGGGCAAAACAAAGTGCTCCAAATCCCCCCTAAACCAGTTCTGACTGGTATCCCCAAGCCCTGTGCTGTGACACAAAGGGATTTAGTGATATAGTATAGGGGCTGTGACCCCATGAAAATGTTCAGTTCACTTCTTGTTCCAGAATCCTGCCGGGGCGTGCTGCTGCTGGGGCCAGGGGGGGCTGCCATGAGGGCTTGCCTTCCTGGACCCTGCATGGCCCCTTCTTCTCTAAAGACTCTTTGGGATCCTTCTGCTTTGCTTTCATTCCAGTATCCCCAGGACTTAATGCAGCATTTCTTTTGCGCCTTGGGAGCGCTATCTTTTAAACTTCCCCCACAGGAGAGGGAGAGCCTGGGGGCTGCGCAGCGCTGAGCTGCAGCCCTTGGTGAGGGAATCCCCCTCTTAGGGATTCCCCCATTATGCCTACTGCGGCGGGTGCCCACCCCGCATTTTTTTGTTATTTCGCGGGTGCCCACCCCACTTTTTAATCGCAGTTGCGGGTGCCCACCCCGCTGTGTATTTTGAATTTCAAGGGAGCCTACCCCTCATTGCCTCCAAAAGGAAACTCCCGGGCCGCGAATGAGCGCGACCCGGAAGACAGGCACTGTTGCCTGGTTATGGGCGGGGCATAGCGGCCGGCTACCAATTGCAGCGCGGCCAAGAAAGGAAGGAGGAAGTCTAGCAAGGCGGCCGAGAGCAGCGCGGGGCTCCCGTGATGAAGGGAAGCCCCGCGTCAATGCCAGCAATGTCGATGCAAAGTCCCGGGTCCCAGGAGGGGGCCCGGGTGAAGTAAATCGAGAATCCAGGTGGGAGCCCACCCCGCGCTAGATACTACGGGGGATGAGGAGGCTACCCCCCAGCCGAGGGCCCGGGTGAAGAGTAGCAAAGTGCTGCCGGTCCCGCAGCGCAGAGAGGAGAGTCCTGCCTTCGCCCCAGCCGGTGAGTGGGGCTCGAGTTACGTAGTGCCTGGGAGAGGCACAGAGTCAGAGCGGTCCCGTCTGGCAGCGGGCCGCTCCAACGAGAGGGGCAGTGATATTTTGTTATGGGCCCCAGTGGGGCTTGGGGGCATTTCTGGGCGCAGGTTGTCGGTGCCAGTGAAGGCACAGTGACTGACTGCCATGAGCGGACCCGCCGGTGCAGGCCGCTCCAACGTTGGGGCACATTCATTTAAGGCACCCCAGTGAGGCCTCTAGGGCACAGTGGTGCCAGGGCCTAATTGTGTATTCACAGCTGCCCCACCAGACAGAGGGCAGCTGCAACGTTTTACGCACATTTGCATAAGAGGGCACACTGGTGCCAGGCCTCATTTTGATATTCACAGCTGCCCAGCAAGTAGTGGGCAGCTGCAACGTTTAGGCCACAGTTCTTTGGGGGACATGTCTTTTAAGTTAGGAGTGAGATGCACTCCTTTGCCCCATATCTTCACAGCTGCGCAGCACTTAGTGCCAGCTGCAACGTTTAGGTTTGCGCAATTGCACACCCTTGACTTCTGCTGCATTGGCAGCACGCCCTGACTCTTGGACATAGGGCATTTGAGCCCCTTTTGAGAAGGCCAGTTGGCCAGGGGGACAGTTAGGTTTATAGGGCGCCAGCCCCTAATGTGATTTATGTGATTTTGGGTGCTAGGAAATGTAATTCATGCAGTATGATTTACGCACCCTGATTTATGCCTCTAAATGTGTTTTTATGATTATGAGGTTATATGCATACTGTGGTTTATGCATGTGAGATTATTCTCTACTGTGGTTTATGTATGAGTTATTCCCTACTGCGGTTTATGTTAGTACGAGTTTATTTCCTAAGGTGAGTTATACTTAAGAGGTTATGGTCTAATATGTTTAGGCTTATGAGGTTGGCGCAGAATGTATTCCGCGCCTAAATGTGATACTGTGCATAATGTGATTTATGTTACAGGATAATGCTGAGTACAGTGGTTACCAGTAAGTACTGGTTGTATTATACATCTACAATTTGTCCTACATTTATGATATGTTCTACATTTACTATGTTCACTTGTGATGGTTCTGACAGTGGCCCCAGTGGCCCTGTCAGGTGTACATAATCCCCTGTAAATATTTCCCAGTGCCAGTTGGCACAGTGTATATTGTGTGATTACTATTCTAATGTGTTTTATGATAATACAAAGGCTATTTTTATATATAACCTTGTGTGGAGTTCCTTTTGTGGTGTGCCTAGTATGTTGTTGCTGTGTGTGTGTTGCGCAAATGCTTTACACATTGCCTCGTGCCAAGCTACCAAGGGGGTGAGCAGGGGTTATCTTTGGCGTGTAACTCCCTCGCCCTGACTAGAGTGGTGGTCTCTGCCTGGCTTTGGTGCAAGCCTTAGCCAACCAGAGATCCCATTTCTAACAAGTGGACTTATTTTTTATTCTTAAAGGTAAATTTATGTTCCTTGGTCCCTTTAGTTTTCCATATATCTTCCATACCCAAGTCATCCAGGTAGCACTTCAGCCATTCTCTCATTCTTGGCAAATTGGATACTTTCCCTTTTGGCAACCTATCCTCCCTTGGGTTGATTACTAGGTTAAAATCCCCAGCTATGATTATCGGATCTGAAAAATCTAAGAGTCGGCTGTAAAGGGATTGTAGTGGGGTGGGATCGTCCATGTTAGGCCCATGGTATCCTGCCAGAACAACTGTTTTACCGCTCAATCTAACTTTGACCGTGAGCCACCTCCCCTTAGTGTCCCTTATTTCTTCCACTACTGCCTTGGCTGTTTTTTTTAACAGTATAGCGACCCCCTTAACATTACATGTTTGGTTAGTGCACGCATATGCGTCAATCCATTTTGGGTTTTTCACTATGTCTACCCATTCTGCTTGCTGTAGATGTGTTTCTTGTAAAATTATAATGTCCGACTTTGTTGCTTTTAAATACTCCAAGATTCTTTGTCTTCTACTTCTTACTCTTAGGCCATTCACATTCCAAATTAATATGTTAGTTGCCATCTATGCTATTGAAGATCTCTCCCATGGCCCCCATTGGTCCCTGTTTCTTAACTTTATTCATGACGGACAATTCATTTTTTTCTTTTTTCCTCCTTCTTGCTCCCACACCCAGTGAAAGTTTATATACGTGAAGGAGGTCTACCTTGCGCCTGTATATTAAGCTCACACCTAGGCCTGCCTCCATTTTGTCTCTTTAGTCAGGCTAGCTCGAAACCCAGTGGGAAGGGGAGAACTGACAAGAACTGGTTTAGGAGTTGGATCAAAGGGTTGATCTCCACCCACAGGCAGGCTGGCACTGGGCATGAAAATGGACCCCATATACTTCTCCTATGAATGCTCCTGGAACTGTAAAGAATCAAAGGAAGGACGGCCATGCTGCCTGAAGAACCTGAAGGAAAACTGAACCTGCTTGCCTTAAACCTAAGACTTCAGTAGTGACCTCCTGTTTGAGCTACAGGGACACAACAAGCTTCCAGAGGCCTCTACCCCTGCATGTGCCAGGTGACCAGTTCCAACTGGACTTACCCAGGACTCTCCTGCTGGCCTCTGCTGGAGTAAGTCCTAACCAGAAAGTGATGACCCAAGGTCCTGGGACCTTGGTTGATGTTAGAGTGTACTCCTGTCCCCAAACTGCAAGAAGTAGGACTAAGAAACGTATTGCCAACGTTCTGCCTTGTGACACGATGGAGACTGGGGTCACTGTTGAAGCCGCAGCAGATCACCTCGAATTGCCGGTCTGTGTTAATTTGCCTGTTTGCCCCGCTGAAGGAGATTCAACTTCCAGGGAAGTTTGTAAGTCTGAACTTAGAGGGCTTCACCAGGACTGATGCCGAGCAGAATCCGATCAATGTTGAAGCCTTCCTGGGCATAGACTTTACCTGCTCAGAGCTTTCCCGCCTTTGACAATGACAGCATCGGGACTCCACTCTTCAACAATCCCCCGTCGTCAAGCCCCGCTGGGAATCCAGGTTGCAGCTTGTCCCACCGATAACTTGTTGATAACCACTTTTTCTCTGTAAACATTTCTTCTAAGTTAGAAGGGAAACTTTCCACCGAGGTGAACCTGGTGCTTATATCCGACCAGTGATCCATCATGATTGGTCTTAACTTTTGACCAGATACCTTTGGCTGGCGCTTTGTGCTTTTAGGCGCTGTTTGCTCAATACAGAACCTGGGTAGAAAGCTATTTCCGACACTTACACTCTCACAATACCCACTACAATCATGGGCCTTGGACAGCAGAGATCTTCTCCAAAAAGGCAATTTGCAAGTAATTATGCAGAGAATAATTAAAATGCGAATGCAGCTTTTGTCTTGGAGTTAAAAGCAAAAGGTGGGGAAAATATGGGGGTTGATAATGCCCCCCCTCCTCCCTGGAGGAGGGATACGATTCCATTGTTCTTGGAATTATAAGATCAATACGTCAAACACCTGTCAGTCCTATGTGACTTGAGGCTGTAGAGACCATCAACCATGTATTATTTTGTTGCACCGCTTACAGAAGGCAACGTGCCCGATGGATTAAACCTATTTGTAAATTATTGGGCTTTAGGGATCGTCCCACAGCAAAGAGAGTATGTAGATCCAACACTAGTGGAGCCCAGTTGTGTTTTCTATCATGACATTTTTATTATCAATATGGCATGTTAGATCAAAGCTTACTGTCAAAAGTTGAATATTTCAACAGCGTAGCGTCCTGAGTTAGTAACAATATTGTATTAAGATTGACGAATTTTGTTTTTATACGCTTTTTTTCAAACCTTTTTTAATTTTGTACTTTCATTATTGTATTGATCAATTTGAATGAATTTATATTTGTAGTTATGTTGCCTTTTATGGTTTTATTAAAACCGAAATAAAGGATATGATGATGATGATTCCATTGGGCCAACCACAGGGGACTAAAAGAATATAATTATTATTCGAGTCATTGAGAGCCTGGTTAAAGCTGTTGACCAAGTGAAATGAGCTGCTTTGGTGGCGGAAGAGCCTTCCTTGCAATGATAAATCTGCGAGATGACTTGTTACACACACCATTGCACATTAAAAGGAAGACCAGTCATGTGGTGAAAATGTATAATTCAGTTCTGATAATTCACTTTCCATCCTGAGACTTGTAATCCTGCAATTTTAGGAAAGACAAAATTGCGAATGTCAGAATGAAAAGTAAAAATTGAGACTCCATACAATGCTATGTCTGGCATAGGAAATCTTTAGAATTGGGGGCGCTTAATCTTAAATTGCTGTATTCTGACAAGAAGCAAATAACTTGTTCATGCCTGACACAGGAAAACGTGTGGCCTTTTTGGTTCGTGTCTCAGACACATTGTGCTGGAAATTGCACAGTTTCATCTCGTTTTTAGAAAACAAATTGTGGGGAGACAATCCCACTCTGTTGAACCACTCTTGCTCGCATGGTGAGATATGGAATTACACCCCACCACTTTTTTTTAGTTCACTAGCCGCCACTGGCAATGTATGCCCTTATGGTTGGTCTCGGCACTCCCAGCAATCAGATGTAGGCTCAGCACATATGAAACTAATTCACACACCTAACACTTTTTATGGTTCACTTTGTCAGTGACTATCTTTGTAGCCATGCCACTCATTTTCAACAACACATATTTAAGGAGGAGAGAGAGGGTTTACAGACAATGGATCAACATCCTTTAGATCCCCAGGCAAGTAGTCATTGCCAGAGACTGCTTCCACCCTGAAGTGATTCTTGACTTGGCTGCAGACTGGGAGTAGGATCCTGATTCACCTACAACGTTTTCTCAGACCATCCCTGCACATGGCAAAATACTGACTGCACTGGTCACTGGGTCTTTCCAGAGGTTCATTTCACACAACATATTCATCTCACAAATAGGCCAACCTTGAGGCTTGTGACAGGTACTGAAATGCATCACCAGCACAGTGCACCGTGCACCAGTTCATCACCATGCTGAATTCACTGGTGGAAAGGCACTGAGTGCAAGGGAATTCAGTGCCTTTGCTCACTTTCCTCGTGTTGTATGTGAATTTGATTGCACTCAGAGACAGGGAACATCTTTTCTGAAACAGGACCTCTGGCATTCTATCAATGTGCAAGCAATCTGCGGTTCCAAGGACTGCTTCACTAATGTACACTGCCCTTCGTGGAAGCACACACCAGTTACATCTTCCATCAGTCACCTCTTGCACGCTGGTTGATTGCTGGGGATTTTAGTGATGTGTCTTATAGGAAAGTTAAAGCATCTGACACTGGGCATGTTCATCATGGGATCCATATCACATATACTCATTACTAGGACTGTGGGAAATTTGCTTAATTTACTTTTGCATAATTAAGCAACCTTTTGATAAAATTATGTGAAATTACGCCTACTTACATAAAATGCAAAACTGTCATTTAGCTCTATATTTTAGCGCAAAAAGGGCATTCCGGCCAACTTTTGACATGAGGATGCATTTTTAGGTAAAAAAAATAGCGTAGAAAACACAACTAGCATGAGGAACAGCCACTGGTATTCTGACCGTTTACGTTATTACTGCACATTGATGGTAACATTTTACTGCGACTGGCACAAGATTTCTCAAAATGGTATAATTTCAGGAGTTTAACGTAACAAGCTTAATGTGAAATTCCCAAAATGATGCAAATAATGCCAGCGTAATTTAAATTTCGCCTGGGTCTACTCTTTACTTACTTCAGCACAATACACACAACTATTGTAACAGTGACTGCATGCACATATAGATAATGTAGTAAATGTTGCATTGCACCACATTTCTAGAATTGTTGCAAGATAGACGGCATATGCCCTCTCTCTTCATCTCCTCAAACTTTTCTGACATCCACACCACCCTGCCTTACAGAGATATAATAGGGCACACATACCTACATTAGCTATCTTTGAACGCACTTTTGGGATACCGAATTCACAATTCAGATGTCTTGGCTGTGCAGGGGGCTCTACAGTACTCCACAGAAATTGTGTCTAAGATAGTACCAGCCTGTTGCACAACATTACCCTGCGACGGGGCTTACATGTACCTGGGTGGCTCATACAACAGAGGTCAATTTTTCTGCATTATTGTGTCAATGATGAATGGTGGCTTATTACACCATCCACATATACAATTCAAAGACAATACTGCTGCACTGCCTTCATGTCACAATCAAACTTACAAGGCTCAAATAATATGTACACTTACTCATCACTTTATCTCTCATTCTGCCACATGTAAACATGTTTAGAATATTTAAAAACATTCACATAATTTACATACGTAGGTCTGCATTTATGTGGTATTCTTTAAAGGTTTACCCAGAAATCACTTTTCTGAACATTTTAGCACCTCTCATACGCATACCCTAGGTTTTCTGAGGAAGAACTTCAATCATTTTCAATGGGGTTGTTCACCAGAAGTACACTTAGCTATATGGGTGTTCTTAAACCCACCTCATCTTTGCAGTGCAGACCCAATTTTGTGGGTCTGCACTGCACGTGGAAAGGGCAGGAGTGTCACTGGCAGGGATGGTCAACCGTTGTACTTGTAGGTCGAGGCTGTGTGGAAGAGAACATTCAATGGTGGATCTTGAGCAGCCGCCGAAAACATCTATAGTGGTTAGCTGGTGGCTGGGGATTAGCAATCCTCAGGAGAGACCGTGAAAGAAGACTGCTGCCCATCTGTTGTTTAGCTTTTGATATTTGTTTCTGAGTCAGCCAACACTGTCCTCCTTCTTCTCTTCTTCTGATTGGTGCCACAGCGACATATGCCTGAAGGAGGAATGGATGTCTACCTTCTTCAACTGATGGATGACTCATCGTCATCACCAGGTTCACTGTCCCCAGGACCTGCTTGACGAAAATAATAAAAGTTGCAAAAAATACAAAGAAATATTTTTGCATAGTACTACACCAGACTTGTTTCACAATATATATATATATATATATATATATATATATATATATATATATATATATATATATATATATTTTAGTTTTATATGGCGTGAACTAGACCAGAGACATCGGGTATCAGAGCGCTTTACATGAGCACCAGTTTCGTTTCAGATAGACACATTCATTTTTGTTAGGCACAGGGAGATTAAGTGATTTGCCCAGAATCACAGGTTGTTGAGCGTCCCTGCCGAGACTTTTAACCCGGTTCCCCAGCTTCGAGGTCAACCACTCTAGCCGTAAGGCTACATCCTCTCCACACTATAACTTAGTCCCAGCCTACTTATACTTGTAAAGGTAAGAACTATTGCATGCATGGAATTCATAAATATATGCAATGTCAACTCATCTGCAACTGCCACAGATGCTTGGTTTGTGAACAGACCTCTTCAGCTGCTACACCAATGACAAGATGATGGTACTATTTTTCTGGTAGTTGTGCACATGTGATAAGGTCAATTGCCATCACTCAAAATGCAAGATAATTAATTAATCAAGTGGGCTGACCTTTTTACCAATTCTGTATGCTGTGGTGGGTGGAAGCAAAACGTGATTGCCCCTTTAAAAATCTAGGGGTGGGTTGAAATCACAGAGTTTCACTCCGCGGATTTCCACTGCTCGTGCTGCAATTTAGAGCCGGTAGGGCGTTCTGCGCTGCAAAATCAGTGCGAACGGCACCACACAGTGTGCACAACTATTCGAGTTGATTTTACTGCTGCTCAAGTAGAAAATCTACTTGAAAAGCAGCCCTCTGACCACGACCGATCGCGTTAGCAAATCGCGCCAGAAGTCTTCGTAGCGACTGGAAATCATGCTAGTAGACGCCAAATTTCTCTTGCGCTTGCCACCTTGCTTGTTGAAGGCTCGCGCTGCTCCCGGGTGTTGGGGTCATTAGTTATTTATTTTTCAGTAACGGACTCTGACTTTGGGAGTTTATTTTTGAACAACAAAAGATTTTGTAAAATTTGGTGAATGGACAGCCAAAACTGGCAGTGGCCTTCCACCAAGTTTTTGTACCTTGGCAGGTGGTACGGAGATCACTGCTGGGCTGGTGGTGAGCCCTAAATTTGTCAGACAGAAATCCGTCAGGGTGACAGACAAAATGTCCTCCACCACCCAATTCTACTGTACAATGTGTGCCAAACTCTATATCAGGACTATTATCCTACTTATCTTTCAATGTCCAACTCAGGTGTAAATCTTTTGAATCGCCAATCTTCCTTCTACCATGTAACTATTACCATCTCTACCCTTTAACCAACCCTCTTATAATGTAACAAGTTGGCATAGATACTTGTCCCTGTGAGAATCACCTTTTCAGTTCACTTTCACATTAACACCATTTTGATAGTGTGAATTTAGAACAACAGGTTAACAAATTCTATCATTTTCAAGTACATATGTTAATGTTTCTAAAAGTGTAACGCCTGTCTGTTGTTTACATTTACAGAATGTGCAAATTCACAATTCCAGCCAGTGTGACTTATTCAGTAGTAAGCAATACCTAAGTCACTAGTAAGTCCCTTACATAAAATTGTATTTGAATCAGTCCCGTCATCATTAGGTGACTGACTAAATTTGCTGAATTCCACAGAATTCCATTTCATCTGCTTTTTTAACTGATACACACATATAATAATACATGGAGCTTCTTTAAATAAATACATCAATATGGAATGTTCTCTCACTTTCAAGTGTTCATCCTTACTACTGTTATATGAATAGTTTACATTCCTGATAATAATTGTAGAGTCAGACATCCCTGGCTCAGTACCCCTGTTGACTCATGAGTAGTATATTGCTACGGTGTTTTTGAAACTGTTGAGTGTTGAGTATCTTGCCACCAATAAGGAACTCTTACCCAGTAGGGCTAAGGACAGAGTTCAGTATAAATTGATATCTGACAGAGAGCACCTTTGTCTATATGAAAATGCAGCAGAAAAGTCAAGACATAGCAGAGACATCATTATCATTGTCTGAGGTGCCTCTCTCCAAAGGTGGACCGAGCTGTGGACCGAGGTGCTTGAGCCTGGAGGTCCTTAAAAAGATAAGTTTGCCAAGGTTGAGTCAGGGTGTCCTAATCATGAAGGGTTGCATTCAAAGCTCTTGCACAAATTTAAGGACAGTAGGCTAGGGCCTACATCTTATTTCTCAAAGTAGCCCTCTGAGACCTCAGGGAGATTTAAAGGAGTGTCCCTAAGTTCTCAACCTCAGCCAGAAGATTGCCTTTGGAATGACAGGTGTCAAGAGTTAACTCATAAGTACTCTTTAAAACTCCTAGTTGTGCAGGTGAGTCCCTGAACCCACAAACTGCCTCTTGTTTTCAGTACATATGAGAAGCAGTCTCTCAAGAAAAATCCCTTGACACACAGTAATGTAAGACTGGTGTCTCCCTAGATCACCACAGCACCACTGTTTTAGTATCAGGCCATAACCCATAGACTGGGTTGAAGGCAATGAGACCTGGAAGTATTTCCCTGTTTGACATCCTTTTAATGAGAGCCTGAGAATGGGAAGCTAGTTACCTAAGCTCTGAGTCTGTGCTCTTGCCTGATTTTGAGGGAGAAGAAAAGGATTTTAGACAGGATAGGAGTGGTTTACCAGTGCTCAGTAAAATCAACTGCATGCCTAGATTTGGATTAACACCGAGTCACCCAAAAAATGTTTCACTTCCACTCAGAAGATAGGTAACTGGACTCCTTAAAGGACTAAGCTAACCACTCTCATCAGGGTGAAGAGACCATCTGGTTGAGCCTGCTGTGTCCCTTGTATGTCTGTTGTAAGAGCCAAAGAACAAAACACTGTCTTTGGAATAGGTGAGGTTCTGGCTATGTTGTGGCCCTGAGTCACCTTCTTTTTACTTGGGTTTGGTCAGCTTGTAGTGACTGAAGGCTAGGAGTTCAGGTTGCTGAGTGGGTCCGTGGTTGTTATTGGCCATACTTCAAGAAGCTCTGATTGTCTTGGTTGTGCCAATGTGCTTGCCACCATAAAGCACAAACTTCATTTCCTTGCATGGTCTGCACTTCACTTTAGAGCACAACACAGGTATATCACAGGTGAATGCTGCATCACTTTCTGTATAGTTTACTGATTAAATACCAGAGAATCTCTTTGGTACATGAGGATTCTGTCATGCCTGAGTCATGGAAGGCAGGATGTAGGTTCAGACCTCCTTACTCCAGTGCAGTAAGTGAGTAAGTGCCTTCATGCTGTTGAATCTCTCCATTCTCTCATATCCTATATGTGTTCTTGCTCATAAGACTCGTATACAAGTCCCCTAGGATCTGCTTAACAGTGATTATTAATGTAAAAACATCTGCTGCACATTGTGCTAAATCCAAAGTAAACCTTCTTTCATCAAGAGAGGTGTTTAGTGTGATAGAGTGTACATGAGGTGATGGGGAATTGCTGCTTAGGACTCACAATTTAGGTGTAGCCCTAAGATGGTTGCATGGCATGCCATTGCAAAGAGTAAGACATAGAAAGAGTAGTACACCTTTCTGTTAGGTGCCTCCCTTGCTCTTGTCTGAGACCAAATAAGTTATTTATTTACTTCATATTTGTATATATTACAGCTCTACCGAAGACATGCATTAGTGCACTTTTCTGAGGCACAAAAGGGATTTGGATCTCAAAAGATGGCGGTGAACAGGATCTCTTTACATACAATATGATGGAAGATAAAAAACAATAGGCTGGAACTTACATTAAATTAAGCATTCACAAGAAAAATATAAGCATGTGTGAAGTAGGGTTTTGAGTCAGAGGGAAGAGATAAGATGAAAAGAAGTTGGGGAGATGAAAAGGAAAGGACAGAAGGAAAGATGGTAGGTTGAGACTATTTAAATAGAGGAAGAGGATTGTGGATATCACTAGAAAAATGAGAATAGGGAAATTAGATTACGGGTCAAGATAGAGTTTAAACTGGTGATATTTTAGTTATTTGCCGAATTGGAAGAGGTTTTTGTGACGTCTGCAATCTTGAGGTAGGGTATTACGAAGCCAGTGTAAGTTGTGTTAAAGAGGGGTGATGCGGTTGAATTTAGTGGCTGTAGAAATTAGTCTGGTGGCAGAGTGCTTCAAAACTTTGAGGTGAGCCAAAGAGGGTCTGTTGATGCTTGTCAGAAATAAATTGCAATAACCCAGCTGTGCTCTGGCAACACCTTACATGACTGTGTGGAAAACTCTAGGTTGCAGAGGGGGTTTACTTTTTTTTCAAGGAGATGAGTATTGCTTTTGCAGATTTACTTGTGCAGTTGATGTGCAATGATATGGAAAGATTGGAGTCTAGCAAGATGCACAGTGACTTAACTTCAGAGCTCAGATTGGGGAAACACATAAACCATTCCGAAGGTCAATTGTAGTTAAATTTGAATTCATGTTGGTGGCGAAAGAGTATTAATTTTATATTGTCTTGACTGTTTTGAAACATTGTTACACTCCATGTCATGCGTTCAGCTCCAGTGAAAGAGCAGTAGCTCAAACAAAGAGTCTGGTTAGCTGATGCCTTTCTTAAATTAATTCATATCCTTTGCAAGAATAATGTAATTTCAACATTCACCATGGATTCTGAAACAACAAATATGGGAGGTTTCCTTATCACGTGATTGGTCTGTGTTGATACACAAGGTAGTTCACTAAACTATAACTGGCGAATTTCAGTGTTTTGTTTGTTTTTATAATGTTAGTTTTTATCTTATTTCAGCATCTAACTGCAATGTCACTTTAACATGTGTTTTATTGAGTGAATTTCAGTTTTTTTCAATGCAACCTTAGATTTTATTACCATAACCAATCAATCAACCGATTAATCAGTCAGGTGTTTGTATAGTGCGGCTACCCACCCATGAGGGTCTCGAGGTGCTGACTACCTAACCTAACTATAACGTCACTTCAACCTTGTTTTGTTTCTATGAATTTCTGTGTTTTTTCAATCATATTCAAATATGAGCATACACCCAATCACTTCGGGCAGCCTGCAGCCAAACCCCCCTGCACTCTTATGTGGTCCTGTCATGGCTGTCACAACATATTCTCCATGTTGTAGCCAGCCAATCAGGTTCCACCCATCCATTCATATGGGCCAATAAGGGCATACCTGGGCACCAACAGTCAAGATATCCCTAACCTTTTACCAGCGTTACCCACTTCATGCACACCTGCGCACTTTTTTATAAGCACATTTTTTTTTTTTAAACGGTGAAACCAATTAATACCAAATCACAAAAACACATTTTTTGAGTAAAGTTCTAACTTTTTGCAAAATGTAGTATAATGTCATTCAGCCAATTTTTTCTGTATTAGAAAGGAAAGTTTTATGTAGTAATTAATATAGGGAAATCACAGTTTTGGAACCTCTCCCTTTTTCTGGATGGATGCACGCAGAACTTTCCACGACAAAGCCAAAGATGCTGAACTTTTTTTGGGAAGGTTTTGTGCAGATTCGGCAAACAGCATCAAAGTTATTGAAGAAGGGAAAAATACTTTTCTTATGTAAACTCTGACCTACCTATAACTTTATAACTACACAGTGGTGACCACGTGTTACATAATTATCACCACTGAGTAGTTATAGTTCGGGCCACGGTTCCATAGGAAAAGTAGTTTTTGGGTGATAAAATTGACATAGTTTAACGAATCTTCACAAACCTTTAAAAGAAAAATTAATCCCCCTCATCTCCTTCTTGGAAAGTTTAGGGATGATCTGCCAAGTGGTGACAGAGAAAAAGGGGGGGCCCAAAACATGTTTTCCCCATGCAATTTTCCAGGGGAAAATTGAACAGCGATGCTGCAAAAACTGCTGAATGGAATTACACCAAATTTGGCAGAAAGCTAGGTCTTTGTCCAGAAAGCATGTTTTTTGCAATTTGGTGTAAATCCGTTCAGTAGTTTCTGAGAACTCAAAGTTCATAATGTATGCATATCTCACACTGTGGATGATCTGTGGAGCTGACAAATCTAAAGATAAGATCTGCTTTGCTGCCACGAAATCAACACAAGATATTGTGGCATCCATTTTTGGACTAGGCGACTCAGTCCCCCCCATCCTGAAAATAAAGTTTTAAAAAACATATAGGGGTGGGGTAGGGATGCCCTGTCCTACCTAGGCCTGGTGGGGTATACCCAAATGAGGCATATCCACTGAGGATCCACGGCACCAATAATAAGAAAAATGGCAGTCTCTTTAAAAAAATAACCGTCCCCAGGATGGGCCAGGGTCCGGGGGGATGAGTATTGTATTTTTTTGCAAGGGGACATGTGGCCCCCTCCCCGGGCCTTCAGTGGGACCCAGGGACCCCACCCCTTGGGCTGATTGTTTTATCATGGGGGCGTCCGGCACCCTCCCCAGACTTTGTAAGACCCCAGAGACTCCATCCCCTGGGGCCAATTACTTTATTATGAGAAGAGGGCATGCAGCCCCTTACCTGAGCCTCTGAAGCCCCCTGGGGCCCCATTCCCCAGGGCCAAGTTTTTATGGGGAGGTAGGTATTAGGTCGACTCCCCGAGCCTTAAACCTTGTGGACCCCATCTACTGGGGCATAATCAAATCAGTGTCCCAGGGACCCCATCCCATGACACTGTTGTGTTTTGTGCCTGTGAGAGTGTGGGAAGGGAATAAAAATGTAATTCCCTGCCCACACTCTTCTGGGCAGGGAACACAACTTTGCTACTGCCCAGCAGGAGTACAGAAAAAAGCTCCACCTGGCCGGCCGGGAGCAAAGCAATGGAGCCAGCTGCCCCCGGCACCCAGGATGGGTGCTGGCTGGGGAGATGGCATGGGCTGTGGGGGCCTTATGAATTCCCCAGCAGCCCCATTGGTTTCCCTTGTGGATGTCAAGGTGGTCACTGGGGCACTAACTTTCAAATAATAGTTGGCTCCCATCCCCACCCACAATGGATGCTGTTTGGGGAGCCTGCAGGGGCCTTTGGGCTATCCCCATGACCCCAAATGATTTCCTTTGGTGTGGGTCCCCGGCGCCAGCACCCACTTTCAAATAATAGCCTGCCTCTCACCGGTGCCCAAAATGGGTGCTGGCTTGGCAGCCGGCAGTGGCCACGTGGGCCTTAGGGCTCCCCTGCGGCCCACAACTTAATATAAAAATATATGAGCAGCTGTAGAAAATTATATTTTTTTTCTTCCTGGTGGTACCCCTAGAAGGGGCAACAGCACCACCAACCATTTTGTTTTTAGTTGTGAAGATCTGCAGGGAGCCAGCATCCCGCAGCAACATTAAAAAAACCCTCAAAGTAAGGCTTCTGAATCATTGAATCAATGGCCCCCAAACTGGCTGATTTTCCCAATCGATTGATTGATTAAAACAATAACATTGTGTAAAATTATTCTGTCTTACTTCATTTATAGATTTTCCTCCAACATATTGGTGTGACCAGCCAGGACCTCTGCTTGACTCCAACGACTGCCAGCCCAGAAAACTGCATATCCCCCAAGAAGTGACTTGCACACTTTTGGAAGGTAATAGAGACACTGTCATTCAATGAAAGCCTCTGCATGTTTAAGGAGCAGGGAGGACTCGTCTGTTTGGCATTTTTAAGGTGGGAACAGTATGAGATCTGTTCCTTTTTATATGTAAAGATATTAACAATTTTTACAATAATTTATAATTTTACTGTTCACATGCAAGATTGAGAATTGACACAATATTAAGGGACCCCAGTGGTAAGACCCAGTGGCGTAGCAAGGGGGGGGCGGAGGGGGCGGTTCGCCCCAAGCGGCACGAGTTTTGGGGGCAGCCGCTGGTCGGGAATGGCAGGGACCGCCACAGGCAGCCATGTACCTAGCTATGCCACTGGTAAGAACATCAAATACAAGGGATTCAACTAAATAGTTGAAAATTGTCAAGGCAGAACAGGGTTTGAGGCCGAGTTATCAGTGTATGTTCTGCAAAATAGTGAAAAGCTGTCCTCTCTATGAATCCAGAGGAAAGTGACCAGTAATGCTTTGTTTGCCTTAGTATGGAATTTAGAATTGAGGCAGTAATGCTTTGTTTGTATTTGTATTTGTATTTTGAGATTTGTAAAGCGCATTATAACCAAGGGTGTCAAAGCGCTAACTACTGAAGAGCCATTACCAGAAAGACGACCACAACTAGCATCACAGAAAGGAGAAGAGCCAGGTTTTCAGCTGCTTGCGGAAGGCAGAGTGGGAAGAATGACTAGCAATATGGGTGGGAAG
Organism: Calotriton arnoldi; assembly: GCA_963921515.1. NCBI lineage: Eukaryota > Metazoa > Chordata > Amphibia > Caudata > Salamandridae > Calotriton > Calotriton arnoldi. Next base: position 274,829 of record CAWUFW010010765.1, on the reverse strand, counting down.
AGTATTCCATAACTTGGCAGCAGCGACCTGGAAAAATCGCCCCACCCCCCCCCCCAACCTGGCTTTACGAAATCTTGGTATCTCCACCTTCCTGAGAGAGGCGGACCTTAGCTATCTATTAGGGGTGTACCAATGGAAAGCTGTTTGCAGGTGCATCGGGCCCTGATGGAAGAGAGCAGTATTGACTAGACAGAGAGCTTTGAAAATCACACACTCCCTGACCAGCAGCCAGTGCAAGGAGCAAATGCCCTCTCTGACTGGCAAGCATTTGGGAATATCCAGGACAAACCGAGCAGCCGCATTCTGGATTGTCTGCAGTTTTTTAAGCGTGGATATGTTAATATTTAAGTAAAGAGAATTGCAGTAGTCTATGCATAAAATAATAAGCGTGATGATAACTGCAACTCTGAGTTCAGTTGGAATAAAAAGAAAGACATTTCTTGGAGTTTTGATGATGCAAAAACAAGAGCTTACCGTCCATTTCACCTGAATGTTGAAGGAAAGAGAGGTGTCAAAGAACACCCCTACATTTTTTTGCCTCCGTAACAGTAAAAGGTAAAGGGCTGCAAGACTCTGGCCACCACAATTGAGACCATACCAACATGTGCTTTGGGAAAATCAGGATTTCTGTCTTATCAGCAATCAATTTAAGTCAATTCTCCTTTTTCAGTTATTAATGTTGATCATACAGTGTTTAAACCTCTCAGCCACCTCTGGAATATCGTCGAATATGGATGCAATAATTTGTGTAGCTTCCGCATACGAAAGTATACTGAAGCCAAAATACCTGATCAACTTGGCCAAAGGGGCCACATAAAAGTTGAACAGAGTCAGGCTGAGAGAGGACCCCTTCGGCACCACACAGGGTAGCTGGAAAGGGCTTGCTTTAAACTGACCATAGCTCCTAATGTGAGATCTGTTAGTGAGAAAGAACTCCAACAGGGTCAGAGTGATGTCCCTCAAGCCTGCCTGGCGAAGTCTGTAAACCAAGCGGGAGAGAGGGCACTGTGTCAAACGCCGCCTTAGTATGTAATTTTCAATTGATGCAGTAGTGTTTTGGTTGCCTTAGAATGAAATTTAGTATTGCTTCATATGTACATGCATGTATAAGTTAGAAATGTTGCCACATAATAATGTTAGTATATAAGGTCATGCTATTTGGTATATATTTTAGGAATAAGTATTAGATTTCCTATTCAAATGAGGGATAAGTTACAATAATATACATGATCCCCAAATTAATTATGCATTTTTAAAAAGGTCAGGCTGTCGCCCTCTCCAACGGAACTGACCTCAGTAGACCAGTAATACCAATACCATTGAATATTAGAAATTTATAAACGCCTAGGTATTGATAGTAAATCACCTCTAGGCCTTAATATAACCTACATTGACATACCAGAAGTACTCCTGTCAGACAATTAAAAAGAACCATCCAAAGACCTAATGCAAGACCATTGCCCTCCATGGTAGAAGTAGTGTAGTAGCCTCATGAACCCATAATAACTGCTAACTATTATCCCCAGTATGGAACTATAGAGCCTCAAGATTAGAGGCTAGGAGAATTATCAAACAGACAGAAGAAGAATTATCAGCTACAATAAATAAGAATATAATTCACTACCTTTCAGGTAACTTTCATATACTACAAAACCTGTTGCAGTTGTTTTCCCAAGAGTAAGGCATCCTCTAGAAGGCCTCTACAAAGAATTCACCAATCCCCCAGGTGTAGTGAGGGAAGTGGCCTAAGGATAATATATCATAATCATTAAGAACAAACAGTGGAAAATTGGCCAAAAACATCAAAGAGCTCCACATGAACAAATATAGTCACAGAAAGCAGCACAGCAAGACATAAAATAATATTTTTCGCATAATCTGAAGGAAGGAATAAAAAACATCTTGGAAGTGGGGAAATGCTCTTCCTGATGGAACATAGTACACAGTGAATAAATATTTATGTTGATATTCAGGTAAATTGTTCATATGTGAAATTGGCGCCACTTTGTGCCCGACAGCTGAACATATTGAAGTCACAGCAACATTTCAGTGGAACCTTGGGTTCAGTTGCATGAGTTCCCCGAAATAATAACAGACTCATACTTAGGGGCCGATTACGATCTCGCTAAGAAAGCCCTCCATACGACTCGGATCCGGAGGGCTTTCTGAGCGAATCGTGCTCCAGGATTCCAAGCAACCAATTCTGATGCATCCGTATAGTGACAGACTCGGTTCGCTTGGACTCCCATTGAAGTCTATGGCAGCCTGTATACCGTATGCGTACACAGGCTCCCATAGCAAAAAGGGGTGGGTGGGGAAAGCCTGCACCCCGTGGCAGGCACCCCCTGGTGCCCGCCACACCGTACATGCATGGAAGGGGGAACCGATGGGTACCCCCGTGGGATCGATTTGGAGGGCCCTGGGTGAAGGGGGGCCTGCTACGGGCCCCCGAAGTCCAATTCCCACAGCCGTTTCATCTCGGCAAAACCGAGTCGATACGGCTGTCCGAATCGTGTATCATACTCGCTCGTTTGGAAACCGGCTCCATTGCGTGGCAGGATTCGACTGCGAACAAGTCGGACTGACAGGATCGAATTCTGAAACAATTCGGACGATGCGGACGAGATCTTTGCATCGTACTTGGTCGTTCGGAACGGGGGACGATTCAGTCGGGAACAAGGGCTCCGTATCAGTTTCTCCAATTCTGAATCCGATTCGGAATTGCAGATTCCTAGCGAGAGCGTAATCGGCCCCTACGTGTTAGACCTCCTACTGTATGCATTTATTAGGGACCTCCCAGTGTGGAATTTAGGATCTGAGTAGTTTATAGACACCAAAAACAGTTAGATATATGTTTAGTGGCATGTGTGGCTGTAGATACACATTCTTAGCATAAGTCCGCCATCTATTGTTGGGCTTGGAAGTGTGTCATTGTTTTTCTTTAAAGATGTCTTTCGAGTCAAGAGTTAGAGTGACTCCTCCTCTGGCTTGCAGTGCGCATGGTCATCGACTCCATTGTTAGATTGTTTTTTCCCACTGTCGGGTTCGGTCATGTGTTCCTCCTTTGCAGTCAACACCATCATTAGGATCCTTTTCTAATGCTGTTGGTATTGTTTATGATCGAGATTCAATCCCTCTGTTTTCTTTAGACGCTGACTTTTTTAATACCTATTACATCGGTGGAACTCGATTCCATCGCACCCTTTGGGGCATTCGCCCTTCGGGACGTAAATTCTCTTATACGTTTTTTATAATAAAATGACTAAAAGGTGATAGAACGGACACCTTTTACATTTTGTCCTTCCTGCCATTCTAAATTTCCGCATACAGATTTACACAAGGTGTGCAATTGCTGCCTGCCTCCTGATCGTCAGGAACAAACCCGTGAGGCCTGCAAATCATTCAGATCGAAGAAAACAGTACGAGATCATAAAGCCAGAAGAGTGCAAATGTATCGCCGCAGCATCGACGAGACACAGGAAATTTTTGGTTCGGAGGAGCCAGAAACAAAAATAGAGGCACATCCGTCAGCTGCAGACAAGGGTAATTTCTCTCCGGGAACCCTGTTCCAATTCAGAAGAAGAACAAGATACCTTTACATCAGGGTAACAAACTGTGAGTAAATTGCCTAATCCAAAACCACAGACATTACACAAGACTGGTGTTGGGCCTCCACTGCCTTCAGGCCATGGTCGGCACCGACCGGCTGATTCCAGAAAGTCTGGCCTCGGCTCAGCACCGAAAAAACAGCCTAAAATCCTCGGCCCAAAACAGTCTACCTCCAATTTCTCAGTCTCAGCACTGAAACATCCAAAAGCAGATACGTCTACATCTTCAGAACCGAAACCCTTGGATCTAAAAAAGCACTCAAATTCGGCATCTTAAGCCAAAGCGTCAGAATCAAAACAATCGGAGAAAAAATTGTTTCAGAGCCCAAAAAGCAGCCAGTTGTGCATTCTCCACAGACTGTACAACCAGTACTTGAGAAATTACACCAGCAACTGGCTTCTCAAAAGAAACACTTAGTGATCCATCCTGATACAGGAAGAATACTCACCAGGCCCCCTCAAGAGCATGCACAACCTGCTAAAAGACAACAATATTTTCAAGAGACAATAGACATTCCTACAAAAACAAGGAAAAAACAGGATAAAGCCACCAGTCCACTTCACTTTAGCTCTCCTCCACTACAACATGACCACACTTCATCACCATAAAACCTTCCAGTTCATGAACACATACATTCACCAGAGGAATCATTGCATTATTTTACAGGGGATGAAGATGGGAAGGATGATAATCAACATCCCTACAGGATAACTGGGATACATTTGATATTGATCCACCAGATAACAAAGATCAGGATCTTTATCCATCTAAACCCTCCCCACTAGATGATACCACCACATATCATGACCTTATCAGAAGGGCAGCTACTTTCCATAAGGTTACCATTACATACTGAGGAATTGGAGGATGATTTTTTTTATTTGAAACTCTTTTCTCAACACAAAGATCTACACAATATCTTCCTATGTTAAAAGGAATGCTTAGGCATACCCCTTATATATTCAATGACCCTGTCAGATCTAGAATTACCACTTCTATAGTTGATAAAAAAAATAACCATTATCCGGCAGACCGTACTGATAATATACTGACCTTGGATGCCAGACCATCGAAAGAGATACAGGCACACATAATACATTTCTGTAAGAAGAGACAGGAAATGGAAAAAAGTGAGAAAGATAAAATAGAGAAAGCAGCAGCCAAATTGGTCCAGCAGAAGTTGGCCAAGAAAACAGAGGGAGGAATTGCCACTGTGACCACACAGTTAGCAGCAGTGTCCCTGGGTATGCCCTCTCCGGGCATCCTGATGCCACCCAACCAGTATGCCAGAGAAGCAATAACAGGAATAATGGAAGAAGAGGGTGTGGATGCTTTTGGGAAAATAGAGTAAATACATTCCAGAGTGGAGAGACATGCCACTATTGCAAGATGCTAGGACATTTCATTCGAGATTGTAGATTCAAAAAGGAAGATTAACTTAACCACCAGACAAGGGTGACATATGGCCAACAAATAGCACCACCTGATGGTATTGTGGCATAACCTGCCATGAGTCCCCAGGTGATATACCTTCTGCAGCCCCAAATACAATTGCCACCTCAACCACAGATACAGCCCCAGCAGCTACAGCAACCCGTGCCTCAAATGCAGTGCGGGCCACAGCAGACAGTGCAGCCCACTTTGCAGCACGGGAACCCACAAGGTGCGGTAACTTTCAGGGGGAGGGACCCATTCCCCCAAAATTACATGGCAGGATATGCCTAATGAAGGTGTCTGCGGAGTAGTTTCTTCTGTCCAGTCTTATCAGTAATCCACAGGCCTGACGAGGAACCCACTGTGACGGTAGCCATAAATGACAAGGAGCACACCTTTCTCATCGACACTGGGGCCACTTGGTCCTGCATCTGTGAGAAAGGGCTCCCATTGTCAAATTCATCAATGGACACACAGGGGTGCCAAGGAGCTGTGATGAGAGTTTCTTTCACTAAACCTGTGGAGCTGGAAATAGGGTGTAGGTATGTTGACGGCTGCCCCAGCTAACTTGCGAGGATGCGATCTCATGGCAAAGTTAAACATGACTATTCACTTTGAAGATGAGGATCTATGATATGTTTAATTCAGGAGTATCTCGTACATGCATCATGACTATGGTCACACACCTTAAAGGCTGTGACCAGGTCAGGGCTAGATCCACAGACCTTTTAGCCTTCACTAAAGCACTGTACACTATCATAGCAGACACACCGAAATTGAAAGGGAAATTAGTTGAATTACCTAAGAACTTTCTTTTCCGATGACAGGGCCCTTATTCTGAAGAATTAGACAAAAACCTAATTCTTGAAATAGAGGCTCTGGAAGTGTTCCCCATCTATGGGACACTGATGGCACGTGACCACACCGGTGCAATGTAGTCATGTGTCATCTTTCATGATCCCAACATGCAGGTGGGATACATCAGATGGACAGTTGTTTGTTGCTGACACCGGAAGAACAGAGATTGTTTTCCAAGACACTTTACACGGACGCACCACACTGGAGTCGAGGCAAGCGATACCAAGAAATTTCTCAAGGCCTATCAAAGACAATGACCATGCGCAGGTACCCTCTAATTTGTGAACAAAAGGCCCCCATGATGTAGGCATCATCCGCACAGCAGTACCATTTAGAATAACCCTGAAGGAAGGAGCAATACTGCCAAGAGTGAGACAATACCCTCTATCTAAAGAAGCTGAAGAGGGCATCACGCCCGGTATACAGGCACTGGTGGACTAGGGAGTTATATACCCAGGTGTATCCCCCTGCAACACCCCAATTTACCCTGCCAAGAACGCCAAGGGCAACTCGTGGTGTATGATCCAAAACCTGGGCCTCCTTAATGACATAGTGATACCAGATTTCCTTATAGTGCCTGACTCTTCTGCCATCCTCACCAATGTACCCCAAGGTGCTAAATACTTTTCAGTCATAGACTTGAAGAATGCATTCTTTAGCATTACCCTGTACCCAGACAGTCACCTTTTGACCGCATTTTCCTATTGCAGTTCTCAGTACCTCCATTCTTGATTACCTCAAGGGTGCTGTGAGTCCCTAGCATCTTTAATAGGACCATCAGGAATGACCTCACTAATTTTCAATGTGACAGCACAGCGTTGTAGTATGTCACTGAACTACTGATCTGTAGTCCGACAGAAAAGCAGTGTAGCAAATACACTGTGTCCCTGTTGTGCACCCTTGCTCAACGAGGATACAAGGTGGACAGGGGCAAATTACAGTCCTGTCAGGAAGAAGTCCAATACTTAGGACAACTGCTGTCAGCCTCTGGCCACCGAGTTACCCCCGAAAGAGCAGTATCCATCTGACAGATGACACAGTCTGAGACTGTGAAAGGAATGCAGAAGTTCCTGGGCTAGTGTAACTATGTCAGACAATGAGATTTTGATTACAGTAATTTAATATCCCCACTGCTTGCATCTATCAAAAAGGCTAAAACACAGAAAAACAGGATAACATGGATTACAGAGATGAAACAAAGATTTAGGAAGCTAAAAGCAGCGATAACAAATGCACTAGTGTTAGGAACACCAGACTACAAAAAAGAGTTTTTCCTTTTTTACAATGTAATGGACAAGTGATGACGACTATCCTCACTCAAAAGTATCCTTTAGGCCACAAGACTGTTGTGTACTTCCAACTAATCCGTAGGATCTGTGCATTGTTTGGACAATATAAACTAAGGGCTTTGTGCCTAGATTGATTGCGGACACCCCCACAGAATATGTTGGCCTATACACCAGCTAACTCACAGTGCCACCATAAGCCCCGCTAATCTTACCAGGGAGCAAATAGTTTCTGGCAACTACTGAACATGACAACTCTGACCCCCTCAGGGGTCTTGGAAACAGTACAGAACCTTTCGCTCAGTCACTCATGCTTACTTATTCTCAGAAAAGTATACAAAGAATAAGTTTTCAATATATTTATTGAACCAACGTTATTCTTGTATAAAATACGTGTGCAGCAATGATCAGTAGACAGAAGCAGATGAAAGTGATTACAATCACCAAAAGCTTAAATAGTAGTTATAGTTCTACCATGGTGCTAAAACAGTGTATATATGCAGGCATATAAAACAAGACAGTAATCTGCCGTACTCCTACTATGCAAACCCTACTCTGAGTGTACCTAGTGTGTTTGTAGGTGTGAAGCCAAGAATCCCCCCTAGATATGATCCAACCCCATTACCTGGTGAGAGAGAATGAAGGACCCTGTCTTGGTCACGAATGGGACACCCCTCACGGAGATGTCAGACCACTGCATGGTGAAGTTTCAGCAGGCAGGGACCCTCGGTGTCAGCTGAAGTGCCTCGTCTACTAATCTATTGGGATGCTCATTATTCATAATAAAAAGCAGCCTTGCGATGCACGCGTTAGATTAGTGATGTTATGGATATGTAGATAGCCCTGTCACCCCATGGATGAAGATAGGATGACTTTTGTACATAGTGTGTAAAGAGGCCTAGTACATGATGTTCGAGGCTTCGTGATAATGTTGTGTGAAGCTAGATGTATAAACAAAGGAGTTTCAAAGAAACTAATCCAACATTGATGTACATGCAAACGTGTGCAAAAGTTCACAGCTGAAATGTAATTGTGAGGATAATGTAAGAAATAAGCTGCTTTGCTACATGGGACTAACCAAGGAATATAACAAGCCACTAGCTTATTTTAGTGGACTACTTGATTCTGTCATGAAAGGCTATTACCCTTGTGAACAAGCGCCAGCTACAGCAGCCTTTGCAGTCGAGAAAAGTGCCTCCATTGTCATGGGTGTACCTCTGACATTGTATGAACATGCAGTATTTGCAATATTTTTGAAAGCTCAAACGACACTGACAACACAGAGAGTATCAGGCTATGAAATATTATTATCATTCACAAGGAGATGATGGATGGAGCGCTGAAACTTTTCAGACACTCACCCCCAGTCACAGATCTGGGTTGAATCCATCATCGTTATTTAGCTCACTTCGCCACCCCGTTCAGACCCAGCCATATGCAAATCAGTCTTGACTCTGTTCCTCATGGGACCTGTCAGGGTTTGACCGGTTACGCACTGACTGTGACATCACGCGAAACCAGGAAGCGGGCAGACCCAAGCCTGAAGACTACAGGTCTCGTTATGCCCCGCGAGACACGTTGTACGTGCTCTGACGTCACACCAGGAACTCAGGTACAAGAGCCGCCGGGAACAATCCTTGCGGCCGATTATTCCAGTTCCTGCGGTTTACCAACAGCTTCTTCGGTACAGGCGGTAAGAGGGCGGTGCGCCCAGTAACTTTGTCTCGCATCCCTCAGTTTGCCTTCGGGGGCTTGTAAGCCCTGCCTTGCACTATCGCCGTTCCTTGTGTTTCCCCGTTGGATGAGACCAGCTGTGCATGGTCTCGTGCGGGGAAAGATTGCAGAGACTGTGTCTTGCCTAACTGAGTCCCGCGTTCCTTGTGTTTCCCCGTTGTATGAGACCAGCTGTGCATGGTCTCGTGCGGGGAAAGATAGCAGAGACTCAGTGTCTTGTTTAACTGAGTCCCGCGTTCCTTGTGTTTCCCCCGTTGGATGAGACCGGCTGTGCTTGGTCTCGTGCGGGGGAAAACATATAGAGACATAGTCCCTTGTCCTTTTCCCTGTTGGCTGAGACCGGCAGTGTTCGGTCTCGTGCAGGGGAAGAACTAGAACTCACTGTAAGGTGCAATCCTTGCCTGGCATTGCATTGGGATATTATTTTCTGACGCCTTCATAGAGATTGATGAAGAAGACTGTTTAACCCAGCCAATCATTACCTTATCATTTCACCTTTTTGTTCTTTGTCTTGTTTATTTCCCAGGAGAGAGGTACTATAATAGGGGTGTCCAGACTGTTAAGTCCCTGCAGCTACCGCATTTCTATATGTATCTATAGGTATGTGTAAAGGGGAATATTACTAGTAGTCTATGGTATTCCTCAGAGAAAGAGGTCTGTTACATGTCTGTTCTCTTTTTTTTTATTCTTCTTAGAGTATATGGAAACCCTGCATCCCCCCCCTACTCTCTTCTGGCAGCCATCACTTATCTTTTTCCTTTTCAGGTAGGGTGTGTGAAGTTCAGCAGTGTGGGGAATGTGCTAGATTCTTGAACTTAAGTTGTGGTGATACCACTATCCACTGATCTTGTGTTTCTCTATTTCTTCTTAGATCTCCCTCCCTGCTGTTCCTACCCTTTCCTTCCCTCGCTTGACTATCCCAACAGTCTGTGTGTGTGTGTACATTCCAGACTTGGGGCCGTCGAGAGGTGGACCCCTTTAGAGCATCAGCACAGTCCCGAGGAATCTGGACGGAGAAGTCCGACAGAATAATCGGCCCACTAATTCTTTCCTCATGATTGTGCTGAGGTTAGGGATGGCCACCTTAGATGATGTTATGGCAGCTCTGGCGTTGGTACAAACAGAGCTAGCAGCCTCGCGGCAGGAAACAGCAAACCTGCAAGTCCGAGTAGACAGAATGCAAAGAAACCCGTTTGATGTAGGAGGAACCCCACATCCTGCCTCAGTAATAGTAGAAATGCCCTCACAGATTCCCTTAGCTCCCCCTGAAAGGTTTTATGGGGATATTAAGAAGGTGCAGGTCTTTATGACTCAAGTTTTGCTCCACTTCACCTGTAAGCCTAAAATGTTCGCCACTAACCAAGCCCGGGTGGCGTTTTTGATTTCATATTTAGGTGGTGAGGCAGCTCAGTGGGCAGTCCCGGTAGTAAGACGGGACAATCCCCTTCTCTATGATTGGGACGAATTCAAAATAGAATTCGAAAAAACGTTCGATCGTCGTGCCGACACCTTCTCCGCTGACAGGGATCTACTAGAACTTTGGCAGGGTACTTCAGATCTGGTTACAAACCTCAATAATTTCCGAAGGCTGGTTGCAGAAACTGACTGGCCCGAGGTCAAGCAGTCGGCCATCTTTTATCAGGGGCTCACAGAGGAGTTAAAAGATGTCCTTGCCCAAATAGACCCCCAACCCCACACGTGTGCCACGCTCATTGAGCTCACGCTGCGCCTTGACCATCTACTCAAAGAACGGAAAGGGGATCATAGGAGGAAGGAGAGGTATGCCCCGCTGCATGACAGATCGCCCTCCGTGGAAAAACCTTTTGCAAAACCCGAACCAATGGAGATTGGGGCGGTGAGAGCCTCACTAACGCTTAGCGAGAGGGACCATCGACGCAAACAGGGATTGTGTCTGTATTGCGGGAAGAAGGGACATTTCCTCCGTGACTGTCCAGTGAAACCCAAGTATGGTCGGCCCAGAACGGGACAACTGGCCACTATAGTAGCGGACAAGGGGGCGGAAAACCCCAACGCTTGAGGGTAGCAGAAGGGAAACCCCCAAGCAGCTGTACTATCCCTTCAATAACTCTCTGTGCAAAGACAGAATCCGACCATTTCTACATTACGTTGGAAGTGGCGATAAATCAAGAACAGAAACCTGTAAGAGCCATGGTGGATTCAGGAGCCACTGGATGCTTTATGGACCGGGATGAGGCAGTAAGACTGGGAGTCCAGCTTCTGTGCAAACCCCACCCTGAAGTGGTGTATGCGGTCGATGGAAAAGAACTGGAGTCAGGACCCATAAGTCACCACACTCCCGAATACGAGCTCACTTTTGCTGGCTATCATCATGAATGGTTGTCCTTCAACATCATTCAAGCCCCGCAGTATGGGGTTATATTAGGCCTCCCGTGGTTGCAACAACACGAACCCCTCATAAACTGGGCGACAAAAACCCTACAACTAACATCCCCTTACTGTCAGGAACATTGTCTTCAGCCAAGTATCAGGCCTTCTCAAACATTGGCCTCAAAGCACCACATAGCGACAGCGGCAGAAAAAGAGGTAACGCTGCCCCTATGTTATGGGGTATACGCAGACGTATTCAGCGACTCACAGGCGGAGGTGCTCCCTCCGCACCGGGAATACGATTGTCGGATCGACTTGACTCCGGGAGCAGTTATTCCGTGTGGCAGAATTTACGCCCTTACTGTCCCAGAAACCGAATATCTCCGTTCTTATCTGGATAAACACCTAGCGATGGGATTCATTCGGCCCTCCCGGTCTCCTGCAGCATCCCCCCTTTTTTTATACCAAAAGCAAATGGGGATCTGCGATGTTGCATCGACTTTAGGGCCTTAAATGCCATCACCATAAAAAACCAGTATCCGCTGCCATTGATCCCTGTTCTTTTGGAACAGGTAAGAGCGGCTGGCATCTATACGAAACTTGATCTGAGAGGAGCGTATCATCTGGTACGAATGCGCCGAGGCGATGAGTGGAAGACGGCCTTTAAGACGCGGTATGGGCTCTTCGAATACCTGGTTATGCCCTTTGGGTTGTGCAACGCCCCTGCCGCGTTTCAATTCTTTCTTAATGAGGTGCTCAGGGAATATCTTGACCACTTCGTTGTTGTTTATATCGACGACGTTCTGATATATTCAGACAACGAAGAAGACCATGTCATCCACGTGGGTAAAATCCTCCAAGCCTTACGTAAACACCAGCTTTACTGTAAGATCTCAAAATGCGAATTCCATGTGACCACGGTTGAGTTCTTGGGAGTCATGCTTACCCCTTCAGGCCAGGTGATGGCAGAAAGGAAAGTCAAGGCGGTGGTAGAGTGGCCACGTCCAAACAACGTCAAAGACATCCAAATCCTGTTAGGGTTTGCGAACTTCTATCGAAGATTCATTCAACATTTCTCTGACTTAGTAGTACCCCTGACTCGCCTGACCAGAAAGAAAACGCCTTTTGTATGGACTGAGGAAACCCAAGAAGCATTTGATCTTCTCAAAAAGGCGTTTACAACTGCACCTGTTCTGGCTCATGCAAACCGTCATCTGCCCTTCATAGTAGAGGCCGATGCATCAGACGTGGCACTGGGAGCAGTCCTGTCTCAACGAAATGAAACCACCGGTTATCTCCACCCTATAGCGTTTATGTCTCGGAAACTGAACACAGCGGAACAAAACTACACAATAGCCGAAAAATAACTCATGGCTATCAGGGATGCGCTGTTGGAGTGGAGACACTGGTTGATGGGAGCGGTCCACCAGGTGACGGTGTACTCGGACCATCGTAACCTGCAATTTATGCGAGCCGCACGACATCTCACACCACGGCAGCTTCGTTGGATGCAATTTTTTGAAGAATACCATTTCGTTGTAACCTTTAGGCCTGGAGTTAGCAACAAAAAAGCCGATGCTCTCACACGACAAGAAAACCCAGCACATCAAACCGTCGCTCCTGAGCAAGCAATCATAGAACCGAGCAGAGTAATATGCGCTACCGAAACAAAGGATTTTCTGCAGAGCATCAGAACAGGGGTGCGATCTTTTACCTGGAAAACATGGCTTACATACCATAGAGACTGGCAGATGCGTCAAGGTCTCCCCATGAAGGGTTCTCAGGTGCTTGTGCCTACCAGATCTCTACGCAAACTGGTCTTTTTTGGGTGTCATGAGATTCCTTGTGCTGGTCACATGGGGGCGAGAAAACACTGGAGAAGGTGCTACGCCAATTTTGGTGGCCCACGGTTCGTGTAGATGTACTACGATGGGTTAGAGAATGTTCCACATGTGCCCAGATGAAAACGGATCACAGACAGGCTCAAGGACTTCTACAACCGATGCCCACACCCGAGGTCCCATGGGAGAGGTTTTCTGTGGACTTTATCGTGGGGTTACCCAGGGATCAGGGAAAGACGGCGATAGTAGTAGTTATCGACTGTCTAACCAAAATGGGTCATTTTATCGCCTGCACTCAAGCACCTGCAGCGAGCCAACTGGCACACATTCTTTTGACCAATGTAGTGCGTCTTCATGGTCTTCCCAAGACAATAATATCAGACAGAGAAGCCCAGTTCACCGCTCGCTTCTGGAGAACATGGTGTGCAGAACTACATATCACCTCATCTCTTTCCACAAGTTTCCACCCACAGACCGATGGCCAGACTGAAAGATTAAATCAGACCCTTAAACAATACCTCATGTGTTATGTTAATAATAACACCGAAGCATGGGTAGATTGGTTATGGGTGGCTGAGATAGCATACAATAGCGCCAAACACTCCTCCACTCAACACACGCCTTTCTATAGTACCTATGGGTTTCACCCCCAATTCACTCTTATGCTCCTACCTAGTACCAAAGCCAGACTACCAGATCTTCAAGAGCGATTGTTGCGTATATGCCAGACCTTGCTTGCTACACGTAACAATCTGCTTCAGGCCAAAGAAAAGTACAAAGCCCAGGCAGACAAACACCGTAGCCCTGGTCCTTTGTACAAGAAAGGGGATTTGGTATGGCTGTCCACAAAACACATACACTTTAAGAAACACAGTGTGTTCAATCCTAAATTCATAGGCCCGTATCGAGTAATCAGGCTTATTAATCCGGTTGCCATTATATTGCGCCTCCCAGCTCATTTCAGAATCCATCCTGTCTTCCACGTTTCACTTTTGAAACCCTCTCACTGTCCAGTGAAACGAAAACCTATACCGGTATGGGTACAACAGGAGAGAGAGTACGAGGTCCAGGGAATAAAAGATGCCAGGAAGGTGCGAGGAAGACTGTGGTATTTGGTTTCCTGGAAGGGCTATGGTGCTGAAGAAGATTCATGGGAACCGGCTGGGGATGTGCACGCCCCTCGTCTTAGTCCCGGTTCCATCGCTTGCATCCCGAGAAACCGCCTGTCAGTCAGCGTCCGCAGGGGAGGGGATGTACTGTCAGGGTTTGACCGGTTACGCGCTGACTGTGACATCACGCGAAACCAGGAAGCGGGCAGACCCAAGCCTGAAGACTACAGGTCCCGTTATGCCCCGCGAGACACGTTGTACGTGCTCTGACGTCACACCAGGAACTCAGGTACAAGAGCCGCCGGAAACAATCCTCGCGGCCGATTATTCCAGTTCCTGCGGTTTACCAACGGCTTCTTCGGTTCAGGCGGTAAGAGGGCGGTGCGCCCAGTAACTTTGTCTCGCATCCCTCAGATTGCCTTCGGGGGCTTGTAAGCCCTGCCTTGCACTATCGCCGTTCCTTGTGTTTCCCCGTTGGATGAGACCAGCTGTGCATGGTCTCGTGTGGGGAAAGATTGCAGAGACTCAGGGCCCGATTCTGATGCGGGTTGGAAAAGCTTCCCGACCGATGGCCTGATTCTGATGCGGTTATGAAGGCCTCCTAACGGCATTTGCTCCTTCCAAATCGGATCGGGAACGTGTCTTCCCGACCAAGGGCCCAATTCTGATGCGGTTAGGAACAAATGTTCCCATTGAAGTCAATGGGAGTCCAACCAAATCGTATCTGGAAACATCCGGATGCATCCTACTCTGCTGGTTGGACTTTCCCGATCCGAGTGGGTCGGAAACCATTTCCCAACCGATTCGGTCAGGAAGCTTTTCCAACCCGCATCAGAATCGGGCCCTAAGTGTCTTGCCTAACTGAGTCCCGCGTTCCTTGTGTTTCCCCGTTGTATGAGACCAGCTGTGCATGGTCTCGTGCGGGGAAAAATAGCAGAGACTCAGGGGCCGATTCCGATCTCGGTCGGAGGCGTACCCAACACCATTCGGTTGGGAAAAAAGCCATGCGAAAGCCTGTTTCCCGACCGATCCGTACAGCACACCGAACGAGTAAGTACGATGCGCACAACAGCAAAGAATCCGGCCGAGCCGTACTCACCCAAACCAGGTCCTGTTCCCCGACCGAGGCGAATCCGGAAACGCTGAATCGAGTCGCACGGAAGGGAAAATGCAGCTCCGTCCGGCCGAACGAGTACGATGCGCTTTCCGTACGCGCCGAACCCGTCGCTACGCACGGCACGTCAAAGCATCCGGGAGAGGCGCACATAAGCTCCGATTCGCGCCACAACACGATCCACGGCTCCGAGACGAACACGGCAGCGACGAGGACGAGGCGAAGCGACGAGGACGACGCGAAGCAACGAGAAGGACGAACGACACGAACCAACCATGAATCCCTTCGTCCCGATCATACCAATATTCTACATTTACTACCGGAACAGGCACGGACGCGTACGGCGCAGAAGGTAAGCCAGACACCAACCACAAAACACATACAACACGTACACGACACGTCACACACACACAGAGGGATGCAGAATATACTCACACCAGCAACAGCAGCACCATAGGGGCGGGATGCCCATCACCAATGCCACATATGCACACAGGGGCCTGAATGCGCACCACCACCCCTACCCAGGGGGGGCTGGATGCCTACCACTACTACCACCCTCACCCAGGGGGGGCTGGATGCCTACCACCACCCTTAGCCAGGGGGGCTGGATGCCTACCACCACTACCACCCTCACCCAGGGGGACAGGATGCCTACCACTACTACCACCCTTAGCCAGGGGGCTGGATGCCTACCACTACTACCACCCTTAGACAGGGGGCTGGATGCCTACCACTACTACCACCCTGAGCCAGGGGGGCAGGATGCCTACCACTACTACCACCCTTACCCAGGGGGGGCAGGATGCCTACCACTACTACCACCCTTACCCAGGGGGGACAGGATGCCTACCACCCTTACCCAGGGGGGGCAGGATGCCTACCACTACTACCACCCTTAGCCAGGGGGGGCAGGATGCCTACCACTACTACCACCCTCACCCAGGGTGGACAGGATGCCTACCACTACTACCACCCTTAGCCAGGGGGGGGCTGGATGCCTACCACCACTACCACCCTCACCCAGGGGGGGCAGGATGCCTACCACTACTACCACCCTCACCCGGGGGGGCTGGATGCCTACCACCACCCTTAGCCAGGGGGGGCTGGATGCCTACCACTACTACCACCCTTACCCAGGGGGGGCAGGATACCTACCACTACTACCACCCTTAGCCAGGGGGGGGCAGGATGCCTACCACTACTACCACCCTCACCCAGGGTGGGCAGGATGCCTACCACTACTACCACCCTTACCCAGGGTGGGCTGGATGCCTACCACTACTACCACCCTCACCCAGGGGGGGCTGGATGCCTACCACCACCCTTAGCCAGGGGGGGCTGGATGCCTACCACTACTACCACCCTCACCCAGGGGGGGCTGGATGCCTACCACCACCCTTAGCCAGGTGGGGCTGGATGCCTACCACTACTACCACCCTTACCCAGGGGGGGCAGGATGCCTACCACTACTACCACCCTCACCCAGGGGGGCTGGATGCCTACCACCACCCTTAGCCAGGGGGGCTGGATGCCTACCACTACTACCACCCTTAGCCAGGGGGGCTGGATGCCTACCACTACTACCACCCTGAGCCAGGGGGGCAGGATGCCTACCACTACTACCACCCTCACCCAGGGGGGCAGGATGCCTACCACTACTACCACCCTCACCCAGGGGGCGGGATGCCTACCACTACTACCACCCTTACCCAGGGGGGCAGGATGCCTACCACCACCCTTAGCCAGGGGGGCTGGATGCCTACCACTACTACCACCCTTAGCCAGGGGGCTGGATGCCTACCACTACTACCACCCTGAGCCAGGGGGGGCTGGATGCCTACCACTACTACCACCCTCACCCAGGGTGGGCAGGATGCCTACCACTACTACCACCTTTAGCCAGGGGGGCTGGATGCCTACCACCACTACCACCCTCACCCAGGAGGGGCAGGATGCCTACCACTACTACCACCCTTACCCAGGGGGGGCAGGATGCCTACCACCCTTACCCAGGGGGGGCAGGATGCCTACCACTACTACCACCCTTACCCAGGGGGGCAGGATGCCTACCACTACTACCACTCTGAGCCAGGGGGGGCTGGATGCCTACCACTACTACCACCCTCACCCAGGGTGGGCAGGATGCCTACCACTACTACCACCCTTAGCCAGGGGGGGCAGGATGCCTACCACTACTACCACCCTCACCCAGGGGGGGCTAAATGCCTACCACCACCCTTAGCCAGGGGGGCTGGATGCCTACCACTACTACCACCCTCACCCAGGGGGGGCTGGATGCCTACCACTACTACCACCCCCACTCATAGGATGGACATTGCATGACACAACCAGCACACCACAACCTAGGGAATGCAAGAAGAAGACATCCCCCAACACCATGACAAGCGTGTGTATACTGTGTCAAATGCCTACAACACCCAACATGACTTTGAACATACAATGTGACCCCCTAGCACATGTGCCACACATATATGTGTGTGGCACCCACAATGCAAGCAGGCCATGACCATTGTGGCAATGGGGTCCAAACCCCCATCATCACAGTGACCAAAATGTAAGTGTGGGGTCCATAGCTGAAGCACACTTTGAACAATGTGGCAATGGGGTCCAAACCCCATCATCACAGTGACCAAAAGGTAAGTGTGGGGTCCATAGATGAAGCACATTTTGAACATTGTGGCAATGGGGTCCAAACCCCCATCATCACAGTGACCAAAATGTAAGTGTGGGGTCCATAGCTGAAGCACATTTCGAACATTGTGGCAATGGGTTCCAAACCCCCATCATCACAGTGACCAAAATGTAAGTGTGGGGTCCATAGCTGAAGCACACTTTGAACATTGTGGCAATGGGTTCCAAACCCCCATCATCACAGTGACCAAAATGTAAGTGTGGGGTCCATAGCTGAAGCACACTTTGAACATTGTGGCAATGGGTTCCAAACCCCCATCATCACAGTGACCAAAAGGTAAGTGTGGGGTCCATAGCTGAAGCACACTTTGAACATTGTGGCAATGGGTTCCAAACCCCCATCATCACAGTGACCAAAATGTAAGTGTGGGGTCCATAGCTGAAGCACACTTTGAACATTGTGGCAATGGGTTCCAAACCCCCATCATCACAGTGACCAAAAGGTAAGTGTGGGGTCCATAGCTGAAGCACATTTTGAACATTGTGGCAATGGGGTCCAAACCCCCATCATCACAGTGACCAAAATGTAAGTGTAGGGTCCATAGCTGAAGCACATTTCGAACATTGTGGCAATGGGGTCCAAACCCCCATCATCACAGTGACCAAAAGGTAAGTGTTGACAAAGAAAGAGGTGCAACTGCCAAACTGCATGGATGATTCCTGGTCACAGAACAACAAACACATCAGTGGCAAAGTAGTGTATGTGTCCGATTGCAACATAAATTGGGGGAGCCAAATCCTGCAGTGCAAATAAGACATACCTTTGGCCATGTGCAGACAAACAACACCCATGGGGGCTGACACCGTCAACAATCATCAATGACACAATGACAGAAGTGACCATCAGAATGCAGACCCACATATTTGCACCAATGGGCACACACATGCAGATACCCTGTGGAGACTGCAGATGTGAGGTGAACAGATACCATACCATGGCAGCAATGGGACACACAAACCATGATCATTGTGCTGACCGATGACCTAGGAGTCCCAGGGACAGCAGGGGAAACCCACCAAACTACATACAGCCAATGGCACACCCAAGATATGCCAATGCAGTGGTGCAGATGCACAAACACAAACAGGCAGACCCACACTGCACATCATACACAACAGGTGAGGGGGGTGCCAGTGTCCCCAGGCAACCACACAACACATGAGGAGACCTGAATACCAATCATACAGATGTGCATACAGTGCCACACAAAGGTAACTCATGGATCCAAATCCCCTATGTGGGCAAGCAGGCATTGTCAGATGAGAGGGAGCACAAATCACACATGTCACACAGGCACGTAGGGACAGCAACTGACACAGCAAGACACAGACACACCACAGCACCACCCCCAGGGCCCCCACAATGTGGTGACCCTGGGCTGCATTACAATCCCACTGTGATGACAAAGCTAAATGTGGTTCACACTGTGAACCACAGTCATGTGTACTGAGCAACTAACTACCATCACACCTACACAAGCACAAATCAAACAGCATGGCCAGTAAGCCAAGGCCAACATGGAGGCAGGGGCCTAGCCGGGCAACAACTCTCATCTGCACACACTCAACACCACACCCCTCGACCTCCAACAATGTGCAGCAGTGAAGCACACATGCACTGGTGACATTGCACATGCACCCATGACTATTCCAGGGTGGTGGGTGGGAACCAAGGTGCAGAAACACATCACACATGGACACTCAACAAGACTCCTGAATGTCTGACACACTGCACACTACGCTGTACATGGACATGACGGCAATACCACACCAACCAATGGGATCACAGCCACAGTCACACACCAATGAAGAAGCCAAGGTCACCCACAAAGAACACACATAGACAACAACCAACATTGCAGCCCGGACCCTGAGGAGTGCCAGCAGTCACACACACAACGTGTCACAATCACTGAAAGATAACACAAACTGGAAATCACATGACAGGGGCAAACAACAAGTGCCAAGGGGAAACCTGACTGTGACCCATCTGCGTCTGCACACAAACTCAGCGCTGACAGCAAACACACCTATGGGTGACACCCTGATGACCAGTAATGTGCCGTGCACCCACATCACAGAGAACCCAGGGAGAAGACTTTGGGGGAACATAGCTCAACTCAGCTAGCATCACAAACAGGTACAACACTAGGGATCACAGCATGCACAGCTAAACGGAAGTGAACACACAGACATGCACATACAACACACACCTTGGGCGCAGGCAATGTCACAGGAGTACACACTGCCATGAGGGGACTCCACTCCTGTGTGAGGAAAGCTGTGCCATATGTTGCCTCAGTAGGGCCCCATCATGTCAGCTGAGCACTTGGTCACACAATCAACAATTAGCACCAAATGAGGGCTCCCGTCACATCAGCCTGGTCATGGAAGTGCCAACGGAATCATCAGCACAGATCCAACACACTTGTATAGCAATGTTGCACTGACAACACAGATGAGTCCTTCCCCATTGATGCCCAAACCTGCATGTCCACTGGAGATGGCCACACGGTCAGGGAAGTAGACGAATTGAACAATGGCAGGCACAACAGATGTGCAGGGGTGGAAGCCACAGATGTGAAATAGCCAATCTAAGTAGGAAATCCCATTGCCAAATACTGAACACATGACACCCTCAGATGCTGCTATGGATGACATGGATACACCACAGGATAGGACACATTCCCCCTGGACCACATGGGTTCCTGCACAGTAACACTTCATTATCATGAGACCAAATATCACCATCACTGCAGCAAGGGCATGGTTAGCATCATCAACATCATGTACATCAGAAGCAAAAGCACTAGAGAACAGAAAGTTGCTTTATTCAGCATATGTGGCATTAAAAGTAGAAGTCCGGTAGAACATAAACAAAGGCCAATGGCCAGTCCATCAACAAAGTCACAAGTGGGTGACAGTGGCAGATGCCACCCTACACATGCCTGCACAAAACCAGGGACAATCCACTAGGAGGGGCAACCGGGGGTAGGCCAGGCACCGCAGGGACAGGATCAGGGCTCACCAGGAGGAAGCAGGGAAGGGGTGGTGGGAGCTGGAGAGCCACTGACAACTGCAGTGGAGGTGTCTGACATGGTGTGTGCCGGCACAACTGGGGGGCATGGCTCAGATGTTGTGGGTGCCGGCACGACTGCAGTGGACCCTGCAGATGGAGTGGACAGGTCCGCCACTGCAGTGCCCAAGTCAGACAGGGTGGTAGTGGACTCCACTGCAGTGCCTACCACCAGGGGAGGAGAATGGGGAACAGGCAAGGTGGGCTGGACAGAGGGGGAGGACACCCTCACCACATCAGTGGCACAGACAAGCGCAGCGGGGGGTGTGGTGCCGGGAGAGCAAGTGGCAGGGAGAGAAGGCCGGAGCCTCTTGGGGATGGTATATCTGTGGGTGGGGGAACCTGGGGCAGGGTGTGGTGGGGGCACCTGTGGAGTGGGGGCCTGAGGGATGGAGGAAGGAGACCTGGTGCTTGAGCTGCAGGGCGGCGGCGGGGTCTTGCTCTTACCACTCCGGGGGACTTGCGGGTTGGGGCCTCAGTCTGTCTGCGCCTGGGGGAGGGTGTCCGGGGGCGAGGGGCACTCTGCTCCGTGTGGGGGGCTTCCTCTTCACCCTGGATGCTGGAGCAGCTGGATCGGAGGGGAAGAGGCCGAGGTCACTGAGGAAGAGGCGCTGGGTCTTTGGGGTTGCAGGTGAGGCAAGGGAGGGTGCTTTGGAG
The DNA here is from genome assembly GCA_963921515.1 of Calotriton arnoldi. Classification (NCBI taxonomy): domain Eukaryota; kingdom Metazoa; phylum Chordata; class Amphibia; order Caudata; family Salamandridae; genus Calotriton; species Calotriton arnoldi. The sequence goes on along the minus strand of CAWUFW010010765.1, from coordinate 253,047 downwards.
GGAGAGGCAACTGAGGACTGCGCAGTGCCCGTGGATGCGTGTGTGTGTACCAGGGCCCCATCCCCTGTGAGTCTGGTTTCAGTCCCCTGACTGTGCGTGCGTGTGCGTTTTGTTTGTGGCGTGTGTGTCTGTGTGCTGGACGTGTGTGTGCTGGTGTGTGCCTGTGCTGGTGTGTGTGTGCTTGGGACGGGTAAGGTGCTGGGGAGTGTGGATGGAGCAGAGGCAGGAGGGGTGAGGGACTGTCTGAGGAGGGACACTGCTGCCGTCAGGGTGGAGTCCATGGACCTATTGCCCCTCTGTAGGTCAGACATGCCCGATGAGATGCCCTCCATGAACGACACCAGCTGAGTCAACAGTGCCGTGTGCGCATGGAGGACACTCAGCATGGCTGTCTGCCCTACATGGAGCTGGCGAAGGAGGTACACAGACTCCTCACTCAGGGCAGCAGGGGACACAGGGGCAGGGGTGCGGTGCCTGGCCCAAAGGAGACACGCTCCCGAACATGGGAGCCTCCACGGACCTGGGGAATGGGAGCCGATGGGAGGGCGGTGGTGGTGCTGGTGGTGGCGGGGACAGCAACACTAGCTGGGGTGTGGTGGCTGCTGACACCCGCCTCCACAAGGGAGTCATCCTCCGAGTTGCTCTGGTCCTCAGCTGAGGTGGATGGTGCTGAGGACTCCTCGGTGTGGCTCCCCTCGCCCTCTGTGCCACTGGGTCCCTCCGACCACTCCTCGGCTGCTGACCCAGTCTGGCTCTCTGGCTCCTCCTGGCCCGTGGAGCTGTCCCCTTCCGTGGCCGTGGATGTATCTGCAAACAATGGGGAAACAGACAGACATCAGTCACCTGCACCAAACGCACACACCACTGTGAGCACAGCACATTACAGAGCAAGCCCTGGCATCATTAGTTGTACATTGCTAAAAGTGCCCTAACTGAACAGGAGAAGCCAATTGTCAGTCTGATTCCAAGCATGGCACTCACATCCCACATGGCCTTGCACCCATCTGTCTGGTGTCTGTTGGATTGCAACACCCCAGTGTGGACACATGCACCAAGTACACAGTAGTTGGACAGTGCAGAGGACACGGTGTGGCATGTGGACATGCACACATCACAGCTCTTGCCACTGAGTCAGTACAGGTTTCCGGATGAAAGGGATGCCCAGAGTCAAATAGGAAATGCATGTGATGCATACCAGCGACAGACACCATGATGCACCCATGTCCTGATAGCCATCGCCACAATGGTGTGCATGTAGCACATGTCACTCCCCTGCAGGACCACCAATAAGTTGACACATGCCATGGCAGAGGCATGACTGCTAAGTCATACATCACTGTCTCAGTGATGTATGACTTGGCAGCCAGACAACAACACTATGCACTGTGTCACAATAGTAGGTCATGGGGAATGCAAGTCCTGGAGCTGCACAAGTGCACATGTACATCCCCCACACAACACATCATCTTAACCCTCATCTGTCCAGGTCATACCTATTGGACATATGGGAGACCTGTGACACTACCCTCTGAACCTGAGCCCCTCACAATTTGCTGTGAATGGGGAACAGCTGCCTGAACTTCACATTCGCATACCCCAGTCTGCACGGGCAGCTGATCAAACACCTATGTGACACACAAGTATCGTCTCCTATGGTCACATCTCCAGGGGCATGCTGAGCCCCTACCAAGAAACACCCCAGCAGTCCTGGCAACTAATCCACAGCACACTGACACAGAGGCAGACACCGGAGGGGTCAAATCACTGTGCACAATGTGTCAGCTGATACACGGGAGTGGGAGTACAGAGTGCATTGCATGGCCTGGAGTAGGCATGACTGTCCTGCTCCACATGAATGAGGGATGTGCCCTGGACAGTGGATAGCTGGCTATGTATGTGTGACACACGTAATCTGCACACTCCTGGGGCCCAAACATTGTTCCCACCCGCTGCATGGGCGTGTGCCACATACCCCAGGCACATGTGGTGGCTCAGCTCAGCAAGTGGACCGCATATCAAAGCAACACGCAGATCACATGTCCAAACACAGGCGTTGTGTGAACAATGGACCCACCCATGATGCCCACAACAGAGTTAGGGAAACAGATGCTGTCCCCCACCTTTAGTGAAGCAAACTGCAAGGACACAGTCCCAAGTGACACAATTCCCTGAATGTAAGGGCCACACCTGGGTATCAGATGAGCAGTGGGCAGTGCACAATAGAGGGACATGGCTCCTGGACAACATGACTGCTGCACTGTGGCAGTTGAACCAGGCCAGAGGAGGGCACAAAGCATGTAATACAGAGTTCACAGTGCAGTCTTTGACTCACCCCCTCCTTGCTGCTGTCTGGCCTTCAGCTGCCCATCCAGGTCTGGAAACACCACCGCCAGGATCTGGAGCATGTGGGGGTCAGGGTCCGTGTTCCGCCCCTCCTGCGAGGAGGCGACAGCTTCAGCTGGACCCGTGCAATCCTCCGGGTCCAGCCCCGAAGGTCCTGCCACCTCTTCTGGCAGTTGCGGATCCGGCGCTTGTAGAGCCCCACGGACCGGACGGCCCGGACGATGTCCTTCCAGATCTCCTGCTTCCGATGGGCATTAACCTGTCAGGATGACAAAGTGAAAAGGCCATTACCACACATGCAACATATCCGTGCATGACACAGTTGTATATACATGTCTCAATCACAGGGGCACATGATGTACACAGGCAGTGCAAAGCTGCCCATGGACAGTTTGCCAGACGTCACTACATGGTATCATTGCATGGGAAGTAAAACCTTGTTCAAATGCACTGTCACTGCACCATACCTGTCCAGTGCATGTCACTACACACTATGGGGGTGACAACTACTCAGTGAGCCTGCTAGCCAGTGGCGTGCAGACTTTCAGCCTTGCTAGTCAGACAAAATGTACATTCAGAAAGGCAGTGCACAGAACACTCACCTGCTCCCCTGGTGTCCCATACAGCTTGCTGTACTGTGGAAGTAGGCTGTCCAGCAGGGCCTGGTTCTCTTCAAGGCTGAAGGCTGGGGCTCTCTCCACAGTACGTGCCATTGCAGGGTCCAGAGGGGCAGAGACAGCAGCAGTGCAGTGGCAGATGTCATCCTGGAGCATGTAGTGCAGGCAAGTGAGCTCTCAGGGGAACAGCCAGCAATATATATGTGCTGGAGAGGCAGATACTGTCCCTTGTGTCCAAAGTGATAGGTCCAAGTCGTTTGCATCTTCTGAATCTGGCCAATCCATGGAATAGCAGCACCAAAACACGCCCACAGCATCCTTCAAATCTTCAACTTCATGACATACATGATTTTGCAACATTGTTGTGGGTGACCAACTGATTTTCCAGCAACCGACTCGTTCGAAATTCGAAAACGCGTCCGTTGCCAGGCAAGCCCATTGTCAATGGGTGCGCACCGATCGGTCCATTGCGGTACAACGCGTACAGGGGTACAACGCGTACCCGCACACATTGAATGCAATGGGCCGGCCGGAGGCACCGATCGGTCCATTGCAGTACAACGCGTACAGGGGTACAACGCGTACCCGCACACATTGAATGCAATGGGCCGGCCGGAGGCACCAATCAGTCCATTGCGGTACAACGCGTACAGGGGTACAACGCGTACCCGCACACATTGAATGCAATGGGCCGGCCGGAGGCACCGATCGGTCCATTGCGGTACAACGCGTACAGGGGTACAACGCGTACCCGCACACATTGAATGCAATGGGCCGGCCGGAGGCACCGATCGGTCCATTGCGGTACAACGCGTACAGGGGTACAACGCGTACCCGCACACATTGAATGCAATGGGCCGGCCGGAGGCACCGATCGGTCCATTGCGGTACAACGCGTACAGGGGTACAACGCGTACCCGCACACATTGAATGCAATGGGCCGGCCGGAGGCACCGATCGGTCCATTGCAGTACAACGCGTACAGGGGTACAACGCGTGCACCGCGCACATTGAATGCAATGGGCCGGCCGGAGGCACCGATCGGTCCATTGCGGTACAACGCGTACAGGGGTACAACGCGTACCCGCACACATTGAATGCAATGGGCCGGCCGGAGGCACCGATCGGTCCATTGCGGTACAACGCGTACAGGGGTACAACGCGTACCCGCACACATTGAATGCAATGGGCCGGCCGGAGGCACCGATCGGTCCATTGCGGTACAACGCGTACAGGGGTACAACGCGTACCCGCACACATTGAATGCAATGGGCCGGCCGGAGGCACCGATCGGTCCATTGCAGTACAACGCGTACAGGGGTACAACGCGTACCCGCACACATTGAATGCAATGGGCCGGCCGGAGGCACCGATCGGTCCATTGCAGTACAACGCGTACAGGGGTACAATGCGTACAGGGGTACAACGCGTACCCGCACACATTGAATGCAATGGGCCGGCCGGGGGCACCGATCGGTCCATTGCAGTACAACGCATCACTGTACATGTGACTGGCATATGTCAGCATGCCTGTCTCAGATGGACATATGCCAGCCACAGATAGCTCCCAGGGAGTGAGGGGCACACCTACATCACGACAGCCTGTCCAAACTTTATCATAAGGCATGTAAGGCTGCATTTCCTATTGTGTGTATGTTGGTGTACATGTTGTCCTGTGGGTGTCACCTGTGGGCAGCCACCCCCAGGCTGTGCACGTGTTCATGGGGACAGGATCCTGGGTGTTACGTGTGCATGACCACTGTGATGTGCAACTGTTCATATCTGTGCATGTGCCATGGTCACATTTCACGGTGGTGTATGTGTATGTCATGTCACATACCCCGTGAGTCCCATGTGGGACGGTATGTTTGAGCCAGGGTGTCCCAGTGGCACAATAGTGATGCTCCTCCACAGTCTTTGTGCATGTAGTGTTTACAATGTCTCTGATTTCATGTGCACAATGGGAGACAGTCTCCACATCCAGGTTGTGTGTGCATGGACTTTGATGTTGTGCGTGTGTGTGTCACAGACGTCCATGTCTGTCCTGCCGTGGCAAGTGGGGCCACTACCTGTGGGGGTCATGGTTGTTTTGCTGTGGTGTATACATGATACTCCATGTAATGCCAGTGTCCATGTGGCAATACAGGGTCCCTGGGAATGTACCTGTCGTTGAGCTGTGGTGCCTGGGGCACATCTGTCCTCACATGTCACTGTGGGGGGTTATTGTGACACGGCAGCAGGAGATGAGAACTGTGACACGGCCTCATGATATCCAATGGGCCAACCTGGGACTAATTGATGCCACCTGTTGGACCGTGTTGACAGATGTTGGCCATGTATGTAGCATACATGTCCTTCCGGAACTGCACACTTCATGTAGTTGTGCCTCATAATGATGTATGTTGGGATCTTGAGTGTGTTCAATGCCGCATATGTGGGGTGACTGACAATCTTGCTTACTTCTCCTCTGCACTGCAGGGCTCCTGCTGTCCATCGACCATTCCCAGACCTGGCAACGATGGTGGAACGGGACAGCATCCGACGGTACCGCTTCACCAGGCAGCTGATTGAGGATTTGGCAGTGCAGTTGTCCCCACATTTGCAGCCTGGCCGGCCGTATCCTACAGCGCTGATCCCCAAGGTGAAGGTGATGGCAGCCCTACACTTCTTTGCCACCGGTACCTTCCAACATACTGTGGCGACTGCTGGTGGGATGTCACAGACCATGTTGAGCCGTGTGCTCCGCGATGTTTTGGCGGCAATGTTGCTATTCCTGAACCGGTACATCTATTTCCCTAGACTGCGACGACTCACTGACGTGAAGAGTGACTTTTATGCCCTGGGGAGGATGCCGCATGTCATTGGCTCCATTGATGGGACACATGTGGCTTTGGTACCACCACAGGCCCAGGAGCAGGCCTACAGGAACCGCAAGCACTACCACTCGGTCAATGCACTGGTGGTGTGTCTTGCAGACATGACCATCACACACGTGTGTGCCCGTTTCCCTGGTTCAGCACATGATGCCTTTGTGATGAGGAGTAGTCGCATCCCCAGGATGATGGCACAGATGCAGAACCAGCGTGCCTGGCTTGTCGGTGTGTACTGACTTTGTGCCATTGTGTGTGATCTGATCTGTAGTATTCCGCCCACTTTTCCAAGTCAGCTAATGTGCACTTGTCTGTCCGTAGGTGACTCGGGATACCCCAACATGCCGTGGTTGCTGACACCCCTCAGGAACCCTGTGACACCAGCCCAGATGCGCTACAATGAGGCACATGGTCAGACCAGGAGAGTGATTGAGCGGACATTTGGTCTCCTGAAGAGCCGCTTCCGCTGCCTGGACAAGACCGGAGGGTCCCTCCCATATGCCCCTGCGAAAGTGTGCAAGATTATCATCGTCTGCTGCATGCTCCACAACCTGGCAGTGCAGAAGGAGTTGCCTCTCATCCAGGATGACAATGACCAACATCCGCCACCTGTGGAGGATCCTGGCCTGGACCACGATGCCAGTGACGATGATGATGATGATGATGATGATGATGGTGATGTCCGCACACAGCTCATCACCAACTTCTTTAGCTGAATGTGAGTATCCTGAGGTGTCATGTCAATGATGTGAGTTGGCATGATGTGTAGGTGGTGCTCTGGTGCTGTTGGAGTGTGTCCATGGGCTACTTGACTGGATGTGTGTTGCGATGTGTGCTAACAGGTGGGCTGTACTCCCCAACAGTGTTGACATGCTAACTTGGTTCTGGGTGGGTATCTTGTAACATGTATTGTGCATGAGTTTTGCTGTTCTGTCCTGTACTCCATTGCTTTTGACTGTGTGTCATTTCTGTCCTTCACTGGGTACTTTCAGATTCGTTTGGTCAACTGTGTCCACCGACGACGTGATTGCACATCCAGGGTGGTAGCTGTTGTGTCCCTACAGGTGATGTGCGCCACACCCATGGACTTCCTTCCGTCTAGAGTTGTTGACTGTGTGCCCGCTGCCAGGTGGGATTTCCTTGCATCTGTAGTGGTTACGACATGTTGCAACTGTGTAATAAACCTGTGCTTCACTTTGTGATGTGCGTTGTCTGTGGTCACACATTTGAGTGCCATTTGCTTACTGCACCTGTGGGCTACTTGACTACAACTGGGAATGGGTGTGGTGTCTGTGCATTGCACCGTCTTCCCTGGCAACATCAGTGTAGGCAATGAGTCAGATGGCCTAGGTGTGTATGTGTTGTGTAGCCCTGGTGGTGTGTCTCCCTCATATGTGTCACGTTGCCTTTACTCACATGCCTGTGTTGTCCTTGCTGTTGTAGTTCGCATACACAGTGTAATTTTGCAGTTCATCATCCCCATAACAGCACCCATGTTGGAATCACGACAGAGGCAAGTATGGTGTATTAGTGTGTTTATTGTGATACATTTGTGTTAATAGTGCATAGGATGGGTAGTGCTGTACATAAATCTTGCAATCCGAAGTTCCTAGGTGAATTGAAAGTCCTGGTAGACAGGATCCCCAGTATCGGGGCCACAGTTGTCTGACACATTGGTCCAACTTGTACTCCCCATGCAATGTGTGGGAGTAGTGTTGCCGTCAACAGGGTGAACAGTCTGTGCACAAAGGCGAACATCCAGAACAGGTTCAGGCTTCCTGGGAGTTGCGCTTGGCCATCGGCCTCTCACTTTTCCCTCCTCGGACGACCCCTCTTCTTGGGGGGGCCCTCAAGTACAGGCTGCTGCGGTGCAGGGGACTCTCCGCCAGAGTCCTCCTCCCTCCCTGTGGCAGTTGCAGTTTGTTCGGCACCAGATGTTGTTGGCACACAGGGAGGTGTGGACTGGTTGCTGTTCATCTGGCGGAGGCATTGTAAAATGTCCCTGTGCACCGCCGTCATCTCATGCAGTGCATCCCACTTGGACTCCACGCGGGACATGTGTGAGTCCACGCGGGACATGTGTGACTCCACGTGGGACATGTGGGAGTCCAAGCGGGCATGATGGGCAGCCTGCTGCTGTTTCATGTCTCTGAGGAGCCCCACTACCTGGCTGAGGTCTCCGGTGCTGGACTGGTACGCATCAGCTATGCGTACCAGTTGTGGGTCATCATGCACACCAGCAACGTCTGCAAGCAGCGACCTCTGTCTCCCACCCCTCCCACCACCCCTGTTGACATGTGCAGTGTGTGCAGTGGCACGCACAGATAACCCTGGTCCACCTTGGGGGTTGGTGGTGGTGGTGGTGTCCATAGCCCCAGGTTGGTCCAGGGTCCCTGTGCTGGTGTTGCTCCTTGTTCTGTCCATGTCGGCAGGGATGGTATTTGTGGTGACAGTCGTTGGAGGGGTGGGTGCAGGGGGTGCAGCTGGTGGTCCTGCTGGTGCTGCAGCTGGTGGTCCTGCTGGTGCTGCATGTTGACTTGCACCGGATGTGCCAGGTTGGTCTTCATCGTCCGAGGAGGACAGAGGCTGTACGACGCCAGTGAGCTCCGCATCCTCTTGAGCCTGGGACTGGGACTCCTCTGCGTCTGCAGCTGTGTCCCCATCATCACCTGTTTTTGGGAGACACAAACAATGTATGTTATGTTTCTGCAGGCATCAATGGTTGACACACATGACAGTTGTGACTGTGCCTCTGGGTGCGGGCCTGTACATTGCATTGTCCTAAGTCGTCACAGTCAGGGGTTGATATTTGTGTGGCACATTGTCCTGCATTATTTGGGCATTTCTATGTATTTTCTGGGGTGTGAACATGGTCTGCATTGGTTGTGTTTGGTTGACAGCCGGCCCTCCTTCCCACCCACCCAGCCAGTCAGTTATCCCACCATGGAACGTGCTTGCATTGCAGGGAGTGGAAGTTGTCTCTCAGGATGTCAGTCAGTGGTGTCCTGCTGTTTGTTGGTGCACAGTTGGCAGCAGGGCCTTGTGCTCCCCACAGCAGTAGCCAGTGTCAGCCATCTTGTGAGGAGTCCTTCTCCACTCCCTGTGATGTGAGCATGGTTCAGGGTGGTGTTGATGGGACAGTTGTGGGGGTGAGCTATGTCTGTGACTACGACTCCCATCATGCTATTGCCTCCACCCCACTTCCCAGCATTCCCATACTTACTTGCTTTTGTGGGGAGTTCAGTGTGTGTGGGTGTGAGAGCAATGGCAAGATGGCTGACAGTGGTGTCCTGCGGTTGGTTGGTGTGCAGTACCCAGCATGCCCTTGTGCTCCCCACGACACAGCAACAGTGTCAGACATCTTTGATGGGCCTTTCCACTCTCTGTGGGATGTGCATGCGTGAGTGTGAGCTTGCTGGGCCATGTGGTGGGGGATGTAGAGCTGTGACTACGACTCCCATCATGCTATTGCCTCCTCCCCCTTCCCAGCATGCCCATGCTTCCTTCCTTTTGACTCTGCTTCCCTGTGGGGTGGGCTGGCTGTGCTGACAGGATGGCTGGGAGTGTTGTCCTGGCAGTTGTTTGGCTAGAAGTCCCAAGAGTGGCCCTGTGCTTCACACAACATAACCCAGGGTGGTGGTTCTTTGTGGGATCTTGTGTTAGGATGGGGGGCATTGCATTCTACCAGGTGGGTTCTGTGGAGTTTGTGTTGGGGTGTGTGTGAGGGGAGGTGCTTGTGACTATGGTCAGTGCTGCAAGTCCTCCTTCCCACCCAGCTAGCCAGATATCCCACCATGGAACGTGCTTGCATTGCAGGGAGTGTAAGTTGTCTCTCAGGATGTCAGTCAGTGGTGTCCTGCTGTTTGTTGGTGCACAGTTGGCAGCAGGGCCTTGTGCTCCCCACAGCAGTAGCCAGTGTCAGCCATCTTGTGAGTCCTTCTCCACTCCCTGTGATGTGAGCATGGTTCAGGGTGGTGTTGATGGGACAGTTGTGGGGGTGAGCTATGTCTGTGACTATGACTCCCATCATGCTATTGCCTCCACCCCACTTCCCAGCATTCCCATACTTACTTGCTTTTGTGGGGAGTTCAGTGTGTGTGGGTGTGAGAGCAATGGCAAGATGGCTGACAGTGGTGTCCTGCTGATGGTTGGTGTGCAGTACCCAGCATGCCCTTGTGCTCCCCACGACACAGCAACAGTGTCAGACATCTTTGATGGGCCTTTCCACTCTCTGTGGGATGTGCATGCGTGAGTGTGAGCTTGCTGGGCCATGTGGTGGGGGATGTAGAGCTGTGACTACGACTCCCATCATGCTATTGCCTTCTCCCCCCTTCCCAGAATGCCCATGCTTCCTTCCTTTTGACTCTGCTTCCCTGTGGGGTGGGCTGGCTGTGCTGACAGGATGGCTGGGAGTGTTGTCCTGGCAGTTGTTTGGCTAGAAGTCCCAAGAGTCGCCCTGTGCTTCACACAACATAACCCAGGGTGGTGGTTCTTTGTGGGATCTTGTGTTAGGATGGGTGGCATTGCATTCTACCAGGTGGGTTCTGTGGAGTTTGTGTTGGGGTGTGTGTGAGGGGAGGTGCTTGTGACTATGGTCAGTGCTGCAAGTCCTCCTTCCCACCCAGCTAGCCAGATATCCCACCATGGAACGTGCTTGCATTGCAGGGAGTGTAAGTTGTCTCTCAGGATGTCAGTCAGTGGTGTCATGCTGTTTGTTGGTGCACAGTTGGCAGCAGGGCCTTGTGCTCCCCACAGCAGTAGCCAGTGTCAGCCATCTTGTGACTCCTTCTCCACTTACTGTAATGTGAGCATGGTTCAGGGTGGTGTTGATGGGACAGTTCTGGGGGTGACCAATATCAGTGACTACGACTCCCATCATGCTATTGCCTCCACCCCCTTCCCAGCATGCCCATGCTTCCTTCCTTTGACTCTGCTTCCCTGTGGGGTGGGCTGGCTGTGCTGACAGGATGGCTGGGAGTGTTGTCCTGGCAGTTGTTTGGCTAGAAGTCCCAAGAGTGGCCCTGTGCTTCACACAACATAACCCAGGGTGGTGGTTCTTTGTGGGATCTTGTGTTAGGATGGGGGCATTGCATTCTACCAGGTGGGTTCTGTGGAGTTTGTGTTGGGGTGTGTGTGAGGGGAGGTGCTTGTGACTATGGTCAGTGCTGCAAGTCCTCCTTCCCACCCAGCTAGCCAGATATCCCACCATGGAACGTGCTTGCATTGCAGGGAGTGGAAGTTGTCTCTCAGGATGTCAGTCAGTGGTGTCCTGCTGTTTGTTGGTGCACAGTTGCCAGCAGGGCCTTGTGCTCCCCACAGCAGTAGCCAGTGTCAGCCATCTTGTGAGTCCTTCTCCACTTCCTGTGATGTGAGCATGGTTCAGGGTGGTGTTGATGGGACAGTTGTGGGGGTGACCAATATCAGTGACTACGACTCCCATCATGCTATTGCCTCCACCCCCTTCCCAGCATGCCCATGCTTCCTTCCTTTTGACTCTGCTTCCCTGTGGGGTGGGCTGGCTGTGCTGACAGGATGGCTGGGAGTGTTGTCCTGGCAGTTGTTTGGCTAAAAGTCCCAAGAGTGTCCCTGTGCTTCACACAACATAACCCAGGGTGGTGGTTCTTTGTGGGATCTTGTGTTAGGATGGGGGCATTGCATTCTACCAGGTGGGTTCTGTGGAGTTTGTGTTGGGGTGTGTGTGAGGGAGGTGCTTGTGACTATGGTCAGTGCTGCAAGTCCTCCTTCCCACCCAGCTAGCCAGATATCCCACCATGGTACGTGCTTGCATTGCAGGGAGTGTAAGTTGTCTCTCAGGATGTCAGTCAGTGGTGTCCTGCTGTTTGTTGGTGCACAGTTGGCAGCAGGGCCTTGTGCTCCCCACAGCAGTAGCCAGTGTCAGCCATCTTGTGAGTCCTTCTCCACTCCCTGTGATGTGAGCATGGTTCAGGGTGGTGTTGATGGGACAGTTGTGGGGGGCAATATGTGTGACTGCGACTCCCATGATGCTATTGGCTACACTGACTTGGCCAGCATACACAGAATTCCTTCCTTTGAGTGGTCTTCACTGTGTGTTGGTGTTGTTGTGGTGGCTACATGTCTGGATGTGTTTGTTAGTTCTATTTGTGCCACTGCCTAGCTGTAGTTGTAGTTGTGTTTGTACATGTGTTGGCACAGTTGGATGTGACTTTTTTGATGGCATGTGTTGTGTTTATCTGACTGACATACACATTTTGGGATGATTCTGTTCTGGTTGCTGTGTAATTGCTATGAGTGCATGGTTTGACTCTCCCCTTGACAGTGATGTGTGTGTTTTGTGGCAGTATATTGTGTACATTTGTTGTGTACTCACCAGGCTCTGGGATGTCCTCTAGTCCATATACGCTCACTGGCGGAAGGATGGCCCGCACCTTCTCCTCCCAGGGCCTGAGGTATATTGGCTTGGCAGGAGGGCCACTGCCGGTGTATTGGCTGTTGATGTAGTCTTTCTTCAGCAGGTCCCGTACCCTCCTGCGCACGTCATACCACCTGTTCTGAATGTCGCTCTTTGTGCGCCGACATGGTGATTGTGCGTTCACCCTGTTGATGATCCTCTCCCACATCTTGGTTTTCTGGGAGATGGGGGTCTGTTGGACCAGTGTGCCAAACAGCTGTGGCTCTAACCTGAGGATCTCGTCTACCATGACTTCCAATTCACTATCTAGGAACTTGGGATTCTTCTTGGGGGGCATGGTGATGGGTGGTGATGGTGAGTGATGTGTGTGTTGGTGTGCAGGTGAGGGTGTGTGAGTGTGTGTTTTGCTGGGTGTATGTGAGGTAGGTATTTGTTGGTGTGCTGATGGTGTGTGGCTTGTGTGAGGGATGAGCTGTGGGTGTGTGGTTGCTTTCTCTTGGGTGCTGGCAGTGGAATGGCATTTGCAAAGGCTCATGGTTGTGATTTGTGTCCTTTATATAGGTGGAGTTGTGGGTGTGTCTTTGTTCTCTGTCCCCCCCCCCCAGTATTTATTGGCTTGGTAATTGCTTGTTTGGCCTTTTTTTGGGTGATTTTTCCTTTGTGCTGTCTGTGTATGTTGGAAACGTTCTTGTGACCGAGTCGGACCCTGCATTTGTCTCGTACGGTGTTCTCCGTTTCATTCACGCTGTGTTTGTGCAGTTTTCTATGTTGCGTACGCGTCGGTCGGGGTGTTTTGTGTTGCTTCGGCTCGGTTTTGTATGCGTGTCGGTCGTACGGCTTGGCCTCCGTCCGACTCGCTCGTGGTTTTCGCGCCTTGCATCGTACTTTGCGGTTTGGAGTTCGCGTGTACGTTTCGGTCGGATTTGTTCCGGGTGCGTGTCGGTCGGTTGGATTCGCGTGTTTTTCCGGCCAGATTGCTGTTTTCCTTGCGGCTCGGTCGGTCGACTTGGTTTCGGTACGTGTCGGTCGGATTTTTCACGCCTTGCATCGTACTTGGCGTGTCGGGCGCCACGGGTACGTGTCGGTCGGTATTATTTCCGGATCCGAGTCGGTCGGTGCTTTTTCCGGCCCGAATCGGAATCGGCCCCTCAGTGTCTTGTTTAACTGAGTCCCGCGTTCCTTGTGTTTCCCCCGTTGGATGAGACCGGCTGTGCTTGGTCTCGTGCGGGGGAAAACATATAGAGACATAGTCCCTTGTCCTTTTCCCTGTTGGCTGAGACCGGCAGTGTTCGGTCTCGTGCAGGGGAAGAACTAGAACTCACTGTAAGGTGCAATCCTTGCCTGGCATTGCATTGGGATATTATTTTCCGACGCCTTCATAGAGATTGATGAAGAAGACTGTTTAACCCAGCCAATCATTACCTTATCATTTCACCTTTTTGTTCTGTTGTCTTGTTTATTTCCCAGGAGAGAGGTACTATAATAGGGGTGTCCAGACTGTTAAGTCCCTGCAGCTACCGCATTTCTATATGTATCTATAGGTATGTGTAAAGGGGAATATTACTAGTAGTCTATGGTATTCCTCAGAGAAAGAGGTCTGTGACATGTCTGTTCTCTTTTTTTTTATTCTTCTTAGAGTATATGGAAACCCTACATCCCCCCCTACTCTCTTCTGGCAGCCATCACTTATCTTTTCCTTTTCAGGTAGGGTGTGTGAAGTTCAGCAGTGTGGGGAATGTGCTAGATTCTTGAACTTAAGTTGTGGTGATACTACTATCCACTGATCTTGTGTTTCTCTATTTCTTCTTAGATCTCCCTCCCTGCTGTTCCTACCCTTTCCTTCCCTCGCTTGACTATCCCAACAGTCTGTGTGTGTGTACATTCCAGACTTGGGGCCGTCGAGAGGTGGACCCCTTTAGAGCATCAGCACAGTCCCGAGGAATCTGGACGGAGAAGTCCGACAGGAACAGTGCAGCCAGCTATATGCAAATCAGTCTTGACCCTGTACCGCATGGGAACAGTCCAGCCCGAACTGTCAAGCCAGGTCTTCCCTGAACCAGAAACAAGTATCCTGGGACCGGTTTCGGGCTATCAGCCATCATCAGCCAGGCTTGCTTGAATCCACTGGTAAAGTGAGCAAGGGACCCATGTGTGGGCATACCCTGCCAACTTAGTGCGAACAAAGCAAACACACGGAGATGATGGATGGAGGGCTGAAACTTTTCAGAGATTCACCCCAGTCACAGATCTGGGTTGAATCCATCATCGTTCTTTAGCTCACTATGCCACCCCAGTTCAAACCCAGCCATATGCAAATCAGTTTTGACCCTGATCTTCATGGGAACAGTGCAGCCCGAACTGCCAAGCCAGGTCTTCCCTGGACCAGAAACAAGCATCCTGGGACCGGTTTCGGGGTAACACCCCTCATCAGCCAGGCTTGCTTGAATCCACTGGTAAAGTGAGCAAGGGACCCATGTCTGGGCATACCCTGCCAGGTTTCAGTGCTCCGATTTTATTTAAATTTTAGGTGCGGGATGTGGGGTTTATAGGGGTATAGAGTGGGAGTAATTTAAATTGAATTAATTAATAATTAGTTGTTAATGAATATTATTTATTTAATTGATAATTATGTTAATTGTGTAAATCTTTTTATTTTATTTTAAGGGTGGATTGTGGGATTTTTGTGGTACCGGGTGGGAAGTAAATTAATTCTAAATAATTATTAATTATTTGTTCATTAATATTAATTATTTAATTGAGAATTAATTAATGTTAAATGTGTAATTATTTTTTATTTTTAATTATGTTTTTTCTTGTTTAAAATTAGAATATTCATAATTATTAATGTTTGCTTTTTAAATATTTTATGTTATTGGTATATATATATATATATATATATTCACTGAAAAAACCATAAGGTTTTAGGGACAGTTATAGTTAGTTGGACATTGCACTCGTACAAAACCCGTGAAATTCCCCGTTATAGTTAGTTCAGGTAACTATAACTCGCGCCCCGCAATGCACTGCTGATGACGTCACATATTACATCACTCATGACATGGTCAGTGACATCACTGATGACATCACTGATGACATCTCAAATGACATCACTGATGACATCATCCAGTGACTGTGTGTTTCTGTAAAGTTTAAATATTTTTAATATATATAGGGAAAGGCGTATTGAAGAATAGACTTTTTTCAAGATCCTATAGACTTTTTTCAAGATAACTTAGATCTATGGATACCATTCCTGACGAATGTTTTGAATAGCATAGCTCTGGTAGGCCCCCCTCTTTCCTGGTCTTCAGGGTTGATCGTACCCATTTACAAAAAAGGAGACAGGGCTGACCCGAAGAATTATAGACCCATTTCCCTGCTGGATACAACATCAAAGCTTATGGGCCGCCTCCTTCTATCAAGGTTAGAGGCATGGGCTAGGGATAATAACATCTTGATCCAAGCCCAATATGGTTTCCAGCAGGGAAAGGGCACGGTGGACCAAGCCCTGAATCTAGCATTGACCATAGAAAAGTATACACGAATAAAGGAAGGGAAATTATATATGGCATTCATGGACCTGAGCGCAGCTTTTGACTGCGTGGTCCATGAAAAACTCTGGAATATAATGCAGATGATGGGAGTTGACCCTGCCATACTCAACTTTATAAGGCAGCTATATGCCAATGCAACGGCATCAGTACGATTTACCAAAAATGGAGACTGTACGCGCCCTTTTAAAATTTCTAGGGGAGTAAGGCAGGGCTGCGTATTGGCCCCTTTCCTTTTCTCCTTATATACAAACGGAGTAGAGAAAGAACTCTCAGTTGTCACAAACGATGTTCCCCTTTTGAAGATCAGAAAATACCAATATTGGCTTATGCTGACGACGCTGTGTTAATCGCCAGGACAGGGTTGGGGCTACAAAGGTTGATTACGGCATATGTTTCCTTTATGGACTCATTGCGAATGAAAGTGAACCATAATAAGTCCTTTGTAATAGTCGCCGGGGCAACAAAAAGAGAAAAAAGGATGTATTTTCATGCAGAGGCGAAAAGAATTGAAGTTGTAGACTCTTTTCCCTATTTGGGGATTCTTTTCGATAAAGACTTATCGTGGGTCAAATTGGTGGAAGGTAGAAAGATGGTGATGGAGAGGGGCATCATAGCTTTGAAATCTTTTACAAAAAAACTGGGGGAAACCTTTAATGCCGATTAAAAACATTTACCAAGCTAGAGTAAAAGCTGCAGTGAACTATGGGGCCGGCGTCTGGGGGTGGCTGAATCCTCATCTTTACAGACTGTTGAGAATAAATTTTTTAAATCAGTAGTAGGCCTCCCACCCTCATTCACAAATTATATTTTACATACGGAATTGGGTGTCCCTTTTATATTAGATCAGATCCAAATAGCCCCAATATTATTATGGCATTCAATTTGGAGAAGAGAATCTGTCCCACTTACGCAATCAATAATAAAGAGCTGCTTAGCCATGGATAAGTGGAGGAGGTCTAGGTGGCTGAGCTATGTAGAGTCTGTATTAAGAGAAATTGGTCTCCCAGAACTTTTTAATGATCCTTTGGCATGCAAGAACATCTCTAAGCAGAAGGTTACTAACATGTTTTTGCTGATGACCGAGTACAAACGTAATGAATACTATAAGGAGAAATATGCTGTCCGGTCATATCGCAGTAACCCCCCACCGATAGAGGGGAGTTTTCTTACCTTGCATCTGTAAATAGATCACAACATAGATTCATCTTGCTAAGGTTTCGAACAAATTTAATCCCCTGCATGTTAGGATACCCGGAAAATTCTTTTAATTATGCCGATCTAAGCCCATGCCCCTGTGATAATTCATCAGTGCAAACCGAAGTGCATATAGTCCTATTCTGCAGCCTATATGAGAAGGAAAGGAAGGATTATCTGAAATCAATTTTAAAGAAAGGAAATTTTAAGCAGTGTCGGGTGGCACTATATTTTTTAAAATCATTACCAGATCCTCTGGTATGTTTTTCTGTGGCGTCCTTCCTATGGGCCTGCATGAGGAAGAGAAAGGGAGGGCACACAGAGCACTGAGATGATTTTTATAGATGAACTGTTTTTCTTATAACTGATTGTGTAAATAATAATATAACTGTTAAAAATAGTATGTGAAGGGATTTTAATGATTTTAAAATTAAGAATTATTTCAGAAAGGTATGTAACTTGAGTGAAAATTTTATAAATGTTTATTAATTATGATGAATGTATTTGTTCTTTTATGATCATTTTTATTGTGGTCGAATAAAGAATATGACTATGACTATGAGTGGGTGTATAAGTGTCTGTATGGATGATTTAGTAGGTGCGTGACTAACTCGATAAGTGAGTGATTAAACGTATCTTACTGAATGCATGGGTTAGTGACTAAACTGGGTGAATGTCTGTATCCGTCTGTCTGTTGCTGTGTAAGTGGTGCATGGGTTTGTGAATAGCTACATGAGTGTCTATATGAGTTATTGATTGGTTGTCTGAGTATCTGTATGGGTGCCTGAGTGTTTGTGTGGGTGGGGTGTGTGCGACTCTGTGCATAGATGTGTGAGTGGGTGATTCACTGGGTGGATGGTTTCAAGAGTGCATCTGTGATACACTGTATGGGTGGGTAAGTGTGTGTAAGAGTGTGTTAGTGAGTGAATGTATGTCCCTATGGTACATGTGTGAGTAACTACATATGTGAAAGGCAGTATATATGTGTGTTGGAGTATATAAATAGCTATAAGCGAGAGTGTGTGATTGTGAGAGTGACTGTATGGATGAGTGTGTGCTTGTATCAGTGATTGTATAAGAGCGTAAGAATGTGCTAGTATTTGTATGAGTAAGTGAGCTGGTGTGTGTATAACTGTATAGGTGAGTAAATGGCAGTGTGTTTAATTATTTGCATGACTGACTAGGTGTGTGAGTACCTCTATGGATGAGTGGCGGTGTTTGAGTGTCTATATAGGACTATGAGTGCATATGATAGTCCTGTACTGAGTGACCATAAGTATGAGTGACTGTACGGGTGAGTGAGTGGATGTGTGTGTGTAGACCTAAGAATCAGTGAGTGGGTATGTAGTTATTGGTGTTGGAGTGTCTATCGTTTTGAGAATGGCAGTCTGTAATTTACAGTGGGTGTATCAAAGGTTATATTAGGGTGTGAGGAGGTGCATTAAATTCTCACATGGATGATGTCATCAGTGATGTCATTTGAGATGTCATCAGTGATGTCATCAGTGATGTCACTGACCATGTCATGAGTGATGTAATATGTGACGTCATCAGCAGTGCATTGCGTGGGCGCGAGTTATAGTTACCTGAACTAACTATAACGGGGAATTTCACGGGTTTTGTACGAGTGCAATGTCCAACTAACTATAACTGTCCCTAAAACCTTATGGTTTTTTCAGTGAATTTCTAAGGTTTTTAAATGCTAATTTCTAACTATAACGTGCCTGAAACCTATGGTTTTTTCAGTGAATTTCAAAGGTTTTTTAAATGCTAATTCCTAACTATAACGTGTCTGAAACCTATGGTTTTTTCAGTGAATTTCAAAGGTTTTTTAAATGCTAATTCCTAACTATAACGTGTCTGAAACCTATGGTTTTTTCAGTGAATTTCAAAAGTTTTGTAAATGACAATTTTTAAATGTATTAATTGTTATATTTATTTTTTTGATACTGATTTACAACATTTTTTTAAACTATTTATTTTTAGATATTTTATTTTTTAAATTACATTGTAATTACATTATACATTACATTACAAAATATACTTTCTCAGAATGAATTACTTTAGTTTAAATACTTTGCAAATAGGCAATAGACTTTTAAGTACAGTAGTTACAGTTGTTGCAATGGGCAACACAATTTCAAAAACAAAGCAACATTGAGCTCAATGTGAATTTCTAGTTAAATGCAATTAGTTACTTTATGGATTACTTTTCTAACCACAGGACTGGATCCTAGATTCAGTCCTGGGACATCTCCTGTAAACAGTTGAGTAAAAGCGTTTTGGTTACAGTAGTGATTTTTAAGGAATATTATTGTATTTTAAAAGTTGACACTTAGAAACTTTTTCATATAGAATCACCAATCATATAGAATCACCAATGTTATCCTATGGGAGGAAATTCACTTAGCAGGTAAGTAGTGTTATCGTTACTTTTTCTTACTCAGTGGTGGATCCTGGAACCAGCACTGGTGCATCTCCTGTAAACAGTTGAAAGAATGCGTTTAAGTCACACATGCGATTTTTAAGGAATATTTGTAGTTTGTGAAAATCGACACTTTGAAACTTTTCTGCTGAAAACCAGACAATGGATTCCTATGGAAGGAAATTCAAGTTACTGGTAAGTACGGTTAGAATTACTTTTCAGGGTCAGTGCTGGGCTAAAAGATGCAGCACAGGGTTCTCTCCTGATAACAGGTGAGTAAATCGGAATTCATAGTTCGGCTGATTTTAGAGAAATATTATAAAGTTCCAAAACTCCACACTTGGAAGAATTTCCAAGTGAAACCAGTCAATGTTAGCCTATGGAAGGAAATTCAAGTTACTGTTAAGTACGGTTAGAATTACTTTTCAGGGTCAGTGCTGGGCTAAAAGATGCAGCACTGGGTTCTCTCCTGATAACAGGTGAGTAAATCGGAATTCGTATTTCGTCTGATTTTAGAGGAATATTTGTATGTTTCAAAATCGACACTTAGAAACTTTTTCAGCAAAAAGCAGGCAATGATATCCTATGGAAGGAAATTCAAGTTACTGGTAAGTACGGTTAAAATTACTTTTCAGGATCAGTACTGGGCTGAAAGATGCAGCACTGAGGTCTCTCCTGATAACAGGTGAGTAAATCGGAATTCGTAGTTCGGCTGATTTTAGAGGAATATTTGCACAATGGTGAAGGAAGGGGTGGGGCCTAAGGTGACATGTCTGCAAACACGCCCTGTGGCGCGTTTTAAGTTGGACAATTAATTCCTCCTCAATCCCGAGGGTCCCTAGGGGCCAACTAGCCCACCAGGTACCTCCAGTATGCGCCAGGGGCTGCGTTGCAGAGAGGTGTTCAGAGGCCACGCCCTTTTACAACACTCTGCAACGCAGCTCCGTGGCGCTTACTGGAGGTACCTGGTGAGCTAGTTGGCCCTAGGGACCCTCAGGATTGAAAAGGAATTTATTCCCCATCTTAAAACGGGCCACGGGGCCTGTTTGCACAC
Organism: Calotriton arnoldi; assembly: GCA_963921515.1. NCBI lineage: Eukaryota > Metazoa > Chordata > Amphibia > Caudata > Salamandridae > Calotriton > Calotriton arnoldi. The sequence goes on along the minus strand of CAWUFW010010765.1, from coordinate 232,599 downwards.
ATGTTACCTGAAGCCCCGCCCCTCCCTTCACCACTGTGCAAATGCGCCCGTGGCGCGTTTTAAGTTGGGGGATTAAGTCCCCTTGAATCCTGAGGGTCCCTGGAGTCCAACTAGCCCACCATATACCTCCAAAACGCCACAGAGCTGCGTTGCAGAGAGGTGTAAAAGGGGCGTGGCCTCTTTACACGTCTCTGCAACGCAGCCCCTGGCGCATACTGGAGGTTCCTGGTTAGGCTAGTTGGCCTCAGGGACCCCCAGTATTCAAGGGGAATTGTTCCCCTCTGCAAACGCGCCAGGGGCGCGTTTGCAGAGTACTGCAGGGAGGGGGCGGGGCCTCCGGCACGATGCCGGTCGTTTGTTTTTTTCTAGTATTTTTTAATGGGAGGGGGCTGCGTGGCCCCCTTCTTTGCCCACTTTTGGCCCCGGGGACCCCATCCCCGGGGCCTGAGCATTTTATTTTATTTTTTTAATTTAAAAAAAAAACGGGAAGGGGGCCGCGTGGCCCCCTTCCTGGGCCTGTATTGGCCCCGGGACCCCATCTCCCGGGGCATGGCCTCGATTTTTTTATTTTTTATTTGGAGGGGGCTGCGTGGCCCCCTCCTCAGGCCATTTAAGGCCCCGGGACCCCATCCCCGGGGCCGGCCTTGCACTTTTTTTTAAAATTTGGGCAGGGGGCTGCGTGGCCCCCTCCCTGGCCACTTATGGCCCCGGGGACCCCATCCCCCGGGCCTGGCCTCTGGTTGGGGACTATGGGGGTCCCCAATCCCCCACAGTCCCAGCCGGCTCCCCGCCTCCTGCGCGAAGCCGGCATTGCTTTCCACATGGGGAGCAGCTAACATGCTGCTCCCCATGTGGAAAGCAATCAGCTTTGGATATTGGAAGCGAGAGCAGGTTTCCTGCTCTCTCTTCCAATATCCAAAGCAAGTTTGCAATGACAGGACGGGAGCCGCGAGGCTCCCGTCCTGTCATTGCAAACAGCAGTGTCCCGGGGTAGGCACCCGGGACACTGCAGGAGCCGGCCCTGGGGGTGGCGGTCCCCAGGGCCATCACTGGCTCCAGGAGGGGGCCGCGCGGCCCCCTCCCCACATTTTCAAAGCCCCGGGGAGGTGGGGGGCTTCAAGGGTCCAAAACAGACCCCCATTTTTAATTTTTAGTGCCCCGGGAGGTGGCGGTCCCGGGGTGTGTGGGGGGCTGGAGCCCCCACACAGGTAAAAAATAATAAAACAGAAGCCCCGGGAGGTGGCGGTCCCGAGGCAGCGGGAGGGCAAAGAGCCCTCCCGCACCATTTTTTGTTAAAGCCCCGGGGGTGGCGGTCCCGGGGCTTGGGGGCCCTTAGAGGCCCCCATACATAAATTTAACCCCCACACCATGCCCCCGGGACTTGGCCCACCCGGGGCAAATTAACATCGAGCGCGGGAGACCGCGCTCGATTTTTTTTTCGGCAGGATCCGCGCACCCTGAGCGCATCTTGCCGATTTAAAAAAAAATGCTTTTTGCCCAGGGGTCCTTGTGGGACCCCTGAGCAGGCCTAGGGGTTAGGGTGTTTCTACCCTGCCCCCTTTGTGCGCTTTGCGCACTTGTTTCTGTCCCTCGGTTCTACCGAGGGACAAAATGGCTGCCAACACTTCCTGAATCGGAATGTTGACAGCCAGCTGACAGCCAATTAGCATGCAGCTCGTGATCGGGAGGGTATGCGGACCCTACTCGGCCATAGATATATATGTGACTTTACTTGTGAATTTCTCAGGAACTACTGAACGGATTTACACCATTTAAGCAAAAGGCACCAGTCTGAACCAAGGGCTACCTCTTTGCCAAATTTGGTGTAATTCCGTTCAGCAGTTCGGGCTGTAGCTGCAACTAAAGGTTCCTATGGAAAAATGAATGGGGAAAACGCGTTTTGGGACCCCCCTTTTTTCTCGGCCCCCGCTTGACGAATCAACCCGAGACTTTCAGGGTAGGAGCGGAGCGGAGCACCCCAACAAGTTGGAAACTTTCACGAAGATTCGTCAACCGGCGCCAACGTTATTTCAAATAGAATGTCGCGGATTTCCTATGGATAATAGGTCCTAACTATAACTATCTACTGGCGACCGCCAGTAGATAATATATATATATATATATATATATATATATATATATATATATATTCACTGAAAAACCATAAGGTTTTAGGGACAGTTATAGTTAGTTGGACATTGCACTCGTACAAAACCCGTGAAATTCCCCGTTATAGTTAGTTCAGGTAACTATAACTCGCGCCCCGCAATGCACTGCTGATGACGTCACATATTACATCACTCATGACATGGTCAGTGACATCACTGATGACATCACTGATGACATCTCAAATGACATCACTGATGACATCACTGATGACATCATCCAGTGACTGTGTGTTTCTGTAAAGTTTAAATATGTTTAATATATATAGGGAAAGGCGTATTGAAGAATGAGTGGGTGTATAAGTGTCTGAATGGATGATTTAGTAGGTGCGTGACTGAGTCTATAAGTGAGTGATTAAACGTATCTTACTGGATGCATGGGTGAGTGACTAAACTGTGTGAATGTATGTATCCGTCTGTCTGTTGTTGTGTAAGCAGCTGCATGGGTTTCTGACTAGCTAAATGAGTGTCTATATGGGTTATGGATTGGTTCTCTGAGTATCTGTATGGGTGCCTCAGTGTTTGTGTGGGTGGGGTGAGTGTGACTCTGTGCATAGATGTGTGAGTGGGTGATTCACTGGGTGCATGGTTTCAAGAGTGCATCTGTGATGGACTGTATGGGTGGGTGAGTGTGTGTATGGGTGTGTTAGTGATTGAATGTATATCTCAGTGGTACATGTGTGAGTAACTACATATGTGAAAGGCAGTATATATGTGTGTTGGAGTATATAAATGGCTATAAGTGAGAGTGTGTGATTGTGAGAGTGGCTATATGGATGAGTGTGTGCTTGCATCAGTGATTGCATAGGAGCGTAAGAATGTGCTAGTATTTTTATGAGTAAGTGAGCTGGTGTGTATAACTGTATAGGTGAGTAAATTGGAGTGTGATTAATTATTTGCATGACTGACTAGGTGTGTGAGTACCTCTATGGATGAGTTGCGTTGTGTGAGTGTTTATATAGGTGTATGAGTGCATATGATAGTCCTGTACTGAGTGACTGTAAGTATGAGTGACTGTACGGGTGAGTGAGTAGATGTGTGTGTGTAGACCTAAGAATCAGTGAGTGGGTATGTACTTATTGGTATTGGAGTGTGTATGGTTTTGAGAATGGCAGTCTGTAATTTAGAGTGGGTGTTTCAAAACTTATATTAGGGTGTGAGAAGATGCATTAAATTCTCACATGGATGATGTCATCAGTGATGTCATTTGAGATGTCATCAGTGATGTCATTTGAGATGTCATCAGTGATGTCATCAGTGATGTCACTGACATGTCATGAGTGATGTAATATGTGACGTCATCAGCAGTGCATTGCGGGCGCGAGTTATAGTTACCTGAACTAACTATAACGGGGAATTTCACGGGTTTTGTACGAGTGCAATGTCCAACTAACTATAACTGTCCCTAAAACCTTATGGTTTTTTCAGTGAATTTCTAAGGTTTTTTAAATGCAAATTTCTAACTATAACGTGCCTGAAACCTATGGTTTTTTCAGTGAATTTCAAAGGTTTTTTAAATGCTAATTTCTAACTATAACATGTCTGAAACCTATGGTTTTTTCAGTGAATTTCAAAGGTTTTTAAATGCTAATTCCTAACTATAACATGTCTGAAACCTACGGTTTTTTCAGTGAATTTCAAAGGTTTGGTAAATGACAATTTTTAAATGTATTAATTGTTATATTTATTTTTTTCTTACTGATTTACTACATTTTTAGAAACATTTTTTTTAACATATTTTATTTTTTGAATTACATTGTAATTACATTATACATTACAAAAATACTTTCTCAGAATGAATTACTTTAGTTTAAATACTTTGCACATAGGCAATAGACTTTTAAGTACAGTAGTTACAGTTGTTGCAATGGGCAACACATTTTCAAACACAATGCAACATTCAGCTCAATGTGAATTTCTAGTTAAATGCAATTAGTTACTTTATGGATTACTTTTCTAACCACAGGACTGGATCCTAGATTCAGTCCTGGGACATCTCCTGTAAACAGTTGAGTAAAAGCGTTTTGGTTACAGTAGTGATTTTTAAGGAATATTATTGTATTTTAAAAGTTGACACTTAGAAACTTTTTCTCATAGAATCACCAATGTTATCCTATGGAAGGAAATTCACTTAGCAGGTAAAAACTGTTATCGTTACTTTTTCTTACTCAGTGTTGGATCCTGGATCCAGCACTGGTGCATCTCCTGTAAACAGTTGAAAGAATGCGTTTAAGTCATACAGGCGATTTTTAAGGAATATTTGTAGTTTGTGAAAATCGAAACAAACTTTTCAGCTGAAAACCAGACAATGGATTCCTATGGAAGAAAATATAAGTTACTGGTAAGTACGGTTAAAATTACTTTTCAGGGTCAGTGCTGGGCTAAAAGATGCAGCACTGAGGTCTCTCCTGATAACAGGTGAGTAAATCGGAATTCGTATTTCGGCTGATTTTAGAGGAATATTTTAAAGTTCCAAAACTCCACACTTAGAAGAATTTCCAAGTGAAACCAGTCAATGTTAGCCTATGGAAGGAAATTCAAGTTACTGGTAAGTACGGTTAAAATTACTTTTCAGGACCAGTACTGGGCTGAAAGATACAGCACTGAGGTCTCTCCTGATAACAGGTGAGTAAATCGGAATTTGTATTTCGGCTGATTTTAGAGGAATATTTGTATGTTTCAAAAATCAACACTTAGAAACTTTTTCAGCAAAAAGCAGACAATGATATCCTATGGAAGGAAATTCAAGTTACTGGTAAGTACGGTTAAAATTACTTTTCAGGATTAGTACTGGGCTGAAAGATGCAGCACTGAGGTCTCTCCTGATAACAGGTGAGTAAATCCGAATTCGTAGTTCGGCAGATTTTAGAGGAATATTTGCACAATGGTGAAGGTAGGGGCGGGCCTGAGGTGACATCTGTGCAAACGCGCCCCGTGGCGCGTTTTAAGTTGGGGGATTAAGTCCCCTTGAATCATGAGGGTCCCTAGGGGCCAACTAGCCCACCAGGAACCTCCAGTATGCGCCAGGGGCTGCGTTGCAGAGACGTGTAGAGAGGCCACACCCCTTTTTACACCTCTCTGCAACGCAGCTCTGTGGCGCTTTCTGGATGTACCTGTTGGGCTAGTTGGCCCCAGAGACCCTCAGGATTGAAGGGGATTTAATTCCCATCTTAAAACTCGCCACGGGGCCTGTTTGCACACATGTCACCTGAAGCCTCGCCCCCTCCCTTCACCACTGTGCAAACGCGCCCGTGGCGCGTTTTAAGTTGGGGGATTAAGTCCCCTTGAATCCTGAGGGTTCTGGGGCCAACTAGCCCACCATGTACCTCCAAAGCGCCACAGAGCTGCGTTGCAGAGAGGTGTATAAAGGGCGTGGCCTCTGTACACGTCTCTGCAACGCAGCCCCTGGCGCATACTGGAGGTTCCTGGTGGGCTAGTTGGCCCCCAGTATTCAAGGGAATTACTTCCCCATCTGCAAACGCGCCAGGGGCGCGTTTGCAGAGTGGTGAAGGAAGGGGCGGGCCTGCGGCCCGATCGTTTTTTTTTCCCCTGAAGGGGGCTGTGTGGAAAAGCAATTGTCTTTGGATATTGGAGCGAGAGCAGGTTTCCTGCTCTCTTCCAATATCCAAAGCAGTTTGCAATGACAGGACGGGAGCCGCGAGGCTCCCGTCCTGTCATTGCAAACAGCAGTGTCCCGGGGGTAGGCACCTGGGACACTGCAGGAGCCGGCCCTGGGGGTGGCGGTCCCCAGGGCCACCACAGGCTCCAGGAGGGGGCCGCGCGGCCCCCTCCCCACATCAGCAAAGCCCCGGGAGGTGGTGGTCCCGGGGCTTCGGAGGTCCAAAACGGACCCCATTTTAATTTGTTAGTGCCCCGGGAGGTGGCGGTCCCAGGGCGTGTGGGGGCTCGAGCCCCCACACAGCAAAAAGTAAAAAAAAGAAGCCCCGGGAGGTGGTGGTCCCGGGGCTGCGGGAGGGCTCAGAGCCCTCCCGCACCATTTAAAAGAAAGCCCCGGGGGTGGCGGTCCCGGGCTTGGCGGGCCCTTTGAGGCCCCCATACATAAATTTAACCCCCACCATGCCCCCGGGACTTGGGCCACCCGGGGCAAAATACAATCGAAGCGCGGAGACCGCCCTTCGATTTTTTTTTTCTGCAGGATTCGCGCTCCCTGAGCGCATCCTGCCGATTTTTAAAAAAAAAAATGCTTTTTTCTGCCCAGGGGTCCTTGTGGGACCCCTGAGCAGACCTAGGGGTCAGGGTGTTTCTACCCTGCCCCCTTTGTGCGTTTTGCGCACTTTTTTTCCTGCTTTCTTGTTCCTCGGTTCTACCGAGGAACAAGATGGCTGTCAACACTTCCTGGTTTGGAGCGTTGACAGCCAATTAGCAGACAGCTCGTGATCGGGAGGGTGCGCGAATCCGACGCGGCCATAGATATATATGTACTTTTACTTTTGATTTTCTCAGCAACTACTGAACGGATTTACACCATTTAACAAAAGGGTTCTTTCTGAACCAAGAACTACCTCTTTGCCAAATTTGGTGTAATTCCGTTCAGCAGTTCGGGCTGTAGCCGTGTCTAAAGTTTCCTATGGGAAATTGATTTTTTGACTCTTATTTTTTTAATTTCTCCGCAACTACTGAACGGATTTACACCATTTAACAAAAGGGTTCTTTCTGAACCAAGAACTACCTCTTTGCCAAATTTGGTGTAATTCCGTTCAGCAGTTCGGGCTGTAGCCGTGTCTAAAGTTTCCTATGGGAAAATGAATGGGGAAAACACGTTTTGGGACCCCCCTTTTTTCTCAGCCCCCACTTGACGAATCACCCTGAGACTTTCAGGGTAGGAGCGGACCGGAGCGGGCCATAAAGTTTGAAAATTTCGCGAAGATTCGTCAACCGACGCAAGAGTTATTTCAAATAGAATGTCGCGGATTTCCTATGGAAAATAGGTCCTAACTATAACTATCTACTGGCGACTGGTGTGTTAATCAAGAGCCACTATCAAATTAGATTTGGCAGAAGCAGCCTAAAAAACGTTATTCTTGGCCAAATGGGCCCCTGAATCTATCCGATTGGAGAGGAAGGTTGCTTTCTCTGACTATACATAGACCGACCAATGAATTATCATTTTAGTCTGTCGTTGTTGGACCTTGATTTGTACAGAATATTATTACTGGTTTATTGAGTGCCCCACATCCTCCATGTCAATGATGACTCGCCCTGAGGAAGGTGTGGCCCGTGAATAGGGTTTCCACCGAAACGCGCGTTGGCGCTTGTCCTTTCAATACCTTAATTCATTTCGTACCCTCCAATTTTGGATCTGTATATAGAATATTTATTTATTCTGTGGGCTTTCTTTTCTATGTTGGATATTTGTGTGTCAATGTTGGATGATTTTTGAGTATGTCTGTTTGATGTTTTGAGCTCATATGAATGATATGAGTGTGTTTGTATGAATGATGAGTGTTTGTGGGGCAATGTATTTATTGTATTTCCTTTAGTATATTTTATTCGTATGCATTATTTTCTGTAATATTAAACATATCTTTCGATAATCTTTTGATATTTTGTTAATAAAAAAGACAAAACGATTTATTGTTTCCATTGTTGTTTTTTCCTTGCATGCATGAGATTGCTTTGTGCTCTTAATCATCATCATAGGACTCCTTTGCGGGCCTTTACTATTTTCAAAAGGGTGGGTACTCCTTTGTTTTTGTACTATCTACTGGCGACCGCCAGTAGATAATATATATATATATATATATATATATTTATTTATTAATAGTTAATAGTTATTTGTTATATTATTACATTATTAAAAAAATTCTGAAATTAGAATGTAAATTAAAATTAATATTTTAATAATAGTTTTTTAACTAGCTATATGTAAATATTTATCAATATATTTGTGTGCTAACTGTTTTAAATTCTTTTATTTGTTATATTTAATAAAATATACATTACATCTATTTTATTTTTATAAAATTAATGTTACTATTTAATATATGTATTATTTAATAATTAAATTAATATATATTTAAAAAACTATATTTAATACAATATTAATGAAAAACATTATTTTTTTCTCCAATAGTTTTGTACTTACCATTATAAGTATAGGCTGAAGATATTTGTGACATCAATATTTTGGTCACGATATTTTGGTATGGGGATATTTTCATAGGCGATAGTTTGTCAGTGAATGTACATACACACCAGCAGTATTCACCAAATCCCACCGTTAAGGTAATATCTGCCACAATATCTCGACCACAGGGACCATTTAAATAACTGCACATTGATTATATTGATATGATTGACAGCTGTAATAGTTATCGCTACCTCATAGTTGTAGTCTGCTATTTTCAAGGTGGATCAAAGGAGGACTTTGTGTCCACTGTGATTCCAAGTCTGCTGCTAATTTTCTGATTTGCAAGGTAATACCCCTATGGGGCGTTCCTGAGGGGATCAAATCCGACAAAGGCACCCACTTTGTCAGTAATATCTTTTCCCATCTCACCACCTTGTTGAAATTAGTGCACAGACTGTCCTCAGCTTATCATCCCTTAAGCAATGATATTGTAGAGCACCTTAATGTCCCCTTCAAGAATAAAATAAGTAAACATTATTTTATTTATTTAGTTTTATGTAGCGAAAACCTGACCCGAGTGCATCAGAGCACTTCACAGAGTTAGCAGCAAATACTTGAGATATATTTGGAGTAAATGCAGTTACATAGTGACAAAAAGTGATGAGATATACGAGGGATGAAATTGCATAAGCTGAAATACGTAACATACATTTGGGAACAAATACGTGGTGACATTATGTGACGAGGTGTACAAGGACATTGTGAGAAGATTGCCGATACAATTATTAGGTAGTTATGGGATACAGAATACATATTGCTTTGCAGAGCACAGCTGCAATTGTACAAAATTACCGATGGAGTAAAATAATACCAGCAAAACACATAGGAGCTGATTACGATGCCATCTGGAAACTCTTCCGACCGAATCGGTTTCGGAATCGTTTCTGACCGACTCGGGTTCTGCGAGTCCCACGGAGCGATTACGATGCTTCCGTATATCGTTCGGTTGGACTCGCATTGACTTCAATGGGAGCCTGTGTTCCGAACGAGAACACAGGCTCCCATTGCAAAAAGGGGTGATTTGGGAAAAACATGCACCCTGTGACGGGCACCCCATGGTGCCTGCCACACTGTGCATGGTTGGTAAGAGGGGCCCCTTGGGTACCCCCACAGGGCCCCAACCAGAGGCCTACAGGTGAAGGGGGACCTGCTACGGGCCCCCAAAGTCAGATTCTGACAGCCGTTTCGTGTCGGGCAGACCGAATCAGAACGGCTGGATCGGTCATTGTGATCTCTCGTTCGGAAACTGTGTCCAAAGAGCTGAACGCTTCAGCTCCGAACGACTCGGGCTGTCCGAATGCCATTCGGAACCGATTCGAACAGCCTGAACGGTTGCCTTGCATTGTAACTCGTCGGAAACATAGGTTCCGAATCAGATTTGCCAAATCAGAATCTTGTTCGGAGCCTTTCTGGACGGCATCATAATCGACCCCATAGTAGTAATAAATATGAAAAAACAGGCTGAACAGAAGTAAAGACAGGCGTTGTAGGTCTGAGGTAGCTGGGGTAAGGTCTCTTGTGGATGTGGGGAACCAGAGGCACAGATTTCCCCAGCAGTAGTGATACACAGATTTATTTCGAGGGGGACGGAGCCTGCAGACTAGGCAGGAGCTTTAAGGTGGGTTTAAGTATTTGTTGAAGAGGAGAAGTTTTAGTTTCTTCTTGAAGTGAGGGAAGAGTTGATTTTCCCGAAGGTCCCAGGGCAGGGAGTTCCAGATTTTTTTAACGTTCCCATAGAAGGAGCAGATGTGCGATTTCTCTCCTTTAAATTTTGGAAGGATCAAGAGTAGTCTGTTTGAGCTTCATATTGGGCTCTTTTATTTGTGAGGTAGATTGGCTTTTCACTATAGAGCGCTTTGTGAGTTATGCAGGTAGTTTTTAGTATTGTCCATGCCTCGATTGGTAGCCAGTTGAGTTGTTTGAGGGTGGGAGTGATATGATAAAAGACCTTTTACCCTGATACAAGTCTAGCCGCAGCATGGAGAGTAGCTTTCAGTGGGGCTAAGAAAGATTTGGGGGCACCCATAACCATTGCGTTGCCATAGTCTAGCTTGAGTAACACTAAGGATTGTACCACCAACTTTAGGTCTTCGTTGGGGATGAAGGGTTTACCTTTTTTGATATTTTTCTACGTGTAGAATATGCTTTATGCAGAGGCATTGATATGGTCTTTCACGCTTTGGTGGGAGTCGAGTGTAATCCCCAGGGATTTAACAGAGTTGGAGATGGACAGTTTGCAGTTTAAAGCCATGAGGTTGCCAAGCCAGCTTTCTACGGGAAAGGATGTTTCTTTTGAATCAATGAGAAGGAGTTCAGTTTTGCTGGGGTTGAGTTTGAGGTGGTTGCTGGTCAACCAGGCTTGAACTTCGAGGTGGAGTGTTATTAGGTGCTGGATGTATTTGAATGATGAAAGTTTCATGTAGAGTTGAGAGCATCTGTATATATATGGTAGTCTATTGTAGCTTGCCTCAGGATCATTGCAAGGGGTTCCATATAGCGGTTGAATATTGTGGGAGACAGGATTGACCCTTGAGGGACTCCTAGGGAGACTGGTGTTGTTTTTGAGGTTGAGTTGTTGAGCTTGATTAGATGCGAGCGTTGGCTTAGAAAGGAGGAGAACCACTGAAGGACTGTCCTGTTTATGCCTGCACGTTGTGAGAGTGTTTTTAGGAGGATGCTGTGGTTGACAGTCTCAAAGGCGGCCAAGAGGTCTAGGAGGCAGGCCTGGCTGTCGTCCAAAGATCTGTGTTGGTCGTCCATGATGTTTAGTATAGCAATCGCTGTACTGCAGCCTTTCCTGAACCCGTATTAAAAGGTGTCAAGTAGGTTGTATTTTTTTATATGATTGTAGAGTTGGACAAACACACAATTTTTCCATTGTTTTGGTGAGGAGGGGGAGGTTGTTTATAGGTCTGTAGTTATTAAGGTTGTTCTGGTCGGCATCTGTTTTTTTGATGAGGGGGTTGGCTTGGCCGAGTTTGAGGGGAGCCGGCATAGAGCCGCATGATAGAGAGGAGTTGATGATTTTGGTCCAAATCGGAGAGATGATGTGCCTGAGATTTTTCACCATCGCAGCAGGGAGGGGGTCAGAGATGTGAGATGCTGGAGAGTAACTTCAGCACTTCTTTAGCAGGGGGATAGTTGAATGTAGACCATGTTGCATTGTTTTTCAGTTGCAGAGGGAGGATGGTGGCGAGCTGAGTTGAATAGAGGGGGAGGCATCCATTCATTGGCAGTAGAGTTATCTGTGAGACCTTTGGGGAGGTGAATGGCTCGAGAGATAGTTCAATGTTCGATATTTTTTCCACGAAGAATGAGGCGAATTCTTCACAGCGCTCTGAAGAGTTTTTCTTCAATGCTGGGATAAGGAGGAGGTTTGTTGTTTGTTGATGGTAAATAAGTCTTTAGGTCTGTTTCTAGACTGGTCAAGTTGATCTCGGAAGAAGGCAGATTTTTCTTTGAAGATGTGTTTATTGTATTTTTGGCATTCAGCCCGGAGGAGCGAGAGATTGGATTCAGATGGTTGTTATCTCCAGTTTCTTTCATCTAAACAGAGTTGTCACCTTTCATTGTTCAGGTCTTTGTTGAACCAGGCTTTAGAGGGGATCTTTCATGATTTCTAAACTATGTGTGACATTGAAAAAGAAATGGTTACACTGCCTCCTACTAGCACTGTTTGCCTTTTGAAACACCCCAGGATCAGATCATCATTTGACTCCTCATCAAATCGTGACAAGCAGAATAATGAGCACATTTGTACCATCAACTAGGCATAAGTTGGAGACTGAGAGTACACCTGAAATTGTACAAACTGAAATTAATGTATATATGTTTGAGTTAAGAAAGATTGCAAAGTTCTTCTCTAACCAGGTCACATGTAAAGCTGACAAGTTTGCCCATGCACCTCCTGTAGATGACTAACAGAATCCATTGCCATTGGTAACATTAGTTACATCTGAAATTTTGGGGACAATTGGAAAGACTGCAGATTTATTGGCCCCTTCCCTGTGACTGAAAGCACAATTACAGTGGTGAAAGTCCAAGGCCACAAACCATGGATCCATTTGACTGACATCCGCCTAGCCCAAACCATGCGTTCCATTCCTTCAGACACCGAGTAGGAAAAAGAGGGGGGGAGAACAGGAGAAACAACTGGAGTAAAGCCTCACTCTATTGTTCCAACAATAGACAATACTTCTTTCAAGTTCTGTATGTCTTGTTTGTTTTTCCTTCTCGGTGCACTAATACTACTATTCTTAGCCCATGTGCATTTTTATTCCTTTGATCCTACATCAACTATTACATGCATGCTCAGAACTGTTGATAATGATACTGAACATCACCCTCTCCATACTGCTTTATTTGGAGTATGTGGTACCAACTCATGCATAGTATAGGGACATCCACATCCAACACCAGCTGTTATGTATGCTCCATCATCCCCCATGCTGCTGCAGTGGACAGATTGCATATCCCTAAAGAGGTATCCCCAAAAAGTACCAGATGTCTCCTGCACATCTTTTTATGCAGAATAGAAGCAGCTGCGACCAACTCATGTTAGCCCTGTAACTGCATGAGTTAATACAACTAGTTTTGGCACCACCCCTGAAGCCCTACAAGCCATGACGGAAAAACAAGAGATAATGGAAGAGATATCAAGAATGAGGAAGGTAAGGCCAAAGAGGGCTCACACAGAGTGGGAAAAAGGGGTACTACACCAAGGCATTTTTGGAAGGTCTTACCAATCATCCAAATGTAGTAACTATTTTCCCAAACCTCTACCCCCTGATTGTGCAATCAGACCAGGTCTTAGCATTACGTGATCAGTTTTTGCCCATGACAAATGACACACTGGAGCCAAGTTCAAATGTAGAGTAATATCATTATGGAATTTTACCGAAACAAACGGTCACCTAAAATTTGATAAGATAATAGGCCAATGCCAATGAATATGGGATCCAAACATACAGAGATATGCATGGACAGGAATAACCGCACACTCTAGAATAGCAATGAAATTAACACATTTTTCTCTTTCAGAGGAAATGGGACAGTAAGGGTGGGGAGCAACCTCAACTACAAGATCACAACTTACAATGCTGATATGCTGGGTGGCACCTCCAGCCCGATAAGTCACTATTGGATGTGTGGGGCCCAGCTCCACATGCAACTACCCCCGAACTGGAATGGCCTCTGCTCCCTCGTAACTCTATACACCCCCTCCCTGGTGATACCAGATGTAAACATCTTATTGTGATATTGCTCTTGATGTGCCTTATATTTCAGGTAATAATAGCATGTTGTAAAAGGATGACAGCTAAAATGGGAGGAGCTTTTTTGCTTAAGGAAAAGTGCTAAGGATGTAGAGGGATAGAATAGTGAGCATAAGGTGATCCCCCTAGTAGATGGGAAGGTGGGAAAATTAATCAACTAGCGGAAGGACTGATGTAAGGAAATAATAGGAATACATTTTATAGACACATATACACAAATATAAAATCCTAAACCCCAATACAAACATTTCAGGTGAGGGATAGTTTTAAACCTATATAAGTAGTGAACCAGCTAACAGATAACTGTGGGTTCTGCAGAAATACATAGGTCATAGCATACATTACTTTGGTATTCAGAAAAAATATTGAGTTGGAAATGTCGACTGACACAAATATCGAGTTTTAAATATCGTGACGCAGAAATATCGACAGCAAGAATATCATGTTCAAGAATATTGACTTTAAGGTAAGAAATATTGATTTAAAAAATATAGAAGTCACTAATATCGTTTGCAAAAATGTAGTTGTTTAAAATATTGATGTTATAATTAGTGTTATGTATTTTAGTATATATTTTAAATGTATGTGATGTATTTTTTTTGTAAAAGTATTGTTTATGTTTTTTAATATATGTGTTACATTTTTAGTAGTTATTAACCGCTTCCATGCGCGGCCGATTTTCGCCCTGTGCGAGGCGTTTCATTAAGCGGACGGGTTCATGACGAGCTCAGCTCGTCATGCGCACACGAGCACTGCGCAGCATGACGAGCTGAGCTCGTCATGGAAGGGGTTAATATTATTTTAATTACATTTTGCGTTTTTTAGTTCCATGGCGGGTTGTGGGTTTATAGGGGAATAGGGTGGGAAGTAATGTAATTACAATTAATTCATATTTTTTATTTATTAATTGAGATTTGATAGTGTTAATTGTGTTTTTAATTTTTTGGGGTACATTTTATGTGTGGGTCGTGGGGTTATTAGGGGTAAAAGGTGGGAAGTAATTTATTTTTACCTAATTATTAATTAGTTGTTCATTAATATTAATTAATTGATAATTAATTATGGTAATTGTGTATTTTCATTTTTAGCTGTGAGGTTTGTGGGGGTAAAGGGTGGGAAGTAATTTATTTTTAATTAGGTAATAATTAGTTGATAAATAATTGATAATTAATTTTGTTAATTGTTTAGTTATATTTTTTTGGGGTGTGGGTTTTGGCTTTATAGGGGTAAAGGTGGGAAGTTATTTTTTAATTAATTAATAATTATTTGCTAATTAATAATAATTAATTAATTGACAATTACATGTGGAAATTGGGTCATACATTTTAGGTGCAGGTTGTGGGGTTTATAGGGGTAAAGGGTGGTGAGTAATTTAGTTTTAATGAATTAATAATTAGTTGATAATTATTATTAATTAATTAATTGATAATTAATTAGGGTAATTGATTAATTATTTTTTGTGTGTGTGGATTTTGGGTTTATAGAGGTAAAGGGTGGGGAGTAAATTATTTTGGCTTACTTTATAATTAGATGTTGAATACTATAAGTTATTTAAATAAAAATACATTTTTATTGACTATTTAATTTTTTTACAGTTTAATTTTAGGTGTGGGTTTTGGGAATTAAAGGGGTAAAAGGTGGGAAGTTAATTAATTTTCATGTGTTTTAATTTGTTTTTCAATTAATAATATTTGTTTAATTGATAATTAATTACGTTAATTATGCAAAAAAAATTATTTTAGATGTGGGTTGTGCGTTGTGTGGTGTTATAGGGTAGGTAGTAAAAAAATTAACTTTCCCTACTGTTGCACTCACTGGAGTGGGAATAGTAATTTGTACCCCTCCGCAATCCAACACAATCCCTAATGTTAGACTGACTGGAGTGGGAATATTACATTTTACCCCTCTGCTCTTTAACAGTTTCCTTGGTGTTGTATTGGCTGGAATGGGTGCAGTAAATATTTTCTATGTGTAATTTATCACTTTTACTACTGTTACATTTATTGGAGGGAAATGTGTACATTTTATTTTTATCCGGTCTTATTATTTATGTGTTGTGCTAAATGGGAGTGGTAAATTGTTTATATATTTATTTTAATAGTTTGTGTAGTTTTGTTTAAATTGTAGTAGGAATAGTATGTGTGTCACGTGGACCAGGATTGTGAAGGGGAGGATGACTCAACTTGGCACTGGGCGAAAGGGGCCATAGCAGACTCTAAACGATTTGTTTCTCCTCTGCAGCCCGCTGTGCAAAGTCAGGCAACACCGACTGAGACATCCGGAAATTCCACTATTGACATCAATAACAGGAAGTGGGAAGCAACTTCAAGGGAAGATAAAGGATGCAGCCCCTTTAAACCAGCGGCAGCTTCACATCGGGGGTCGGACGCCGACAAAGAAATAGAGAATCAAGCTTCTCGGCGGACCGGGAATGAGGAGGAACAAGCCGAACTCTGAAAGATAAACCAACCAATGAAGATTGGGGCAAGTCGGAGAAGGCGAGCGGGAGTCAGAGGGCCACTGACAGACGCTGAGTCCAGCCACGTTCCAGGAGGAGTGTGGCTCCGGCAGGTACGGACCCGCATCCTGGGCAGACTCGGGAAGAAAGAGGAGGAAGGAGGAACTTAGGGGAGTGCATGCTATCAGCTCAAGGTTTCTCCTCAAAAGGTTGTGAGCACAGACACCGGGTGATGGCGACAGACGATTGGATAATAGTGTAGCAGTAATCCCTCACACCCTTGCCCTGTAGAGACTTTCTTTTTTTTAAAAAAAGAAACCCTGTCCATTTACCTGTGGTCTTTATCTTCCTCCGAGGGGCTTGTGAGATACTGGTGGACCTGACAACCCCATCATCTGGAGGACAGAAGATTTCTTTAATTGAAATCGACAAATTATGGTGTTGAAACTTCTTTTGTTATGCATGCATTAAAATAAATATTAACTAAGTGACAAAGCCGCTTTATTACAATGTGTATTAAATGTTATAATTAATTTTGTATTGTTATAATTTATATTAATATGTTTTGTTTATTTCAAATTATAATATTTTTTATTAGGAATATGTGTTAATTGGAAAATTATTTTTACTACGTTTAAAGATTTTCAAATAGTTTAATGTTTTAATGTAAATAGCATGTTTTTTTATAGATTTTATGTTATTGGTATGTATATATATATATATATATATATACATAAATTTTTTATATTTTTATATAATTTTAAAGTTATAATATACATTAAAATTATTAGTTTAATGATTGTTTTAAATATATGTATATATGAATTATTGTATATGTGTGTTTAACTTTTTTAAACTGTCTCTGCCTAATTCTGCATATGCAGTTTCAATTATTTTGGGTAGTTCGTGTTCCTGTTCTAAAGGACTGAACTCCCGTAGGTGTTGGCGGATGGCCACTGAAGCTGCTTCCCCTTTAATATTAGCTAATATTATGGCTGATACCTGGGCATAGTTACCTAGTAATTTCATCCCTAAATTCTGCTCTGCTCCGTACTCATTTTGTATTTGTCTCAATACGTCTGGTACTACTGCTAATGACGGGATACCATGTGTTCTGGTATAAATGGCAGCAAAGACTGTACCCCAAGTGGTACAGTCCTCTACTTGTGGTGTTATCCCCATGGACAAGCAGATTGTTAGCATTCTGTGTTTTCATACGGGGTAGTATTCAGAAATACTGCCTCTAGCTGTGTTATTTTCTGAGCTACCCAGAATGGCATTTGTTCACGTTTAGAGGGCATTTTACCCATCACCGCCTGTAATGTCTGTGGTGTGATTTTATTTGCTGTACCCTGAGCTTGAGTTCCATTTGTTGCAACTATTGCTGGTTGGACTGTAAGTGTCCTCATGACGAATGACGTCAAGTTTCTATAGATTTTAATTAAATCTTTGTGTTGTGTGAGTAAGTCTCCTGGTGGCATTGTATCAATGTCAGGATGTGGTGTGTAGGCCGCTAATAATGGCCATGTTGCCCCTTCTGTTCCGAGCGGGCTGAGTCTTACTCTTCTTCTTATGTGGGGTAGGGCGCCTTTAAACCAGTATAAATGTTCCTGGTACGTGAGCGGAACCTCAATGTCCTCAAATGGACAATATTCCGCTGGTGCATCTCCTTCTGTGTAAGAGTGAAATGTTTTTGTTCATGCATTTGCTGCTGGGAATGTAACCCACGAATAAAATACCTCTGTTCTGTTTGATTCGTGCGCCTCAATCACGAAAACTACTAAGCCACCCCTAGATGATAAACCACGCGCGAGCAGTTTCAGGGTGATTGTAGTTCTAAAATTCGGTGCAATTTGTATTGCATCTGCATCTTCCTCCTCAGAGAGGGGCAGTGCTTGTTGCAGTGGGTCTAACTCCTGGTTAGTCATTGTTTTTAGAACACTAAATAACTTTTCAAGGGAACCAAGATACGGTGTTTTCGCATAATTTTAGGAACAATGTGTCCTTCAAGCTTGATTAACCAACAGCCAATAAATAGGATTTTTTCGCCTACTCAGCTGTGGCGGAGTTTGTGCCCACCCACTCCAGATGTCTCTGGTGTTTTGTGAGTAGGGGTCTTTGAGAATAGCACGACTGAACTACTCAGATTCTACTGTTAAATAAGTACCCAACCAGCGTTGGCGGCGGCATGTCGTGTAGTTCCTATATACCCTATACAGGATTTGCACGCGTGGATAACATAAACTGTGGGATTGGTGGCAGACTGACTCTGTGCACCCCCACCGGATACGTTAGCCTGTCTGCATCAGCTAGCTCACAGTGCCACTAGAATCTCCTCTTATCAGTGAGAGAATAGTTCTTGGCAACGTCAGAACATGACAACCCTGATCCCCCAGGATCGTGGAAACAATATACTACTTTTCGCTCAGTCACTCGTGCTTACTTAGTTTGTCTCAGAGAGGTACACAGAATAAACAGGCTGGGCGTTTTCGATAAGAATTTATTGAACAGTTGTTATTCTAGTGTAGAATAGATGAGCTGCAACAACCATTGGACAGTAGCAGAGATATATGATTAGAAGCACTAAGAAAGTAAATGGATGGTAGAGCTCTACCATTTTGCAATAATCATGAATACATACAAGTATATTTAACACATGATAAAAAGTGCATACTCCTACGATTTCTCCCTAACTAGTTGTACCTAAATGTACCTAGCATCTGTGTAGGTGTTATGCCAAGAATCCCTCTAGGATCTAGTCAACCCCATTACCTGAGAATGAGAGAATATGGGACCCCGTCCTGGTCTCGAGTTGGACACCCCGTGAGGGATGTTAGACCACTGCTAGCTGGAGCGTCTGCATGCAGGAACCTCAGCGTCTCTGGTCAGTGTGTCAGCCGGGAAGTCTCGGTCTCCTCTGTCTTCCTAAGCAAGATGTGATGTATTTATACCCATAGGTCTCCCCAAGGGTCCTACCTTGCTGTGTTACTGTGTCGGCCTAAAGGATGACGTTGGGCCTGAACTTTATACAGAGATATTATACAGGAAATGGTAATCCTGCTGTTAGTCCTGCTGTGCTTCCAAGAAGCCTCATGCATAATGTATGAGAATCGAACTAGGGAAAACTCACGTTCTGAACGCAATGTCATATCTGGGTAAAAGGTCAGTCCCCAATAACCGTTATGTATGTAATGTAGGGAAGGATATAGGTGAAATGTTATAATGTTACCTGTGCCTATATAGGGTACCTATATGGAATATAACAGGCTGACCAGGAAAACAAAAGACCTAGGCAGCCTGGTACTAACCCAACTGAGATGCAGGAAAAATAAGATGGCGCCTTTGCATGCATACAAAGGGCAGCAACGAGGACGTGCGCTGCTCCACACAAGCGCACAACAGAGACAAGGTAACCCCGAGGGAGATAGTAGCAAGAGAGGAAGGTGAGATCTTTGTGCGCCAGTTCTGTCACCTATTAGCCTACTGGAGTGAGGAAAGGGACCAATATGATAGACCTTGGCCAAAGAAAGGATCATTTGAGCCAGAGGACATGACTATAGCGGAGGATTGTATCGGACATGGAGGAGAAGACCCCAAATGAAACTTCCTCTACATGTAGGAATGCCTAAAAAGATGGGAACGCCATGTTAGGGAGAAATCCGTAGAGCCACCTGAAATAAGAATGTACCCGTTTCAACAGAGGGCCATGGCTGGGATCATATATTGTGCCATGGGCTCAGATGGATAAAGAAGAATTGAGGACAAAGTTACCATCATTGCTGGATGGAGCAGGGAAATGAATTTCATGCTTTGAGAAGAACACCACAGGATCAACCTATCAATGGGTGAATTGAAAGCTGAGTAAGTCGTCTTATTGAGAGCAGACTAACGCTGTGTTCACCCAAGCTCGCATTACAGCAATTACGCCAACAGTCACCAAGCATGATGGGGCCGCATTTAATTCATACAGGCACCGAATATGGATGGCCAGAGAGATATGCTCCCTGACCGACTAGATGTAGGAGGGTTAATGGTATAGACTATGAAGCCAGGGGAGAGCATAACCAATTTCTTGAATAGAATGAGGGAACAATGAGAACAAGTGGCAGGACAGCCATGGACTGATAAGGCCCCACAAGTCGCATTCTTCTACAATATTCTTAAAGGGGTTACCCACCAAGATGCAGAGCAGGCTGGACAGCATGGTTGGGTTGGACACAAAACCATAACGGGAAATACAAGCCCGTATATGACATTACCACAAAAAGAAGTGAGAAAAAGACAGAGAAAAACAGGAGCAAGCCCAGAGAGACACCGCTAAATTGGTCCAACACAAATTGAAAAAGCCGGCCCTCGAAGGGACCGCGTTGGCCGCAACTGTGCAAATGGCTCCAGTCTCAAGGGGAGCTCTACCGCAAAAACTCAGAGGATTCCAGCCCAGCTATGGTGGTAGAGGCCAGGGAGGTTGGAAGCAACCAGACTCTAGGGAGTGCTACTATGGGCAGATGCTGAATAAAAGCATACCATGAGCAGAGATGGATATGCCAGGGCCAGGCATCAGAAAACCCAATGAATGTCCATCCACAGAACCAAGCACAGGAGAATCAGAATGCACCCTACACTCAGCCACAGGGTGGTCCGCCATCCACTCCAACCCTGCAGCAAGGATCAGGTAGTTGGACAAACATGTGGCAGCAGCAACCACCAACAGGGACCAGGGCCACAACACCAGCAGGGAGGGGTAACTGTATGTAGCATCTTCATGCAATCACAGAACCAAAATGCGTAGTAAGGTAAAACCCCCAGACTAAGTAGGAATAACTAGCACCCACTCCCCCAAAAACTGTTCCAAACCAAAGGAAGGACAAATGAAACAACAATGGGAATTCAAACTTTTACTTGCGCCCAAAGATTCAGAGTGACTGAGAGCTGTGTCGATTGGGTATCCTCTCTAAAGTTCAACATCAATGATGACCCCACGGGAGCGTGGAATAGCCAGGTTACCTAACCAAGGCCCAATTCTATTGTTGATCCCCCAGTGCGGGGTTGGCTGACCCCACCCCAGGGGGAGGACAGTCTGATGAGGGGGTGGCACCCACAGAATGTATTTAAAAAAGCAGACACCTAAGGCCTCCCGTCCAAAGTCAATAGGGACGGGTTCCAATGACCAAGTCAAAAGGTCCCCATTCTCTGGCACCCGGCCTGGGACCAATGTTTCCTTCATGGCGTGTAATCCCAACAGTGCCTCCAAAAAAGCTAAAAGCCTCCACTCAGTGGAGGCCCCCATTCAGTTCTAAAACAAAGCTGTCATCAGTGCCACGAGTCAGGATTCCTGTGCGCCCGGATGGTAGAACCCTAAAAACTCCACAGCACATGCATGAAAAAATAAAATGTAAATCCATATTTGTAAAGTGCGAACTACTCACCCTTACGGGTCTCAAGGCGCTGGGGGCCATCGTGGAAATTAAGTGAGCTATTGCCCAGAGTCACATGGTGCTGAGCTGAGCTGCCACCAGAGCCAGGGATCGAACCGTGAGCCCTGTGCTCCTAAGTCAGCTGCCCTGGCCGCTGCACCACACCTCTCCACCTGCACCACACCTCTCCATGAAGTGTCAATAAGCTGTGAAGCATCTGCATGATGTCGAGTCCAAGCCTCCAGTTGGGGGGTTTACCAGGGTGACCAGGCATCCCGCAATTGCTGAGGCAGTCCTGGTTCTTCATCATCACCCGGTAGACTTTGGCAAACGTTTTTCATTAAGGCCACGGGGTTTTTTACGTTTTTGGTATTACCGAAGTCTGGCCATCGTACCATACCCTTCCAAAATAGCGACAAAATGCATACCAATTCATTAGGAGATTCTAACTGCAAGCTATGGACAACACCCCCTAGTGCGCTGAGAGGAAGCAAGGGGTGGTCCAAGGAAGAGGGGGTGCCTGGGAAGGGAAATCCCAAATGTCCACTGCAGCTCCAGGCAAAGGTAGGACATTGGATGCGCACACCCCCATATCAAGCATAGCGAATAACAAACGCTCCAGGCCTTGCACGCACCAGCCAGGGAAAGCAGTCGGCCCAACCTTGGACACCGCAAGACAGCATAGGTAGGGGTAAAAGGGGGCCACAGAGTAGTCTCTGACCCCCTCCCCCGCATGACAAATGAGGCAGTAGATCACACAAGACTTAGGGAAACGCTCAAACCAAAGAAAGCAGCCCAAAGTTAGCCCAAAAAAGAAGTTTCCAGATAAAAGACGGTTTTGAGATACCTCGTGCCACATGGAGGGTCACGTGGCGAGCCCCATGCCGGGAACTGAGAGATACATACACATGTGATACCGGGACATGTTGCAACCAACAACACTCAATAGCGACATGCCCCTTCATCACATATTCCAGCGCACATGTAGGCTGAAGACGCAACTCACACCAACAGCGCCTCCATGTGCACACCATGGCAAGACACGTTCTTTGGAAGCCAGTGACGTCCATGGAACCCTTGCTCAAACATGATGCGATCCATCCCCATGCTTATGCGATGACCCCACGAATATTTTGCACTAATCTAAGCATTCAGTTAGGAGAAGAGCTCAATGGCTCAGAAAACAGATTAACCTGTCTAATAACCAATAATCACACTTGCTTCCCCAAAACTATCAAAAGATATCTGACGTAGGCCACCTTCCGGTGCCTCTTTAAAATGCGACTAGTGGAGCATGGGGAACAAACCCCTGGGGAAAATACAAAAACTCAGGAAACCATTGAGTTCTTATCCAAACACGTCAACCACAGAACCTTCAAGTGCACCACCACCCAACTGCCATATCAAACACCCCCATCCTGGATAAGAAGTGTACAGTTGAGACTTCACCGCAAACTTTTTGTTTGAACTGAAAAGGGAACCACAGCCACCGGAGGACCACAGATGAATCCCTGGAGACCGTTATCAAGATCTGCAATGTCAAGCGCACAGTTATGTATGATTGCATTGTCATGTAATCTCTGTCTACTATGGGTGATACCACACTTATTCACTGCCGAGGAACTGCAGAGCAAAAATTAGTCTACTCAAAAGCGATCACCACGCTTGCATAGGGATCTCTCCCATGTCACCTAAAATTACATGAAGCCAAACACTAGCATCCCACATGCACTACACAGTGCCCTTTTCCACAACACATGATACCAGCACATGACCACAGTCGGCCTCCAAACATCAGCTAGGTCATGTTACGTCCGTTCAGTGATTCCGCATGCAGTGGGGTAAACAGATTTTACTTATCCCAAGATATAGCCCCAGAAAAAGTAAAATGCCTTCTTCACCTATATCTATGCAGAATAAGGGCCAAGATCCAACCCAACAAGGTAGAACCACAGAGGATAGTAGTAAATTTGACCCTATACGAAACCAACCCAACTGCATTATACCTCTTCACTGAACCTAATGATATCCACAGCGAGCTGGACAGGATGTGTAGAAAATGCACCATAGGGGAGGACACTGTTTGGCCCCGGGACTTCCCACAGAAGAGATTCTTGGAGGTGGTAAAACCCCCAACTCAATGCACAAACACATCTGCTCCTGCATTTACTTGTGGATCTAGGGTGGCCTTAGCGTTTCTGCGGCGGTCTTCTTTAACAACAAGTGGTCTTCCGACATGGTGTTCCTGTGTAGGGCTGTCCAGCTCGAGAATAAACAAGGGAATGCGTCACATGGGGAGGGGTTGAATGAGAGCATGACCAACCCATGTAAGGAAATCTGGGACACTGAGCTGGGTGGATACACTTGGCTAGAAGGTAAGGGGCAACCCCTAACTGTACAGAAACTTACACTGTATTCCTTATGTTTCAGAGGTAAAGGAATGCTTCCAATGGGCACGAATGCTAACTGCGGAGCGATTATGCACATTCTGGATATACAATGGGGCACCTCCACGCTGATGGATTATTAGTGGCAGTGCAGTGAATTTGCATATACTCAGCTCATCCCTGGTAACAATACACACCCCGACCCTGGTCATTCCCGGAGACAACCTGTTGGACTTGTACCAGCACCCATTAAAGAAGAAGACAACTTTGCTGCATCAAGCTCATGACATGAGAGCCACAGAATATTTTAGCTGGACTCAGTACAGAGACATCCCAGAATAATTCAGACTGTTCACAGGCACACAAGTATCAGCAGGAGGGTCTATACCCTTCTTTACCCTACAGACTAAAGCTAATGTCTACTGGCTGCAAATAACCAGGTGGGAGATGCTTAAGATGATGAACAGCACTGAGCTTGGCCTCAATTTAATCAAGGAAGAACTGAGAGTGTTCCGCCTCATGATGGTGCAGCAACAGTAGCGGCCTGTGGTGGGAGTGCTGCTGGGCGGTGACGCGAGGCGGGGGAGGGGCAGGGTGGGGGGTAGTAAACTACGGATTTCGGCCGCACTGAGGTATGTAAACAAAAAAATAAATAAAACGAATTTCGTTGCGCGCTGCATCGCCAAATGCGATGCAGCGCGCGCAATGAAATTCGTTTTATTTATTTTTTTGTGTACTTACCTTAGTGCGGCCGAAATCCGTAGTTTACTACCCCCCACCCTGCCCCTCCCCGCATCACTGCCCGGCAGCATTCCCACCACGGGCCGCTACTGTGCAGCAATGATATGTATTAGAATTAATGACTGTGATGGAGAGAGGAGAGGGGTGTGTGCCAAGATCGGTGCGTCCTACTGCACGTTCATCCCAGGGAACAACATGAACAATGGAACATTGACTCTTTTTTTTTTTTCCTCATTGTGCAATAAACTGGAATAGGAGGTATCAGGGGTCCTGGTCCTAACTATTCCGTCTTAGATCAGCCCACTATGAGCATGGGAGAGTAGGGGAGATCTTTTGCCGTTCAACAGGACCCCCTTTTTTCTATTCCATTCATGGGGGGAGGTAGCCTTTTGCAGCTACCCATACAAGCACCTTGCTTGCAAGGTATTGCTATTGCATAATCATTAGACATCCAAAGACCATTCAACATGCCAGCTCTGTGTAATTTGTTTCTGCTCCCAAATGTCCCAGAATCCAAATCTCTTGCTTTGCCTCCCACTTCGATCTAACTTATTTACCCTCTGTACCGATGCTAACCATTTCGACTGGGTTGGTGGACTGTGTGATATCCACTTAATACATATTTTACATCTAGCTAGTAAGATTAAGACGAAAAGGATGTTCTCTTGTTTTTTGCTTAATTTAGCAAGACCGTCGATGTGAGCTCAAACCCCAAATATAACAAGATCTATGCTTACCTCTATTTGTTGGCCCAACAATTCCGTAAGGACCTTACCCACTTCATTCCAGAATTTCTAGAGCTCAGGGAACTGCCAAAACATATGTATGTCGTCCGCCATCTCTTTTCCACATTTAGGGCAACTTTTCACCGTCTGTTTGTTTAATTTGGACAATCTCTTTGGCCACCAGTAGGCTCTATGTATAGTGAACATTTTTTTTTTTCTTGAAGAGGTAGATTTGACAATGTACTAACATGCAGACATAGATACTTGCCATGTATCTTGTACATCCAGCGTCGGCAGCTCCTTCCCCCAGATCACGCCAGGTAGGGTAAACTCCTCCTCTCCGGCCGATATGCATGACCAGTACCAACTTGATACGTCCTTCTTTAATACCTCATTTCCTTGTGTTTTCCTCTCAATATCTCTACTTCCTGTCTTGTCTTCCGCAAGGGACTTGATCCAGCTTGTTAGCTGGTAGTACTTGAAATTTGATACAGAGGCTTTAATCATGGTTGAGAGTTGGTTTCATCCAATTAGAGCATTTCCTTCTATAAATTGTCCCCACTTTGTTATGCCTTATTTTCTCAGTGGGATAGCTAGCCTATCTTTTAAGCATTCTGGGGTTCCTGGAGACGCCGATATTGAGGCATAGTCACTATAATAAGGTATTTTCAGAGATTTCCTAATTTGATACCATAGTTTGGAAGCTGACCATAATACCTTCAATTTTACCTTTTTGAAGAATTTTGGATGTCCAAATTTGTAGAAAAAGTGGCTACCTTGTACATTGGTCATTGCTTGTAAATAAATGGGGTATGTATGATGCTCGTTTAACAATGTTCTTATATTCTTAAATTGGAATGCTCTTCAGTATTCAAGTAGGTCTGGACTAGCTATCCCCCATGTTCTTTTTTCCTCCGAAGCTTTCTCCATGCTATCCTGATCCCTTTTGAGGCCCATATGAAACTACTCAGTTCCCCTTGCGACTTGTTTAACCATTCTTTCTTGAATTTCAGTGGTATGGAGTTAAAAATGTACATACAATTTGGGAGGGTTGTCATTTTTAGTATATTAGAGCGCCCAATAAATGACAGGGAAGGCCCCCCAAACTTTGAGTAGTTTCCTAACTTCTGACAGTGTTTTGTTAAAATTTGTGTGGGTTATTTTATTTATATCCTTCACTATCTCCACGCCCAAATATCATATTTTTTCTTTTACTAATGGATTGTTACTTTAGTGAATCCATTCCATGATCTCTGTTTTCGATTGATTAACCGAATAACCTGACACCTTCCCGAATTGGTCCAGTATATCCTCAATTGCTGGGAGTGACTCTAATAAGTTGTTTGTGAAAATCATTAGATCATCAGCATAGAGGGCCACTTTCTTCTCCCGCCCTTGATATTTGAAAGGAGTAATCTCTTGGTTGCCTCTAAAGGCACTCGCCACCGGTTCAATATACAGATTGAAAATCAAGTGGGAGAGGGGACAACCTTGCCTGGTACCTCTTTTAATGTTTATTTTCTCTGTGACGTTGCCATTTACCAGGACCCTAGCTGTTGGATTTTTGTAAAAGGATTTTACGGCTCCCCGGAAGGTTTCCCCTAGATCATATTTCCCCAGTACTGCATGAAGGAACGGCCAACTAACTCTATCGAAGGCTTTAGCTGCATCAAAGGTGATCAGTGAAAGGGGTAACTTGTCATGTATTGCCACGTCCATTGCACCAATCATCTCATGCGTCAATTCTTGTATCTGTCTACCTTTGATGAAGCCTTTTTGATCTTGATGTATTAAATGCTCAGCTACTGGTCCCAACCTCTTAGCTAAGATTTGGGTATAAATTTTATAATCGCTGTTTAAAAGCGATATAGGTCTGTACGAGCCGCATCTTTTTGGATCCTTGCCTGGCTTTAACAATATACTAATAGTTGCTATGTTCCACGAGTCCGGAAACTCCTGCCCTTCTTGGAAGATGTTATTTAGTAACACTGTCAGGGGAAGGACCAAGGTTTCTTTTAATAAAGTGTATATTTCATTAGGTAGAGCATCGGGACCTGCAGCTTTCCCCTTTTTTAGCTTTCCTATCGTATCTGCCATTTCTTCAGTTGTGATATCGGCATTGAGATCTTCCCTTTGCTCTTGCGTCAGGGTTGGGAGTAAGTAGCAATTTATTTGATATATTGATGAAACTGTGGGCCATAATATCAAGAACGGCGCAAACATTATCGCTGCTTTAGCGGCAGGAAACTGCCGCTAAAGCGGCGATGAGGGGCTTGATAATATGCCCTAGAGAATTCCAATAGAAGCCCAGGTTCTGGTGTCAAGGACATCAAACCTGGGCTTCTATTGGCATTCTCTTGGGCATATTATCAAGCCCCTTATCGCCGCTTTAGCGGTAGTTTCCTGCCGCTAAAGCGGCGATAATGTTTGCGCCGTTCTTGATAATATGGCCCTGTGTCTTCAGTATAGAGGTCTTTAAAAATGTTTGCGAAGGCCTTCTCGATCTCGGAATCTTCTATGCTGGGGACACTTTGATTCTCGACCTGGATGGTTGGAATCTTATTCCGGGTTTGTTCCATCTTAGTTTTCCAGGCATGCATCTTACCGCAACCCTCCCCATACTCATAATGAGATAGTTAACTTGCTTCCCATTTACTTTTGACTATGGAGTCTAAGACGTCAAACAGTGCCTCTCTTTTTCCTTCATTTCTTTCTCTAATTTGTTGACTTCTTGTAGATTCACACCCCTTGCTATTAGAGTATCTAAATTTTGTATTTCTTTTTCTAGTTGACTAATTCTGTTCTTTGTGCTCTTGTGCTTGAAGGCTGCTAAACTAAGTAGTTTTCCTCTAATGACAGCTTTATATGCATCCTATGCCATTTGTTTAGTGGTCCCTTCCCTGTTTAGTAAAAGAAATTGTTCTGACTCTGTTTTCAGCTTCTCCTTATTTTGCGGATCTGTTAATGTAGTGCGATCTACTGTCCATCTTGGGGTTAAAGGGATATTCTCAATTCGTATCTGCAGTAGAACTGCAGAATGATCGGACAAATGTGCAGGTAAGTGCTCTACCTTCTTAGTGCTATTAAGCTGGCCCCAGTCTACCAGAAAAAAGTCTATCCTGGAAGCGTGGCCATACTTTTTATTTTGAAATGTAAATCGGTGTGTTATGTCTCCCTTTACTTTCCAAACATCGGCCAATCCCAAATCCTTGATATAGAGTTTTAACCACTCACTCATTCTAGGTAGATTTAATGTCTTTCTTATGGGTAGTCTATCCTCTCTAGGGTTTATTATTAAATTAAAATCTCCACCCAAAATTATCGGAGCCGAAACTTCCTGTAAGTGTGTATACAGCTTCTGTAGGGAGTTCAGGACCATCCACGTTAGGGCCATAATATCCCGCTAAAGTATATGTTTTATTATGCATTCTAACTTTTACGATAGCCCATCTTCCTTTTGTGTCCGTGTTTACTGCTTCTATCCTTACTTTAAGTGTTTTTTAAACAGGATAGCCACCCCTTGACGCAGCATTCTTGCTCAGTACACACATATTCATCCACCCATCTTTGTTTCTTGAATATTTCGGCCCATTCTTCCTTTAGTAGAAGATTTCCTGTAATATTATAATTTTACTGTCTATTGTTTTTAGGTACTCCATGATTTTCTGTCTACGACTCTTAACTCTGAGGCCATTCACGTTCCATGAAAGAATATTAATTGACATTAAACTTCTTTGGATTAAACCAGGGCTTTCTTCGCCACACCTTGGACCTCAACCTCCTCATATTTACACAACTTAGACAATTTTTTTTAGTTTTCTCCCCTTATGCTCCTTCACCCGGTGCGAATTTTTTAGCAAACTTGTTTGTGAATTACATGTTCCTCTTCCCCTCCCTCCCCTCCCTTGGAGAAACCTCCCTTTCTCCTTCTCTGGGCAGTACATTCCGCCCTTTTGAGCTCTCCGCTTCCCAGGCCTTAGCTATGATTTAATCTGCTCAATAAAACACTCCACTTCTTTACGGTTTCTTATGTTGTACATCTTGTTCTTCCACATAATTTTTAGGGAGGCTGGGAAGCGCATCTGGACAGTCGCTCCCAGAGATCTTAGTTGTTGCATTTGTTGGCCTAGCTCCCACTGTCTATCTTGGGTTGCCTTAGAGATGTCTGACCGATTCTAAATACCCATTCGTCCTTGGTATGAGAACCGGTTTTGAGGGCTTCGCTTAGGATTTTTTCCTTTAACACATGTCTTGAAATTTGTCAAGATTTTCCTGGGGTTTTTCCTCAGCTTTCCCTTTTCAAAGGGGTCTCGATGGACCCTCTGTATATCCTCTGCTAAGGCATTCGATTTCAGCCAGGGGAAGCTTTCTTCCAGTAGATTAATCATGAATTTTTTAATGTCTTCCCCTTCCAAACCTTCCGGGACATTTAGAACTCTTAAGTTGTTTCTTCTCAGCCTGATTTTCTAAGGATTCGATTTTATCACTGAGATCCCCTCCAATTGCCTTCAGGAATATAATTTCTGTCTGGTTTGATTCAACTTCTTTACTTGGAGCCGTTAAGGAGGCTTCCACTGTTGTTACTCGTTCCATTAGGGCATTTATTTTGGTTTCCAAGGCTTCACAAGTCCCCTGTATTTTCAATTGTTTTTTTCAGATGTGGTGAAATTCGCCCTCATTTCTAATATCATGGACTCTATCAGTTTTTCCGTACTCACTTGTGCTGCTTGAGGGTTTTACCCTTCTGGTTGTGAATTACACATGGTTACTGTTGTCTTTGTTAGGGGGGACTTTTGATGTTTGCCTCCCCCTCAGCCTTCTCTGTTTCTAGTACTTTAAACCTATTACCATCCATCTTTCCCCCCTCCTCTGACCTTACCTCAGCTTTATGAGTACTATTTGGACTTTCCTCTTGTTCAGGTTGCGATGATTTGATGGTATCTTGCTTGGCCTGGACCTTAAAAAATGATTGTAGTGATGGGGTAATTTTTACCCTGTTGCCTGTTGGTTTACCACGTCGTGCTGGAGGCTGAGGGCCAGGTTCTTGAAACAGTGTGATTGGTTTCCCCTTTTTTTTAATGATTGTGGGTACGAGAACAGTTTTTCCCTTTATTGACTCCTGGGGGTGTTAATCATTAAGTGCCTATTCCTCAGGCAGTAACTAGTCCCCCTGTTGTATGTTTGGTTCTGGTCAGCTGATTTTGCTGGGTTAACTAGGGAGTGTTTTTTCCCTTTTATCCTGCCCCCACTCACAGCAGGTATATCAGGAACTTGTATTATGTTATTTCTCCCACCTTTGGCACTTACCCAGGCTCAGACGGCCCCTCGCCTCTCTTCCTACAACTGCCCAGTCTCTCCACGGCACAGGCGATCTCGGCAGCCCCACCGCTTCACCGCTGGCAGCCGCCGCGGTCCTACCCCGAAGGGAACCCGAGCCACGGTCCTCCGGCACTCTGCGGCTGCTTCTGCCCACACACCAGGCGATCTGCTAGAGCCCGGCAGAGCCCTGCTGCACTCATCCCGACCGCAACACTCGTCCCGACCGCAATATCCCGCCACTTGCCTGTCAGCCTCCATTATGTTAGAAATGACAATTTGCGTCATTTCATTTTGTTTCTTTGTAGAAATCTATCCATGGAGCAAATAGTTGCGCACATTCTCTGTTGATTTTTCGTCGTGATTAGCCTGGGGAGCTCGAAGCTCCCGACCGGGCTGTTCAGCCAGCCGCCATGTTTTCCCCTGACTACAACCTCAAACATTGACTCTTGCTATCCAAGCCTTGCATCATCTACAAAATAATATGCGTGAGGAGAGAGTTGCCCCTTAGCAGGAGTTGTTTTCAAACTGGTTCTCCTGGCTCCCCAGGTGGATCTCCGATTTGTGCACATCACTGTTGCCAGTTTTCACTGTGTTTCTATTTTTATGTGGGTCTGTACAGTTGGGGATTACCTGCTGTAAAAACGTAGTCCTCAAACTGGCAAATATGCGAATAACTCGGAAAGTAGTGGTTGTCAAAAGCAAGCATAAAGATTAACAGGCCCCCATTAAAGTAACCAGCAAAAGGTATGAGTTAGATAGTGTAGATGAAAAATCAACTAGAGGGGGGGGGGAATGTTAATATGGAAAAAGTCAATGCTAATATGAAAAATGATACATTCATTTATGAGAACGAAATTGTGTCTTTATTAACTAATTCTCCCATTGTGAACTCCACATCAACCCGACTCGCAAACACGTAGTCAAGCAAGCACTAGACCTAGGCCCGAGGTTATTGATTGATATGTCACAAGTGGGATGGCACGTAGCTGGCAGGCATAATGCACAAACAAGAAACCTTAGATCAATCCCACAGATAGGCACAGCAACATTACAATGGTCAAGGGAGACTGGCCCCAATAAAGCATTCATGGCCGGAGGGGTACACGCTCTCCTAAAGCACCATAAAGTCAGATGTCACATGTGTTAGGAACATATAGCCAATCAGGGCACAGCACATGCAGTGATCATATGCTCCTCATGCCGGACATCTGGACTCATTAACCACTGGCCACATTGTATTCACTCAAGGTCGAGGCCCACCTGTTTTCTCCATTAGACAATTAATTTATAACTCCAAAGGCAGCAACTTACATTCCTCACCATACATAGATCTCCGGAAGCCTTTATTACCTACAATGAACTGTATAAAAGAAAGCCACAGACCGATTGTAAATTGAGACAGTCCTCAGACCTTTTGCCTGTAATTGTTCTCTTGGTCCCTATGCTTAATTAAACAAACTATTCCTGTTTTGCCAAACTCCTCTTTTTTCCAAGGTATTTTATGTTCAAGTAACAGAATGACGGTGACTCTTACTGAACACAGTTACTGGGAGCCTAATGTTGCTCCACTGCTAGATAGAACTCGGAGGGACCTGGGGGAATGGTCAAAACGACCCCTCTCGATAGCGGGTAGGGACGTTGTCTTCAAAATGGTGGCCCTTCCCAGGTTATTAAATGTGCTCCAGCATTACCCCTACCTAATGCTACTGGCCCTTTTTGCGGGCCTCCAAGCTCAAGCTTCTTGTGGTCAGGCAAGACCCCTAGGGTATCCTTTGTGAAGTGCTAATCCTCCCCGAATGAAGCAGGTCTAAGCTGGGCTGATGTGAAACTGTACTACAGGGCGTCTCAGCTCATCAATTGTACAGCCGGTCCCCCCTCATTCTCTGCCATCGGTTAGTCGTGTTCCGCTCCAGTGCTAGTACCTTGCCTCTGTCACATGAAATGGTATGGCAGACTCACTGGAGCGACCCCCCTGTGGCATGGCACCTGGTTGTCTGAGTCAGCCAGATTAGCCGATTTTAGCACTGGGGACCTCATTGGCATTTCCACACTAGGGGATGTCTGGGTTGGTGGACACATGAAATCCTCCCAGGAACTGGCAGAGGAGTTTGGTTTGCACAGCTCCCAATTCTAGAAATACCGAAAGTTACAACACGCCCTTGACAGATACAGGGCACAACTTGCAGCCCCACCTGAGTTTAGGCCTCTTGACTGCAAGCTAGTAAATGACAAATTGAGGGCACATGGCATTTTGTGTCTATATAGAACACTTGTGGTTAACACACCGACCCGTTTCTGACACTCACGGCTAGATGGGAGGAGGACGCTGCTGCCCTAGAAGACGATGAATGGATAGAGGCAAAGATGACCCGCACGAGCTGGCGATCTCCATGCACTTGCATCTGATACAATTCAGAATCCTGCACAGGATTGATTACTCCCCTGAAAGGGTCTGGCGCATGGGACGAGCCCCCGGAATGGAGTGTCTGCGATGTTGTCACACCCCCGGTTCCCTATACCATGAACGGTGGGATTGCCACATGGTGAGGAGATACTGGGAGGGGATCAACAACAGGATGGGGTGGGTGGGTGGATTCGAACTGGAGCTCAACCCCAAAGTGATATTGCTGGGGATCATAGACGAATTGGGGGGGGGGGCCTCGCGCCACATGCACCCTCCTGGCATTGGCATACATGGTAGCCAAAACAGACTTAGCCCACAACTGAGAGATGAGTCTGCCACTCCCTTTCATGAGTAGGAGAGAGGAATAGACTATGGTGCTGTCATGGAAAAATTGGTGTACGAAGCATGTGGGGTCACCCACAAGCTTGAACTTATATGGGCGCCATGGCTGGGTAATGTTGTTGGGTCTGACTAAATGCTCCACTGGTGAGTTGAAGAGTGCACCCCGCCTAATGGGTCAGCAGCGACCCCTGATTTCTGTTCCCCTGCCTGTGTATGTGTCCCCCTTGTGGAGCTCAGAGGATACCTTTGTTACTGTGTATTGTTGTTGCTTTCCTGGAACACTGATAAAGTACTGCTGTATACCTTTTCTATTATTTCTTATAGGTGCTGCGGCTATACCCCTGAGGCTGTAAACGTGACTGTGTCACTGGTCTTTGTTTTGTTTTGTTTTAATATGTTGAAAATCAATAAAATATGTTCTAAAAAACTCAAAATAATACTATTGAAAAATAGAAAAAGCGAATTATCTTTTTTAATAATGTACTCCTCAAAATTACACATAAACAATACTTAATATTAAAAACCATTACCCACTCCATACCCCAATAAACTCAAAAGCCTGTTTAAAACACATTACAAAACAAATAATCAATATGTTAAAGCATAATTATGTATTTATTTTCCAATAAAAACATGCAGTAACAATATGTATGTAAAACAATATTATAAACACAGATATTTAAGTATACAGTATTATAAACATAATTGTTTTACTAAGCTGAAAAACAATATGATATTTTCATAGTCCCTTTATTTTGCCCACGATATTATTGCCTCACAATATTTTGGTGTTGATACTCAGATCAAATGCCCCTCTGACATCCTGGGTGTCCTGGTAACTTGTGTGAGTTTAAACTGGAACTTTCCTACAGGTATCAAGTCCTAAGGTGTGTATCTCAGTAAGCATTGGTCTGCCTGCTTCATATTTGTCAGATGAGTGCGTGAACTTAGCTAATTTGTCCACCTTTCTCTAATTTGGTGATTGTCTTGCATCTTTCTGTTCAGGAGGGACTGGGCTTTTGCGGCTCTCCTACCATCAATGAAAGGAAAAGTGACACTTGCGACAACTACAGATTAGTGAACAACCTTATTTGTAGAGCTCTGCAGTGAAATAATATTGGAGTGAATTAGGTGATGGAGTAACAGCAGTCTGAGTGTGGTCATTTTATTACAATCATTTTCAAGCCGAATCCATGGCACAGATGTTTGACAGGTATTCTTGATTGTGACTGGTCATTGTCTCCCTGTATGTGGGTGGAATAAAGGGTACACCATTGGTGTTCCCTACCACCACAAAAGTTCAATATCAATAATAAATTGAACCTATGGAGTTATTGTGTAACCCAATTAATAGTAAATTTGCTAATTATCTTTCAGATTACGGGATTTGCTCACATACTGACGATTTGAGTTTGACACTTTGCTAGATGATGTTTCCAGGCTAACTAAAACACCATCATATGAAGTTCATGGAGTAGGCCACAATGTAGCCCATTGACTGGGACACTCATTTGAAAGTGTGGGTTTTGGAAGTGTCAGAGGATTCAACTTGAGACAACTTGTCAGGCACCAATTAGCACCCTCCCCATTGCAACAGTGTCCATTTGGATCCCCAATGCACAAGTCGCGCTGCTTCAAATAAAGGTTGGGAGTGGCGTGGCTCATTGCACAGATATGCCATATGAGGTAGAACCCTATGAATCTGGGATCAGATGTACAAACAGGTAGATTGCAGATAGTAGGTGCAAATTTTACACCCGCTTTTAGCAACCTGGCAGTCATTTTGCAATGCACCCCATGCAGTAATAAGTCATATACCAAAATGTCCTTTTGCCTGGGGTTTCAGAATGACCTACCTAATGATTATGAGTTAGGAAGCAAACCTGCAAACTCCAGTAAATGCAATTGACTAGCTACACTGAAATGGTGGTCTTTAAGGAAATCCATTCCTGCATCCTCATTCCCAAACGGGAAACATTCAATGTAAGGCAGCCCTTGTTTGCTTAAATGAATGGGTACTGCTTTAAAAAAAAAAAAAATTGTTTGGGAAAACATCGGAAGTTACGCTGTACCACTCCCTGCTCCCCCTGAAACCACCAGCTACAAGTGTCAAAGGGACAGCTTCCACTTGGTCAATGAGTTACCATCCCTGTCTGACCCAATTTGGGGGGCCGATTGGCCAGATTGCAGGGGCTACTGAGCCCCAACTGTGGTAGTTGAGGTCCTGTAAGCATCTGTATCTCTCAGACAGGAACATTCGCCCCATTGATAATAGAGTCCAACACAAACCCATTATATTTGGATGGATGTGTTTCAGAACATCTGGGTCCCTTTCCTAAACATTCATAACTATGAGGCTGAGTACTACAGGGCTCTATATGGACATTTCACTTACCATGAACACACACGCTATGATGCGTGCAGCTGGTACAGGGTCCTTCACCTAACAGTTTCTTTTAAAGTGCCTTTCCTTGTGACACCTATAACAGACGATCCTGGAAAAACTTCTTGTCCTCCTTTATTCTTGGTTTCCCTACTTGGAACCCAATACCATTTTTGCCTGTGCCCTACTTTGCCTTTTGGAATCGCCCTGGCCCATACCCTCTGGTTTGGAACTATTCTGTTGAGAGTTCCTTTCTCCCTTTGGCTTAGAGCCTTAGTGCTCCAGCACGTTGTTAATCCTGTTACCTTAGCACCTGTTAGCCAACACTGCAAGCTTCTCTGGGTCCTTTACTGTCAAGACAGTCACATATTTCTTAAATATGGTAGAGTACTCCTCCTTGAGTCACTCTGTCATCATCAACTGGTTAAAGGCATAAAACATATTTG
Source organism: Calotriton arnoldi (assembly GCA_963921515.1). Taxonomy (NCBI): domain Eukaryota; kingdom Metazoa; phylum Chordata; class Amphibia; order Caudata; family Salamandridae; genus Calotriton; species Calotriton arnoldi. The sequence continues at coordinate 196,391 of CAWUFW010010765.1, read as the reverse complement.
ACTCCATCCATTTCACCCACTCATTCCAGTCATGCAACAAAAACACACCATGAATCCACATTTCAAACAGAACACCATCCACTCTCTTGCTTTCCATGGATCTCTGAAGGTACAGTCCAGACCATTTAATCAGAGCTTCCTTCAGTCAATCATAATTGATTTGATGATCTACAGGCAATTTTCTAATAACGTTTTTTCATCTATAGACAAGTTAATCATTAAAGTGACTGCCTTAGACACATCATTCAAAGCAGGAGCTCTACAAGCAATCTCGCAACTCACAAAACATTCCAAAATATACTGATCTTTTGAAACTTTTGTAGGTACTCCTGCAGAGTAGGAAGTTAAAAACCTTTCCAAAATGTAGCTTTCTGTGCTGCCATCCTGAGTTTCTCCTTTTCCAAGTATAAAATCTCTCTCTTTCCAGGTTTTTCTCTTTCTCTTTTTCCTTTTCCCTTCTTCTTTACTCTCAGCCCATATCTTAGCTCATCTAAGGGGTAGGTGTTAAGGCTTACTTCTACCAACCTTGTATCTGACTTTGTACTTTGCAAGTAATGTTATGCTTAAGTCACACTTATTGTTCTGTTCAAGAAAGTTGGGCCTGGAGCTTGCAAATCTCACACCTCTTGCATCCAATTGTCACACACCATTTGGGGGGCCACAGGATTGACATGAGCTACTGGGGTCCAACTGTGATGGTTGAGATCATTTGCTACTGCCGGCCTGAGGTCTATCCTCCTATAGCTCTGAAAATCGGGCTAAGTACAATCCCTTCGCTTCTTGACTCTCAGGGTAGAGAGAGCTCGCATCATTGGCTTCTCAGGGAAGTAGTGTGGGGGGGTAAGAGTTCAGAACTCAACAGCCAACCAACAGACACAATAATGTAAAGTCCGGCTGTGTGCTTATCTTTTATAGAAAAAGAAAGTACTTTAGTCTCACAGAACCATTGCATACTACACAATGGGATGGGCATGTAGTACCCGGTAGCAATTAGTTACATCTAAAAGTGATGTTCTACAAGCACCTTCTCCCTAATACTGCTTTACCCTCCTGCTATGGTCAGATTTCGGCTTCTTCAGTCCTGCACACCATACAGGATTTGCATGGATTAGGCACAGGAGCAGATAATTCAAATAGACTGACTAGTTAGTGGAGAACTTAGTTCAATGTCTTTTTCAACCCTCTGTTACAAAAGTATTGAGAGATGAGGAAATCTTACCTACACGTTCGTCTCTCATCATCATGTGCAGGATAAACCTGTGTTTTACCTCCTTTTGGTTCACTTGCAGTTTAGGTAATGCGGCAGAAGTGCGCGACACTCCCGCCCTAATTGCCTTGATCCCTCTTTCATGAGTACCACGGCGGCTGTCTTGTACAGGACAATGTTTGCCGGGAAGACTCGCTGGGCATGTCCGCACAGTCTCAGCCATCTTTAGTGACAGCAGCAGTTCGGCTGACTGCAGACCGGTGTTGCATATGTGGCCTCCTGGGTGAGTTCAACATTTTGCTACTCTAGGAAATAAGGGAATAGTTCCAAAACACACAGCTACTAATATTCGCCCGGCAGATGAATTAAAGCATTAAATCATGTCCCAATGTATTTGCCTGTGCAACTAGTAGCATGTCACCTCGAACTCTCACATGCGCAAACTGATGGATGTTATTAGTGAGACAAGAGAGATAGAGGACACTGGAGCTGGCTCCACTGGTTGGGTCTTATATCAGTGCGCAACCATTTCTATTCCATCCCCCACCCACCCCCGCCCAGGACTTTAGAATGGTTTCTCACGAGTGTGACCCCTAAATATAGCATAGAAAGCATATATTTTGATATTGCCACAAATATTCAAGTTTGTTTGTAACTTACTCAACTACAATGGAACGCTTACTTGATGCTTCAATAACAGAGAAGTTGATGATGCAGTTGATGACCCCGGAGAGATGAAAAGAAATATGGACAGTGAACTCAACTTATTGGCAACGGGGAGCCATACAATGATAGAATTTGTAAGGCAACTTCTTCCTTCCAACTGAATCTATTTAACCTAATCCATAAGTGCTGACCCTGTTCCTCCTCTTCGCCTATTGGTTAAACTCCTGTCTCTGACCTGAGGCCTCCTTTTCTGAAGCCTCCTCAGATCCAGTTCCCACCTTCTGCATGTGCTCCATTCCTGAATATGTTTTCCTGATGTCTCCCGCTCTTTACTCAGCATTGTCTTTTTTCCAGCCTTAGTCACCTGACAAGTGGGGCATGCAACTGATGTGGAAACCAAGAGTGCTTTATTTTCAACTGAGCTGCCCAATAATATTTTTGCAAAGGTTGGGCCAGTAGGACCACATGTTGTGGCTGAAGTGTAAGAGTGTCAGGCTTCACCCTGGGCGTCTTACCTACTCATATCCAGTCGGATAGAATGCTATTCAAGGCAGGAAACTATGGTGGACGGGTCAAAAGTGTAATGATTTGAAAAATATAGTAAAATTGTGGGAGGGTTATTATCTTTTCTGGACCAATGCAGCCGATAAGTAAGAGGGGTAGCTTCTTACTGAAATTCTCTGACACATTCTCAAGGAAAACTAGGAAGTTGGCCTGACGTATAGTATGCCATGTGTCTCAGATTTGGTAGTTCTGTTCTACCTAAGGCTTGTGCATGTTAATAGCATGAGGGAACTGACAGAATGTCCTGACACTGGCTCTTTTTTTTAATAGAGTTTTATATAGCGCGAACTAGACCCGAAGATAGCAGGTATCAGAGCGCTTTACATGAGCACCAGTTTCGTTACAGAAGGACACATTCATTTTTGTTAGGCACGGGGAGATTACGTGATTTGCCCAGAATCACAGGAAGTTGAGCGTTGTTGCCGATACTCGAAACCGGTTCCCCAGCTTCGAGGTCAACCGCTCTAGCCGTAAGGCTACAACCCCTCCCCTTGATTATTGATTATTGTGATGATTTTCTAAGGCAAGTGTGGGGTAAGCTCATGGATACCATGTACTAGTGTAGGTAATTAGCACAATTGTATCCTTATGAATAGATGCTGGACATCGTGCTTCATGCTAAATGGATGATTTACTGAGATGAATGAGCACTGATGTATGATGCCACTGAAGGAGCATCACTCACTATCCAGTCTGGAGTTGTAGCTGAGATGAGATGTTGATGAAAACTGAAGGTACTATTACTACTATTTCAAAATGGGGAGCTAGCCTTCATAATTACTAATCACAAAAAAAGTAATTTGCAATGAAGTTCAAGTCATCTTTAGAATTGCATTTTAAATCTATATTTTGCCTTGATGATTTTGTTAGGATGTGCTTTAAAATGCACCATGTGTTTATTTTTTATTTTTTTTACCGCCATTGAAAGGAGACTCTCTCACCAGTTCATATGTAAATGTATATTTAAATCCTCTACAATGTTACCAGCTTTAATGGGCTTGTGCAGCATCTGCCACAATTTTCCAGACATTCCTTTCTGGTGTCCAACATCTCATAAGCCTCTTGCAAAGTTGTCTTTAAATCCTATTGGGTTTTGTCTATTTGCCATAATTGTTCAGTGAATCCACAGAGGAATACTCCCACTCCTCAACTCTGTAGAATTGTCTTTAGTTTAGGCCTGGGCGAAATTTACGTTATGGCAATGTAATTTAGCGTAATCTCTGAAAATTTGCATTACTCTTTTTACGTGAAATTGCTATAATTCTGCTAATACGCCAATGTGTGCCATTTGCAGTTAAAATTTAACACGAACGAGCCATTCGTGATAAAAATTTACAGTGAACGCCTAGGAACAACACAAACAACGGAGCGCAAGTGACTGTTGTTTGTGGTGCTTTTGTTTCTAATGACTATATTTTTATAGGGCGAAATGTATCTTCATGTCCAAAGTGCATGTAAGGTCACATTTCACACTACAGTAGAGTGCCAAATGCCAGTTTTGCACTTTCCATAATTACACGTAATTTTGAGTAGTGTTTCTGAAATTTTGCGTAACTATGCAAAAAGCAAATTATGTCAATTTAGCACACTCCTACTTTTAAATCCTGTCCCATTTTGAACAATATTAGTTGATCAACGGGCTTTAAAATGCATCACCTGACAAGCATGAACTAAAATAATCCCTTGGGTAAACTCCCTGACCACATTCAGTGAAGTGGTCTTAAAATCCTGTCCAATTTTGACAGTTAGGGATGCAATTTGCATCACAAAGCATCATTGGAAACAGCCTTTTTATTAGTAACTTGGGGACACAAAGGATCCTGGGTGAACTTGTTTTAGAAACCATTTGAGCCAGTCTGGGTAACTTTAAAATGTGCAGTCCTTAATATTCTCCCACAGAATTCTTCAATGAATATCGAGGCATGGGCCCCGACTTTCAAACTGTTTTTAGCCAGGCCCACATACTCTCCTCTATGGCCTGATCACTTCTCATACTATCCATTTTGCGTGAGCTGAAGGACTATGGGGCAGATTTACAAGCCCCTTGCGCCACTTTTGCGTCACTTTTCCCATGTTAAAAGTGACGCAAAAGTGGCGCAAGGGGCTTGTAAATCTGCCCCTATATCTCTTAGCACTGGTTATGCGGTGATGATCTTCTTCACAGTCAACCAAAAATGTGGCATTGCCTTACAAATATATGTCTCTACATGAAATTCAGGCGTATAGTAGACAGAGTAACCTTCTTGAAAATGTGGAAATGAGGCTTGCAAATTAGAATTTGGGTCCTTGAATGTTCAAGTGCTACCTACTGCTTGCTGCAGGCTCCAAAGCCAAACAATGAAAGTATCACGCATAATGCTCTTTTTATAAAATTGTCAACAATAATCGTTTTCTTGTTATTGCAGATGAAAGCAAGGCACTGGAAAAATTATTGCAGCGTTTTAAAATGGAGGCATACGGGACCAGAAAAATCCCATTGAGTGAAGTACTTGATATTTCCAGTAGCAGCACGGACAAGTTGGGTCTTCGGTCCCTGGAGGATGTGCCTTGGCATTTTTTAAGGAAGCTCATGTCTTTGAACGTCACTGCAAGACTCACAAGACCTTGCAATGAAAAAGGAAGCGGTCCAAAGGAAGACCAAAATATTGACTTTGAAAGCCTTTTTGAAGACGATGCATCAGGAACCTCTGTTAACCCACTGGACGTTATCTGCCTTCTGTTTTATTTGTGTGACAGATTTGTGCAGCAGGAGATGATGCTAAAAATGTCCATGTGCCAATTTGCTCTTCCCTTGTTGTTGCCCCCCTGTGATGGCACCAAGTGCACATTCATGCTGTGGGCCATGAGGGATATTGTCAAACGGTGGAGGCCCCACTCACTGAGAGACAGTAAAGGGTTTATCCAAGAGAGCCTAGTGCTAACGCCGATGCCTGTCATTTCATTTGTACGTTTGGGAAGCGGCAGCTTATCCAAGTCCAAGATTCTAAATGAAGTTCTCAGCCCTCCTCAGCAGCGCCATGATTACTTTATCCACCGTGACATGGAATGTGGGAATGTTCCTCGGGTGATCGCCTCTGGTTTGGTAGAGATCTGCTGCTATTTTCCAGGGGGGAGGGAGAATTCAGATATTTTCGTGAAGCCTCTTGCTTTCACAAATCTACGAGGGGATATTGAGCTTCACATGTTGCAGTTTGATTTTTTAAGAAATGTCTCATCAGCAGTTTTTTATTTCTTAATGAAATTCATGAAAAAGAGTACACAATATTATCATCAATTAAGGAATCAAAGACAAAGATTTACTTTGTCATTAATGTTCAAGGTAACGAAAAAACAAAGGTATTTCTGAATAAACTGGTGCAGGAATTAAACCTGCAGCCATCTCAATTTTTAGTAAAAACCCGGGCCATGAATGATGCAGATTTTGTGAGAAAACTTCAGTCAGCCTTAAAAGTACAAGAGGAAACCAACAGTGTCATATCTCTACAAGCCATGGCTGATGTAGCACGTAAGCTAGGAGTGCTGGTAGATGAGGATGATGAGGAATGTAAGAAGGCAAAACAATGTGCAGAGGATATAACCTCTGAGATAGCAGATGTAGTGAATTACAGAGAGAAAACAATGAAACTGCAAGGGGATCTTTGGGCGGGAGTTACCAAGGTAGAAAAGGAATTATGCCAAATGAAAAACCAAGGAAGCACACCTACACAAGACTATATCTCAAAGCTCAATCAGGAACTGACAAAGCTTCGCAAAGAGCAGAATGATTCTGAAATTCCTTCTGGTATTATGAAATTTATCAAAACTCTAAAACAGCTGAGTAGGGTAGAGAGCTGTTTTTTCATAAAGTGGATGAATGTTCTGTTCGCCTCCATTTCAAGACAAAACCTTTCTAATCAAGAGAAAATGTTTAGATGTACACACTCCTTAGGGCTGGAACACTTCATGCGGGAAATAGGACAGTTTTATGAGGCAGAATGCCTAATGGAGAAAGAACACAAAAGGACAGCCAAACTGAGGTTTACCGACCTCCCAAAAATTACTGCAGAACTTCTGCTGGAAGGATTTCCTCTAGAGCTGATCGATGGTGATGTTTCTAACATCCCCCTGCAGTGGGTAACAGCTGTTCTGACTGAACTCCATCACATTATTGGCGCTTCCTGCCGACTTTTGGTGATCACAGTGCTGGGTGTGCAAGGAACTGGAAAGTCCACTCTCCTGAACACCATGTTCGGACTCCAGTTCCCAGTGAGCAGCGGAAGATGCACACGAGGAGCCTTCATGCTGCTCATTAAAGTGAAAGAAGACCTAAGGAAGGAGCTTGGCTTTGAGTTCCTCCTGGTCATCGACACCGAAGGCCTTAAGTCCCCAGAACTGACGACATTAGGAGGTACGTTTGAGCATGACAATGAGCTGGCTACCCTAGTGGTTGGGTTAAGTGACATCATTGTTGTTAACTTGGCAATGGAAAATACCACAGAGATGAAGGATATTCTAGAGATTGTAGTCCATGCGTTCCTCAGAATGGAGAAGCTTGGGAAAAAACCAGTCTGTCAGTTTGTGCATCAGAATGCCAGTGATGTGGATGCTACAGGGCTAAACATGGCAGACAGGCAGTATCTCTTTAGGCAGCTGAATGAAATGACCAAAGCAGCAGCAAAGATAGAACAACAGAAGAAAGAAATAACATTTGCTGACATCATGAACTATGATCCTGAGAAGTCCAATTGGTACATCCCTGGCCTATGGCATGGGTCTCCACCCATGGCCTCTGTAAGTTTGGGATATAGTGAAAGGGTTCATGAACTAAAGACATCAATAATTAAATTGGTAAGAGATCACGCAGGATTGTGTACACCTCAAAGGATTCCAATATTTATTGAGTGGATGCATACTTTGCTGAGTGCTGTCAAACATGAGCACTTCATCTTCAGCTTCAGAAACTTCCTGGTTGCAGAAGCTTACATTCAGCTGAATAGTGGGTACTCTAAGTGGGAATGGGCATTTTGCAAAAGGATGCACGAGTGGACTTTAGAAGTTGAAACAACCATAAAGAATAAGACCACAGAGAAGCCTGACGATGCCTTTTTGGAGGATTTACACGAGGAGGCATTACTGCTGCTTGACTCAGGAGAAGAGAAAATGTTGAATTCTCTGGGAACATATTTTGACAGTGCAGTTGAAAACACCATAGAAAGATACAGACAGGACTTTGTTCAAAGTGCAAAAATAATCCGAAAAACCCTCGAAGCCAACACAATCGAGAAATATAAAGAGGCTGTTCGCATGCAAAAAGCAAAGTGCCAAGTGCAAAGCATTCAAGCAGAGTGTTTAAATTCCATTGAAGCTGAGGTTTTGACCTGTTTGAAACACTGCAGAGAGAAAAAAAGTAAATTAAATGACGACGAACATGAGAAGGAATTTGAAACTATGTGGAAAAAGGAATTTGAAACTATGTGGGAAAACACAGTATCAAGCTTAATGGAAAAATTCCACATGCCAACATTTGAAGTTGCCCCTCAAATGTCTGGGGTATTAAAGAAAGAACTAAGACAACAAGGGAAGTTGATTAATAAAAAAATGAAAGAAATTGCTGATTTAGAAATCTGTGGACTAGGTTCTTTCACAGTAAAGGGAGATGATACTGAAACATCATTTTACCACAGGTTAAAGAAAGGGTTCAAAGCAGAAGAATCTTTTGCTGAGTTTATCATCGACCTCTGCAATATGTACATTGAAAAGACAGTCAAATCCAAAGTTAACTACGATGATCTGTATTGCCGTGAACTATTGCATATGATTGATGGACAACTTTCTCAGCAGGATCCTGCAAAACTCCATACCACCCCTCATTTTGAATTGAATCTAAAACTGCATATCTTTGGGAGAGCTGCCCGGGCTTTTCAGGCCATGCACAACGACTTTGTACAACAAAACGATCCTTTTATCCTTTTGGAGTCATTTAAATCTCAGTATTTCAACACATTTAGAAATGTCTATCTAGACAAAGATGCTTGTCAGGAGAAGGCTATAGAGTTCTGTGAGAAATATCTCAAACCGGCTTTGACCGGCTATGTCAGCTCAAAACTTGGCCTAGAAATTGTGGATGATATTTTGTCAAGTGGAAAATCCATTGAGTTCAGCAATCGGTCATTTTTTCAATATTCTGTACTTAAGGGACTCTTGGAAGAAAATAATTTTTACAGTTACTTGCAATACATTCAAAACTATGAACATTTTATCAAAATATGGATTTTAAAATACTTTAAAGATAAGTACAGACAGAACAGAGAATTTCAAACCATGGAGGAAAGACTCCTATCGAGTATCACAAAACGAGTCCGATCTACTCTTGTAGAATCAAGAAAAAACAGCAACAACTCAATGTCTACTTTTTAGAGCAGTTTTCTGAGAAGCTGCAGAAGGATCTGGTGCTTTCCCAGGAACGTTTGAAAGTAATACTCTTTCAAAACGAAGCAGATCTTGACCAGTTTTCCAAAAATGTTGAAGAATTTCTTGGCGACTTAGAAAAACAAATCCTTTCAGAATTTGAAGAAACATTTCTTGAGACAAAACTCGGTGCACTCCCATTTAATCCACAAGATGCGCTTTTTGCAAAACTGTTTGGGTGTGGGAAGACATGCCCATTTTGTGGAGTTCCTTGTGAAGCTGGCAATATAAACCATGAAATGCACTACGCATCAATTCATCGACCACAAGGGTTAAACCAGTATAAAAATGACTCTTCTAAAATCCTTGATCATTCAATATGCACGTCTGAGGTGGTATCAAAGAGTAGATTCCGAAACTCAGACACAAAAGGGAAACTTCATCCCTTCAAAAAGTACAAAGAATTTTACAAGGACTGGGCCATCCAGGCCAATGAAAAACTCACCACTTCTGATTACTGGAAGTTTGTTTTTGTGCAGTTCAATAACGACTTTGCCAAGGAGTACAAGGCTAAGCCAGCAGAATTACCATCGGCCTGGAATGAAATCAAAAAAGAAGATGCCTTAAAAAGCATTAAGGAAGTATATCGAATGAAATGAAACAAAAATCGGCCTCCTCCTCTGCTCAGCTATATCTAGTTTACTCTCATTGTCTTCTCCTCTTGTGCCTTACTCGTTTTCAGCACATTGTATTTGTGTCTGAAATTGTATCTTCTTAGTTATTTTACAAAGCGCACTTATGCCTTCTTAACAAATATTTAATCACAGAAGTAGAAGAGGATGAGGGCACGAGCCTCTTCCACTTGCGCCGCATCATGCTTTTCTACTTCAGACTATAAAGAAAAGCGAGGCTTACTTTTTTACCCCAAACAGTTGAGCAAAGAGTAAGAAACGATGTATATCTTTCGGGTTCTACTGTGGAGCAAATAATTTTACATTTCATGCTTTCCCTCGCATTATTTCTCACAGTGGGACACTTGGTTATTGGATATTTACCTCGCACTAATCCATAAACATTATACATGCAGTACTTCAGATAATCAGGCAAGCAATACTATCTTTCTCATGTTATGTACACACGGACAAAAATGCAACCGCTAATATTGCATTTCCACGGATTATAAACAAGTCATTTGCTAAGGCAGCTGCTATTGGGGGAAAAATATGACTTAGTTTCTCTGACAAGAAATAAAGTTATTGGAATCTAAGGGCCTGATTCACAGAACTAACTTACGTCAAACGTAAACGTAAACGTAAAGTTAGTACTTTTTGGTATTCACAGAATACACTTACTCATTTTGGTATTCACAGAATGAACTTACTCATTTCGGTATTCACAGAAGTTAGTAGTCCTAACTTTAGGACTCCTAAATGCCTTCTGTGAATACCGAAAGTCTTAAAGTTAGGATTTTTCTCAGTTTAGGAGTAGTAAAGTTAGGAACTTTAGGAGTCCTAAAGTTAGGACTACTAACTTCTGTGAATACCTAAATGAGTAAGTTCAGTCTGTGAATACCAAAATGAGTAAGTGTATTCTGTGAATACCAAAAGTACTAACTTTACGTTTACGTTTACGTTTTTGACGTAAGTTAGTTCTGTGAATCAGGCCCTAAATTAGCACGAGCTGCCATATTAGTTCTATTAGGTCAGTGAATTTTACATGCCACATGCAGCAGTCGAGCAGTTAAATTAGCATGCACATATGCTCAGATTAGTGGTACTCGAGTCATGCTGTCTCACAGGGTCGGCTTTAGGGCAGTGCGGCCGCACTGGGCGCTGACCTGGAGGAGGGGGCGCTGACCTTAGGTGGGGGTGCTGTGTTTAGCAATAACATACAATTTAAAAGCATCTAATGCAGAGTTACTTGTTCATCAAGATTTCAGACAGCAATACAAAGGTCAAGATAACTCAGGTGATTAATGTTCCTGCTAGAGAGAGAGAGAGATGGGAGTTTTGTCTAGTGGCAGGTTTGACTGCAATAAAGTAGCACAGAGGGTTAATATGCGTGTGGCAAAGAACAGATCTGTATTTAAAGTGGGTAGGCAAGTGGATTAGTAAAGCCAGTCTTTACCAGCGCTTTAAAACAAATGAAATGTATGCGAGAGAGTAGCTATGGAGAGAAGAGGGTCCCTTTTGGCGGGTGGTAGTGAGGGAATCTGAGGAGGAGGTCATGGGGGTGGGGAGGGTGCTAAAAAAGATTGTCGCACCGTGCGCCACCAGTGCTACACCTGGCCCTGCTGTCTCACAATCTGGCACTAGCAGCTCCCACTGCCGACCTCTCTATCATACAGCTCGCCTCACTAAGGCCCTCATTCATAAAAAATGTATGCACCTAAGTTGAGCTCATTGGTGCAAAAAAGGGCATTTTCAGATGTACATTTTAAAATTCTGATTCTATGAATCAGTAAATGGGCACATTTAGGCCCACAGATGGAGTTGGATATTGTGGACAACCTATCTGTACAGGAGATTGTCTACAATACTTTATTCACTTTTACCGGTAGCAAAGGAGGCTTTACGGGCAAGCTAATTTTGCAAAAGGCATTGAGCATCAGCAAACACACAAAATTGATGGTGGTCAAATGCTTTGCAGGACACGTCCCTCTGTGGAAACACACCTAAACTAACCCCGAAAACATATGACACTTTTAGAAAAGCTGTAGCCGCTATTGTGTCTGGTCTAATTTATGAAAATGGAATAGTTTCCCTGAACAGGCCTCTTTAAACACATTTTCCTCCAAAGACGTATCTAAAAGACTCTTGCATGAATTGCTTTTAAGCACTTAAACACAGACACAGAATACATCCCACTTTGGAATGAAGCTAGTCTAAAAAAGTAACATTCAAATGCTCCAGACTTTGCAGCTTAAGTCGTATTTTTTAATTGTGCTGTAAAACAAAGTAGCCTAGTGATGTATACTCTTTTGCATGCACAGCATCCATTTAAGATTCTACCACAAACTTTGTAATTGTTAATGTCATGGGGTATCCAACTATGATTATACTACAACCCATTGTGAGTCTGAATGTAATGCTGTCTCTGCCTTTTGTTATACTACAATTCTTTGTGCTTGTGAAAATACTAGCATTGTTGTCTATGATTATACACACCCTTTGCGATTGCTGATGTAATGCTATGCTTGTTTATGCCTATAGTAGTTCCTTTTGCTACTGTTAATGTAATGCTGACAATGTCTAGGAATATACTTAGGGCCACTGGAATTATGTGATTGTGTGGCCCGGCGTTTCTCACATAATTATGGCTTTGCAGCATTTGCCACATAATCCATCATCTGCCGCATAATCTGCAGATTTTAACAAAAAAATTGTTTGTAGCTCAAACGGTTCAAAGGTTATTAAAAACTCAGCAACATGTGGTGCCGCACAAAGGAAGGCCCTTCGCGGAGGTTGACTTGTCACCTTTCTGCTATATTTAGGAGTTAAACCGGTACTAATGAGGTGCAACCTATGCTCAGACAGTGTTACTAAGTGTAAAAATGAGAAAATGAGTATGCAATTCTATCACAGAATGTGCCTCCTCACGCCGCATAATTTGCCTTTTCTTGATGTATCATTTAGTCGGCCCTGCCACATAATTTGGTCCTTTCCTGCTGCATAATTTCAGTGGCCCTGATTATGCTGCAGCACATCATCATTGTTATCTCTGATGATGGTGTCTCTGTCTATGATTATACTCACATTTTGTGATTATTAATGTAATGCTGTACTCTTATATTTTTACTACAACCCATTGTGATTGCTAATGTACAAGTATACTCATGTTTGCGTATATACAACTGTCTGGGGCTTAATGTAATGATGTGTCTGTCAATGAATATACTGCGACCCATTGTGATTGTTAATGCACTGTTGACTCTGTCTATGGTTATACACACTCTTTGGAGATTGTTGATATAATGCTGCACTCATTCAAACTTATACAACAATCCTTTGTGACTCTTAACGTAAAGCTGTCCCTGCCTATGATTATACTACAACCCATTGTGATTGCTAATGTACAAGTGTACTCATGTTTGCGTATATACATCTGTCTGGGACTTAATGTAATGATGTGTTTGTCAATGAATATACTGCGACACATTGTGATTGTTAATGTACTGTTGACTCTGTCTATGGTTATACACTATCTTTGAGATTGTTGATATAATGCTGCACTCATTCAAACTTATACAACAATCCTTTGTGACTGTTAACGTAATGTTGTCCCTGCCTATGATTATACAAAAACCCATTGTGGGTGTTAATAATCAGGAGTACTCATCTATGTTTATATACCATTTTCTGCGGCTGTTATTGCGTTGGGTTCTGTCTATGATTATGCTGTTAGCCATTGTGATTGTTAACGTACTGGTGTCGTCTATGATTTTACACATCCTTTGTGATTGTTAATGTAATGGTTTACTCATTTATGTGTATGCTGCAATCTTTTGTGACTGTTAATATAATGCCACCCCTGCCTATGAATATACTACAACTCCTTGTGATTGTTAATGTACGGGTGTACTCGTTTATACTTATATGACATCCCTTTGTGATTGTTAATTTAATGCTTTCTCTGTCTGGGATTATACTACAACTCCTTGTGATTGTTAATGTACGGGTGTACTCGTTTATACTTATGTGACATCCCTTTGTGATTGTTAATGTAATGCCACCCCTGCCTATGAATATACTACAACTCCTTGTGATTGTTAATGTACGGGTGTACTCGTTTATACTTATATGACATCCCTTTGTGATTGTTAATTTAATGCTTTCTCTGTCTGGGATTATACTACAACTCCTTGTGATTGTTAATGTACGGGTGTACTCGTTTATACTTATATGACATCCCTTTGTGATTGTTAATGTAATGCCACCCCTGCCTATGAATATACTACAACTCCTTGTGGTTGTTAATGTACGGGTGTACTCGTTTATACTTATATGACATCCCTTTGTGATTGTTAATTTAATGCTTTCTCTGTCTGGGATTATACTACAACTCATTGTGATTGGTAATGTAATGGTGTACTCATTTGTGCTTACACTACAACCCTTTGTGACTGTTTATGTACTGGTGTCTCTGTCTACACTTATACCACAAAGCTTTGTGCTTGGTAATATAAGTGTGCACACATTTATGCTAATAATGCAAACATTCTTTTCTGATATTGTTAAGGTGCAGTCCAGGTAAAAATAAACTAAACCTTGCTTAGTTGTATTATGTTTTAAGTCAGTATTTTGCTCAATTTTTCTCACCTTCACTGTGAACAGCCCAGACAAACAAATGAATTTAAATGCAAAAAAGAGGACACCAGGAGTGTGAGAAATCCACGATTGCATGCATTGTTTTACGTTTAATTTGCATTTTGGTGGGATTGGCTCCTTCCCTCAGAAAGAGAAACTGTTAGGGGTTTTTAGGCAAACGAGCTAAAACGTGTGTGAAAGTGACATGTCTACAAGGATTACAATAGATGGCCAGGCAGCTGCCTAATTTGTGGATCTCCCATTCATACTTTCCTGCTAGGCATCGGGTTACCTGTGTCCTGGCTATACATTCTCAGTTTGACACTGTATCATGCTGACTGCAGAACGAGGGTACTCATGGCATCTGTGGTGCTGTGTCTTTAAAAACGGCATGCGTGCTATTATGTCGTCTATTTCTTCCCTGTAGGAATATCCAGAACAGCACGAGCTGTGCACATTCTTGGAAGTTGCGGCTATTAGAGAATTACATTTAACTCTCTACATCCAGGTCGCCCCCTTTTGCTCTTTAAAAATGTTGTGTACTGGTGAATGACAAGTCATCTGTTCAGGATTTCTAGAAAGTCAGCGAAATTGCTGCAGGGAGATATTGCTCCTACCAGGCTGGGATACGCAGGACCTGAGCAGCATCCTGAACCAGTTGAGGACCATAATTTACTAAGCAAGTATACATTTAAGTGCATAAATGTTCTTTGACTTTTTTTATATAGAGAAACAGCACTAACTGGGCATCTTAAATGTTTTGTGTGTCAAATATATGAGCTTCTCAGCCTAAATTACTTCCATGAGTGTGTCTTCATGATTCAACCTCATTAATCCCTAGAGGTCAAATCCCAAAATTGAGGCTCGTAGCATTGAAGTGAGCTGCACAGCAGTGCCTACGCCCTTGTCTCAGGGATTGCTTAGTACCCATGTTAATCATGCCCTGGAGAACTTGCCTGATAAAGGTGTTGACACCCATAATTTAGCACAAACGGGTACATGGATGAGTAGAAATCGAAGTAATGAAGAATAGTGGAAAGTCAATCCAACAACATCCAAGACTATGATAGGTTTAGAAGTTGTTTAAACACCACAGCGCAATAAGACCTACATAATTGGATTCCTCTCCACTTAATGCTGTTGAAGTTGTGGATCTGCTTTATCTCTTGAAATCTTTTCTCTCAGGTGATTATCCCATTTGTTATGTATTTTACTAGCAGTGTTCCAGGGCTTAATTTGGGCCGGGGTCAGGGCCGGACTGGCCGTAGCGGGCACCAGGCATTTCTCCAATGGGCCGGAGGGATGGGGGCGGTTTTGTTACAGGGGACCTGCAATATGTAACAAGAGCGGGAGTGTTGTGTTTCGCTAGCACCCCCCTGCCCGCTCCCAGTGCCGGTCGGGCAGCAATCGCCAGGGCTGGTTGCTGTTCCCAGTCCGGCCCTGGCTGGAGTAAAACATCGGCACTCATTTTTGGTGACCAGGACTTATTTTTTTATCATTACAGTTTGACCCAGAGCAAGAAAGAGAAAGATAGATAAGGAAGACGGAGGAAGAGAAAGATATCAAAGCAGAGACTAAGGGTGTTAGACCTAGCATCCTTGGCGTGGGTCTCCCTTCCTTTTTTTGAGGATGCCTCAAATGTTATTGATCTGTTTTTGCTGGTTTAGATGCTTTGGGCACTGTGCCACTGCTATTCAGTGCCACAGTGCAAGTCCTCCCTATGATAAATTGTGTTATGTATTAGTGACTCCATGATTGGATGATTGGTTTACTTGTCAGTCCCTAGTACCGTGCACTGAGTGTGCCCAGGGCTGGTAAATCCAATGCTGCTGGTGGGCTTGCAGCACTGGTTGCGCCACCCACAGAAGCAGCTTGTAAAATGTGTCTCAGGCCTGCCATTGCAGAGCCTGCGTGCAGCCTAGGCCGCCATGTCGACTTGGTGAGTGCACCCACTTACCAGTCCCTAAACCTTCGCTTTTCTTCATATCAGACACCCCTATGGTAGGTCCAAGGGCAGGGTGCATTGTAAGTATAAGGTAGGACATGCCCTGGTGTGTGTGGCATGTCCTAATAGTGAATTACAGCCATTTTCGTTTTTCCCTATTGCAAGGCTACCTGCTCCCAATAGGCCAGAATGGGCAGTTTTGATTATTACACCTTATAATCCTAACTGACCCAGGGAACATGGTAGAGAAACCAATTTAGTATGCCTGAACTCAGAATGATAAAATACATCTTTTAGTGAAGTTGATTTTAACATTCTGTGTTTGAAAATACCACTTTTAGAAAGTAGGTATTTTCTTGCCTAACCTTCCAAGCCTGCCTCTGCTGGGTTGTGTATTCCTTGTCTGGAGTTTGAGTGACAGGGGCTGGGGGTGGCTCCAGGAGACAGGGTGAGTCAGCACAGTGCTGAATAGAGAGATCTGCATCCAGAGTGGAGGGAGGAGTTGCACCTGGGTCTGAATAGGGCTATGCCTGCCTTCCACAATGCTGGCTCCCCCTCCTGCTGGGCGGCTGAGGACTCTGCCCCACATTCTGAAAGGAAAGAAGGAGTCCTGTAAACAAAGTGCTCCAGGACTGACCAGAACTGGTTTTGGACTAGGCAAATGCCTCTCTGCCTTCAGAGAACAAAGAGAAAAGGTGTATGAAAAGGGGACCCAGACCCCTAGGAAATTAGATCACTTTTGGGAAACAAGAAGAAACCTTTGCTGAGGAGCGGAACCAAGAAGAAACTGAGGAGAAGACTATCCCTAAGCTAGAGGGATCTGCCTGCAGTGGTTGCCTGACTGCCAAAGAAAGGAGAAGGGAACTTTGTGTGTACTTTCATCAACTTGTGAAGGATCTCCAAGGGCTTGATTTCAGAGCTTGCCTCCTGCTGAAGTCTCAGGGACAACAGACTTCACCCACCAGCTCCCTGTATTCCCTTGCGGGAATTTGGACCTTCTGACACACTTGCATGTCGCTGGGAGCTGGAAGCGCGACTCAAGACGAAGAAGCGTGTCGCCGCCGCAGCCGCTGCTTCTCGCATCACCGGAGAAGAGTGTCGACGTCGCATCAGACGCCGGCGCATCCCCGAAGAAGCGCGCTGCTGACATCCTTCGAAGCGCCTCGCAGCACCGGAGAAAAGTGTCGCCGTCGCATCAGACGCCGTTGCATCCCCGGGGCAGAGCATCGACCTCGCATCAGACGCCGACGCATCGCAACACGAGGCGCCCCGCATCCCAGGAGAAGATCGTCGACCTCGCATCAGACGCCGTCGCATCGCCAGGGAAGCGTGTCGCAGGGCCTGTCGCGGCTCCAAAGATTCATCGAAATCGCCGCACGCCCACCGGGCGTGCACGCATCACCCCTTCATTGTCGCAACATCAAGAAGACGCCATTTTGTTTCTTTGCACCAGATCTTCATCGCATCACGGCGCTGCTTGTCGCATCGCCACAGAAGCGCAGTAAGAAACCGACGCATCACCTCCCCACGCCGAGAAGAACCGACGCATCACCGTCCCCTGCGCATCAGTAGGGAACCGACGCATCACCGTTCTTGCGTGTAAGGAACCGATGCATCACCTTCCCTGCACCACTTTTTGTTGTATTGCGTTACGCATCTCAGGTACATTGAACGCAAAGTGTCGCATTTCCATTTTAAGAGACTCAAGCTAATTCTACCATCTTTAAAGTACAGTATTGTGGATTATTTTTTGTCGTTTATGGACTTGTGGTAAATCTATATAAAAGATACTTATTTTTATAATTCAACATGTGTGGTGTCCATTTGTAGTGTTGTCACTGGATTACTGTATGTGTTCACAAATGCTTTACACACTGCCTCTGAACTAAGCCTGTCTGCTCGTGCCAAGCTACCAAGGGGGTGAGCAGGGGTTATGTCAGGAGTGTACCCCCTTACCCTGACTAGACGCGAGGGTCCCTATTTGGTCAAAGGTACCTACCTCTGTCAACTAGAGACCCCTAAATCTAACATTGGTGGTCAGTGGTGGGGATTCTGGACTTGCATTTGTGACTCATGTACAGTGATTGGTGAACACTACCTAGTGAGTGCAGACCAAAACGCAACCACATGCTTTTGGTAGATATTCTTTTCTGGGACTTTCTATTTTGCTAAAAACTGCCAAGTTTAATCACCATGGATACAGCAGCATCCATAGTATCTGTTGAGTGTGATTGGGAAGAGGAGAGACTAGAATGCTACAATCTCAAACAGCTGAAGCACTTCTGCAGGAAATTTAAAGTTGCTATGACCGGAATCACCAAGAAGGATGATTTCCAAAAGGCGCTGAGGGCCTGGGTTCAAGCAAGGAACACCCCTGAGAATGAGGAAGGGGCTGAGAATGCAGATGAGCAGCTGGATGGGCAAGTGGGTCCAGGGGAGAGGAGAGCACCTTCCCCCGTAGGTAGCTGCCAGAGGTCTGTCCCCAGAAGAGCTGGAGGACAGAGAAAAGAGTAGGATGCATGAGATGGAGCTGACCAAGCTCAAGTTAAAGGGGCAGTTGGAATTTGAATTGCAAACTAGAAAGTTGGCCTTAGAAGAGAAAAGAATGGCTCAGGAGCATGAAAAAAGTTTGAGGGAGATGGAGTTCAGAGCCAAGAATTTAGAGATTACTCCCTCTGGTGGCAGCACACCGTCCGTGCCTGTTGAGGCTAGGGTGTATATTCCTAAGGATGTGGTTAAGGAGTTTTTTAAGAATGATGATATTGGGCAATGGTTCAAGGCATATGAGGTAGCCATGACTTCCCACCGGGTCCCTGAGAAGGATTGGGGAGCGGGGTTGTGGGGTCGGTTCCTTAGTGAGGGGCGGGATACCTTGTTGGACTTGCCCTCTGAAGTCTATAATTCCTACAGCCACATGAAGAATGCATTGATGACAGGTATGGGTTGACTCCTGAACACTATAGGCAGAGGTTCAGGAACTGTAAGAAGATTGAAAACAGTACCTGGTTTGAGTATGTGACCTTTTTTTGCAGAGCCTTGGATGGTTGGGTAAAGGGTAGCAAAGCAAATGATTTTCAGGCGCTCTTTGATTTGATTGCATGGGAGCACTTGTCCAGTAATTGTTTTCCTGAGCTACGCCAGCACCTGATTGACAGTAGGCTGACTGACCCTAGGCAGCTTGCTGAGGAGGCAGACCGCTGGGTGAGCACCCGGGTCCACAAGGGTCACGTGGGAAACTCCGCCAAGGGTGGGCAGGGTCCCCAGCAGAGGAGTGGGGGACAAGGGTAAACAGAGGGAGTTCCAGAAAGGGCCCCAAAGTAAACCCCAAGGGAACCAAGGGAAAGGTTCCCAGCCTCCCCCTGAGAATAAGCACGGGGCCCCAACAGGTCCACCTGTTCATAGGGGACACCTGGTGTGCTACAAGTGTGGTGCCCTGGGCCACAGGACCAATGATCCCCATTGCCCTTTGTTTGGAAAGCCAGCACCCCCTGGTGCAGTCCCCCGGCAGTTGGCTAGTGTAGCCCTGGGGGAGGAGATGGGTGCCCAAGGTGGGCGGGATCCTGTAGTAGTGTCCCTTGTCTCATTAGGAGACTCCGAGATGGTCCCTAGGACCCCACTGCCTGAGAACACTAAGTACAGGCAGTGGGTGACCATCAATGGCCATAGGGTGGAGGCTCTGAGAGACACAGGAGCCGGTGTGACAGCTATCAAGTGTCACCTGGTGTCTAAAGAGCAGGTGGTCCCTGATGCATTCTATCCAGTTGTTGCCGCTGACAACACAGAGCGCCACTGCAAGGTGGCTCAGGTTCCCTTTGAGTGGGGGGGGGGTCTCTGGTACTCTTCAAGTAGCTGTGAGGCCAGCCATGCCTGTTGACTGTTTGTTAGGGAACGATTTGGAGAGCTCCCCTTGGGCTAAGGTGGAGCGGAGTGCTCATTTGGAGATGTTGGGCTTGCCTGATTGGGCGTGTGTGACCACCCGGTCCATGGCAGCCAGAGGTGTTCAAGAGGACCTGGAGCCTGAGAGGGAGGCCCAGGTGCCTGCTGGAGAGAGAAGAGGCAGGGGGCACGGGAAACTGGCCCCCGAAGTTCCCATGGTCCAGGAGGAGGCAGACCCTGAGGGGGATGCCCTGGAGCCTACAGGGGAACAGGTAGCTGAACTGGGGGACCTGCCTGAGCTGACCCATTGGCAGCAAGATGGAGGATCCTCCAGGGAGGAGTTCTGCGAGGAGCAGAACAAGTGCCCTTCTCTCGTAGGTCTGAGGCAACAGGCCACAGACCAGGCAGCAGGTGATCAGTCTGGATCACATTGGATCTACTGGGAGAATGGTCTCCTGTATAGCGAGCCTAAGGTTGCTGAGCCTGGGTCAGCCCGTATGCTGGTGGTACCCCAGCGCTTCAGAGCCTTCCTACTGGGTTTGGCTCATGATGTGCCTTTAGCAGGACATCTGGGGCAGGACAAGACCTTTGAAAGGCTTGTCACCCATTTCTTTGGCCCCAGATGCGCAGGAGTGCCGCCACTCACTGCAGGACCTGTCAGACTTGCCAGGCAAGTGGAAAGAGTGGGAGGAAGCAGAAGGCTCCTCTCCAGCCATTCCCTGTAGTCAGCACCCCCTTTGAACGGGTGGGTATTGACATTGTGGGGCCACTGGACCCCAAGACAGCCATGGGCAACAGGTTCATCCTGGTCTTGGTGGACCACGCCACCCGGTACCCTGAAGCCATCCCTCTGAGGACAGTGACGGCCCCCGTGGTGGGACGGGCACTGATGGGAATTTTCTCCCGTGTGGGGTTCCCTCAAGAGGTGGTGTCTGACAGAGGTACTAACTTTATATCCAAGTATATGAAATCCCTGTGGCAGGAGTGCGGTGTAACGTACAAGTTCACCACTCCTTACCACCCCCAAGGAAATGGGTTGGTTGAGAGATTAAACCGGACCCTGAAGGGCATGATTATGGGTCTGGAAGAACCCATGAGGCGTAAGTGGGATGTCCTCTTGCCATGCCTTCTTTTTGCATACCGTGAGGTGCCACAGAAGTCTCTAGGGTTCAGCCCCTTTGAGCTTCTGTATGGTCACCCAGTGAGAGGTCCTCTGAGTTTGGTCAAGGAAGGCTGGGAGCAATCTCCCAGGAAACCTCCCCAGGATGTATATAGCTACATGCTGGCCTTCAGGAACCAAACTAGGTGTTTCAGGCAACTTGCTGAGGCAAATCTGGAAGCCAGCCAGGAGGAAATGAAGCGGTGGTACGACCAGAATGCCACTCTGGTTGAGCTTCAACCTGGTCAGAAAGTGTGGGTCATGGCCCCAGTGGAGCCCTGTGCGCTCCAGGATAAGTGGACCGGACCCTTTGAGGTGGTGGAGCGCAAAAGTCCTGCTACCTACTTGGTGGACATGCGGTCTCCCAGGAACCCCTTGCGGGTCCTGCACGTCAACCGCCTGAAGCCCCACTTGGAGAGGTCCCAAGTGGGCATGCTCTTAGCTACAGATGCTGGGATGGAGGAGGGAGACCGAGCCTCTTCCTGACCTCCTGTCAGCCCAAGAGCAAGATGGATCAGTGGAGGGTGTGAACCTCTCTACCTCCCTGACACCTGAGCAGCAAGGTGACTGTTGCCAACTGTTGGGGCAGTTTCCTGACCTGTTCTCCCTGGTTCCTAGTGTCACTGACTGGTGCGTCCATGATGTGGACACTGGGGACAGTCTTCCTGTCAAGCACAAGGCTTACAGGGTGACTGACAGGGTGAGAGCTTGCATCAAGGAGGAGGTCTCCAAGATGTTTGCCTTGGGGGTAATTGAGTCCTCTCACAGCCCTTGGGCCAGCCCAGTGATCTTGGTCCCAAAGGCTGCCGCGCCTGGTGCCACACCCGAACTCCGGTACTGTGTGGACTACAGAGGACTCAATTCCGTCACCAGGACTGACGCACATAGATCGGTTAGGGGCTGCCCGGTACCTCAGTACGTTTGACTTAACGTCTGGGTACTGGCAGATCGCCTTGACTGATGGGGCAAAGGAGAGGTCAGCATTCTCCACACCAGATGGGCACTACCAATTCCGGGTGATGCCCTTTGGGATGAAGAATGCCCCTGCCACCTTTCAGAGGTTGGTCAACCAGGTGTTGGTTGGACTGGAGGAATTCAGTGCCGCCTACCTGGATGACATCGCAGTGTTCAGCACCGTTTGGGAAGAACATCTGCACCACCTCTGGGAAGTGTTGATGGTTCTGCGGAGGGCAGGCCTCACGATCAAGGCAAGTAAGTGCCAGATCGGGCAGGGTTCCGTGGTGTACTTGGGACACCAGGTTGGGAGCGGCCAGGTGGCGCCCCTACAGCCCAAGATAGATACCATTCTGGCTTGGGAGCCCCCCAAGACCCAGACGGAGGTGAGAGCCTTCCTAGGACTCACCGGCTATTACAGGAGATTTGTCAAGGGGTATGGCAGCATTGTTGCACCCTTGACAGAGCTGACTTCCAGGAAGCAGCCCAAGAGAGTGATTTGGACTGACACCTGTCAACAAGCTTTTGACACCTTGAAGACAGCCATGTGCACGGCGCCCGTGCTCCTGGTCCCCAACTTCTCCAAAGAGTTTATCGTTCAGACAGACGCTTCAGAGCATGGTGTGGAGGCTGTTTTGTCACAGATGAATGAGGAGGGCCTAGACCAACCTGTAGCCTTCCTTAGCAGGAGGTTACTTCCACGGGAGCAGAGGTGGAGTGCTATTGAGCGTGAGGCATTTGCTGTGGTCTGGGCGCTGAAGAAGCTGAGACCATACCTGTTTGGGACTCACTTCCGGGTTCAGACCGACCACAGGCCCCTCAGATGGTTGATGCAGATGAGGGGTGAGAATCCAAAGCTGTTGAGGTGGTCCATTTCCCTACAGGGGATGGACTTCACGGTGGAACACCGCCCTGGTACAGAACACGCCAATGCTGATGGTCTGTCCAGATTTTTCCGCCTTAGTGAAGAGAACTCCCTAGAGGTAGGATAGTTCTCCCCACATCGCAGCTGGAGGGGACACGTGTAAATCCGTATTTGTAAAGCGCGAACTACTCACCCTTACGGGTCTCAAGGCGCTGGGGGCCGTCGTGGAAATTAAGTGAGCTATTGCCCAGAGTCACATGGTGCTGAGCTGAGCTGCCGCCAGAGCCGGGGATCGAACCATGAGCCCTGTGCTCCGAAGTCAGCTGCCCTGGCCGCTGCACCACACCTCTCCACCATGTTAGACCTAGCATCCTTGGCGTGGGTCTCCCTTCCATTTTTTGAGGATGCCTCCAATGTTATTGATCTGTTTTTGCTGGTTTAGATGCTTTGGGCACTGTGCCACTGCTATTCAGTGCCACAGTGCAAGTGCTCCCTATGATAAATTGTGTTATGTATTAGTGACTCCATGATTGGATGATTGGTTTACTTGTCAGTCCCTAGTACCGTGCACTGAGTGTGCCCAGGGCTGGTAAATCCAATGCTGCTGGTGGGCTTGCAGCACTGGTTGTGCCACCCACAGAAGCAGCTTGTAAAGTGTGTCTCAGGCCTGCCATTGCAGAGCCTGTGTGCAGCCTAGGGCTGCCATGTCGACTTGGTAAGTGCACCCACTTACCAGTCCGTAAACCTTCCCTTTTCTTCATATCAGACACCCCTATGGTAGGCCCAAGGGCAGGGTGCATTGTAAGTATAAGGTAGGACATGCCCTGGTGTGTGTGGCATGTCCTAATAGTGAATTATAGCCATTTTCGTTTTTCACTATTGCAAGGCTACCTGCTCCCCATAGGCCAGAATGGGCAGTTTTGATTATTACACCTTATAATCCTAACTGACCCAGGGAACATGGTAGAGAAACGAATTTAGTATGCCTGAACTCAGAATGATAAAATACATCTTTTAGTGAAGTTGATTTTAACATTCTGTGTTTGAAAATACCACTTTTAGAAAGTAGGTATTTTCTTGCCTAACCTTCCAAGCCTGCCTCTGCTGGGTTGTGCATTCCTTGTCTGGAGTTTGAGTGACAGGGGCTGGGGGTGGCTCCAGGGAGACAGGGTGAGTCAGCACAGGGCTGAATAGAGAGATCTGCATCCAGAGTGGACGGAGGAGTTGCACCTGGGTCTGAATAGGGCTGTGCCTGCCTTCCACAATGCTGGCTCCCCTCCTGCTGGGCGGCTGAGGACTCTGCCCCACATTCTGAAAGGAAAGAAGGAGTCCTGTAAACAAAGTGCTCCAGGACTGACCAGAACTGGTTTTGGACTAGGCAAAGGCCTCTCTGCCTTCAGAGAACAAAGAGAAAAGGTGTATAAAAAGGGGACCCAGACCCCTAGGAAATTAGATCACTTTTGGGAAACAAGAAGAAACCTTTGCTGAGGAGCGGAACCAAGAAGAAGCTGAGGAGAAGACTATCCCTAAGCTAGAGGGATCTGCCTGCAGTGGTTGCCTGACTGCCAAAGAAAGGAGAAGGGAACTTTGTGTGTACTTTCATCAACTTGTGAAGGATCTCCAAGGGCTTGATTTCAGAGCCTGCCTCCTGCTGAAGTCTCAGGGACAACAGACTTCACCCACCAGCTCCCCTGTATTCCCTTGCGGGGAATTTGGACCTTCTGACACACTTGCGTGTCGCTGGGAGCTGGAAGTGTGACTCAAGACAAAGAAGCGTGTCGCCGCCGCAGCCGCTGCTTCTCGCATCGCCGGAGAAGAGTGTCGACGTCGCATCAGATGCCGGCGCATCCCCGAAGAAGCGCGCCGCTGACACCTTCGCATCCTTCGAAGCGCCTCGCAGCACCGGAGAAAAGTGTCGCCGTCGCATCAGACGCCGTCGCATCCCCGGGGCAGAGCATTGACCTCGCATCAGACGCCGACGCATCGCAGCACGAGGCGCCCCGCATCCCAGGAGAAGATCGTCGACCTCGCATCAGACGCCGTCGCATCGCCAGGGAATCGTGTCGCAGGGCCTGTCGCGGCTCCAAAGATTCATCGAAATCGCTGCACGGCCGTCGGGCGTGCACGCATCACCCCTTCGTTGTCGCAAGATCAAGAAGACGCCATTTTGTTTCTTTGCACCAGATCTTCATCGCATCACGGCGCTGCTTGTCGCATCGCCACAGAAGCGCAGTAAGAAACCGACGCATCACCTCCCCACGCCGAGAAGAACCGACGCATAACCGTCCCCTGCGCATCAGTAGGGAACTGACGCATCACCGTTCTTGCGTGTAAGGAACCGACGCATCACCTTCCCTGCACCACTTTTTGTTGTATCGCGTTACGCATCTCAGGTACATTGAACGCAAAGTGTCGCATTTCCATTTTAAGAGACTCAAGCTAATTCTACCATCTTTAAAGTACAGTATTGTGGATTATTTTTGTCATTTATGGTCTTGTGGTAAATCTATATAAAAGATACTTATTTTTATAATACAACCTGTGTGGTGTCCATTTGTAGTGTTGTCACTGGATTACTGTATGTGTTCACAAATGCTTTACACACTGCCTCTTGAACTAAGCCTGTCTGCTCGTGCCAAGCTACCAAGGGGGTGAGCAGGGGTTATTTCAGGAGTGTACCCCCTTACCCTGACTAGACGCGAGGGTCCCTATTTGGTCAAAGGTACCTACCTCTGCCAACTAGAGCCCCAAATCTAACAAAGGGAGAAAGCAGGGATGAAAGAGAACTTGCAGGAAGAAGCTAAAGATATTATTGGAAGTGTAGGGGAGTGGAAGGAAGACCCATAAGGTGTCATTAAAACCAGACATTTTTGGTATTTGCAACCCTGGCATTCGGCAGCACTTGCAGTGGGTTTCTAAGAAAAAGTTTGGGCCCCTGAGCTTATTTTGTTTAGAAATTAAGCACTGAGTACTTCAGTGCAGTCACACTGTACATTACTACTAATGACCATCCAGTGTCACTATACACTGCTTTAATGAAAGCAAAATGTAAGGTCTGCAACATCCACTCCTCTTTCTTGTCATCAAGGTAGTATTTCCATGGCAGGGTTAAACGTTGCATCAACTGTGTTGCTTAATTTATAATTCAACCAAGACAAGGGTGAGTGTCTCCAGGGAGTAAAACATACACAACCAAGACGAGGACTATAACTTGCACTTCCCACTTCAAATTACTACTCTGTGCCCAGCACTCATTCATTATCTGCAGGAGTCCTACTCCAGGGGAATTACATTTTGACTTGGGAATAGGAGGAGGGTGTTTCTAAAGCTAGGTTGAATTCTTTGGAGATTAGTTCAACTCTGGTTAGTGCCTGGCGTGGGCATTAAAGACAGGGATAACATGTGTACAGGACAGGCAAGTGAAATTCCCCTTACTGTGTTCTGCAGCATGATGTATCTTTCTTACGAAGCTACATAATATCATTATTGAAGGTAAACTAGATTTTGTGGGATTATGATACTTGTATGGGAGAATTTCTAGAAAGATCTATGCATTTGTGTGCGTGCACACAAGCTTGTGTGTTTGCATTAGTAGTGCTGGAACAGTTTTTAGAGTGGGGGTGCTGGCCAGTAGTGCCACCTCAGTAGGGGGTAGGTGTCAAGCTGTCTTTGAAAACACAAAAAATTCTGCCTGAAAAAAAACATTTGAGTGACCTCTTCGTTGTTCATTCCCCATCCATCTAAACTCTTTCAAGTGTAATGGGGGTGCTGCACCACTAGTTTGCGTGTCTGTGTTTGTGTTAATTGAAAAACTTCTCAGGTACAAAATATTGAAAGGCCTGAGCAGCACTTACCTAGGTGCTCTTTGCTGTGCTAGGCATGTGCGCTCCGGGTTGGAATTACAGAGCATTTGAACGAAGGGAGAGGTGTGTTAGGCTCAAAATCGCCTAGGCTTGGACATGTAAATGGTTGTTTCTTTTAGTTTTTTCAAGGCAGTACTACGCTTCTTTTTCATGGCCCCGCAAATTTCGACAACCCATTGCACCGCGGCCAAGGGTGATCAAAGGAATTTTCTTAGGGTCACATAGTTGTCAAGCAGGAGTTGGAATTCAGATCTCGGAAGTCACCGGATGTCCTAGTGCCAGCGGCAGACGCCATCTTCTTCAACTGACATCACGCACCAAAGGGGGCCGAGGATCTCAGCCAATTTTAAGAATCTGGCTATCGATGCTTGAAATTTGTCTTTCAATTCACCATTTTACAGTTACCTGTAGCTGTAAAGTAAAATATTCATCTGTTCCAGTAAGTATGTTTTCATGTGTTTTCAATTTTCTTAAAAGCATCCCAAAATGACTATATTTCTTGACAAGAATGTCGCACTATGTTGTGGATACTCCAGTGCAGAGTAGGGCCAGGCAGACTGACCTACTGTACAAGAGAAGGGGTGGCACTGCTGTCTTCCGCATTGTGGGCATGGCTCACAATGTAGAAAGAGAAAAAGGGTGTAGTTTCAGTCTACATGCTTTCAAGAAGGAGGAAGCTCACGGCTGCGACTTTGTGAAACGGACAAGGTGAGAACTCGGGAGGCTATGATGGAGAGGCATGGGTGGATGGTTTGAGGAGAAATGTGGATATTATTGTGGGTAAAATCCAACTCTCCTACAAAACAAGGGTAATACATTTCTATCACTCTACCCCCCCTTTTTTTAGCGCAACGACAACAAGGAGGCACTTGACCTATGGCCCTTCAGTTTAATAATTGAATTGCGAGAAGGAACATTAATGTGAGCAGCCACTACGAGCGTAATTTATAAAGGTAGGACACAAAATAACCGAGTAAACGATAAAATAATTAAACGAGTGATTTTTCCAAGTAAGGTTTTTTTTTGAGAAGATCAATCACTAAGGATGAATTTATGTATATGGCACGCGACAGAAAAAGGCCTGGAGGCATTTGCCGTTTCGAAGCTTTGTTATACATAAGTGCTCAACACGTAACACGATGAATGGAAATTAATTTTTGGAATACTTCGAATAAAACGGATGAAATTGGGATGAATTTGACATAACTTTGTCATGTTACTTGAATCAAGCAGTGCGTCCGATCTGGAATGGAATTACGCTTCGGTTTCTGTAAGATTACAATTAATACCAGCTAGGTTGTTCATTAGTGGGGTTATGTGGTTTCAGATAAATAGGCTGAGGGAGGTTAGATGTTATAAGGCCGCAGGGATAGGGTTTTAAAGAAGGAGAGGTTGTGAGCCATTTGCAGAATTACAAGAAGGTAGAATGAGGCAGGCAGGCATGAGATTGAGATAAGGCTTTAATCAGAAACAGGAGAGAAGGCAAGCAGAGGCTGGGACGTAAGGAGAGGGACTCTGAAGAAAGAAATCAGAAGTTAATCAAGGTCAATTTTTCATGCAGGGTTGTAGGCGTATAGTGCTCCATGTCTAGGGACGACAACTTAAGCATGCAAGTCTTGAGTGTACAGATCATTTAAGCATTCATAGCCCAAGCCTGTGTGTGCCGTGCCTATGGCAGCCATTTTAAACACAGGGGCATATTTACAATGAAGTGGCTTAGGGCAGCCCTGTAAGTCTTTTTGCTGCGCTGTCCTATAAAAATTCAAAAGGGCGGGAATGCACCGTATTTGCAAGATACGGTGCATTCCTGTCCTTTCAGCCAGCACCAGCAAACAATTTGCTGCCTACCGCCAGCGCAGGCACCCTTGCCCCATGGTGCAAGGGTGTCTGCATTGTTTGCAGGATTGTTTTTGTGCAGGAAGGGACACCTTCCTGCACAAAACCAGTAAATGGAGGCTTTTTCCTCCTTCTATGTGTGCTGCAGAATTCTCCATGT
The DNA here is from genome assembly GCA_963921515.1 of Calotriton arnoldi. Taxonomy (NCBI): domain Eukaryota; kingdom Metazoa; phylum Chordata; class Amphibia; order Caudata; family Salamandridae; genus Calotriton; species Calotriton arnoldi. The sequence continues at coordinate 167,603 of CAWUFW010010765.1, read as the reverse complement.
TACGCCTCCCCTGGGGAGGTGCACAGTTGCACGCATTCCCAGGCTTACAGATCCCTGTAAATAGGGAAATGCGTCAAAACCCATGTGAGAACCCACTGCAACACCCATGGAACATCCCCCTTACGCAGCGTAAAGCAGTCTGCACTGGGTTCTGCAGCGCATAAAGCATCAGCCGTTCCATCTCTATTCCTCCTTCTGCTATTGCTTAGAATTCCCGGGGACACACTGTTTTAAGACTAAAACGTGCTTCTGACATCATTCTCTCGATGGGCTTCACTCGTCCCACACTTAAGGATAGTATAGCAGGGCCAGAGTTAAGGGCACCCACAAAAGCAATTACGTAACAGGAAACAACACCCCTTTACTCGTGCGCAACACTATAGGGAAGCAAATTATTTCTTATGAATAAACAAGCCTTTATGTCTATGCATGTTATTGGATATTTTCTTACTTTTTGCACTTTAAGAGACAATTTAATGAACAAGTAATTTTGAGTACATGAATAAAACAATGAAATGACTTACAGCATATACCGTCATTTGTGCTATCTAGAGTGCTCAGTATTTATCACAGAAACCCATTGAACACTCTCCCACTCTTAAACGGTCATGTTAAAAAAATACCCGGGTTGTAATAAGGAAAAGGTGTAAGGGATGTTCCTTTTCAGACTGAGCCGTCAACATGACCTACATTAAGACTGCATGAGGAAGACTGTGCTAGAAATAGCTGCATACCTCCTCTGCCAGCAGCTTAAGAGCAAAGCTTTCATCAAAAGTAAGGCCCTTCACTTGGCTTGCAGATTTGGCCTATAATTTTTGCATTCTTAACGCAAAAAGGAAGGAAGCCACGATTAATGTTTTAGTAAGATGAAAATAAACATAGTGGTCACGAGTACATATTTCTTGTAACCAAAAAAGTGCAGATTCCTTGCAGTTCTTACACTGAGGTGATCCTATGAATTCATCTGTTTTATTATGGCTCTCGCAACACATGCCTCCCAGAAAAGAGAACACTGCACAGTATTATCCAGCAAAAGCAAAGCCTAGTGACTAGTCAAAGTCTGAAAACAAGAAAGCAAGAAAATGTGAAACCTCCTCCAGTGGCGTAATGTAAAATTATGGGGCCCCCTGCAGAATGTGAAGAGGGCAGGAGCGTAGCCAAGGTGTCATGGAACATAGTGCAAGAAATGGAATGCCCCCATAAGCTGTTTGAATTATACAATACAGCATTAATTAGGGTTCAGTAGGCCCTTCAGGCCTCTCGGGTCCCGGTGTCACTATGCCTGCTGCACCATCGGAAGTTATGCCCCTGGAAAAGGGGCCCCTAAGTCTCCCATCGCTGATAGAAAGTCATTGCCCTTGGGTGGAGTGGTGCCCACCTAAAGGGTTGGGCAGGGGGGCCTGAAGGTTTGTTCCTCCACCCCCCAGCTGCCCTAACCCGGGCACATGCAGATTAGAAGAGCACCATACATTGCACAATGCACAATCAAGGTACCCACGGTCGTACAACAGTGACAATCCTCCAATCGAGTTAAAGCAGGGCCAGGTCTCTGGAAGTACTGGCCACAAGGCTTCGGAAATCACTTCGGGGCATATTATCAAGAACGGCGTTAAAATTATCGCCGCTTTAGCGGCAGAAAACTGCCGCTAAAGCGGCGATAATGGGCTTGATAATATGCCCTTGGAGAATTCCAATAGAAGCCCATGTTGACACCAGAACATGGGCTTCTATTGGAATTCTCAAGGGCATATTATCAAGCCCATTATCGCCGCTTAGCGGCAGTTTTCTGCCGCTAAACGGCGATAATTTTAACGGCGTTTCTTGATAATATGCCCCTTCATTCTTAAGAAAGAGTCGCACCGCCAGATCTTCAAGAAACGTCAGTTCCAACAAGCCTTTGACTGCTAACTAGAGTAACTAGTAAAATGTAGCTACCAAGTAGGCACTAAAATAGAGACTGCCCCAAATGCGGGGAGAATTCAAGTTGCTCCAAGAGAGAACTGGCGTCCGTTAGTGACCTCCTCCGCCAGCCTCACTTATGAGCCAAACTTCACTCCAGTGCACTGTCTACTGCAGCCGGCTGTATGGATGGAACCAAACAATGTAATAATTTCAAAGAGGCCAGGAAGTAAGATAGTTGGCATTACTGCAAAACAAGCACTGGAAAAGTCAATTGGTCTGCGCAGGCTGCAAGCCTTTTGGCTTGAAAAGCACAAAAGGTGATAGGAGGAATGCTTGCAATTTTTCTAACAACTGGCAATTGTTCGGGGTAGTGCTCCAATCCATCGTTCTTTTTCTTACCATGCCACCTCAGTTTGGACCCAGCCATATGCAAATCAATCTTGACCCTGCCCCCCCATTGTAACAGTACAGCCTGAACTGCCAGGCCAGGTACTCGCACAAGTAACCTAGGACCAGATACGCCCTGATAAGAGCTCATCAACCAGGTAAAGCTTGGTTCCAGTGGCACAGTGAGCACGAGACCTACGTCTGGGCATACTCTTGCCACTTAGGGTGGTACATGAAACACACAAAAGCCTTTTGGCTTTGTCATGGTATTTATAAAACTTTATTCCTGGGGGAGCTGCAAGGCCTTCACCTATATGAAAAAAATGGTCTGAAAACAAAATTATTTTTGTTGGTCTTGAAAAATACCCTCTGTCATAATAGTTCCTGGCTCTGAAGGGAACTGACTTGTGTGAGAATGTGTTCCTTGTGAAAGAAAATAATGCCCTCACTCACATTGAAGTTAGGCAATGGCTGATATGGGCTGATCCACTACCCTATGATGTGTTCTGTAGTAGATGGAAGAAAAATATGATTAACTCATTAACAGACCAGTGGAAGAAGAGGGCTGGCTAAAAACACCTATAAGTATGCTTATTATTTATATATAAAATTAGTAAAATCAAAAGATATTGGCTACCACCAGACCTAAAAATTAATAAATACATGCATATAACATCTGTTCAAGTCTATCAGTAAGGGGTTCATTTTTGTTAATCCTTTGAAATATGTAATGTTCTGATGTGCATTTCTTACCCAATCTCTATTTTTTCTTATTTTATTGATTCAAGGACGTCTTGTCATACAACAAAATCAATAGTGTCTTTTTTTTTTTTAAATTAATATATTTTTATTTTATTGTAAAGAATTTAAACATGGCGTAACATATATCAATAAGCATGTTCAGTTACACAGGATATTACATATGTATGTATAAAGTATGCGACGCCTTGTGTAACCCCAACACCCCAAAAACCGATCACAGCCGTCAGGTGTCTGCTCATTGTCAACCTCTCCAGCGCCACTCTCTGACGGTATTGTTTTACCACTTTGGTAAAACAGTGTAATCAGATGATTAGTAATTTCGAGATTTTTTTTATTCAGTTCTACGGCATTTTTATGGGCACTTTTTGACAACCCAGAACACGTGATTTTCGGTCAAATGGTAGGAAATGTCCAAACAGAACTAGAGCACGTGCAAAAACTGCTATACCATTAAGTGATTTTTACAATTATTTATGGAAGTTTGTGTGGATTTACTGTGTGGAGTATTTTCTTCTGAGGTATTTTCTTGCATTTTTTCCACGAATCTCGGAACGAGGTGATAACCTTTTATGAACAGTTTGACCCCCTCTGCTATTCTAGAAATGTCCTCCACTGTGACTTTTCCTAGAACAGGCATTTGGGTTTTAAACTGCTAAAGGAAGAATTCAGTATCTGCTTGTGGTATTTGAAATCTTATTTTTCAGCAGAAGTGCTGTTTTTTGTAAATAGAAGCCTCTGTTTACCTCACATTTTGTTGTAGTTCACCAGTAACCATTCATTCGATCTCCTTGCTCTTTGGTCAAATTCAAAATGACTTCTTTGCTTGGAAAACATGGGTCCATCAGGATTTGAATTTGTAAGCCATTCCAGTGACTCACGTTATGTATAAACTACTAAAGTAAATGTCTCTATCTTTTGTCTAACCCCATGTATATATTTCTTTACATTTACACATGTTTACCATTTGTGTTACTTAGGCTTACTTAATTCATAAAACCTTTATTCATGTTAGTTTATGAGAAATTTGATATTGATCTCATCTAGAGAACCGTAAATCTGCACAAATAAAACACCATAATAATTGGTTACTAAAGATATCTATCAAGAAGAGGGGGCGGGGAGGGCATAGCATTGTCCATGGATTATGACTCCCTAGCCTAGTAGATAAATTCTAAAAGTATCCTCAGACCAATCATCTACAACTCTGTGGAGTGATAATCCCCCGATATTATTTCTGTTTATGGGATGCCAGTCACCCAAAATAAATGGATACGAAGGTAGCCCCTAAATATTTTCATCTTAGCAATTACCCTTTCAAGGAAAAACAAATTCAATGAGTTTGAGCCCTCCTGGTTTCTTGGGTACCAGGATGAGACATGATGATGAAGCATGCTACTAACAGAGTGGGTGAGGATCTTACAAAAACACCAGTAGTTGCTGTGGATTAATACTCCACACAATCGTGGGTGATTGGTCTGCGGATACCTTTGTGATTCATTAGCTACAAAAGATAAACTATACATTTAGAAAAACGTTAAAAAATGAAAAATCTTGTAACCAACTGACATCATTGGAGGATTATTTATAAAAAGACCATGCTTGATAAGTCGTTCTGTGGCAAAGAAATATCAGCCAAAAATATTAAATTATGGGATTTAAAATCATGGGACATGCTATATGAACATGCTTAAAGAACATGTTACTTACATTCAGTAATGCCTTATCTGGTAGAGACTCTATGTATTCCCAGATTCCTTATGTTAGAATTATCCCCAGGTGTCAGACTGGATCCAGAAATTATTTGTGAGCAGTATCCCTTGCACCAGTACGTGGCGTTGTTCAGCTCAGTGTGGTTTGTCCGGCATCGTCCTCGCCAAAAGTGGCGTGCCTGGTGCTTATATAGGCTCCGCCCTAGTGCGCTGACCTCAGTTCTTGTCTGTTTGTCTTTTCTTTCTGGATCCAGTATGATGTCTGGGGATAATTCTAAAGTAAGGAATCTGCAGCTAGAAGTCTCTGGGGGATATTCTCAAGAACGTGCGATAATCATCGCCAAAATAGGTTAACGGAATTTTTCATATCGCCGCCTATCGCGGGAAAATAACTCTGTGTTAACGTCGTATTCCCAAAACGGCAGACCATGCGATAATTTCCCGATAACGCGTAAAATGTCCGTGATAAAATCACCGGGACTGCGATAAAAATCTAAAGCCGAATGTGAAAAAAGTGGCGATGGGCCCAACCGCGATAAAAAAATCAGCGATAAGCTGCGCCAGGCCTGCAATTCACACTCGTCAAGTGGGAAAAATCACTATAAAAGCAGAAAAAAAACCCCACAAACAAAACCAATACAACTGCGAAGCACAATGGAGGTAGCCGGAGTAAGTACAGAGGACAACCAGAACCCCACAAGCCCCACGGAGGACCAGCCTGGGACCTCCGCGTCAGGGAAGGGCAAGGAGAAGAAGAAGAGGAAGACGCGGTTCAGTCCGCAGGAAAACAGGACCCTGATAGCGGAGGTGGTAGAACACCATCAACAACTGTTCGTCACCTCCACTGTGTCATTGGCAACAAAAAATGGAATATGGCAGTCCATCCTGGACAAGGTGAATGCAGTCGGAGTGCTGAGGAGGACAATGCAGTGGCGTCACAAGGCGGAAGCGGGGGTGCGGATCACATCGGGTGACACCATCACATGGGGTAACATCTTTCCCAAATGAGACTATTTACTAAATAGTCTCATTTGGGAAAGGTGTCACCCCATGTGATGGTGTCATGGGGTAAGTCGCCGCACTGGGTGACACCAACTCTAGTGACGCCGCTGGGACAATGGAAGAGCTCAAGAGGCGCTGGAATAATGTGAAGCGCAAAACCAAGCAGAAACTCGGCAACAACCAGAAGGCAGCAATGCAGACTGGAGGTGGGAGTCCAGCGCCACAGGAGGAGCTGGATGAGATGGAGGAAATGGTGTCCACAGTCATCAGTGGGGAGACAGTGGCAGGAGTTGGAGGACCGGACACTGCTCAACATGACCTGACACAACAGCAACAGGGTGAGTAACGACCAGGGACTGGGGGGACGGGGGGAGATGGGCACAATGGTACACATGCACAATTAAGCATAGCACAGTGCACACCCACAATGACTATGGATCATGTCCCTGATCCCCTTGGCACACTGCAGCACACATAGAAACAGCAAGTAGGCCCCCGTCGACTATGTGCCCAGAGGGGACCCTTCCCACACATCACCAATCTCACAACCAACCCATGCACATGTGCCAAACCCAGCAAAGCGGCGTGTCTGTGAGCCACACTGACAATGCAAGTGACACTGCACGAATAGCATGGCTGCAGTCAATATATCATGACTTGTTGCACGCCACGACACTGAGGTGGCTGAGTGTGGACCACATCCGTAAAGGAGCAGGTCACACTCTGACACATCCACGTGCACAAACAACCCCTGACGTCAACAACACATCTGCGGACAAACCATGCCCCAGAGTCCCAACTCCCACCAAGAGCCCAATTTACCCAAGTATGCAACATCTCAGCACTGTATAAGCACAGAAGTCAAAGGCACACCGCCTGAAAGGGATAAGGGCCAGCAAAATCAGAGCTGCAGGGGCGACTCTCCCAAAATGCAGCACACACACATAACATTCAGAGCACATCAACATTGACAACAATGTGGTATAAACTGCAACACGTTCACAACAGAACAGAGGACACAACTGGTGCCGCTTGTGTGTAGAAACTGGCCAATCACATTTGGCATAGCAGGGCAATGTGAGATGATAATGTACAAGTACAAACACACAACCGTGATGTTGTCGAAATGTCCACTGTCCCGCATCAAATAGGCAGCTCCTCCCAAACAGTCACAATGTACATTGTCATGCAGTTTGTATGTAAACTTGTACAATGCGTCAACATACATGTGAACACAATGTTAAACTGCATCTCCCCTTCACATTGCAGAGGGAGAACCAACACCTCCTGCAGAGCAGACCCAACAGCTCTTCACTGATGACGAAGAGGACCTCCACACCTTCGACACCGACGCCCTCCAAGAGCTCATGGACAGCTACGGCACCTCACCTCCAGGAGCAGGGCAGCCCAGCTGCATCGAGGAGACCTCACCCCCTGCACAGACCACACAGCAGGAAGCACCCACCACCACGGCTGACTCCCAGGACCCCCACGAACAACACATGGCCTTCCAACGCCGTGTGTTAGGGTGCCAGGAGAAGATGGCTGATCAGGTGCGGGTGGGGTTCGACCTCATGGCAGCCAAACTAGATGCCATACGTGGGTGTCTAAGTCCCATCAGGGACCACTTACAGTCCCTAACGGACACCCGCAGTCCGCTCCATTCTCTCCAACGATCCATGGCTGACATCGCTGGAGTCCTGACTCTGAGACAAGGACAACTGTCTAGTCAGAGTGACTCCAGCGATGTCAGCCGGGAGTTGGGACACATGCGGAGGATCATGGAGAACAGGGAGTGGATGCAGACAGAAAGAATGGCTGCCACGGCTGCACACCAGCGAGATGTAGCTGGGATCTTCCATGCCCTGCAGATCCTCATCATGGCATTGATGCCACAAGGCCTGGCGCTGATGAAGGCTGCTGCTGCTTCTACATCCACATCTCCGCCCCCTGATGTGTCAGTGACACACAGTGCTGCTGACAAAACACCACCACCCACATGTGAGGCACATGAAACATCAGAGGACGAAGATGCGGATGATTCTGACTTAGTGGTAATAAGGAAGCTGTAGTATTCATCTCCGCCATATCGCCTGTTTCTGCTTGGTTCTGCCCTCTGCATCATCACCTTCCACTGTCCCCCGATACACTCTGCGACACTCACCTTGGACCTCGACATGGACTGCCATATTCTGTTTGGTTACCAATGACACAGCAATCAGACTGCAGACTGAACTCTTCCGATGAACTTGTCATTCCCTAAAGGACTCTGGCTGGCCCTCCACGGGGCAACAATGTAAAGTGGGGTTTGCATGGCCCTGTACTGCTCCAGCTTCAACACTCCACTGAATGTGAATAAAACATTCAGATTCACACAGATGTGTCATGTCTATGATCATTCAAGTATGAAAGTATGGATGAATGTAGGGTCAGTGATTCCCCCTTACGTCCATGTTGCTCATGTTGTGGGACTTGAGTCACAGGGTGCAACATTGCCGATTGCGGTCCGGGTGGCGCCGACACTACAACAGAGACACACGCATTAGTTACTTTCTTGTCCAGCCCAGAACTGAACCACGCACAGAGCCCCGGGCTCATTGTTCACACCTCTACGCTGGACTGGCATACGCCAGCCCAGCCCAGCCCACTCCGCTTACGCTTACAGGAGGGGAGGACAAAGCTACATGTCCCAGGTCTTCCCTGTAGTGATCTGCTGATCACTGGTCTAGTTGTCAGCATGCCACAGCCACTCCCTGAGGGCTGGTTTGCACCCACACCCATCCAGCACAGGCGTCACAGGACATGTGACCCTGCCAATAAAAGGGGCCTACCACATCACATTCCCCACTGCCGGAGGTGACATGATGGCGTCTGCACCACGAGACTCAATCATAAAGGGTCCATGACTTGTGGCACACTGGGTTAGTGGCACCCGATGCACTGCGGCCGGCACGGGCCTACTGCCACGGGACGGTGACTTGCGATGCACTGAGGTAGGGGCACCTGAAGAGCTGAGCGGGTGTGCAGCCTGCGATGATGCGTAGACCTCGATACGCTGTCCTGCCAATCAAGATTCGATTTGAATTGATGGCCCTGCTGGAGCGCAGTGTACGCTGAAGGCAGCAGTCAGCACACACATGACTACGCGGTGCGGTGCCGCAGGGTGCGCTGGGGGCCTGTGGTGCGGAATCCAGCGATCGGCTGAGGAGGTTGCACCGGCATGTGGTGGGCCCTCTTGGAGACACGCCGGTGGCGGCAGGTGAGCTTTGAGGCCTGGGTGCGCAGGGGCGGCCAGTCATCGCTGGGCGGCGGACCGGTCTGGGGACCAGGGCTGGGGTGCAGCAGGCGCACAGGATTGCGCAGGCACCACCTGTCATGTCGGCGGCCTCATGGCTGGGTGGGGGGCGCCGCCCTGGCAGACACGACCCTGCATGCGATGACGAGATGTGTGCGGGTTGGCTTGGGACATAGCCACCTTGTCTCCAGTGTAAATCTGGCCGTTAAAGGTGGTCGGCCACGTGTGTGTAGGCCTATGGACAGGATATGGCGGACACACGCAGTAGTTACTTTGCTGGCCATCCCGGAACTGAACCACGCCCAGAGCCCTGGGCTATTTATTCATGACATACGCCGGCCAGGGCCACTCCGCTCACGCTTACAGGGGGGGACGACAAAGCTACATGTCCAAGGTCTTCCACACTGCCTGAGGTAACCTGTTTGCGGCCACTGTCCACAACACTACAAACACCAGCAGTATATGTCCACATGGACATGTCTGTGCTCTGCATACTGAAGTCTGTCCAGCACATCACCGCCACACTTGGCATTGTGTACATTCTTATTGATGGGTCACTTGCCTCCTTCGCACATACTTGGTTCCCACCTCTCCCCACATTCTGCAATTGTGTGGCAGAGGTGCCTTGCCGTGGATGGTTTGTCTACATGGCTGGCCACGGTTACCACAGTTACTTGTGTTGTCGTGTCTGGTAGTTGGGCATGTTGGTTGGCATGTTGTATGTGATTTTGTAACGTGTGCATTCCCACAGTTGTGAGTTGTATGATTGTGGAGTTGAGGTGTGTGGTGTGTTCAGTTGGTACTTACCGACGGGCAGTGCATTTCCATAGGTGCCATCCTCAAAGCGCTGGTTGGTGATGGACTTGCGGAAGATGTAGGAATCATGCACACTGCCTGGGAAGTTTGCGACGACAGTCGTGAACAGGCCCCGGTGGTCCACTTTTGCCTGCACATTGATGGAATGCGTGTGGTTTCTGTTGCGGTTATTGTGTGCAGTGTCGGCAGGGGGCACAAGTAGTACATGTGTGCAGTCAATTGCCCCCAACACGTGCGGGAAGCCAGCTATGGCGTAGTTCCCTTGCTTGGTCTCCAGCTGTTCTTGCGCAGTGTGGGGGAAGTGAAGGTGCAGGGGTATCAAGCTGATACAGACCGTGATGCTTACAGGTATGATAAATCCTGCTTAAAAAGAACGTAACAGAAGTTCGTGTGGTCGTAACCTTCCTTTTCTTTCCTACGAAGGTTACTCCCACACAAACTTCTGTCACAGTCTTTTTATGCAGGATTTATCATACCTGTTAGCATTCCGGTTTGTCCAAGTGCAATACACTGTACCAGATTACGTTTGTGACTATACCGACGCTTGACCATTGTCACCATTTATCCAACAGGTTTCTGAATACTGACTTTCGGAATATGGAATTGTATTGGGGAGTTCCCGCAGCATATGCAGTTAATTGAATCCACACGTTGCCCTGATGAGGTTCTCCGTTGGGAATGGAACGCGTTGGCTGAGCTTTTCGTATTGTTGATTTATGTATTTGTAATAAAGAACTGTTTTTACACTACTGTTGACTACTGGACTTCATGACCTGGCGCACCCCCATTTCAGTAACTGCAATCTTGGATCTGGAGCACAGAGGCGTCAGGCAACGGCTGGCGTTGGGGTTGGTTGCGCAGGAACACTACGAATTGGGACTAGCGTGTGGTGCGGATACAGGGGCCCGCCGTTGCTTTTGTGGACATGCATCCAAGACATGTGTGAGGAAGTTTGATGGGGCTGGCTGTGAGACTCCTCCGACTCTGGCAGTTGTTGGTTGGAAGGTACCAGAAGCCAACAGGTGCAGCACAGCCAGCAGCTTTGTCTGCGGAGGGATGTTGGTTGTCCGCTGTGTTGGTACCGTCAGCCTGTGGGCAATGTGGGTCAGGATGCGGAGGATGGTTGTCCTTTTGAGCCTGTAGTGGGCAATGGCGTCCTCTGGCGTTGAGTGTCTGAGGCTGGTGCGTTTTAGGAATGTCCGCTGTCTTCTTCTGCGCTGCCTAGGTGGAAGTCTGGGAGGGGTGTTCCAGGGGGGGGGGGGCCTGGGGGTGGTGGCGGTGGGTGTTGTGGCCCTCTTGGGTCTCCGAGCTGCATGATCATTGGCTCCATGGCATCTGTTGGTCTTCAGATGTGGCTCTGAGCTGGGCTCCCTTTCATACTGCAGGTTGTCGTCCTGCTTAACTTAACACCAGTAAAAGGCAGGTGTTAAATCCCTGCTGCTAACGCGCCTTATCGCCTGTTTTTGGATCGCTTCGCCGATCTGGCTGGTCGTTGAGAATATCGCGAAGTGGTGTTTTTGTGTGTTTTTGCACGGGAACTCCTACTCTGCATATCATTAGCGTTAGTTGTCGCTCTCATCATTGGCGATGTTTTTTGCAGCAGCTATAGCTGGAAAACTGGCGATATCGGCAGTTTGCACCAGCTTGAGAATAGGGCGATAAATCTATCGCCACTTTTGCGGCGCTAAAGTGCCGATAAATCGGCGATAAGTCCTTGAGAATATGCCCCTCTATCAGATATTTACAATCCCTGTGTTACAAAAGGATATATACTTTGATCGGGACTCAGACCCTCCCATGTCCTTATACTATTCTAAAATGGGAGCCCCTCAAGGCAAAGATTTAAAAAATAATTTATGTAAAAGATGATCTTGTTGTTCTCATCACTGTTATATTAGGTAGTGCATTTAAACTCACGGCTCTACAACAATGCATTCCACTTCAACACTTACAACTGCCACTGATTTTTTATCATAGCTTTCAGCATTACTTTTGAAGACTCTGACAACAAGTCCTCAGGAGATAAGCATGGTAAATGTTAGAGAGTGGTTTACAGCAAGGGCCCTTTTACTCTTATTGTGTGGGGTATATTCAACAGCCTCCAATGCAGAGCAGCAGCACTGCATTATCAAAGGAGCCAACTATCCCAAACTCATGACACAGGAGGACCTGTAACGAAACAATATGTGTAATGGCTTGCCTTTCTATTTTTTTCCTACTTCTAAACTCATAGGAAAATGATACAATTTTTGCTACCTATCAGGCATCACAACTTTACTCTTTGAGTTGTTCATCTTCAGAAAATGCCAGTCCGCAAAATGTTGTAAAGCCTTTAGCCCCTGCTGCAGGCTTATTGATGTCTGATCCTGAATGATGACTTCATCTGTGTATGGGAACTTATGTAAGAAGATGGACAGCAAAAGTGAAGGAAATTTTCCATCTGCTTGGAAGATTTTCAGGAAGTCGACGATATGAAGGGAGAAGAGTAGGCATGCCACAAATCGCTCATTTTTTAGGCCACTTGCAGTGCCAATTTGCCTAGTAACACACTTGCGTGTTCCCATTAGCAATCCAGTCTAAGTCCCTGGGTGCAGTGCAACAAGGAGTTTAAGTCCAGTGAGAATTTGAAAGGCAGCTAGTTTCCAGAATAAAGTTGGCCTACCAACACTATTAAACACTGATGAGAATTTGAACAAGGTAATGTAAACAAACTGTTCTTTGATAAATACATATTTTTCTAATATCATCTGCTGGGACCCAATATTATGATGTCGGGACTTAGCGTGAAAACCAGCCTCTTCAAGCAGTACCAAGTTGTTTTTCCACCCACCCTTGAAGATGTTGCCAGGGGTGTAACTTCAAGTTGAATGTATGGGGTGGGACACCCCATAATAATTTCTTAGATACGTCTTGATGCAGAGACAGTCAGACTGAGAAGAGGTGGGTGTGCCAACAAATTAGCAGGGGAAGCAGGCCAGAACCAAGCCAAGGGATTGGCTTGGCTCTAAAAGCCCATGCATGAGTCGAGCCACGAAGATATTTGGCATGTAAATCATGCAACAAACATAAAAAAATATGATGAAGGTGCTTCAAAATGTTAAAAAGTGCATGCCTTTAACATGCTGAAGTGTTATAGTTTTAAAGCATGAACTTAGAAATATGTATGCCGCCTTGACAACAATGCCTCTAGTGAACTCAGAACTATACAAAAGGACTGGATGGAATTCTTGAATTAATCTCATCTTCTGGTAATTACTTGGGCCACATCCCAGTCAATCGTTATTTTGCACAAAATGCCAAATCAGTTTGGACCATACAATGTGCAAATCAGTTTTACCTTGCTCCAAAAGGAACAGTCAGCTAAAACTGCCAAGCCAGATCCTCCCCGAACTGGAACACAAGCAACTCTAATTGGGGCTTGTCAGTCAGGTACAACTTGGTTCCAGAAACACAGTTAGCACGGGACCCATGTCTGGGCATACTCCTCACACTTAGGGCTTTGCACTAAAGTATATAAAATAGTGATGGACGGAATGCTTCAATGAATCTAAGCCACTGGTAATTTTTCGGGCCTTGTTCCAGTCCATCGTTTTTTTGCACACCATTCCACCTCAGTTCACCTAGTGAACTCAGAAGCAAGTCAGTTGTCATATGTACCCTATATATGGCCTAGGTTGTTAATATTGATAAGTACTTATAGATTATTGATTGTACTTTGGAGTACCCTTAGGTGGTTTCAGTCCCCTCTCCCTGCATAACTTCCTCAGCTCACCCATAATGTAGCTCTTTATGGTGTCGATATCCAACTCCATCTTGGCAGGCAAGAGTCACAGGCATGCAAAATGTGAGGCAGGAATCAAATTTGGAAAAAGGAAAAACAGATATGGCAAATCAAGTCTGATATCAAATTATTTATCTGGGATTTTTGTGCAGCACAAATCACGTTATAGTACAGCACAAACACAAGTCCTGATCCACACCGCTGAACACCAATCTGAGAAACTGGGTTGTTGGTTAAAGGGGAAGACCCCTATTCAAGCAACAGCCACAATCCCTCGCAGGGTGACCCACAAAAAACACTAAATTAACCTGTGCTTAACTCTGGGTAGCTTGGCACAAAAAGCAGTCAGGCTTAACTTAGAGGTAATGTGTGAAGTATTTATTTATGCAATACACAAACAGTAATAAATGTGAGAAGGTGGCCTAGTATATGCTGTCCACTAGTTAAAGTGGGCACCCTGTACCAGTCCACAAGACTCTTATGATGTAGGAGGTCAAAGACAACCTTTAGAAAGCTATCCTAGTGGTAGCTGTGGAGAGCAGCCTTCAGGCTTAATCTTGAAGGAATGTAAAGCAGCTTGTTTTACCAGAATATCACCTCCTGAATGACTAAATGAAAGGAGAACCACACAGTAGTTATATAAAAATATGTATTTATTAATATAACACTCTCTACTAGTCTCTACACGAGATTAGTGCACAAAGCACACAATACTGAATCAATAGAACATTCGTAAGTAGCACAATACACAGCGGGCTCCAGGGGGAGACCGAACCATATACTAAAAAAATGGTATAACAATCACGACTTGACTAGACACAGTGCCTAGAGCACGTAGAATCACTGGGACCCCAAGAAACCACCCAAGGCAGTGACACAGGCAGCCCACGGAGGACGGGTGCAGTGAGGAAACACGACTGCATGCTCCGTACAACTCTATGGGAAAGTCGCGGTTACAAAGTTATAGTTGAAGGACACTTCTACGAGGACTTCGAGCAAACCCTTTGGAACATAGGAGGTTCTAGAGCCAACCCACCAGTGAGTACCAAGGTACACGTGTTACCTATCCCAGAGGTGCCGGGTGCATAGGGGTCAAGTGGTGTCGGAAACCTTCGTCGTTTTCAATGGAGAGCTGCAAGGAAGTACTGCTGGTGGAAAGGCGAAGAGTGTCCGGTGGAATCCAAGCCTGGATTCTAGGTGAGAGGAAACTGAAAGCAGAGGGGATAGAGTCTGGGTCACTTCAGGTGACCAGGGGCTCGGTAGTCGAATGCCCACCAATGTTGGGTGCTTCAGATGTGAAGAAGGGTTGTTTGACTCTGCAGCCACAGGGACCAGGAGATGTCGAGGATGACCAGGATCTGGAGATGAGCTGTCCCACAAAGGATGTCGAGTGCTGAGTGGTCGATGTCCAGCTGGAGCACCAACAAGCCTTGGTAAATGCAACCCACGCAGGGAGGACAAACAGGTTACGGTGTGGACCAGCAAGGTCCAGGGGACTCTCCAAGCAATGGCGAGTCAGGTCACATCTGGCGCAACCAGGGAAGCCCAAGAACAAACAAGGTGACCCTCGCCAGGACCCACAGGCCAACGGACCAGGGATCACAAGGAGACCTCAAGCAAGTCTCCAAAGCACCAGCCCACGGAGCACTCGGTGTCAGGAGGCCGGATTTCTTTGGTGCAAATACTGCTCGGGGTCAGGACTACTTGGAGTCCAATGCACAACCTCAGGGGTCGCCAACAAGCATATGCACTTGCAAATGTACGCGGTGCACAGGGGTTTGGGTCACGCGGTCCCCACGAGGGATACTGGTCTCAGAATCGCTGAGATGGCAGATCGACCTCAGGGACCTTCAGAAACCTACCTCCTGTGTTGCTGAAATCTTCGGAGTCCTCAGGAGCTTGGGAGATGCAAGCCGGTCAGATGCTCTTAGGTGCCTGCTAGTGCAGGGGAGTAACTCCTTTACTCCAAGGGAGATTTTTCAGTCGTCCAGCATTGTGCATACAGTCGAAGTACTTGGTTTCTTCTTAGTAGAATCTTGTCCAGGTAAAATCTAAAGTCCTGTAGCCAGGTAACGCACTTTATACCCACGGGAAAGGGTTGGACAGATTCAGGGGACCCTCCTAGGGGAGGGGCAGGACAGAGGGGTGGCTACACCCATGTCCTTTGTCCAGTTTCACACCAGAGCAGGAGCCAATGGCTCCCAGAACTGGTTTGAGCTGGACTATGCACAGGGACACCAAATGTGCCCCCAGTGCAGACTTTCTGGCACTCTCAGAGTGCACCCACCCAGCCCCAATACACTAAACCCTGTCTGGGAGGTGGTCACACCTCCCTGTGACAGGATGCCTATTGTCATGCTTTCCTCTGCTCAAGCTTGGCTCAGCAGCAGGAGAGCAGAATCGTGTCTGTGGCTGGCAGCGTCCATTTTGTGCTGCCCGGGTCGACAAAGCTGGTACCGGGTAGACCGGTGACCCACAGTAGTGGTTTCGGAAGGGTGGAATCATACCTCCCACACCAGTTACTGGTGTGGAGGTATGATTCCAAGGTGTTTGACACCAAAAACGGCATGTTTCTAAGCAGCCGTTTTAAAGTTAGCATTTACCGCGAGGTTATAATGCGACTTAACCTATATGTCTGGCTGCATCACAGACAACCCCGGAGAATGGTCTCCGAAGGCTGTAGAGGGGCTCTGCTCATGCAGGGGCACCCTCTCATGTAAAACCCAGCACCCTGCCTTCAGGATTGATAAGGCCTGCCATAGGGGTGACTGAGAGGTTTTTAAGTGTAGTGATTTAGATAGATATAGTGAACCTATATCTAAGTAAGTGGTGCAAGCACCAGCTTACACAGGCTGTGGTAGCAGACCTGTTGTGTCATTTTGAATGGACTCTCATGGGTGGCATAATACATGCTTCAGACCATGGGAGGCCTCTGGGGTACCTATGCCCTGGGTACATGGTGTACCATATACTAGGGACTAATAAGGGTATCCCAGTATCCAATCTGGAGTGTACCTAAAGTACATTCATAGCAATTTAAGGGAGAAAGAAGATAGACTGGGGTCCTGGATAGCAGGATCCCAGTCAGACTAGTCCAAAAACAGTGAGACATCAGCAAAAAGTGGGGGTAACCATAAGAAGCAGATACTACTTTCCTACACAACCCCCCCCCCCCCAAATGCAAGGACATTAAACTAACCTTGACCAGTTGAGTCTTCATGTTCTAAGTGGAAATATCTGGAGAGTCCATCTGCATTGGCATGGTTACTCCCAGGTCTATGTTCCACTGTATAGTCCATCCCCTGTAGGGAAATGGACCACCTCAAGAGTTTGGGGTTTTCACCCTTCATCTGTTTTAGCCATAAGAGGGGCTTATGGTCTGTCTGAACAATGAAGTGAGTGCCAAACAGGTATGGCCTCAACTTCTTCAGAGCCCAAACCACAGCAAAGGCTTCCCTCTCAATAGCTGACCAACGTTTCTCTCTGGGGGTCAGCCTTCTGCTTATGAAAGCTACTGGCTGATCCTGACCCTCTTCATTCAATTGTGATAACACATCCCCTACCCCCAATTCAGATGCATCTGTTTGAACAATGAATTGTTTGGAATAATCAGGACTTTGCAGAATGGGAGCAGTGCACATGGCCTGATTCAGGTCATCAAATGCCTTTTGACAGCTAACTGTCCACTGAACTTTCTTAGGCATTTTCTTAGAGGTAAGATCATTTAAGGGGGTCACTATAGATCCATAACCCTTAACAAACCTCCTTTAGTACCCAGTCAGGCCCAAGAAAGCTCTGACCTGAGTCTGGGTAGTTGGAGCAACCCAATCCATGATGGTTTGGATTTTGCTCTATAATGGTTGAACCTGGCCTCCACCCACAAGGTGGCCCAGGTACACAACCTTACTCTGCCCTATCTGGCACTTGGTGGCCTTGATAGTGAGGCCTGCGTTTTGCAGGGCCTCCAGAACATTCCTGAGCTGGACCAGGTGATCCTCCCAGGTGGAGCTAAAGACAGCAATATCATCCAGATAAGCTGCACTATAGGCTTCCAGGCCTGTGAGAACTTTATTCACCAGCCTCTGAAATGTGGCAGGTGCATTCTTCAATCCAAAAGGCATCACCACAAATTGGTAATGCCCACTAGGGGTTGAGAATGCAGTTTTTAGTTTAGCATCCTCAGCTAATCTGATTTGCCAGTAACCGGCTGTCAGGTCAAATGTACTTAGGAATTTGGCAGAGGCCAAAGTGTCAATAAGTTCATCTGCCCTTGGAATTGGATGAGCATCAGTCCTAGTGACTGCATTGAGTCCCCTGTAGTCTACACAGAACCTCATCTCTCTCTTACCACCCTGGGCGTGAGGTTTTGGTACCAAGACTACTGGGCTAGCCCAAGGGCTATCTGAGGGCTCAATCACTCCCAGTTCCAACATCTTCTGGACTTTAGTCCTGATACAGTCCCTGACATGATCAGGTTGCCTGTAAATATTATTTTTAACTGGCAGACTGTCACCCGTGTCCACCTCATGTGTACACCAGGTAGTCTGACTTGGAGACAGTGAAAACATGTGTTTGTACTGATTGAGGACCTTCCTACAATCAGTCTGTTGCTGTCCAGTGAGGCTGCCTGCCAAGGCTACACCATCAACTGAACCATCATCAGGGTTCTGTGAGAGGAGGTCAGGGAGTGGATCACTCTCTTCCTCCTGTCCCTCATCAGTAGCCATGAGCAAGCCCATGTCTGCCCTGTCCACATATGGCTTGAGCCTGTTCACATGGAGCACCCTATGGGGGCTCCTGGGAGTTCCAAGGTCCACCAGGTAGAAAACCTCTCCCTTTTGCTCAAGAATGGTATGGGGCCCACTCCACTTGTCTTGGAGAGCTGCTGGGGGCCACAGGCTCCAACACCCATACCTTCTGTCCTGGCTGATACACAATCAAAACAGCCTTTTGGTCATGCCAGGCTTTCTGTCATTCCTGACTAGCCTCAAGGTTTTTGGATGCCTTCTTCATATACTCAGCCATCCTGGAGCGGAGACCAAGTACATAGTCCACTATGTCCTGTTTAGGTGGTTTGAGAGGTAACTTCCATCCCTCCTTAACCAAACATAAGGGACCCCTAACTGGATGTCCAAACAGAAGTTCAAAAGGGCTGTAGCCAACCCCTTTCTGAGGAACCTCTCTGTAGGCAAAGAGAAGGCAGGGCAAAAGGATATCCCATCTACTCCTAAGCTTGTCAGGGAGACCTTTTATCATGCCCTTGAGGGTTTTGTTGAATCTCTCAACTAACTCATTGCATTGTGGATGATAGGGTGTGGTGAATTTGTAATTCACTCCACACTCCTTCCACATAGCAGTAAGATAACCAGACATAACGTTTGCTTCTCTGTCTGATACTACCTCCTTAGGGAAACCCACTCTGGAAAAGATTCCCAGGAGGGCCCTGGCCACAGCAGGAGCTGTGGTGGTCCTAAGGGGTATTGCCTCTGGATACCTAGTTGCATGGTCCACCACCACTAGTATGAATCTGTGCCCAGATGCAGTTGGAGGATCCATGGTACCAACAATGTCAATCCCAACCCTCTCAAAGGGAACCCCCACCACAGGTAGTGGTATCAGGGGGGCCTTTGTAGTACCACCTGCCTTACCACTGGCTTGGCAAGTGATACAGGAGCAACAAAACTCCTTGGTGTCTTCTGACATGTGAGGCCAGTGAAAGTGAGGGACAAGCCTGTCCCAGGTCTTGCTTTGGCCTAAGTGTCCTGCTAATAGGATGGCATGTGCCAGTGTTAATAGGAAACTTCTAAACATCAGAGGCATAACCAACCTCCTGGTAGCACCAGGCTTGGGGTCTCTACACTCTGAATATAGAAGTCCATCATCCCAGTAGATCCTGTGGGACCCACTGGCACTCCCAGCAGCCTCAGCAGCAGCTTGCTGTCTGAGGGGTTCAAGAGAGGGGCAGTTCAGTTGCTCCTGGCTCAGATCTGCCCTGGAAGGGCCCCCTGTCCCCAAGAACTCAACCTGGTCAGGTTCAAGTTCCTCTGAGACAGTTCCTTCACAGGGACTGAGATCATCTCCCGCAGGAGACTGATCCTCACTCTGAGGCAGGGGGGAAGACACTGCCTTACCCCTACTGCTCCTTCTCTTGGGAGGTACCTGGCCCATTCTTTCAGGATCCAGGGCCTGTCCAGTGGAAGACATTTTTGCCTGTGACCTACTCATGGCAAACACATCTGCAGGGATGCCCAACATTTCTGCATGTGTCCTGAGTTCCACTTCAGCCCAGGCTGAAGTCTCCAAATCATTGCCCAACAAGCATTCCACAGGGAGGTCTGAGCTAACCACAACCTTCTTAGGGCCAGTTACCCCTCCCCAGGTGAAATTCACAACTGCCAAGGAATGGTCTGTCCTGACATTGCTAGCATTGGTCACTTGGTACATCTCTCCAAGTATGATCTGGTCAGGGCCCACAAGATCTTTTGTCACCATTCTGACACTTGCTCCTGTGTCCCTATATGCCATGGCCTCCTTTCCATTTATCAAAGGCTGTTGTCTGTACTTGCCCAGGTTACTGGGACTGAGAAATAAGGAGGCAATATCCATGTCTCCATCACAGACCAAAACATCCTGAGTTGGAATTCTGACTAGGTCAGAACCCATCTCAGATCCCAGGGTTAACCCTACTATACCCTTGTTCCCAGTACCACCACTTGGAGCTGGACTAGGGGGAACAGTTGCCTTAGGGGCAGTGGTGGTGTTGGTAGGAGGATCCTTGGCCCTTGGACAATTGGCATCTCTTGTCCAATGGGTTTTCTCCTTACACAGGAAGCACCAAGGTTTCTTTTTATTTTTACCCTTGTTAGATTGTGACTCTCCCCCAGTTGCAGGTTTTTGGGGCCCTTGTGAAGACTTCTGGTCTTTACCCTTCTCCCCACCCTTATCTGGAGTTTTAGCATCTTGCTTCTTTTGGCCACCACCTTGATTCTGAGTTTTCTGCTTCACCCTGGTTCTGACCCATTTGTCTGCCTTCTTGCCCAATTCTTGGGGAGAGGTCAGATCAGAATCAACCAAGTACTGATGCAACAACTGGTTTTGGCAATTATTAAGGATCTGCTCCCTCATAATTAAACTGTACAATCCTTTAAAATCATTCACTTTACTGCCAAGTAACCAGCCTTCCAGAGCCTTAGTAGCACAATCTACAAAGTCTACCCAGTCCTGAGTCTGTGTCTTCTGGGTGTCTCTGAACTTAATCCTGTACTGTTCAGTGGTTAAGCCAAACCCATCAATGAGAGCATTCTTCAGGACAGAATAATTGTCAGCATCCTCTTCTCTAACAGTGAGGAGCTTATCTCTACCTTTGTCAGCAAAGGAGAGCCACAAGATAGCTGCCCACTGCTCTCGAGGGACCCTCTGTACCTTACAGGCCCTCTCTAGTGCAGTTATCCATTTGTGGATGTCATCCCCACTCTGGTAGGGAGGGACTATCTTGTTCAGGTTCCTATGATCATGAGTATACTCCTTAACCCTAGGGACACTGTTGCTGCCACCATGGGACTCTAGTCCCAATCTCTTTGTAGCCCTCTGGAGCTATAGGGATTCCCTGTCTAGGGCCAACTGCTCCTTCTTGAGCCTAAACTTGATTTTCTCAAGCTCCAGAAGTTGGCACTGTCTATCATAAAAGGATTCCCTCTTATTTGATATGGAAGTCCCTACAGAAGTTCCTGAGTGTCGAGATTCTACAGAGGGAGACCTGGATATCCTAGGTAAACTCTGTACTCTTCCTGGTGGAGTAAAGAGAGGGCCACTGGGGCCTTCTCCCCCACCTAAAGGAAGATCTATGTTGCCCAGGTTAGAATCATCTTGATTCTCCTGGTCAGGGTTTGAGTCCAGGTCAAAGAAGGTTTCACTTCCTGGCCTTTCCTCATTCCCTGTCCTACCCACTCTATCTACCTCATCAGACCCTGGGACCTTTCTAAGGTCATCCAAGGGCAAAATCTCAATGAGACGTTGGGTGTTTGCACTTCTCCCTGTCCTCAACTTCCTAGACACACACATGGCTTTCAATTCTTGAAATGAGAGGCCATTGTACATAGTTGGCAGAGAGCCACTGGCTTCTCCTCTAGAAGACATACTAGTGTTATGTGGTGTAGGCACCTACCTAACCGAGTGGATACTAAACTCTCTTAAGTTGGAGAAAGGGTGTGCTAGACCCTTGGCTTACCCAACTCCAAGTTCAGTAGAACTTACTTATTCAAATCTTGATGTATTATATGTGCCTAATACTTAGTGGTTTTCAGTTAATCACGCAATGAGATTTATCTGGTAAAACAACAGCAGGCTTGAATCCCACCCGCTGCACACCAATGTGAGAAGGTGGCCTGGTATATGCTGTCTACATGCTGGCACAAAAAGCAGTCAGGCTTAACTTAGAGGTAATGTGTGAAGTATTTATTTATGCAATACACAAACAGTAATAAATGTGAGAAGGTGGCCTAGTATATGCTGTTCACTAGTTAAAGTGGGCACCCTGTACCAGTCCACAAGACTCTTATGATGTAGGAGGTCAAAGACAGCCTTTAGAAAGCTATCCTAGTGGTAGCTGTGGAGAGCAGCCTTCCGGCTTAATCTTGAAGGAATGTAAAGCAGCTTGTTTTACCAGAATATCACCTCCTGAATGACTAAATGAAAGGAGAACCACACAGTAGTTATATAAAAATATGTATTTATTAATATAACACTCTCTACTAGTCTCTACACGAGATTAGTGCACAAAGCACACAATACTGAATCAATAGAACATTCGAAAGTAGCACAATACACAGCCGGCCGCAGGGGGAGACCGAACCATATACTAAAAAAATGGTATAACAATCACAACTTGACTAGACACAGTGCCTAGAGCACGTAGAATCGCTGGGACCCCAAGAAACCACCCAAGGCAGTGACACAGGGAGCCCACGGAGGACGGGTGCAGTGAGGAAACACGACCGCGTGCTCCGTACAACTCTATGGGAAAGTCGCGGTTACAAAGTTATAGTTTAAGAACACTTTTACGAGGACTTCGAGCAAACCCTTTGGAACATAGGAGGTTCTAGAGCCAACCCACCAGTGAGTACTGAGGTACCCGTTTTACCTATCCCAGAGGAGCCAGGTGCATAGGGGTGAAGTGGTGTCGGAAACCTTCGTCGTTTTCAATGGAGAGCTGCAAGGAAGTACTGCTGCCAGAAAGGTGAAGAGTGTCCGGTGGAATCCAAGCATGGATTCTAGGTGAGAGGAAACTGAAAGCAGAGGGGATAGAGTCTGGGTCACTTCAGGTGACCAGGGGCTCGGTAGTCGAATGCCCACCAATGTTGGGTGCTTCAGGTGCGAAGAAGGGTTGTTTGACTCTGCAGCCACGGGGACCAGGAGATGTCGAGGATGACCAGGATCTGGAGATGAGCTTTCCCACAAAGGATGTCGAGTGCTGAGTGGTCGATGTCTAGCTGGAGCACCAGCAAGCCTTGGCAAATGCAACCCACGCAGGGAGAACAAACAGGTTACAGTGTAGACCAGCAAGGTCCAGGGGACTCTCCAAGCAATGGGGAGCCAGGGCACATCTGGAGCAACCAGAGAAGCCCAAGAACAAATAAGGTGACCCTCGCCAGGACCCACAGGCCAATGGACGATGGATTGCAAGGAGACCTCAAGCAAGTCTGCAAAGCACCAGCCCACGGAGCACTCAGTGCGAGGAGGCTGGATTTATTTGGTGCAAATACTGCTTGGGGTTAGGACTACTCGGAGTCCAATGCACAAGCTCAGGGGTCACCAACAAGCATATGCACTTGCAAATGTACGCGGTGCACAGGGGTTCGGGTCACACAGTCCCCACAAGGGATACTGGTCTCAGAATCGCTGAGAGGGCAGATCAACCTCAGGGACTTTCAGAAACCCACCTCCTGTGTTCCTGAAATCTTCGGAGTCCTCAGGAGCTTGGGAGATGCAAGCCAGTCAGATGCGCTTAGGTGCCTGCTAGTGCAGTGGAGTAACTCCTTTACTCCAAGGGAGATTCTTCAGTCGTCCAGCGTTGTGCAGCCAGTCAAAGTACTTGGTTTCTTCTTAGTAGAATCTTGTCCAGGTAAAATCTAAAGTCCTGTAGCCAGGAAACCCACTTTATACCCACGGGAAAGCGTTGGGCAGATTCAGGGGACCCTCCTAGGGGAGGGGCAGGACAGAGGGGTGGCTACACCCATGTCCTTTGTCCAGTTTCGCGCCAGAGCAGGAGCCAATGGCTCCCAGAACTGGTTTGAGCTGGACTATGCACAGGGACACCAAATGTGCCCCCAGTGCAGACTTTCTGGCACTCTCAGAGTGCACCCACCCAGCCCCAATACACTAAACCCTGTCTGGGAGGTGGTCACACCTCCCTGTGAAAGGATGCCTATTGTCATGCTTTCCTCTGCTCGAGCTTGGCTCAGCAGCAGGAGAGCATAATCGTGTCTGTGGCTGGCAGCGTCCATTTTGTGCTGCCTGGGTCGAGAAAGCTGGTATTGGGTAGACCGGTGACCCACAGTAGTGGTTTCGGAAGGATGGAATCATACCTCCCACACCAGTTACTGGTGTGGAGGTATGAATCCAAGGTGTTTGACACCAAACACGACATGTTTCTAAGCAGCCATTTTAAAGTTAGCATTTACCGCGAGGTTATAATGCAACTTAACCTATATGTCTGGCTGCATCGCAGACAACCCTGGAGAATGGTCTCCGAAGGCTGTAGAGAGGCTTTGCTCATGCAGGGGCACCCTCTCACGTAAAACCCAGCACCCTGCCTTCAGGATTGATAAGGCCTGCCATAGGGGTGACTGAGAGGTTTTTAAGTGTAGTGATTTAGATAGATATAGTGAACCTATATCTAAGTAAGTGGTGCAAGCACCAGCTTACACAGGCTGCAGTAGCAGACCTGTTGTGTCATTTTGAATGGCCTCTCATGGGTGGTATAATACATGCTTCAGCCCATGGGAGGCCTCTGGGGTACCTATGCCCTGGGTACATGGTGTACCATATACTAGGGACTAATAAGGGTACCCCAATATCCAACCTGGAGTGTACCTAAAGTACATTCATAGCAATTTAAGGGAGAAAGCAGATAGACTGGGGTCCTGGATAGCAGGATCCCAGTCAGACTAGTCCAAAAACAGTGAGACATCAGCAAAACGTGGGGGTAACCATAAGAAGCAGATACTACTTTCCTACAATAAAGTTAAAACACAACACAGGAAACATCCCACACCAATTTATCAAAATAAAAGTACATTTTAATAAAATATTTGACACCAAAGTGACAAAAATCCAGTCAGCCGAACCAGAGGTATGAATTTTTAAAGTTTTAAGTGATATGTAGCGCCTAAAAGATCAAAGCACCAACTGCAGGTATCTGGTTGCGCAAGACCATGTCAAAATAAAAAAATAAGGTTGAATGCGATGGAGCGCAGGTCAGATACAAGACATGGATTTGGCTGGGTCAGCGCTTCCCTTCAAACTTAGAAGAAAAGGTAAGAAGGTAAAAGTTCAGCGGGGCAAGGCTGCATGTGATGTCGGAGGAAGGAGCGTTGGCATCGGGGAACAGCTGGACAATGAAGATTTCTAAGTTTGTACTTAGCAAAGAGAAGGAGATGATGGACGGAGCGCTGAAACCTTTCAGACACTCACCCCCAGTCACAGATATGGGTTGAATCCATCATCGTTCTTTAGCTCACTTCGCCACCCCAGTTCATTCCCAGCCATATGCAAATCAGTCTTGACCTTGTTCCTCATGGGAAGAGTCCAGCCTGGGTCAAGACTGATTTGCAAATGGCTCGGTCTGAACTGGGGTGGCGAAGTGAGCTAAAGAACGATGATGGATTCAACCCAGATCTGTGACTGTGGGTTAGTGTCTGAAAAGTTTCAGCGCTCCATCCATCATCTCCTTGTGTTTGCTACGTTTGGACTAAGTCACTTTTTGAAAAGTCAAAATTCTTCAGCGGGATGAGGTAGGAGTCTGTAGCTGAAGACAGTTCCAGGAGCCTGGATATCCCTTTGGTGAAGAACTGCTGAATATGATTTGCTGCTGTTGAGAAGAACGTAGTGGGAGCAGCCTCGATGTCACCTTGGGAGGATAAATAAACAGGTTAGTCCCGGTCTTCCCTCGGTTCTCAGAGTAGTTTTGACCCAAATATTTTTAAGTACCAAGTTTGGGATATTTATTATCCAGGCACCTTTAGGACCACCTCCAAGGTTCCAGGACTGGAGGGGCACCTCTCGTGGGGTTAGGACTCACTCAGGCTGGGACCAAGTGCGTGTTCAGGATGATGAGAGCCTGTTATTTCCCTGTGGCTCTGAACGGAAGGCCAGCAAACTAGCCCTTGGAGTCAGTCTGGTAGTCCTGGTTTCAGGTGTTGAAACAAGGCTCAAGCAGCAGGGCAGGCCTCTGAGAGCTGAAGGCAGGCTCCAGACAGCAAAACAGTCCTTCCAAGTGCAGCAAAGCAGTCTTGTGGAGTACACAGCAGCAAACAGTCCTCTGAGGGTCACATATCTGGTGCCTTCTTTGAAGTTGGGAGAAGTTTCTCTTTGAAGTGCTTGGAATGTCCTGACTCCCCTGCCCTGGCTTCAAGTTTGCCGCAGAAACAATGCATTGGTGACAAGATCTTTGTGTGAAGGCAGAGCACAGCCTATTCAGTTGCAATTGGGGCTGGACCCCCCTATCCTGCCAACAGATGGCCAATTAAGGCCCACCTAATCCCTCTATTGTGTGACTAGATATGAGAAAATCACACAGTCTAACTGCCAGTTACACCCAGTCATGTGACCTAAGAAAGGCTTCAGGCACCAAAAGGCTAAGAACAGCAAAATGCCAACTTTCTAATAGGGGCATTTTAAAAGTTGTAATTTGAAACATTTTAATTAAAATGCACCCTGCCCTATGGGCTACCTAGTGCCTACCTTAGGCATGACTTATATGCAATCAAAGGGGAGTCTAAGGCCTGGCAAGAAGGTTACATTGCCAAGTCGAATTGGTAGGTTAAAACTGCATTCAGGCTGCAATGGCAGGCCTGGGACATGTTTTAAGGGCGTACGTAAGTAGGTGGCACAATACGTGCTGCAGGCACACTACTAGCATTTAATTTACATGCCCTGGGTATAGGGTATAGCACTCTACAAGAGACTTGTAAGTAAATTAAATATGCAAACCAGGAGTAAGTCAATTTTACCATGTTTGCGAGTGAGTGTGTGAGTGGCTGTGTGGGTCTGTAAGTGGGTGGGTGTAAGAGTGCCTCCGTCGGTCTATGAGTGGGTATGTGAGTGGCTGCGTGGGTCTGTCAGAAAGTATGTGAGTGCCTGAGTGGGTCTGTGAATGGGTGTTTGAGCGCCTGTATGGGTCTGTGAGTTAGTCTATGAGTGGCTGCATAGGTATGTGGGTGGGTGTGTGAGTGCCTGCATGTGTCTGTGAGTGGATCTGTGGTGAGTGCCTTCATGGCTCTGTGAGTGGGTGTGCAAATGCCTGCATAGGTCTGTGAGTGAATGTGTGACTGTCTGAGTGGGTCTGAATGTTTTTTTTATTTTCAAAGTGTGTCAAGATTTGTGAATACGTTGCAGATTTACATGAGGACCACATTTCCACCTGATTCCCAAAGGGGAAAGAAAACTCAATTTCGTACTCAACATAGGTCCCCCTGACACTTCTTTAACACACCCATTGAGTCAGGATACCTCTACCCTGACCCCTTTAATAATTTTGCAGATAAATTTTAAGACCCCGGAACTGTTCCCCGATATTTAAAATGGCGGCCAAAACCTCCCAGTCAGGATGTGTCAGCCAATCATGGCATTGTGATGGCGCGTGAATTAGTGGATCCACCGCGGGGTCCACATCCCTAGATCTACAAGATAATTTTTTCCTTTAATAGCTCCGCAACAACTGTACAGATTTACACCAAATCATACAAAAGGGCTCTTCTGGACTAGGAGCTACCGCTCTACCAAATGTGGTGTAATTCTGTACAGCAGTTCCAGCTGTAGTCGTGTTCAAAATCCCTATAGGAAATTGCTTGGGAAACGCACATTTTTTACCATCTCTTTTTGTTGGCCCCGCTTGACGTTTCACGCTGAAACTTTCCAAGCAGAACTAAACAAACCGGGCCACTTTTTTATTTTTTTTATTTCGTGAAGATTCTTCGAACTGTGCCAAAGTTTTAAGCAAACCAAAAAACGCTTTTCCTATGGAAACTATATATATATATATTCAGCTGTGTCATCTGTGCAGCCACTGAGCAAACCATCTTGTACTACCTGAGGAAGGCGGAAGCTGAAACGTTGTAGTGGAAATATATTTTTGTTCTCTGGTGAATCTATCTGTTTGAGTCACTTCTTTCTTGGATATTTTATTTCTTTGTGACTCATTGTATCCTTTGGGATCCAGATTTTTGCCCTGGCTGGCTGTTGTTTTCTTGTGATCCTTCATCTTCAAGTATATATATATATATATATTATCTACTGGCGGTCGCCAGTAGATAGTTATAGTTAGGACCTATTTTCCATAGGAAATCCGCGACATTCTATTTGAAATAACTCGCGTCGGTTGACGAATCTTCGTGAAATTTTCAAACTTTATGGCCCGCTCCGGTCCGCTCCTACCCTGAAAGTCTCAGGGTGATTCGTCAAGCGGGGGCCGAGAAACAAGGGGGGTCCCAAAACGTGTTTTCCCCATTCATTTTCCCATAGGAAACTTTAGACACGGCTACAGCCCGAACTGCTGAACGGAATTACACCAAATTTGGCAAAGAGGTAGTTCTTGGTTCAGAAAGAACCCTTTTGTTAAATGGTGTAAATCCGTTCAGTAGTTGCGGAGAAATTAAAAAATAAGAGTCAAAAAATCAATTTCCCATAGGAAACTTTATGCAAGGCTACAGCCCGAACTGCTGAACGGAATTACACCAAATTTGGCAAAGAGGTAGTTCTTGGTTCAAAAAGAACCCTTTTTGTTAAATGGTGTAAATCCGTTCAGTAGTTGCTGAGAAAATCAAAAGTAAAAACACATATATATCTGGGCGGAGCCTAACCACACATGTCATCGTGAGATCTGATTGGCTGTCAGCACTTCATCCTGGAATTGCTGGCAGCCATCTTGGGACCAATATAAATGATAGTACCCCATTGAAATGCATTGTAGTGAATCGAAGATTTTGAGGGTTACCAAAAGGAGAACTATGAAGGGTGATAACAGACTTTAGTTACATTAGAATTCATTTGTTGATGGTACCATACTAATTCCAGGAATTGTGGTGTGTTCTAAGGTGATTTTACCCTGTGAAAAACCTTCTGCTGGGATATCATGAATCATGTTTGAGAGAAAACTATTTTCACATGCTTGTCCCATACAGTTTTGGAAGGTGCCCCAGAAGCTAAAATGAGAGCATATTTTCTGTAAATTCACATTATCTTTCTCAGTCATGTGAGAATGAAGTCTGACATTCTCAGTAAAACATGTACATCCAACAAGGGCAGAGACTGTCAGTTGATTCCTTTGTGTTCTACTGCAACTTCCCAGAGTGTTCTAAAGAACAACTAGAGTGCTAACAGCCTTACTTATGACAAAAGTATGGCACACCTGAAGCCATCTTGATTGGAATAAACTGGTAACACAAAACATTTAATTTAAAAAGGAACAAAATGATGGGGTTCATCTTGTCATAGAAATTATGGTTAGTGCTCTGGAAAGAAAAATTAGGACATGTTTCAAGTGTGATCTCAAATATCTTCCTGTTATATTTCAACAGGAGCAGCCTGTCAGTTGATGCCTTTGTGTTCTACTGCAGCTTCCCAGAGTGTTCTAAAGAACAACTAGAGTGCTAACAGTCTTACTTATGACAAAAGTATGGCACACCTGAAGCCATCTTGATTGGAATAAACTGGTAACACTTAAAACATTTAATTTAAAAAGGAACAAAATGATGGGGTTCATTTTGTCATAGAAATTATGGTTAGTGCTGTAGAAAGAAAAATTAGGGCATGTTTCAAGTGTGATCTCAAATATCTTCCTGTTATATTTCAACAGGAGCAGCCTGTCAGTTGATGCCTTTGTGTTCTACTGCAGCTTCCCAGAGTGTTCTAAAGAACAACTAGAGCGCTAACAGTCTTACTTATAACAAAAGTATGGCACAGCTGAAGCCATCTTGATTGGAATAAACTGGTAACACTTAAAACATTTAATTTAAAAAGGAACAAAATGAGGGGGTTCATTTTGCCATAGAAATTATGGTTAGTGCTGTAGAAAGAAAAATTAGGACATGTTTTAAGTGAGATCTCAAATATCTTCCTGTTATATTTCAACAGGAGCAGCCTGTCAGTTGATGCCTTTGTGTTCTACTGCAGCTTCCCAGAGTGTTCTAAAGAACAACTAGAGTGCTAACAGCCTTACTTATGACAAAAGTATAGCACACCTGAAGCCATCTTGATTGGAATAAACTGGTAACACTTAAAACATTTAATTTAAAAAGGAACAAAATGAGGGGGTTCATTTTGCCATAGAAATTATGGTTAGTGCTGCAAAAAGAAAATTTAGTGCATGTTTTAAGTGAGATCTCAAATCCTCTTCTATTTCATTAGAAAATTCTGACATGCAGACTGAAACAATCACTTTCAATACCAGCAGTAGACTTCCAGTTAACTCCTTGGTGAGCAGTAGCTTTACTACAGTGATCTAATGAACAACTAGAGTAATAACATTCTGAATTTATGGCAAATGTGTGACACATCTGAATGCCTTCTTGATGGAATCAAAGTAAAAAACTGAAAGCATTTCCTACTGAGGAGACTGCAGTAAATGAGGAAATTAGGAAACTTCATAACAAGGAAGTCTTCCAAGATGGCCACCAGTGAAAAAAGAGCCCAAATGTAGCACAAATATTACCCAGATGTAGCCCACATATAGCCCAATGACAAAAGTGTGCAAAACACTTTTTATTTTTAGTTTTTTTGCAGTTTTATGTAGTGCAGACTGGTCAGGTATTGGAGCGTTGCATCTTAAAACATGACCCCCTACACTACAAAAACACCACTGCACTACCCTAAACCCTAAAACACTACCCCAGCACGACCCCCTACACTACACAAGCACCACTGCACTATCCTAAACCCTAAAACACTACCCCCAGCATGACCCCCTACACTACACAAACACCACTGCACTACCCTAAACCCTAAAACACTACCCCAACACCACTGCACTAACCTAAATCCTAAAACACTACCCCCAGCACGACCCCCTACACTACCCAAACACCACTGCACTACCCTAAAACATGACCCCCTACACTACACAAACACCACTGCACTACCCTAAACCCTAAAACACTACCCCAGCACGACCCCTATACTACACAAGCACCACTGCACTACCCTAAACCCTAAAACACTACCCCCAGCACGACCCCCTACACTACACAAACACCACTGCACTACCTTAAACCCTAAAACACTACCCCCAGCACGACCCCTACACTACCCAAACACCACTGCACTAACCTAAATCCTAAAACACTACCCCCAGCACGACCCCTACACTACCCAAACACAACTGCACTACCCTAAAACATGACCCCTACACTACACAAACACCACTGCACTACCCTAAACCCTAAAACACTACCCCCAGCACGACCCCTACACTACACAAGCACCACTGCACTACCCTAAACCCTAAAACACTACCCCCAGCATGACCCCCTTCACTGCCCGAACACCACTGCCCTAAACCCTGAAACACCAGCCCCTGCACGACCCCCTACACTGCCCGAACACCACTGCACTGCCCTAAACCCTGAAACACATACCCTAGCACGACCCCTACACTGCCCGAACACCACTGCACTGCCCTAAACCCTGAAACACCACCCCTTCACGACCCCCTACACTGCCCGAACACCACTGCACTGCCCTAAACCCTGAAACACCACCCCCATCATGACCCCTACACTGCCCGAACACCACTGCACTGCCCTAAACCCTGAAACACCACCCCCAGCACGACCCCCTACACTGCCCGAACACCACTGCACTGCCCAAAACCCTGAAACACCACCCCCAGCACGACCCCCTACACTACACAAGCACCACTGCACTACCCTAAACCCTAAAACACTACCCCCAGCA
Organism: Calotriton arnoldi; assembly: GCA_963921515.1. Taxonomy (NCBI): domain Eukaryota; kingdom Metazoa; phylum Chordata; class Amphibia; order Caudata; family Salamandridae; genus Calotriton; species Calotriton arnoldi. Next base: position 135,781 of record CAWUFW010010765.1, on the reverse strand, counting down.
CGACCCCCTACACTGCCCGAACACCACTGCCCTAAACCCTGAAACACCAGCCCCTGCACGACCCCCTACACTGCCCGAACACCACTGCACTGCCCTAAACCCTGAAACACATACCCTAGCACGACCCCTACACTGCCCGAACACCACTGCACTGCCCTAAACCCTGAAACACCACCCCTTCACGACCCCCTACACTGCCCGAACACCACTGCACTGCCCTAAACCCTGAAACACCACCCCCATCATGACCCCTACACTGCCCGAACACCACTGCACTGCCCTAAACCCTGAAACACCACCCCCAGCACGACCCCCTACACTGCCCGAACACCACTGCACTGCCCAAAACCCTGAAACACCACCCCCAGCACGACCCCCTACACTGCCCGAACACCACTGCACTGCCCTAAACCCTGAAACACCACCCCCTGCACGACCCCCTACACTGCCCGAACACTACTGCACTGCCCTAAACCCTGAAACACCATCCCCAGCACGACCCCCTATACTGCACGAACACCACTGCACTGCCATAAACCCTGAAACACGACCCCCAGCAAGACCCCCTACACTGCCCGAACACCACTGCACTGCCCTAAACCCTGAAACACCACCCCCAACAAGACCCCCTACACTGCCCGAACACGACTGCCCTAAACCCTGAAACACCACCCCCAGCAAGACCCCCTACACTGCCCGAACACCTCTGCACTGCCCTAAACCCTGAAACACCAGCCCCAGCACGACCCCTACACTGCCCGAACACCACTGCACTGCCCTAAACCCTGAAACACCACCCCCTGCACGACCCCCTACACTGCCCGAACAGCACTCCACTGCCCTAAACCCTGAAACACCACCCCCAGCACGACCCCCTACACTGCCCGAACACCACTGCACTGCCCTAAACCCTGAAACACCACCCCCTGTACGATCCCCTACACTGCCCGAACACTACTGCACTGCCCTAAACCCTGAAACACCACCCCAGCACGACCCCCTACACTGCACGAACACCACTGCACTGCCCTAAACCCCGAAACACTACCCCCAGCAAGACCCCCTACACTGCCCGAACACCACTGCCCTAAACCCTGAAACACCACCCCCAGCAAGACCCCCTACACTGCCCGTACACCACTGCACTGCCCTAAACCCTGAAACACCACCCCCAGCATGACCCCCTACACTGCCCGAACACCACTGCACTGCCCTAAACCCTGAAACACCACCCCCAGCACGACCCCCTACACTGCCCGAACACCACTGCACTGCCCTAAACCATGAAACACCAGCCCCAGCACGACCCCCTACACTGCCCGAACACCACTGCACTGCCCTAAACCCTGAAACACCACCCCCAGCACAACCCCCTACACTGCCCGAACACCACTGCACTGCCCTAAACCCTGAAACACCAGCCCCAGCACAACCCCGTACACTGCCCAAACACCACTGCACTGCCCTAAACCCTGAAACACCAGCCCCAGCACGACCGCCTACACTGCCCGAAAACCACTGCACTGCCCTAAACCCTGAAACACCAGCCCCAGCACGACCCCCTACACTGCCCGAACACCACTGCACTGCCCTAAACCCTGAAACACCAGCCCCAGCAAGACCCCCTACACTGCCCGAACACCACTGCACTGCCCTAAACCCTGAAACACCACCCCCAGCAAGACCCCCTACACTGCCCGAACACCACTGCACTAAAGCCTGAAACACCACCCCCAGCAAGACCACCTATACTGGCCGAACACCACTGCACTGCCCTAAACCCTGAAACACCACCCCCTGCACGACCCCCTACACTGCCCAAACACCACTGCACTGCCCTAAACCCTGAAACACCACCCCCTGCACGACCCCCTACACTGCCCGAACACCACTGCACTGCCCTAAACCCTGAAACACCACCCCTCAGCACGACACCCTACACTACCCGAACACCACTGCACTGCCCTAAACCCTGAAACACCACCCCCAACATGACCCACTACACTGCCCGAACACCACTGCACTGCCCTAAACCCTGAAACACCACCCCCTGCACGACCTCCTACACTGTCGGAACACCACTGCACTGCCCTAAACCCTGATACACCACCCCCAGCACGACCCCCTACACTGCCCGAACACCACTGCACTGCCCTAAACCCTGAAACATCAAACCCAGCAAGACCCCTACACTGCCTGAACACTACTGCCCTAAACCCTGAAACACCACCCCCTACACTGCACGAACACCACTGCACTGCCCTAAACCCTGAAACACCACCTCCAGCAAAACCCCTACACTGCCTGAACACCATTGCTCTGCCCTAAATCCTGAAACACTAGCCCCAGCATGACCCCTACACTGCCCAAACACCACTGCACTGCCCTAAACCCTGAAACACCACCCCCAGCACGACCCCCTACACTGCCCGAACACCACTGCACTGCCCTAAACCCTGAAACACCAGCCCCAGCAAGACCCCTACACTGCCCGAACACCACTGCACTGCCCTAGACTCTGAAACACCAGCCCCAGCAAGACCCCCTACACTGCCCGAACACCACTGCACTGCCCTAAACCCTGAAACACCAGCCCCAGCATGACCCCCTACACTGCCCGAACACCACTGCACTGCCCTAAACCCTGAAACACCAGCCCCAGCACGACCACCTACACTGCCCGAACACCACTGCACTGCCCTAAACCCTGAAACACCAGCCCCAGCACAACCCCCTACACTGCCCGAACACCACTTTACTGCCCTAAACCCTGAAACACCAGCCCCAGCACGACCCCTACACTGCCCGAACACCACTGTACTGCCCTAAACCCTGAAACACCAGCCACAGCACGACCCCCTACACTGCCCGAACACCACTGCACTGCCCTAAACCCTGAAACACCACCCCCTGCATGACCCCCTATACTGCCCGAACACCACTGCACTGCCCTAAACCCTGAAACACCACCCCTGCAGCACCCCTACACTGCCCGAACACCACTGCACTGCCCTAAACCATGAAACACCACCCCCTGCACCGCCCCCTACACTGCCCGAACACCACTGCACTGCCCTAAACCCTGAAACACCACCCCAGCATGACCCCCTTTACTGCTCGAACACCACTGCACTGCCCCAAACCTTGAAACACCACCCCCAGCACGACCCCCTACACTGCCCGAACACCACTGCCCTAAACCCTGAAACACCACCCCTGCACGACCCCCTACACTGCCCGAACACCACTGCACTGCCCTAAACCCTGAAACACCACCCCCTACACTGCCCGAACACCACTGCACTGCCCTAAACCCTGAAACACCACCCCCAGCACGACCCCCTACACTGCCCGAACACCACTGCACTGCCCTAAACCCTAAAACACCACCCCCAGCATTACCCCCTACACTGCCCAAACACCACTGCACTGCCCTAAACCCTAGAACACTACCCCCAGCACGACCCCTACACTGCCCGAACACCACTGCACTACCCTAAACCCTAAAATACTACCCCCAGCACAACCCCCTACACTACCCGAACACGACTGCACTGCCCTAAACCCTCAAACACTCCCCCAGCACGACCCCCTACACTACCCGAACACCACTGCACTGCCCTAAACCCTAAAACACTCCCCCAGCACGACCCCCTACACTACCCAAACACCACTGCACTGCCCTAAACCTAAAACACTCCCCCAGCACGACCCCTACACTACCCAAACACCACTGCACTGCCCTAAACCCTAAAACACTACCCCCGCATGACCCCCTACACTACCCAAACACCAATGCACTACCCTAAACCCTAAAACACTACCCCCGCATGACCCCCTATACTACCCTAAACCCTAAAACACTACCCCCGCACGACTCCCTACACTACCCAAAGACCACTGCACTACCCTCAACCCTAAAACACGACCTCCTACACTACACAAACACCACTGCACTACCCTAAACCCTAAAACACTACCCACTACACTACACAAACACCACTGCACTACCCTAAACCCTAAAACACTACCCCCAGCAGTACCCCTACACTACCCAAACACCACTGCACTAACCTAAACCCTAAAACACTACCCCCAGCAGTACCCCTACACTACCCAAACACCACTGCACTACCCTAAATCACTACCCCCAGCACGACCCCCTACACTACCCAAACACCACTGCACTACCCTAAACCCTAAAACACTACCCCCAGCACGACCCCCTACACTACCCAAACACCACTGCACTACCCTAAACCCTAAAACACTCCCCCAGCACGACTCCCTACACTACCCAAACACCACTGCACTACCCTAAACCCTAAATCTACCCCCAGCATGACCCCCTACACTACACAAACACCCCTGCACTACCCTAAAACACTACCCCAGCACGACTCTCTTCACTACCTAAACACAACTGCACAATTTGTTACAGGCGTTGCAACGCAGGCCTGTGGTGCTTACTGGAAGTACCTAGTGGGCTAGTTGGGCCCCAAGGACCCTCAGGATTCAAGGTGACCTAATCCCCCAACTTAAAACGCACCACGGGGCGCGTTTGCACAGTGGTGAAGGGAGGGGGCGGGGCCTCAGGTGACATGTGCGCAAACACGCCCTGTGGTGCGTTTTAAGTTGGGGAATTAATTCCCTTTGAATCCTGAGGGACCCTGGGGGCCAACTAGCCCACCAGGTACCTTCAGTAAGCACAACAGAGTTGTGTTGCAGAGAGGTGAAAAAGGTGCGTGGCCTCGGAACGCCTCTCTGCAACTCAGCTCTGTGGTCCTAACTGTAGGTACCTGGGGGCTAGTTGGGCCCAGGGACCCTCAGAATTCAAGGGGACTTAATCCCGCAACTTAAAACGCGCCACGGGGTGCGTTTGCACACATGTCACCTCAGGCCCCCCTCCCTTCACCACTGTGCAAACGCGCCCTGTAGCGCGTTTTAAGAGGTAGTTTTAATCCCCCTGTCCTATTATGTACTAGGGACTTGCAGAGGAGGTCATGCTAATCACAGGGGTACCCCAACGCATAGTGTTCCCTAGTGTATGTAGGTGTTTTCACTGTATTCTAAGTGTCTTTTAGCATAGCACTGGCTCTGGTTAGTCAGAGTCAGTTACCACCAGTACCCGTCTGAAAAAGTTGTGGGCACAGGATGATTTTGCAACAAGGCCTCTTTCTGCTCCTCTGTTGGTTCTTTCTGCACATCTTTTGCTTCTTTCTGTGCGTTTTTTCTTCTTTCTTCACATGTCCTACCTCTGTAGGCATAGTTAGAAACTAGCATTTAAAAAAACCTTTGAAATTCACTTAAAAAATCATAGGTTTCAGGCACGTTATAGTTAGAAATTAGCATTTAAAAAACCTTTGAAATTCACTGAAAAAACCATAGGTTTCAGACACGTTATAGTTAGAAATTAGCATTTAAAAAACCTTTGAAATTCACTGAAAAAACCATAGGTTTTAGGGACAGTTATAGTTAGTTGGACATTTCACTCGTACAAAACCATAGAAATTCCCCCGTTATAGTTAGTTCAGCTAACTATAACTCGCGCCCGCAATGCACTGCTGATGACGTCACATATTACATCACTCATGACATGGTCAGTGACATCACTGATGACATCTCAAATGACATCACTGATTACATCATCCATGTGATAATTTCATGCATCTTCTCACACCCTAATATAACTTTTGATACACCCACTCTAAATTACAGACTGCCATTCTCAAAACCATAGACACTCCAACACCAAAAACTACATACCCACTCACTGATTCTTAGGTCTACACACACATCCACTCACTCACCCGTACAGTCACTCATACTTAGTCACTCAGTACAGGACTATCATATGCACTCATACACCTATATAAACACTCACACACCACCACTCATCCATAGAGATACTCACACACCTAGTCAGTCATGCAAAAAACTTAATCACACACCCATTTACTCACCTATACAGTTATACACACACCAGCTCACTTACTCATACAAATACTAGCACATTCTTACGCTCTTATACAATCACTGATACAAGTACACACTCATCCATACAGCCACTCTCACAATCACACACTCTCACTTATAGCCATTTATATACTCCAACACACATATATACTGCCTTTCACATATGTAGTTACTCACACATGTACCACTGAGATATACATTCAATCACTAACACACCCATACACACACTCACCCACCCATACAGTCCATCACAGATGCACTCTTGAAACCATGCACCCAGTGAATCACCAACTCACACATCTATGCACAGAGTCACACACACCCCACCCACACAAACACTCAGGCACCCATACAGATACTCAGACAATCAATCAATAACCCATGTAGACACTCATGTAGCTATTCAGAAAGCCATGCAGCCGCTTACAAACCAACAGACAGACGGATACAGACATTCACACAGTTTAGTCACTAACCCATGCATTCAGTAAGATACATTTAATCACTCACTTGTAGAGTCAGTCACTCACATACTAAATCATCCATTCAGACACTTATACACCCACTCATTCTTCAATACGCCTTTCCCTATATATATTAAACATATTTAAACTTTACAGAAACACACAGTCACTGGATGATGTCATCAGTGATGTCATCAGTGATGTCATTTGAGATGTCATCAGTGATGTCACTGACCATGTCATGAGTGATGTAATATGTGACATCATCAGCAGTGCATTGCGGGGCGCGAGTTATAGTTAGCTGAACTAACTATAACGGGGAATTTCTATGGTTTTGTACGAGTGAAATGTCCAACTAACTATAACTGTCCCTAAAACCTATGGTTTTTTCAGTGAATATATATATATATATATATATATATATATAATACATATACAATAGAAATTATAAAAATGTGTATATATAAATATATAGAGAGATTTATGTATATAGATAGATATAGAAAGAAAGTTGAATATTTGTGGAATATATTTATTCTATAATAAACACGAAGAGAGAAAGGTTTTTTTGTGTGTAACCAGGGATACTCCCAATCCCCTTGAGAAAGACTAAATAAACAATAGAAGGAGTAATTCCCGAGGAAATCAGTGTTGAAATCTGCTAGGTACCATAGAGGTGAAAAAAAGGAAGGATTCTTCCTTTTTTTAAAAAGTCCCCTCACTCACCAACCTAGTTGGTGACATGCTTCATCATAGGGGTCCCACCCGAGTAACCGAATGTTACTCGGGTGTGCTTCAACACCTGTTAACAGTAGAGCTGTTTTTTTTATGAAAACGTGCAAGTGAGTGAAAGGTGGTTAAAATTGCCTTTATTGTACTCTCTTAATTTTTAATGCAGAGCAATAAGACAAGATTAAAAATCAGGAGGCTTCAATGGCCTGTGGTATCTATAGTGAAAGTGATGGTCTACACGTTTCAACCTGTAGGTGATAATACTAGGTTTTCTTCAGGACTAGGTGGGATGACCCGAGCGGTGTGCACACACTAAGGTGCACCTCAACTCTGAGTCAAAAATGAACCATATTGTGTACTCACGTATGGTAGCCTCTCATCCTTTTGAGAGAGGAACAGTCTGAAAAACAAATGAACAATCACGCAAAGTACATGTTAATACCGCAAGGCGGTTTGAGCAGTTATTACATGTATGGTACTAGCATTCAAACACCATGTGAAATGCAAAATCATGTACACGTCTCCCAACTAAGACAGGTGGGTGCATTTCAGGGTCCGCCTACTCGCGGTGATGAACATGGGAGCCAAAAAGTGCAACCACAATAATACAGACCCACAGAAATAGTCAGACGTGGGTGTCATTACTGCTCGAACAGGAAGGTGAGCAAGTACTGGAAAGTGTAAAACATTCAGGGGGAAGTGGCGCCAGTGGTGCGAGGAAAGAAGATGTCAAGGCTATAGTTACAAACGGGACATAACCACGAAAATGGGAATTAAAAAGAGGGCAATGATCACTACAGGCTTGTTTCAGCCTCACTTCATGGAGACCGTGGGGAGGGTACTGGTTCTAGTCATACTCTGTGAAAAATGCTGACAACGTTAATGGCCAACATTAATAACAAACATTGAGCGCTTCCCGCCAGCATTGTTGTTACTTACTGTGCCAAACCATGCTACCCACTGATCCGCCTACGAAAGAGCCCTGCACGGAATTCCGAAGATCCGGCAGTCGGCATCTCTGCTTGCTTATGAACCGGAGAGTGCAATTGGGTTCCGTGTCACGTGGCTAATGACGTTGTCACGTGATCGCGTCCATAAGGGGGCGTGGTCAGAAAAGCTGGATGTGTTTGTTATATTAAAGGAAAGGACCCTTGATTCTACAGGGCAGCTTGATGGGTTTGTGTTATTAATGCAGTGCACCCTGAATTCTACCCTGCCAACATGTAGCTGTAAAGTAGTGTATACACGCAAGTCTATAAAAACAACATGCGATCGCAATAATATTATAAACAACCGCACCACGGAAACTGGAAACCAACACAAGGGCAGTATCAGCATAGCCGTGTCTGCATTCCTACGTAATGCAATATATTAGATAAGCAAACAGGAGAACTGTGAAGATTGGATCGTGTGGTCCCTAGGCTTATAGACTCCCTATGTGTGGCTCAGTGTGTAGGGAAACATTGGGTATACAAATAGTAGATACTGCCAAAAGTAAATGGGCCGATGAGTATGTGTGGTTGGATAAAAGGAAATTCACAGTTGTTTAACAGAATTCCAAGGTACATTATCATTCAGCCCATATTTGTGTGAGGATAACCTGTAAATCCAACGTTGCTCTTTTTCAAAGAGTCGTTGTTGGGTGTATTCGTTTGGGTTCACTTGTTCAATGATGGTCCATTTCATATCGTTGGTGGTATGGTTATGCTGGAGAAAGTGTTCTGTTAGTTTAGTTGTTGTTTTTTTACACCTGACTGTGCTGCGATGTTCACAGATTCTTTGTTTAATTTTTCTGCCAGTCATACCAACGTATTGCAGACCACAAGGGCAAGTTATAAGGTATACAACATTGGAGCTGTTGCAGTTAGTATGTGCCCGTAAAGTCCATAATTTTCCGGGTTCAAGGTTCAAGGACTTGGTAGCGGTGGTGAGATGACACACGCTGCAATCTCCACAGGGATAGTGGCCCACAATATTAGGTAAGCCCCATGCATTAAGGACTGTGGACGCCTTGTCCTGTACTTTGTTGCGAGGACAGGTGGTTACTAGTAGATCTCTAAGACTCCTAGCCCTCTTGAAAGAAAACAGCGGTTTTTCCCAGTGTTTATCTCCAGTTAGAAGGATCCCCCAATGTTTGTTTATTGAACGGGTCACTTGATTTGAAATTGTGCTGTACGTAGTGACGCACGTTAAGAGGATCTCATTACTTGAGGTACTTCTTGTTTCCAAAAGGATATCCCGATGTTGGTTCCTTGCTCGTTTTTGACATTTGTTCAATATCCTCTCAGGATATCCCCTCTCAGAAAGTTTGTTAGTGAGGTCAGTGGCTTGGGTTTTGTAATCACTGAGTTTGCTACAATTGCGTCTTAGTCTCAGGTACTGTCCATAAGGCAGATTTTCCCTGAGCGCTCTTGGGTGAAAACTTTCGAATCTGAGCAAGCTGTTTTTTGCTGTTGACTTATGGTAAGTACAGGTTTCCAGCTTGCCGTTTTCTTTGGTGATCGTGATGTCGAGGAACACCATGGTGTTGGGATCCATCGAGTGGGTGAACCTTAAGTTTCTGTCACAGGAATTGATCCATCCAATGAAATCCAGAAGACTGTCGCTAGGCCCTTTCCAGATGGCAAGAATATCATCAATGTAACTTTTCCAGAATACAAGATGTGCGGCAAAAGGGTTGTTGTCACCTAGTATAAACTTCTTCTCGAAGTCAAAAATGTAGAGCCCTGCCACACTCGGGGCAAAGGTACTACTCATAGAAGTGCGGCCTATTTGAAGGAACAGGTCCCCTTCAAATTCAAAATAATTCCTTTTAAGTGCTAGCCTGGCGCACTCAAGAATGAAATGTCTAGGTGTAGTGAAAGTCCATTCCATCTCATATAGAGCCTTTCTCAGTACTTCCAAGGTGTCGTCTTGGGGGATGCTCGTGTAGAGACTTTCGATGTCAAAGCTCACCAACACAGTGGTTTCATCAACTGTTAGATCCTTTAACAGATTGAGGAGGCTCTTGGTATCCTGCAAATAGGTTTCCGTATTCTGAACCATGGTTTTAAAGAAAAAATCACAAAATTGTGAGAGCGGTTCAAGGAGGGACCCTATACCGGATACGATGGGTCTGCCCGGAGGGGGGTTCTTATTCTTATGCATTTTGGGCAGTGTGTAAAAGTAGGGGACTTTGCCTTCGCAATTCATGAGGTAGTCTGCCTCATGTTTAGATATGAAACCACTGGCCTCAGCATGGTCAGTTAAAGATTTTATCTCCTGTTTTAAGTCTTGTGTGGGGTTGGTGACCAGGGGGACATAATTCCGTCTATCGGAAAGTAAGCGGCGACATTCTGTCTGGTAGGCTAGCTTGTCCTGCACTACCACGCCACCCCCTTTATCCGCTTGCTTGATTACAATTACCTCACAGTTCTTAAGACTATCAATAGCCTGATTTTCTTCTCTGTTCAAGTTATGGAAAGGTTGTCTTGCCTCCATTATCTCAATGTCATTAAAGACAGCTTGTTCAAATGTTAGTACTTCCACGGGGATGATGTGTGGTGGTGGTATAAAAGTGGATTTCAAACGTAAACCGGTTTCACAACGATCCTGAATATCATCTTGTTTTTCTTGTTTCTCGAAAAAGGCTTTCAGTCTCAATTTTCGAAGAAAACCAGCCAATTCACAATGGAGGTTAAATTTGTCTAACCTAGCAGTGGGAACAAAGCTGAGGCCTTTGTTTAAGTCCTGCTCTTCGATCTTTGAGAAAGGTCGGGAAGATGAGTTGGTGACTAGGCCCTGCTGCTGCTTGCCCCCATCAGTGGTTCCGGTGTCTTGCTCCTCGTGTTGTTCCCCACTGGGTTCTCCTCCTCCTCCCAGTGGACCTGGTTTTGCCCCTTTCTTCTGCCTCTTCCCCTTCTGCCCCTGCCTAAAAAAGGCAGCCTGAATGTGTTTTGTGGGAACAGAGGTTGCGGGAAAGGAGGTTGCCTCCCGTACATAGAGTATTGATGTTGTGGATTGTAATGACCCTGTTGTGGATTGTAAGGGCCCTGGAACCCACCCATCATTGGCACTTGGTAATTGGACCATGAGTTTTGAGTCCTGTTCCGCCCTCTCTGTCTGAATCTTCCACTGCCTGAGCTCGAATTACTGCTAGCAGAGGAATCATCACTTGATATGTCAGTATTTCTGTCTGTTTTTACAGGGGGGACGAAATCCGGATCAGAGTAGGGGTATGTTTTTACATAGGAAAAACGTTTGAGATCCTTTTGAAATTTTTGGACCTTCTGTTGGGTAAGGTTCTCCTTATGTTCATTGATTTCTCTATTTAGTTCATCTAATTTATTTTTGTACCCTGTAATGGTGGTCTTAATGTGGGTTTCAGTAAGTTGTATTTCTACTAGCAATGCTTCAGATAACCTCACAGCTGTTTTGATAATTAGGACGATCCAGTCGCGTGTGCAGTGCCACGTTATCTGGGCCCAGTCCTTTCTAAACACCGGGTCATCCAAAAAGATCCGTGGTGCGTTGGTTACTAGTAAACCCTTAGGTGCAATGTTGTTCCTAAGGTATTCAGTTAAAATAGTGCCGTGTAGTATTGTCCTAATCCTATTTCTTTTCATCTCGGTAAGTTTGTCCCAATCTGAAGTTTGTGATATTGTATGTGAGATGCTTGCTTCCGCAAACAGGGAGCAATCTCCTAGAATAGCATCAATTTCTTCCATTGAGAACGTTAGGCCTTGGTTTTACCCCATTTCTATGTCAACAATTTGAATGCTCCAGAAGCAATGAACTCTCACAGCTGTGCGCTGCCTAAACATGGTTATGTCCCGTTTGTAACTATAGCCTTGACATCTTCTTTCCTCGCACCACTGGCGCCACTTCCCCCTGAATGTTTTACACTTTCCAGTACTTGCTCACCTTCCTGTTCAAGCAGTAATGACACCCACGTCTGACTATTTCTGTGGGTCTGTATTATTGTGGTTGCACTTTTTGGCTCCCATGTTCATCACCGCGAGTAGGCCGACCCTGAAATGCACCCACCTGTCTTAGTTGGGAGACGTGTGCATGATTTTGCATTTCACATGGTGTTTGAATGCTATTACCATACATGTAATAACTGCTCAAACCGCCTTGCGGTATTAACATGTACTTTGCGTGATTGTTCATTTGTTTTTCAGACTGTTTCTCTCTCAAAAGGATGAGAGGCTACCATACGTGAGTACACGATATGGTTCATTTTTGACTCAGAGTTGAGGTGCACCTTAGTGTGTGCACACCGCTCGCGTCATCCCACCTGGTCCTGAAGAAAACCTAGTATTATCACCTACAGGTTGAAACATGTAGACCATCACTTTCACTATAGATACCACAGGCCATTGAAGCCTCCTAGGATATCACTCACTGATTTTTAATCTTGTCTTATTGCTCTGCATTAGAAATTTAGGGAGTACAATAAAGGCAATTTTAACCACCTTTCACTCACTTGCACGTTTTCCTAAAAAAACAGCTCCACTGTAAACAGGTGTTGAAGCACACCCGAGTAACATTCGGTTACTCGGGTGGGACCCCTATGATGAAGCATGTCACCAACTAGGTTGGTGAGTGAGGGGTCTTTTTAAAAAAAGGAAGAATCCTTCCTTTTTTTCACCTCTATGGTACCTAGCGGATTTCAACACTGATTTCCTCGGGGAATTACTCCTTCTATTGTTTTTAAAAAATATATTTATTCTACATTATATTAAAATTATCTTATAAAATATTTAACATTTACTACTTTATACACTATTTATATAAAAAAAATCTATTTTTTGTCAATTGTTTGATGATATTAGTTTCAACAATATTTTTTTCTTCTGATATTTTTGTACTTACCATTATAAGTATAGGATCACTATAATATGGTAAACAATATTTTTTTTGTGATATTTTTGACAACAATATTCCTTACAAAATTGTGTCCGTGATCCCCTTCTTTGATACGCGTGTTCTTGAAGGTGAAGTGAAACATCAGCCCTTATGGGCAGTCGGTTCAAATTCTTTATCCTCCATAAAAATGTATTCAAGGCAGAAGAATTTCTTGATATAAAAAATGCAACCCTTGCGAGGGTGGACTTCTTGAAATTCAGATATGGCATTTTTGCCCACTGCTGCCTATACTTCATCTTGCCCAACATCTTTAAACAGTTCAAAAATGTGCCTGCTGTGCAGTCATCCTGTAGGGACCGAAGAACATCTGTTGTTCTTCTGCCCAGCATACACCAAACCTATATCTCAATGGGTTACACATATGTGGCAATTATTGGGGCTAACAAACCGGGTACATGCATTACGAATCTCTAAAAGCAATTCCAGATTGCTTGTGGTAACTGCAGTATCAATATTTTTGTACTCAGTGTGGTTGATTAGATTGCGCAGTCTAGCTTCCCGCACAGTCAGAGCCCTCATTTCAGTTCTAGGATTGATTCGTTTGTACTGATAGGTCTTAAAATTGATCTTAAGTTGTGATTGATTGTATTCTGATTTTATACATTGTATGTATTAGTTATTTATCCGCATATTGACTATTCCTATTTTGGATGTTAATTTATTGGTCAGTATGTTTCACTACGTTTACTGTACTTTTATTTAGTTTTTTATTCTTGTGTGTGGATGAAGTTTTTATATTTGATCTGACTAATGAAATGAGTACTATTCAGTTTGTTCTCGATAGCATTTGTTATTCAAATACCGAAATCACCTTTGTGGCATATGCTACACATTAGTGTTTTATTGATCAAAGGAACCAATAAATATATCTAATATGCCTATTTTGGTTGATGATACGAGACTTTTTTGCGTTGGAACGCGTTGGAACGCCCACCCTGCATACTTTATACCTGATGCAGGTATAATGTGACTCAGGGATTTACTAGGTGACGCATCTCCCTAGATGCGTCACATTGTAAGTGAGACGCATTTTTACGCTGCCGCTGCGTCACAAAATTTGATGCAACGGCAGCACAAAAATGACGCAAGGGGCTTGTAAATCTGCCCCTCATTGTTTTCCAAGACATATAGTAAATTGTATTTTAAAGTCTGATTAACTGACCTAGAGAACTAGACTCCAAAATATTTATATTTTCTTTACTCCAATTAATATCATATTTTTAAACATGTAATTGAAAAAAATGTTTAAAGGGAGAACCTCTGTTTTGTTTGAATTAAGTCTAGAACCAGAAAATTGGGAACATTTTTCACCTTCCTCAAAAAAAGCTATTAAACAATGTTGAGGATTGTTCATAGAAAGCAGGATATCATCTGCATAAGCAGGGTATTTAACTTCTATAGTGCCAGATCAAAACCCTTCAATATTTGAATGGATTGCTGTATTTTAGCTATAAAAGGTTCAAGAGATAAATTTTTAATGGGAAAAATAATATTATTAACAGAAATACACACAGGGAGCTTTATATAATAAGGAAACCGTATTTAGAATTGTAGGGCCAAATTTAGGGCCTTACCCATACCACATCTAGGCCTTTAACATAATTTATCAGTTGAGGCAAGCAAAAGCTTTTTCAGTATCTAAAGACAATGCTGCAAAGGAGACTTCAGTCGATTTACTTTGCTGATAATATTTAAGAAGACTCTAGCATTGTCAGAGTTGATCCTTACTTTAACAGAGCCCACCTGTTCTGGTTTAATGAGATTAGGAACACACTCTGTAGTCAATTGGCTAATATTTAAGCAAATATTTTACAATAATTAATTAACTATATTGGACGGTAGTTTTGAACAATAGCAATAGTCTTTTCCAGGTTTAGGCATGAGGTATATCATAGCTTGCTCAAAAGTGATGTGAGGATTATTAGTATAATAAAAATGCTTATAATGGATCAATAATTTAGAAGCCAATAAATCAGAAAAATTAGCATAATGGTATAAGGCAGTGGTTCTTAACCTTTTGACTTCTGTGGACTCCAACTTAATTATTACTGGAACCTGAGGGCCCCCACTAAGCCATTATTGGAATACGGGGACCCCCACTGAGTCAGTCCTGCAAGCCAGGGACCCTGGCCTAATCATTTTCGATTATTTGAACTGCAAAACAATACACAACAAGTTGAGAAACAAGGATTCATCAATCAAATACACAAATGATGAAACATCTTATTTAACTCTGCAAACAACTATTTAAAAAGTTACATTTGGAGCTTTTCTAAATTCAATTGAGGCTGTTTGATGCACTTTCACTGCCCCCATGAATACAATCTCATGATACTAATTTCATTTTTAATCTCCAATTTCAAATTCCTTCACATTTACAGAACATTTTAAAATGTCCAATTGTACATTTTGCTTCTTCATTTATATACACATTATTAATATATTAATATTATTTAATTTTCTAAGCAGTCACAGACCCCCCCCCCCTTCCCCCCCCCCCCCAAGTAGGCTTCACAGACCCTGGACCACAGATTGAAAACCACAGTTCTAAGTAAAAAACGTCCGGTCCAAGGACTTTCCGTTTTTTAACTAATTATTCAGTACTTCATCTAATAGCACATTATTCTTTCAGATATTTAGCCAATAATTTACCCATCGTATTTTTCCTCCATAAAACCTAACTTTCATTCTGAATAAATTATCACATGTTTTTTCCATAGTGAATTTATTAAAGTCTATCTTGGATTTAATCAGGTTTTCTAGGGCATCTTTAGATTTAGGGGAGTAGTATAAATGTTCCAAATGCTTAATGTGTCTTGAGATTTCATTTGTCTTTATTTCTTCCGACCTGTTCTTTTTGGGTACATATCTGATAATAAAATCTCTTGATGCAGCTTTAGAAGCATGCCAATTGTTATGTGTGGAGCTACCTGACACTTTATTGATTTTAAAAAAATTTAAAAGTCAAATGTTGAAATTCTTTATTAAAATTAGCATATTTAATTTATGCAGGATTAAATCACCATCCATTTTTCCCTTTTCCTCTTTTCTGTGACTGGTGGTGAGTGTATGAAAAGTTTCAGAGCTCCATCCATCATCTACTTGTGTTTGAGTTGAACAATTATGTTGAACATTTTGTGCATTTTATTGCTAATAAGTTTAGTATCTGATTTCATATCTAAAAAAGAATCAAATGGCAAATTGCTATCACCTGCTACAAGTAAATTATCATCATCACAATGTGTCAATATCTCACATGCAAAAGACTAAAATGTTAAATAACACTATTAGGACCATATAGAATAAATGGTGATAGAGGAACACCATGAACTGTACCATGAGTAAAACACCATCTTCCTTCCAAATCATTTTCTTGAGAAATTACAACAATATTAAGGCATCTGTGAAATAGTATAGATACCCATTCTATTTACCTAAACCTGAAGAGTAAACATTACCCACCCAATTTCTTTTCAGCTTTTCAGATTCAACATAATTTAAATGAGTCTCTTATGAAAACGCAATATCTACTTGTAATCACTCTTTGACATTTAACTGGGTTATTTACATTTGACATGCCATGAAATTTTGCGTACCATCGCATGCCATTAAACAAAAAATGGAGAGCATCACTACCTTGTTTAAAATAAATAATAGAATTGTAAAGTGACAGCAGAGAACATAAAAAAGTAGGATCGGAATGGAAGAACAAAGAGCAAAAACATATACAACAACAGGAAGTGAAATATCTGAAGATACAGACAACAAAAGGTAACCTTAAGAACAAAGGGAATTATACTAGGGCATGGTGAATGCCACATGAACACAGAAACAGCTCAGGTTCCACCGCAACAGACAAGGACCTTCATTAGGGAAGATAACATCATACAAAACAAGGAGTCACCAGGGTGATACAAACCTATAAAAAAACAGAAAAATTATCATAAAACATTCCATATGTGAAAGAACATTCCATACATGAAGAACAAACATACTCCATTATTACAAAAGAAACACAACTATATCAATAGAATAACATTATCATTATTCCCAGTTTAGCAACATCCATTTTAACATCTTTCTGATGAAAGAGCTATTCTTTAAGTTTAGCAGCGTCATAATAAGAAACAGTTTTATTCGTATGTGTGACCTTGAAAAAACAAGGGTGATCAAGGCCATATCTAGCAAAAAGCTTTTTTAAAGCAGGTCTCAAGTCCAGAAATTCTTTGTGTTTCACAGCTGTAGCTTTTGAAACATCTTAAGAAAAAAATATATTCTGGCCATTCCAACTCAAGTTCTTTTTCACTTTTTACAGCTTGAACCACTTTTAAAGGATCAGTATATTGCATATAATAATTGATGGTGAATCTGGGCTTAGGTGTATTTTTATTGTTGATAACATTCCTCCCCACAAATGAGCTATTTGGATATTAACTTTAGACAACTCAGGATTGCCTAATACCTATGGAAAAAAAGTATATCAGGAATTTATATCAATCTAAATCTTCAACTTGAAGTTTATGTGAAGATATTTCCTTCCTCATTTTTACCATTTTAGGAATTTCATATTCAACATTACTAATACTTTGGTCCATCATTTCTGAGAATCTCCTTTCTCCAATGGACCATTTGTCATCTATCCTTTGTAGCACTTTGTTAGTTTTCTCCATAAAAGTGTGAAGTTCTCTAATCTTCTCTAGTAAAACTTCCGAGGGTAGGTTATCAGGAGAAGACGGGTCTCCTGTTTGTCGCCTATTTGTTGTAGCACAGCTGACAGACAGACCTTGCTTGCTTTGAATGGAACTATATGAAGATTGTTCAGACATTTTATCAACACTATTGTCAGGTTTGGTCACTTTATAGATAGAAGGTCCTATACTATGCAATAAATTCAAGACAACCTTTTTAAAATCAGATGGAGGAGTAGTTTTATTTGAAATCAAAGAAATCTTTCTGCTTCCGGCCATAAGCTTATGCAGTTCACGGAAATGGCAATCTTGTTCTTCTCTCTCCATGAAAATATGCAGTGCTTGCTTACCAACTAAGATAACTTCTGCATTTAGGTGTCATGTGCCTTCATGTTTATTTTTGGCACTGGTAAACTGCTTGCCTGACCCCAAACACCAATGGTCCTTTCTGTCTGTGCGGAAGCCTCATTAGGCTGTTACTGCCATCCTCCTTTTACTTCCTCTTTCTATGTTTGATGCATTCTGCCTCACACATAGACAGAGGAAACTCACTCTTAGGATTGTTTTTGTGCAGGAAGGCATCCCTTCTGCACAAAAACAATCCTGCTTGTAATGCAGGCACCCTTGCAGCATGGCACAAGTATACCTGCATTGACACTAGGCAGCACACATTGTGCAAGGAGAGAGCAGAAGTGTGCCATATCTTAGTACATATGGCACATTTCAGCTCTTTTCCTTTCACGCAACGCAATGGAAAGCAAAGCAACGAAGTAAGTTGTCTTGCTATGTTCAATTGCATTAAATATTAGTAAATCAGCTCCTGGGGACGTATTACATAAAGTGCCCCGGAGGTGCAACAGGCGTTTGCACCCTCATTGCGCGCCCCCGGGGCACTTTGGTATTACAGAAGGGGCAGCAGACACTTGTGCGGGCCCTTTTGTAATACCAATAGCGCTGGTGCACATAAAGCATCAGCGCTCTCTTCAAGCGGACGTTCCTTCATTTGCATTGGGGCGTGCCCTATGCAAATGAGGGAATCCCTTTGTCTCTGCGCCTGCGCCGTATTATCGGCGTGGGCGCAGAGGCAAAGGAACGCTCATGAGGCGCACTGACAGTGCACCACCTAAAAGGTGGTGCACTGTCACTGCGTCTCCTGAGAGCAGCCCTCTGCAGGGGGTAAATGGGGTCCTATGAACCCCCCAGACATCGCCTTGCAGGCGGGTGCCATCACTGACGGAACCCGCCTGCAAGGGGATCTCTATTCCCCTTTAAAAGTGCAGGCGGGTTGGCGCCTGCATAGTGAAACACGGAGCAGCTTCAAAGCAGCCGCCCCGTGTTTCACGTGAATGCGCTGCCCCCAGGGCAGTACGAGTTCGCGGCTGCCCCGGGGGTAGTGCATTCCTCATAATGCAGCACATTTTCCTTCATTGCACTGGGTGCACCTTTTTAAAAGTGCGCCCGGGCGAAATGAAGGAAAATGTGCTGCATGTGTAATGCGGCCCCTGATATTTTCAGGGGGGCTTATGGCTCATGAAAATTAAAAGATTTAATTATTTACTCATTTAGCCAGCCTTTCATTCAACCGTCCATTGACATACCCATTTACAAGTTTGTGAATTAATGAATTTAAATTTCATTCAATCACTTCTCTTTCACTGCCCCATACATCAATGCATTAATTTAATTCATCCATCTGTCCTTCCATCCATCTATCCTTTCATTCTTTCTGTTCTTTCAGCATGCACGTACGTGACTAATCTACATGGAGAAGATGGCCCTAAACTTCGCTTCACAGCTTTGCCTCCTGCTCTTCTCTTCGGTTGGTGCTGACATCACCCTATTACCGGGCTGCCACCTCACTCCACCCAACATCCAGGTTTACGCCCAGGAAGGGGATGTTATTTTTGGGGGACTTGCTCCAGTTCATCTAGACACAGTACCCTCTGCAGGATCTTCCCTCTTCAATGAACCACCTGGTGCCAGGCACTGTGCAAAGTAAATCTCAGAAATATTGTTCTTTCACTTTACACTGTACCTTTCCTGAGAGATACACTCTCTAGTTATGACCACACTGCAGGGCCTAATTTGTAAAGAACATAAATGCAGGGGGCCAAAGTTTATCTCAGGAGCCTGATGAATACTAGGGTTGCCGAATACAAAGGGTGACTGCCTAAGTTGTGTAGTGATCAAAATGATGCTTCTTTCTTCCACCACTCAATACTTCCTATCTCTTTATCCCAATATTGCTGGATCTTTTTTTTATCCCTGCTTTCTACCTTTGTCACTCTTTTCCTTTCTTTATCTTGTGCGTTCTTTCAACGTGTTCTGCCTTTCTCTCTCTTGATCTTGGTCAAAGTCTAATGATTAAAAATAACTCCAGATACCCAAAAAATGAGTGCTGCTGCGCACCACCTGCAACCACAGCACAGCTTGTAGCATGACTCTCAAAACAATAGGAGTTGCCGCCACATTTCTATTTATTTATTTGTGGTAGGCACCTGAGGGTCTCATAACAGTGTGCAGTGCCAGGCTGATGTAAATATGCACTAAATGAATGGGCAACCAGCAAATGGTGCCCCTAAGGTAATTCCCGAAGTGGACTGATGCCAGCACTCTGTTTCGTATGGATGACAAAAATATTAATATATATGTGTTCAGCAGCATGTGATACAAACACAAGGATTAACAGCAAGAGAGCAAATATAATAATAACTATTGTTTTATGTGCTCTGTATTAGGAGTGTTGTGCATAGTCCACACCAGCCTCACCCTATTCCACAAAAGACTAAGGGGCATATTAGCAAGAACGGCGTTAAAAATTATCGCCGCTTTAGCGGCAGAAAACTGCAGCTAAAGCGGCGATAATGGGCTTGATAATATGCCCTTGAGAATTCCAATAGAAGTCCATGTTCTGGTGTTAACATGGGCTCCTATTGGAATTCTCCAGGGCATATATTATCAAGCCCATTATCGCCGCTTTAGCGGCAGTTTTCTGCCGCTAAAGCGGCGATAATTTTATCGCCGTCCTTGATAATATGCCCCTGAACATTTAAAAAAAACAACTGGTCCAAACCCAGACTTTAAATCTGTTTGGGGCGTTTTTTGAACATAGTAGATATTTGACATAGAGACAGGAGGGACTGTAGTGACAAAGATGGTTAAAAACCTAGTAGATGGGCGCAAATAACTCACATTATCTACCTTCTCTATTAAACTGGGAAACCTGTACACCACCCTTTTCCAAGAATTACACCAAATAGTAACACAAAGCACAATATGATTTCATTTTCTGTAATGATTTACAAGACAAATGGAATATAAAGACAGTCCAAATGACTGATTTACATTTCGTATTCTGGAATAACTTACTTGTAAACATGTCTATATAGAAAGACAAAAATAGTACTTGAACCATTCACGTACATGAAATAAATACAGGTACTAGTAAGATTCAAGAGGGACACATCACTTCATGGTAAATGGTATGGTAGGATCAGAATTTCGTGCATTGAATCTGAGAAGCAATGTTTCCAATTATTTGTTGCACCGTTGCTGAGGACGGGGACTCATTGACTGTGGAGCAACAGGAAGAGAACATAATTAGCACAAACGAAAACAATCCAGTTTAACACAACACAAACACAGACCACCCAAGACATTCAAAGCTTCCCTGTATAGCATATTGGTTCTTTGGTTACAATCCAGTTCTTATGATATCATACTAGAATAGGGGTCGTGGCAAAGGCTGCCATGTTGGTGGACACTCAACAGAGCTCCGTGAGCCAATCCCGAATCCATCAATAATCCAGAGCTCCTCCTGTCATCGTGCCCCCTTACTGGCTTGGAGGAGACGTCAGGGTCGGCAACCCTGGGTGGAAGCAGAGAGCAGATAATCACACTTCCTTGAGGGAGACACCAGTAGGCCCTTCCATGCAGCCCAGTGACGAGACTGCAGCGATAGCGGCCGGAGGTGAGAGCTGGGCCTCCGCCCTGACCTTGCAGCAGCTGTGAGTCTCTAAGCGTGGCCCCCTGGTGGACCGGGGAAGGGACTCCCGCCACAGCCGCTGGAACCTGGGTAGCAGCGAGCGTGCAGAGGTGTCCCAACACGACCGACGAAACTGGGCTGGGCCTTGCCAGAATTGGAGGCAAGAGGTGCTGCTCACATACTGGATCGGCCCTAGGCGGGTGCCCTGCCCCAAGATGTGGGAGGTATCTGGGCACCGACACAGAGGAATCCCCGGGACCTAATACAGTGGGAATCTGATGTTGGCTGCCGGGGCCCTGCTCATGGAGAGACCCAGAAAACATCTGGTAGAGCCTACACGCCACTACTGAGGACACAACAAACATGCGGTGAGTGCAGCAGGTGGCAGTAGGGGGACCCGAGAGACATGCACGATACAGCGACTCGCACTCCAGAGAGCTGAATGGATCAGAGAGCCCTTGAGGCCTGACATTAAATCCCCTGGGAGTTGCTCAGAAGTGTGGACCCTGGCAGCAGATGATATCAGATGATATGATATGATGCCCCCTGCCTAAACAACCACGGGGTGGCAAAAAAAAGGGGAGCGCCCCCAAGCTAAGGGACACGGAGCGTGGGCCTGGCACAGGGCCGCAGTGGGGCGCTCATGTCCCCATTGGATAACCTATGCCAGCAGGTCACCCTAGGGTATCGAGCATGTGCCAGTAAACTTGGGAGACTCTTGCATCACTGCGCATGCGGCCCAAGCCATTCCCTGCAGCACCTGTTGGTCCTGGCAGCAATCAACTGGTGCTGTAATAGACACTGGGCTGCTTGTGCTGCAGAAGTCAATATTGTTCATTACACGCAAGTGGGCCCAACAGCAGGCGCTTTCCTTATCATACGCATATAGAGCACTGGCAGGCAGGCAGCAGCCATGGGGAGACTACACACTGGCTCGTAATCCTTGGCAATGGGACCTACGGGACAACAGGCTCCAAACCTGATGGTCGCTGAAACACCTGCACTTCCTGTGGGCACTACTACAGTGGAAAAAATAGGTGGACATTGTTTTAGCAGCCATAGAGAGGTCCAGAGTGTCCATAGAGAATAAAATCAACACAGCTGCAACTGACCTAACCCTACTGTGGGACCAACACCACAAACTTGCAGATAGAGTCCACACTGCAGAGCAAATGATGGCCATGCTACAACCACTGACCCAGGAGACTCAGATACCAACTACAGACCCTCCAAAAATGCACCAGAGGAGAGAGCAGAAGATGCTGAGGGGCGTTCACGTAGAAATAATGTTCACATAGTGGGCCTCCCTGAGGGCCAAGACGCAGTGGCCTATGCCGAAACATGACTGTGCAGTTTAATCCCCCCTCAGCTCTCTCCTCCTTCTTTATGATTGAACGGGCACACCAGGTGCCAAAACGGCGGCTCACTCTGGGCACTTCTCCTAGACCACAGATTGTGCGATTCCTGCATTACAAGAACATGGATGCTGTACTGCGCGAGGGCCAGAGACAAGACAACCTCGCAGTAGATAATGCCAAAGTCCTGATATTCCCGGACTATACGTTGGCAGTCCAAAGTCAGAGGCACAACTTCCTGGCAGTAAAGCGCAAGCTGTGAGACACTGGCATACAGTACTCGTTACTGTTCCTTTCTCACCTATGAGTCCAGGATGAGGGCCAGGTTCATTTCTTCATGGATCCCAAAGAGGCTCGGGACTGGGCAGAAAGCTTTGAGGGAACTGGACCCTCCCTGTCAACCAAATCGGAGCAATCTGTTGGAACCAGATGCCGGCGCAGAGTTTGACGCATACATGTCTCCCCAGGAGGGCCCAGCTCTCCAGACCTGGAAGAATTAGTAATGGAAAGAAGGAGGGTGCAGCAGGTGGCTGCAATGCTCCACAAACCTGTTCAGCCTGCAGATACAGAGGAAGAAGGCTCTAACTCCACCAGCGATGCCGACTACATGTCCTCGGTTCTACACCCCCCAGAAATTAGCATGCCACCCAATGTCACACCTCAAACTGCGAATTATGAGGCATATTATCAAGAACGGCGTTAAAAATTATCGCCGGTTTAGCGGCAGGAAACTGCCGCTAAAGCGGCGATAATGGGCTTGATAATATGCCCTTGAGAATTCCAATAGAGGTCCAAGTTCTGGTGTGAACATGGGCTTCTATTGGAATTCTCCAGGGCATATTATCAAGCCCATTATCGCCACTTTAGCGGCAGTTTTCTGCCGCTAAACCGGCGATAATTTTAACGCCGTTCTTGATAATATGCCCCTATATCCTTTGTACAATCTCGTACTTTGAGCATGCGTTTTGGGGACCCCCCATAGGACATCACAAGCACTTCACTCGCAGGAGCCGGAAGGGCTGCCACATGGGGGCATGGGGGCTCCTACCCACTCCGTGCCCCCCCTGCACATACAGTGTACTGAGCCCGCTGCACCATGGGTGGAGCCCTGGCATTGGGGTGGCACACGCTGGTGTGAGTGTGCTGCCTGAGTATGTGATTCCCTCGGATTGAATACCTGGGGCTCACACACAACGAGTGGCTCACTACCCTAACACAGTGACACCTAACACATACACAATTACGGGGAGCAGGTGACATGAGGGTTCACAAACACAGTTGCAATGGGGGATCACCGCACCCACGCACCTAGCGCGCTGCCACATACCCCTGAGCCAGGACCGTTCCACTGGCGTAATCTGTTCGAACATTTGGGCAGGATGCAGTTGAATCTCTACTGTTGATGGCATTTTAAGTTTTTTCTAGTTGAAGCTCACGCCTGCTCAACCCACCTGTGAATCCGTGGACCCGCACCGAACAGTGCGGCTGAGGGTGGACCATCACCGTACAGCAGACACCGTGCTAACAGACACTAACATACTGACATGGAACGTCCATGGGATGCACTCCCCAGCCCGCCGATATTCAGTATACTCATACATGTGCCGTCTGCAAAGAATCACATATTACACAGGTAGAAGCTGTGTGACTACAGAGACGATTGAGAGGGCAAATACTCCACATACCCCAGGGGAGTCCTAATATGGATTAAGGCCAGGGTGCCCTTTGAAGCTGGCACTACTGTAATCAATTCAGAGGGACGTTTTGTGTTTGTAGAAGGCCGCCTGGAAGGCCACTGAATCTTACTAAGAGGGAACTATGTGCCTAATTCAGAACAAGCAGCACAATTGTGTGTCCTGACCAGCGTGCTCATGCAGAGGAGCGGGCCACCCTGGTTGATAGGAGGATATTTCAATAATGTGCTCAATGTAGACCGAGACCGGTCCTTCCCAACACTCCCACACACCCCTTTTACCGCCAATGCCCAAAAGCTAGCGAATTGGCTGCAACACCGGCACCTCACAGGCATTTAGTGGCAACGCAATAGACACATTAAAGTTTATTCATTCTATTTCCATGACCTGCATGTACGAATCAACCGCATGGTCGCCACAGCCG
The DNA here is from genome assembly GCA_963921515.1 of Calotriton arnoldi. Lineage (NCBI taxonomy): Eukaryota > Metazoa > Chordata > Amphibia > Caudata > Salamandridae > Calotriton > Calotriton arnoldi. Next base: position 110,553 of record CAWUFW010010765.1, on the reverse strand, counting down.
ACCTGCTCCCACATGTGTTAATACCAATTACCTAGGCAGGACCCACTTTGATCACAATCCGCAGTACCCGAGCACACATTAGGACTGTGGCCCTACGCCTATACCCACTTGCATGCATGCGTCTTCCCTTGAAGATGCCCCGTTCAAGGCATCCCGAGAAAACTGCATACTTGAATACTTTGAACTCAATTCGGGCACAGCCACATCTCGATTTGGTCAAGTGGGGCACCTTTAAGGTGGTTATCAGAGGCCACTGCCTGGGAAATGCCATCAATATGCACTGTTGCATTGACAAAGAGGTCACAGCAGTGTAACGTATGCTCCTCTGGTTGGAACGGAAGGCACAGGCCACTGCAGCTGGCATGAGCAACTGGGTAAGGCGAGGCATGAACAAGCCAACCTACTAGAGTGGCTGCGTTGTTTGAACTACGTGGGAACACATTCTGAATCGGACAAATGAGGGGCACTGCTTGCATGGCTGATTTGCCAGGAAGAACCACAGCATCCCATCATGTCCATCTGCCTTGGCCCCGGGACACGCATTTGCACACAAAGGGGCATCCATGAAACATTTACGCAATACCACACCACAGAGTACATGCCAGTGCCTACCGCCACAGTTGCTGACCTTGAGTCCTTCCTGACTAGCGTGATTCTCCCCAGGGTATCACCGAAGGCACGGGAGGAACTTAATGGAGATAACATATTTGCGGAGGTATGAGGAGGCAAACAGGAATTGGCCAACGGTAGGACGTTGGGCCCTTATGGTCTTTGACTTGAATTCTTCAAGACCTACTCAACACTGTTAGCCCCTAGGTTGAAAACACTATACGATGAGGCCTTGGGGACCAGCATCTTACCTACCTCACTGCATGAGCCACTACTGATATCACTGCCCCAGCCAAGCAGAGACCCGGAGGAACTGATGTCCCACAGACCGCTGGCACTACCTCAACACTGACTACAAAATTCTTACAAAAATATTAGCAGACAGGCTCGCCCCATTAGTCCTCCAAATAGTGCACCCGGACCAAAACACCTCCCTGAACCTCCGACGGTTTTTTGAAGAATTCGAATACGCTTCTGCACAATGGCCTTGTGTGGGGTGCCTTGTGCTTGATTTAGAGAAGGCCTGCAATTTCCTGGAATGGCCCTACCTATATAACCTCCTTCCCCATTATGGACTGGGAGCCTGCTTTACCCGCTTGGTCAAACTCCTAAACACCAGCCCCACGGCGGGGCAATTCATATCCACCCTGTTACAGATACTAAGGGACACTCATCAGGGATGCCCACTGTCCCTGCTTCTCTTCTCATTGACCATGGAGATGTTGGCCCACATCCTTCAAGAACAGTGCCAGCACTGGGGACTTCCACTAGCCGACATCATTCATGCAGTATCGCTTTATGTGGACAATATATTACTCTGTCTGAAGGACCTCCAGGAGGTACCAGACTCAATAACAAGTACAGTACACAGCTGCACCCAGATCTTAGGCCTACGGATCAACTGGGCCAAGTCCCTTCTCTTCCTATTCACTGCCAACGCTTTCAGTGTTGGGCCGTATCCCTCTCACCAAAATGGTAGTGTTGCAGCGACTGTTATACTTCTTCTCTAACCTACACTTATACCTTTCCAAACCATTCTTCCGCTCCCTTGAATGCACTCAGTGACTTTATATGGCACGGAATGCGGAGAAGCTAAGCTTTACCTCCCCACAGACCAAATTTTGAGCAGTATTATCTTGCCTCATAACTCCAATGGGTGGCCCACTGGCTATCGGGCAGTCAGCTGGAGGACACAGCATCTGGGTCTCCCCAGTGGCCTTGCACTTGCATACTACATTTCTTTCATCCGACCTCCAAGATGCAACTACCCAACATACCCATGATAAGAGCGGAAGGCCGCTGCTTCCACAGAAGCCTATACCTTACAAGGCGGCTAACTCCTTATGCTCCAGCATTACCTCTATTTAGGATGCCCCATGGGCACAGGGAAGACCACCAGCACAAAATAGGTCTCTTGCATGATGCAGGATTCCCTGGGGGACCTGTACCGAGACAGTACACTCATCTCCTTTGAGGAGTTTATAGACTAAAGTGGCCTCCCCCGGGCCAATTTTTGTTATGTAACTCTACCATACAATGCCTGGGGCACGCTGAGGCAACATGCATCAAGAACCAGCCATGCACCTCACAGTCCAAAATTTGCTTGTGATGGGGGAAGGCGGTCACTTGACAAAATGGTTGGCTGACTCTCTGCGAGTGCACACCACCACACCACTCACTAAATTGCGACAACACTGGGACATCGACCTAGACCGACCTTGCTCTGATAAAGAGTGGCAAAGTATTCTGGCATATCCTGCAAAGGTGTCCCGGAATGCCCGCTTTTGGCTAATCCAATATTATGTGCTACACAGATCCTACCTCACACCCTGTAAAATCAAACGATATTTCAACCGAGCTGACGAAGAGTGCCCCTGCTGCCACACAATTGATGCTGACTTCTTGCACACGTTCTGGACCTGCCCGCCCATCACACAATACTGGCTAAGTATGATGTCCACTCTGAAACATTGTATGAGACATCCAGCACTACATACTTGAGAAATATGCCTGCTGGGCCTGTTTTGTAAATGATTTTAAGGTCACAATATTTATGTCAGACGATATTTCTGTGGGCAATATTCTGATATACTGACAGCATATTGGTCTTGTAGGTTTTGGGCAATAAAAAAAAAACCATTGTGGCGAAACCTCTCGCTGTTGTCTCATGAGAATAATGGGCCAGTCACTCCCATACCTCCTTAATACGCTTGTGTATAAGGAGTTCACACACCTGTCAATTCTATGGCATCAACCCAACTTTTGCTTAATTTGATGGAACACAGGTCACATGCCTAGGTCACTAACAAGTGTGCAGACTTCCCATTAGTAGATATAATTTTTTTTCTCCATCAAAGCACTCTCCAGTAGCAGTAATCGTGTACTACGAGTGGTGGGGCAAAGGGGGGGGGGGGCAAAGTGGGGGGGGGGGCAAAGGGGTAGCGAAGGGAGGGGGAAAATGACAAAATAATATTATATTTTTTTCAACTTACCTAAAGCCGGCCTAAGACGGTGGGCCAAACCATCAAGCACAGTGAAGGGAGTGCACTACCACTCTCCTCAGTGCCGTCACCCCCCAGGCCCCGCCCCCAAGACTCGGCAGGAAAGGAGAAATAAAATGAGTGTTGTTTTATTTTTGCTTTCCTGACGTTTTGGGGGGGCGACGCTCCTCCGCCATAGAGCACTCTTTGCTGAATATTTTTACTGAGAAACACAGGGCACAAAAACACATTTTCAGTCACAAGGAGGTGGCACCGGGGTTCAGCATGGAATAGGAGGCATGAACTATCCTTCAAGAGCAGTCCAATAACAAAATGTGAAGCATGGATCGCCAGATAATCACTGATGACAATAAAGAAACTGCAGCCTTAATTTTAAGAAGTGCAATACAAGCACTGGCTTTGAACATATTAATATGTAAATGAAATTGTGCACACTTACTTCGAAAGATATTTTTCACACAGGCTTTTTTTAATAATGTGTATAGACAATAAAGTCATAAGTACAAATATAGCAATGCTACATTGTTGTGCAGACGTTTATTATTATGATATGATATGCACAAAGCAATAGCATCAGTGAAATAATTCAAAAGGAGAACACTTGGCTGTCTTGAACCTCTTTTCTTTTTGAAGTTCACCCTACTGCATATCTAGGTGTGTGAAGGAAATGGAGGGAAGTTACCTCACGAGACACTTTTCAACTGACACAGACACTTTTCTTTCCTTCACTGTCATTTTTGTCTCTAAATGTGGAGTTACTCTTTTTTTATTTATTTTTGGCAGTTTTTTTTATAGCTGGAACTCAACCCAAGGACATCAGAGCTCTTTAAATGAGCACCAGTTACATTACACAGGGCCAGATTATTTTTTTTAGGGACAAGGAGATTAAGTGATTAGCCCATAATCATAGAATGTTGATTCAAACCTGGGACTTGAACCTGGTTCCCCAGTTCCTATGTCGACAGCTCTGGCCGCAACTTCACATCCTGTGTGTTCAACAAAGAAAGTAATCATGTTGGCACAGGTGACATCTTTATGCGTAATCGCATGTCATCAGCATATTGGTGGATTACCACACCTGCCTCCTCCCTCAAAACTCAGACCACTGACAGCTAGTGTAGAAAAGGTCGCCTCATTGAAGCAGGTGCACATCATATCATTGCTTAACATAAATTTGGCGCAGTTATACAAATTTCCACAGCATCTTACGACAAAGCTTCATGCACCTCATCTCTTTTCTGGAAAGTTTTGGGGTGAGTCGTCAAGCAGGGGTCCAGAAAAAGGGTTGAGGGGCCAAAATGCGTTTTCCAAAGCAATTTCCCATATGAAAATTAGACATAGCTAAAGCCAAAATAGCTGCACGGAATTACACTAAAATTTGGCAGAAAGCTTGGAGAAATGAAGGTTCAAAATGTATAGGTATTTCACGTTGCGGAAGATCCATGGATCTAACAGGTCAAAGGATATGATATGATTTGCTGCCACCACATCAACAAAGATGTTGCAGAAGGCATTTTAGGGCTCAGGTACTCAATCCCATCTCAATCCCATCTCCTGAATGCATTTTTTTTTTAAGAAACATATAGGGGGCAGGGTAGAAATACCCTTCCCCCATGCCTGGTGGGTGGTGGGGCCAAAAACATATATTTTTTTTGATTGGCACCACAGATCCACAGAAGATCCAAGGACTGATAAAAATAGCTTTCAAAATGAGCACTCCGGGGGGTGGACACAGTTATTTTTTATAGGGGGAGTGCGCCACCCTCCCCTTTTTTTTTTCAGGCCCCGGGTACCCATCAATGGGCCGTATTTCATTAAACAGGGAGAGGGGCAGAAGCCTTAATGAGGCCCGAGGAACCCCATTCCCTGGGGCCGATGTACTTAATTAGGGGAGGAGGCCTGACAGTGGAACTGCTCTTGTGTCCCCCCTCCTCTAGCCTCTTAGAGGACCTGGGAACAACATCACCAGAGGCTGGTATTTATTTTTGGGGCGGGGGCATGCAACCACCTCCCTGGGCTGATGATTGGCTCCGGAGACCCCATCTCCAGTGCCCTATAGGCATGCAGTGTCCCGAGGACCAAATCCCCGGGACACTGTAGTTCCCTGCCCAAGAGGGTCTAGGCATTCCCTGCCTGCACGCTCCCCGGGAAAGAACACAACTTTGCTTTTGTCCAGCAGAAGCAGTGAAAGATGTTTCCGGGTGGACACTATGGGTGCTGATGTGGTTACAGCAGGGGCAGCGGTAGAGGGGGACTTGGGACCCCCCCCCACAGCCTCCAACAACTATAACTAGAATAATAAATGAGCAGCAGGAGCCACTCATTGATTATTCACTGCTCCAGAAAGGAACACCCCATAATGCCGTAGGGCTTTTTAAAATTGCATATTTTCTTCCTGTTGGTGCCCTTAGAAGATGCGGGGGCACCTCCAACCATTTTTTTAATGTTGTGGTAGGCTACAGGGAGTGAAACTGCCCCCCCAGCAACATTAAAAAAAATGTTATGAGTCACCCCGGTCATTGAATCCTTGACCCCAGGAGAGCTTACCATATTTTTTTTAAAACACTCCGAGCTGGAGCTGTATGCTCATCACCTGGAGTGCAGGGTCCTTTTGTGGTTGTTTATATGGGTGCACTTTGGGGTCGGAAAAATGTTAAAAACACCTCAAAGACATGTTTATTTTTATTTTTTAAATGCTTTATTAAAAATAACTTGAGACAATGGCTATTATTAAACATTGCAATGTGTGATGTTATGAAATAACATTTGATTACAATTATTAGTGACTTTTTGACAAAGCCAATAGGTCTGCTTCATATATGTTGATGTGCTGACCCCTTGATAAATCCAATAGGCCCAACCACTATTGTTTTGGTATTTTGAGCCTTTGACGAAGCCAGTAGGTCTGCCTTACTTAAAATTACACTTTTTGTATTGTTACATGACATTGCCAGCCATGAGCGACAGCAAGGAGTTGACCGCTGACTCTGTGCCCAACTCCATGACGCATACGACTCAAGGCCAAGCAACGGCTGTGGTTTGGGCAGCCACGGGGGTTGGACACCTGCATGAGGTTGGGCGCCCAATACCACAGCATGCATGATCAACGGCCTCCTGTGACAAGGGGTATGGCACCCGTGGGTGAATGGCGATGGACATCTTACTTTACATTAATAAAGTCGAAGAAATTCAATGAAAAAAACAAGGCTTAAAGTGACGTTATAGCTAGGAATTGTAATAATATGTCATTTTATGTTAAAAAACAACCTTAGAAATTCAATGAAAAAAACAAAAGATTAAAGGAATATTATAGTTAGGTAAAAATGTTAGTTAAAACACATTATTTTAAATGAACAAAACCACTGAAATTCACCTGTTATAGTTATCTGAAGAAACTATAACTCGTGCCCTAAAGTAACTATAACTTACGCACTCCCCATGCACTGCCTGAGATATTACATCACTTATGAAATGTTCTATGATATCATTGATAACATCACTGCAACATCTGAATGACCTCGTTGATAACACTGTGCATGGCGGGGGCACGAGTTATAGTCACTTTAGGGCACCTCAGATAACTATAACTGGTGAATTTCAGTGGTTTTATTTGTTCAAAATATTATGTTTTAACTCACATTTTCACCTAAATATAACATCCCTTTAACCCTTGGTTTTTTCATTGAATATATATATATATATATATATATATATATATATATATATATATATATATACTTGCCTGTGTGGTACTTACCTACGTGGTAAGGACTGCGTGATAAAGGTCCTGCATGGTGAGGGCTATTTCCCCTCCACCACTTCTCTCTTTAATTGAAATCCTTACCTTATTGTCCCGCAATAAAGTGTCAGGGGACAAACTCTGGTCAGCAAGAAATTTACACCTACAGCAAGCTAAGTTAAAAAAAAAAGAGCAATCTGCAATGTAACTTTACAATTTGGTCAGTATATAAACCCAAAAGCGAACTATTTCTACAATAGGTTCATTACAAAAGAACATTATTTACATTATAATTGCAGAAAGTGATTGTGATAATACTATAATTGCAAGGAGAGACAGAAATTATGCTGCATACTGTCTTCATTAGGGGAATGAAAAAAAGATATTCCATTCATTCATGAGTATCGTTTACACATGCTTATTTAAATAACAAAACCCATTATGACTGTTTTCATATCACACAAAACAAACCAGTTTTTTGTACTCAATGTACTATTGCCCAACTTAATGCACTTATTATAGCAAACACACTAAAATCTAAAGTTTTATTTCGCCCTCAAATGTATGCCAAGCACATCCCATGTGGATATTTGCAGCACATAACTCACAGACATATTTATCTGATCCAATAACATTGTATAAACCAACCCAGCTGTCTTATCAAGATCCTGCGGCCCGCATGTTTAAACAAACTGTAGTGCAGAAAACATGTTAGTATTGCAGTTAAACTGCAACAATAATGTTACAATTTGCAAGTAAAACAAGTAAGCACAAATATGAGTGTGAACATATATGTGTGTACTATGTGTGACGAGTTTAGTTAAAAAGGGGCATTTACTGTGGACAGGCCATAAAGCACTCAGCACTCTTTTTATCTTCTAGCGCACAGTACCAGCAGTATTCATTGTTCATCATTAAGTATTCTTGTAGGCTACAACATTTTGGGGGCATGGGGTCCAGACATTTTTTTTACTCAATGGAGGGGGGAACTCAGTGGAAAGACATTTGAAGACCACAGATTTAGACTAAGGGGCCTATTCCGATCTCGGCCGGTAGCGCACCGAATCGGATTCGGCTTAACCGGATCTGATTCGGAGCCCTATTTCCCGACCGATTCGAACTGGCGTCCGGCCGAGCAAGTACGATGTGAGCGCACGCGAAATCGCCGACCGACTCGTTCACGGGTCCGAACCGCTCCGACCGACTCGCACGGACTCGACTCGCACCGCGCGATGGAGACGTTCCCCGGCCGGGCAAGTACGATGCGCACCGCGAGCAGTCCGATTGACTCGCGCCGTCTGGCTCGAAAGAGCTGTCGGAGCCGGACTTTGGGGGTCCGTGTCGGACCCCCCTGTACGCGTAGCCGCGCGAGTCGCACACAGGGAGGACCCATGGGTCCCCCCTACCTGTGCGTGTGCGGTGTGAACCGCATCGAGGCGTACCCCTGTAGGGGCGCCCTTGTTCGCCTCGCACCCATTGAGTCAATGGGAGCCCGCGTACGCATTGTACAACCGGCTCCCATTGACTTCAATGGGAGTCCGACCGAATCGAGCCCGATTGCATGCGTGCGCATCGTACTCGTTCGGTCGGACTGCCAGAGCCCGATTCGGTCGGATATCTCTCTGGGTCCGGCTTGGTCGGAGTGATTTCCGGCCCGAATCGGAATCGGCCCCTAAGTCTCTCAGCATCATTACCCATATAGAGTAAAGTGTAACGTGATTATCCAATAAATGTGTAACAGTTGATGCTGCACTGGGATACTAATAGTAAAGTACTGTACTCACCATTAACTTTGTCAAGCTAGCGATGACTGCACCAGGATCAAAAGATCATATATCACAGTGAACTCTTGGGACTCATCAGCGGTATGTTAATTTCAAATGGGATCTTTCTGGTGCCAACGCACCACAATCTTGGCATATTGTCAACGCTTTCTTTAAGCCAAGCAAGGAATGGGAGCAAACCAAGTCCTCTTGGTCCTTGTGAGAAATTGGATTGTTGGTTGAGTGTGGTTTTATTCCTGCTCAAGCAACAGCCACAATCCCAGTCAGGGTGAACAACAAAAGTCAGTAAATTAACTTGTGCTTAACCCTCTGGTAGCTTAGCACAAAAGCAGTCAGGCTTAACTTAGAGGCAAGTTGTAAAGTGTTTATGCAGCACACAAACAGCAATAAAGTGGAAAAAACAACACAAGAAAAATCCAGCACCAATTTAGTCAAATATAGTAAATTATAATAGATTATTTGACATCAAATCAACAGAAATCCAATTAGCAGAACTGGAGTTATGAATTGTTAAAGTTTAAGGTAAAAACTAGAACCTAAAAGATCAAAGCACTACCCACGGACATCTAATTGTGGTCAAAGTCGAAAATATGGTTAACTGAGATGGAGCGTAAGTCGAATGCAAGAAGTGGATTGGCCCGGTTGGCGCTTACCTTCGGACTCAGAAGACATTTAAAGAAAAATGTTCTGAGAAGGTAAAGTTCCGCGGGGCAAGACTGTCGAGCGGTGTCCGAGGAGGAGGCGTCTTAGGGGAGCTGCTAGATGAAGTTGCGGTGAAGATTTCTACGTTCGGAATTAGTCTCTTTTCTGGAAGTTGAAATGAATAGGACGTGATTGCACTTGAACTATGTGAACACAGTTCAAGTGCAATCAACTCCTATTCATTAATACACAGGACAACTACGAATGGGGTCTCCCAATGTCTTTATCTAACCCTGCCTGACTACAAACACTGTTACTGGGCCGTTTTCCTCAGCCAATGTTGAATATGGTTCTATTCTGCATTTTTTGCATTCCCCATGTAACCCACAATAGACCAAAAAATGAGAACCGTCCACTTCTGCCTGAAAGAATTGTTTCCTTGGTTGTTTAGAAATGATAAAAGACTGTCATAACAAAGTCACTCATAAGTAATACAAATAGACCCATTAGAAAACTGTGGTCACTCATATATTTTGAATCCATAAAATATTTTCTTCACTTTTTACAATTTGGAAATTACAAAAAAAAGCTACCAAAAAACAGTTAGCCACTGTTTTCTAGACATCCAAACAGGTGATCCTGACAGTCATGGCAATACATAATTATCCAAGGCGCACATATCTAATAAACCTACTGTTGTGCACATACAGAGATTATTGACACACTCCTGTTAAGGTAAAGGCAACAGCACTCATATAGGCCCATTCGAAGTGAGTTCTTACATCACACTGCCTTGTCTTCTTTCTCTCTTTTTGTCTTGATTATTAATAGAAATAGCACTTTTCCCAGTTTAAATAAAATAAACTGTAGTATTACATTCAGGACTCCTTCAGAAAAAACCTACACAATGTACAAATCACTATGATTTGTCCCTCTTTGTGTTTTTTCTGTTTTTCTTTTCCTTCTTTCAGTCTTAGGCAAAAGTCTGCACCTATGAGGACGTCAGTCTATAAGCAATCACACTCTCTGACTAAGGATAAGGGAATACACACACCTGTACCAGTTTCTGAGTGTTCCAAATTGAGACCTCTTACTCACTCTATGACCCTAACGAAGGCCACTTGACTCAAACGGGCAATCCTTGGCCGAAACATGTTGATCGTACACAAGGTGCAGTGGACCAGTAACTAAACCACTTAAGCACCACAGTTAATTTTAACTATATCCTTCTCTTGACTAATAAACTTCCTACACAGGAGAAGACATATTTTTATTCACTTTTCACGACTGCTACTACCCAGACAGTCTCCTTCCTGGTGGAGGATAGCCTATCACTTGGAGAACCAAACCCTAAAGTGATAATGACCCGATGATGATACCATCCACCTTACCACACAAGCGGAGACAAATATATACCTCGTACTTTGATTGTGTGGTTGAGGGTCTCCGATACAATTTCCTTGAGACTCTGGATTGATGACACAAGCGGTTCATTCCTCTTTGATCATGAAGCCGTTACCTTGGAAGCTGAATGAATCTCTGCTTTTCTCTCCCTCATATATATCTTTTTGAGCATCCTGAGACTGGCCTTTTAGCCCAGGGTCTGTACCCTGATGATGAACAGGGGTCGAGGGGGAGTTCTTCTTCTCCCTGTCCCTCCATCTGGGTCTCTTTACCCTCCGTTTGGGAGTAGTAACCCCATAAATCTAAGCTTTCTGGGTGCCCTGAGTGTCCGCCCATCCCAGCTCTCCTGACACCCGTGGCAACTCATTCCCCGGAGTACAGCCAATGGGCATCTGGGGACTAACTATGACCCTCCTCGGTGTCACCTTCTCATCCCATTCCAGGGATACCAGAGCCACGGGGCGGAAAAAGTCCTGCCTCTGTGCCTGTGTTACACATCTGACCAGTGAACTGCTCTGGGGAAACCAGCCTTGCCACCTTCTGGCTGGCCCCGGTGTCCCTCAAAGCAGTGACAGGGACCCATTCACCTTAACCTGGTGGACATTGTAGTGCCTTGCGGGTTAGAAATGATGGAACCCTTTCGGTTCCTGAGGGACTCTGTAGAACTGTGACGTAAGCGTTAAAGCAGAATGTGCTAAAGGTTTAGAATGTTGAGTTCGAAGTTACATACAGACAAATAAAGATGTGTAAACCTAAGCTCTGTGTGTGGCATAGTCATTGGCGGGTACCAAGGCTGGGGAGGATGCTACAGAAGTGACCCCACCCACCCCCACCATGGTCACAAGTCTACCCTCTGAGTTGACCTCCCAACTAAGGGTGATTAGGGCATTGTCGATCTCCTGCCCCTGGGGACATCTTACCTCTAAGGACATATTGGCCACCCCTGTAGAGGTCCCACCAGTGGGTGTTTTTAGGACAGAGTCCCTCTGCTTGTGTCATAACTGGGAATACCCACCAGAACCTCACCCTGTTTCTAAAAAGGGGCTTGGGAACCCTTTTTCCCCCACCTTACTCTGGGACTTGTCTGTGTCCCCCCTGACCTCTCCCTCACTCTGCTGGGAGGAACCTGAAAAACCTTCTTGGGTTTACTCCTAGGTACCTTCTAATGGGCCCTGGTGCTGAGATGGTGGTCCACCTTCTTAGCAAGCTCCCTGAGGTCAGAGAGCTGACCATTCACAAAGTGTTGGCACAGGTCTGTAAAACAAAGGCTGAACATGTAGCCTGCTGTGGAACCTCCGCGTTACGTGTATCTTGGTAAAGCAGGACATTCCTTCTCATCATGCCACCGTTATTGTTCTCATTGCAAGTCTGCAGGTTCTGCTGCTCGTGGTTGTCGCTGGTTCTGACAGATGCATTCTCTGATACCTTGTACACGTTGGTTGATTTATTTTTTGATTCTTTCTTGTTGTCGTGTGCTGTTGTTACCGACCGTATGCCCGCCAGCCTTTGTGCTGTATCGTAACTCGTGGAAAGACCTGTTTGTGTTTTTATCACTCTAGCTGAGTGCAGACAGGGCTTAGAAGTACAAGCACTGATCCCTGGGTATAGTCTGGGGCATAATCATTTGTAACAATTGCTTCATGCTTTAATTCCACCGGATTGACCTCAGCTTTTGTTTTATTTTGGTAAAACAACTGAAATGCGCTTTTCTGCTGGACTCCTTTGCATTTCTTCCAGGTTTCCCTTTCCCTTTTGGTAATGGTCGGTCCTTTCTTTCCTTTTTCCTCAAGTGACATTACTGACACTGCTTTCTCCAGTTTCTCGTGTGCTGGATTATCCATGCAGGTTCCTGCCATGTCCTGCGGCTCCGAGTATTCTTCACTGCTGTTATTGACTATGGGACTTGTGTGGCGTTTTTTAGATGAGGTTGGAGGTAGAGCATCCACAATTGCTTGTGCGTCAGGGGTGGGTTCTGGTTCTCTTCAATCATTTTCTAGGACCCGGAGCCTCTCCTGTGGTCTGATTGATGTTATTCTTACTTCCTGCAGGATGTCGGTCAAGATGGATGGGAAGAGCATGGAGATTGTCCCCTAGTCTTACACATTGACATGGAGCTTGCTGTATATAGTTGTGGTTTTGGGCTCTCTGGATCAGCTCATTGAGCGCTTGCAGTTTCTTATCTGTGCCAACTATGTGTACTACCAGAATATTAAGGAGGTCAAATGAGTATTTCCTGTTTCTCTGATTGATACCAGTTTGCTGATGACATTGCCTCAATTGTGGTTAAGAGTGCCCCCCATGTGCCTGCAGGTATTATGGTATCTACGGCTTCGGCTACTGTTTCCGATTCTAGGGACCTTATCTCTTTCTCTTGTTCCATTCGGCTGGGGTTTGGAACCACCTCGGGCTGAGGCAACTTAATTGGGCTTAGGGAAGACTTAGCCTCACAGGAGAATTTGTCCTTAACTGGCGAGTTACTATTTTGGACTAGGAAGGGTCTCAAACTGACTGCGGTTGAGTTCTTCTGTTGGCCTTTCCCTTGCAATAAGGGCACTGTTTTGTTTTGGTTGGGTTTGACTCTTCACCTTGCATGTTTGATACTGTTTCCATGAATTCAATCCGTGGGTGATCTTGCATTTCGAGACACTTAAGCTGACCTTTGTTGTTAGCTGGGTCAGAGCTTGGACTGAGAAAGTCCCAATTACTGAGGATGGAGAGTTTCAAAGTTGAAAATGGTGATGACGTGTTGGCTTTGTGCACTTCCACTTGTGCTATAAGGGTGCTTGTACTTGGAGTGCTTATCCCTAGGATAGGAGTATCATGTGTGTTTGCCTGTCTGTCCCTGATATAGCTCCGAGTTGAGAAGAGTTGGGCACATTTTTTTTGCCGTAATATTTACTTTCTTTGTGTGTTTCTGATTTAAGAGGTCCATTTTTTTGTGACCTTCTCCCTTTGGCATGGCTATGTTCCCGCCCTTTTTATGTTTCTGCTTTATTATTGCTATTTTTAGTTCTTTTAACTCTTCTTCCTCCGAATATTTTATGGGGTTTGGGTCGGGCTATATTGATCTCTTTTGTGTCTTCTTCTTGCCCTGACCCAAGTCCCCCCTTGTCCTCCCATACTACATTGTTGTTGGTATGTTGAGGTGCCCTTTGCTTTTTTATGTTGTGCCTTTGTGCTTGTTACTAATTGTGTCACGTGTGAGAAGGGCTTTGTTTGACCACCTTGGGATCAAATCCCTTTGCACTGCAACTTCGCTCCCTGTGAGTGCTAGTGCCAACTTGGTCTCTTCCTTGGTTTTATTTTCCCGGCACGGCTCACTTCCTTACTGATTTGCAGGTGTTGGTGGATTCAGTGGGGGGAGCATGCTGGAGCAAGGTGAGACAAGTTAGACAGAGTAGGAGGGGGAGGCAGGATGGAGTGAGAGAAAAGAGGGGGGAGCCGCCTCTGCAGTCACAGGGCTCAATCACAAAGCAGTGGTAACTAAACTGCAGCTCTCCTATTTGTACTTCCTCCAGTCACTCACTGAGGGCTCCTTACACCTCTTGCCCACTCCTACTGTTCCAGCAAAAGTCAGTAAAATGCGAAAAGTGGGTGTAGCCCTACCTGGCTTTCGAACACTCCCAGGAACAAGTGTTGTGCCGTGGCAGATAATGCCGGTAGCCTGCTGCACTGGTGCCTAACAGCGTGGTTGGTACCAATGATGCCTAAGATTGCACCAAATTACAAAAATCGGGCTTCTTAAGGCTGTGGTCCTCTGGTGTATGTATTACTTTATATCTATGCGCTGCTGCAATGTTGCTAAGTTTGCTACCTTCTTTTGCTGCCAAAATGATCTGACCGGACTGGGACCTGCTCTCGAGGCGAGTCAAGAGGACCTTGGGAACAGAAGCAGCAAGCGGCAAAATGGCAGCTCCTCAGGACCTCGGCCGCTGTTGATGCCTTCCCAGGAACAGAAGCAGAAAGCAGCAATGCTTCCAGTGGCTACAGTGGCCAGCGGACAGGAGCAAGCTCTGCTGCCGAGCACCGCCATGCGCCTCTCTGCTCTCCTCCTACGCAAGGCCCCGATCTGCCCAAGTCAGCGGCGACAGCAACCGAAGCCACGAAGGTCCCTGCACACCCGTTCTAGAGTCTAGGGTCTGGGGACATGAACAGATAGCCATGGGTAGCCTCAGGAAATCCCCAGATAGCTGGCAGAAGAATGGAGCACGGCAAGCGGCTGTCTAACACTGCTGCGCTTATGCCACGGCCCTCACCCGTGTTCAGATCAGTTTCCACTTCCACCTCCTTGCTTCCTTCGATCTCTTGAGGGGATACTTCATCCTGTCCCCATTCCCTAGGGCTAACAGGGCACTCCTCCTTTCATTGGGAATGTGCCTCCAGAGGCTGGCCCCCAATCTTCCTCAGGGATCCTGTGCATCTTGATGGCAACCTCATAGACCTCAAGCTAGTTGTCTATGTCATCCACACAACAAAGTTAGGTTCCAGATCCTTCGGGATGTGGACTCTCTTTTCTCCAGGGGACACTGGGGTAATGCTGCCACCTTTGCTGCAGGACTGTGGGATCTGTCTGACTTTGAGCTCTAGCTCATTCAGACCCATCTCATATGCCAGCAGAAGTTTTTTTATTTGGCTCAGGCCCTCTCTGCCTCACCTTTCTCTGTGGCCAGGGCTCTCTCTGCCTCAGCCTTCCTCTCCTTTCCAGCTTCATCTCGGCCAGCTGCAGTCTAAGCTCACGCTCTACTTTCCTGTCCTACAGCTCTTCTGGGGACAGACCCCAGGTAGATATTTTGCTTCCTGCCCCATCCTGGTCATTCTCTGGGAGTGTGTCGTGCTACTCCTGCATCTCAGGACTGATGCTGAATAAATCAGACATTCTCCCCCAGTCTGACATTCTCCCCCAGTCAACTGGTCCCCCAGTTGTTTCCCCAGTCCTCACTGGACCAGAAACAAGCAAACTGGGGTGGCCAGTAGAAAATATTTTTAATTACAATATCTCAGACACCAAACATGAAATGTTCACCTGTTCCCAATCAAAAGTTAGCAGTTATTAAATGTAATAAGGCTAACCAATATTATCCTATGGGAGAGGTAGGCCTCAAAGTAGTGAAAAACTAATTTAGATGTTTTTCACTATCGGGACATGTAAAGTACTTGCCCAACCTTTTAATTACAATCCACACATCCCTGTGGACTACCTAGGGATTACCACAGTGGTAACTTATATGCAATAAAAGGGAAGTATAAGGCTTGGCGAGGGGGTTATATTGCTAAGGCAAATTGGCAGTTTAAAATACACGCTGCAATGGCAGGGCTGGGGCATGTTTTAAGGGGCTGCTTACGTGAGTAGCACAATATGTGCTGCAGGTCCACCAGTAGCATTTAATTTATAGGCCCTGGGTATATGGTATACCACATTACCAGGGACTTATAAATAAAGTAAATATGCCAAACAGGTGTAAGCCAATGTTACCACGTTTTTGGGATTGAGCACAAACACTTTAGCACTGGTTAGCAGTGGTAAAGTGCATAGAGTCCTAATGCCAACAATAACAAATTTAGCAAAATAGGAGGGGTGAAGGCAAAAGGTTTGGGTGTGACCCTGCAGGGAGAGCCAAGTCTAACAGTCCGATAAAAATAAGCCTTTACTCACCAGATATTATGCTTTTCTCCAGAAATTTGACAGTAATAGGCCATCAAACTAAAC
This sequence comes from Calotriton arnoldi, assembly GCA_963921515.1. NCBI lineage: Eukaryota > Metazoa > Chordata > Amphibia > Caudata > Salamandridae > Calotriton > Calotriton arnoldi. The sequence goes on along the minus strand of CAWUFW010010765.1, from coordinate 94,167 downwards.
AGTTAATAATATGCGCTGGCTGCCCTCCCTGCATATGGGAACTATTGAGATAAAGTTGTGGGGGCAAATCCAGAACAAAACAACTTTTAATTAAGTCTCAACTAATGAGCACTTCACCATTTAAAAAAACTTTCGACTAAAGGTAATTATAATGATCTATAAACTTCTGTATGACTCAGAGCTGCCTGACTCTCTGTGGGAACCAGGAACTGTACGCAAGCTAATCGCCCCTCGCTGTCTGAAGGGCTAATAGGTTTGAATGAAAGTAATGATAAATGTATGTAAATTGTATGTTTCTGGGCAAAACCGGTTGTGCCTGCTACTCCAGACTAGGATTAGCGAGTGGCAAGAGAGATCTCATTAATGCTATTATCCAGAGGGAAAGATAGATTATAAACTACCATACCACTTACACTATTGGAAATGGTTCATCTATGGTGCAATCCTCATGTCCCTTCTAAATGGGTTCTTCTCCTGGGAGGCACATTCCCAAGAAAAGCCATACAGGCCTTGCTTGTGTGTTGGCAGTGATGGTGAGCGTTTGCTCCCACTAGGAAATGGAAATGGAAGTAAACACTGCCTGTTAGCACAAGGCATTACATAATTGGTGGTAGCATCCTAATGGGTGGTCATGTTAGTGACCTCTCGCTAGGAGACTATGACCCTAACTTAATGAGGGAATTTGTATTTTATGAAGCACTGCATCATATACATGATTTACTGTGTTTCTGGACTTGAGTGGTGTGTGACACAGGCACAGTATTAATTTTTTAACGGAAATTTCAAAGTCAGCCACAACAAAAATGTAATGGTAGAATGTATTTTCCTTTAACAGTATTCACATGGAACAATACCAAAGTGTTCTTGCCATGGTTTTTGCCACAGAAGAAATTAACAAGAATCCTACTATTCTACCTGAATTGACTCTGGGATTTAGAATCTATGACACATGTTTTTCTGAAGCAGCTGCTATTGAGGGGACTTTGTGGTTGCTATCGGGTTATCAGACAACTGTTCCAAATTACAGCTGTGCTGGCAAACTCAAAACATCTGCCATCATTGGTGATTTATCATCTGCAGCAACACTTCCTATTGCCAGAATCCTTGGTGTCAGCCGCTATCCTCAGGTATGACATGGCAATTGTGTAAACAGTTGAACAGGAATGTATGTTCGTTAGTAATGTATTTTAATAACCATGGTCTGGTGGGTCTGTGCACATACAGATGTGTATGTTAATGAAGTTTATAATAGTGTTGCAATTTTGTCAAAGGAATCAATGCTTTTGTGAGTAAAAAATTAATGATTCCTGAATTATTGTTTCACCTACCCAAAAGAATCATTAAGAAGGTCATTTACACATCGGTGGGTGGCCCACCAGCCCACCAGATCGATGTAGGGCCTGTCCTATGTCCTGCTGATATTAGGACTGTTCACCATATTTCGAAACCTCAGCCTGCCTGAGTTCTCTGTAAGGATAGTTTTAACTTGTGCAGTGGTTGCACTTTCATTACTGTTCATGCGGGTCGCTCGACATCTCCCTTGTGACCCCAAATCGGGGTTTTGACGTGTGGGATCTGATTTCTTAAATCTTAGTGTTTCACATACAAGAAATCAAGCTTATGCTAACATTTCGTGCATTTTTTCCATTTTGGATGCGTCATCACAGCATATCATGTGGTCACTGTCCCTGTTGATATTTTCAGTGTTATAATGAATTGTAGGCTTTGCAATAAAGACTAAGGACCCGATTCACAAAGGTAAACTTAGACCTGAAGTCTAAGTTTAGACCTGAAGTCTAAATTTAGACCTAAATTCTAACTTTAGACTTCAGGTCTAAAGTCAGACTTTAGGTCTAAAGTTAGACTTTAGGTCTAAAATTAGAATTTAGGTCTAAACTTTGACTTCAGGTCTAAGTTTACCTTTGTAAATCGGTCCCTAAGATTTTCCCAGTCACATTGAGCAATTTGTACCTATCTAAGGACAAACTAACTGTCTCAGACCGAGTAACATACTATGTAACAAATCATATCACATGAATAGACTCTGGGAAGGACTGAACCTAATATAGTTGAATTGTGAGTGACTTTTCAAAATGTATTTTGTGGGGAAATGTTTCTTCTTGCTTGTTTCCTATTTACGCATAACATGTATATGTGTAGAAAATGTATTAAGTTCTATGTCCAAAGTCCTGAAAAAGGGCACACTTTCTCTCTGTTAGGTGTCCACCTTCTCCCTTTCTTAGAAGGGGAATCCATGCTCGAATTCCGGTAGAACTTTATCAATTTCTTTCTGTATTTTGTAGTATTTGCTTATCTACTAATAGTTTGCTTATGCTTATGCATTTCTGTATTAATATTCTTTGAGTAAACTCTTCAAATTCAGGACTTGTCTGTCATTCTTATTGGATTCGGAATGCTTATAGCTAAGTTTAAATGGATTTACATTTAACCAAGTAGAAACCGGTCCAACGGGGAGCATCAAAGTCCAATAGGGACTACACCGATCGAAGCCTATAGCGGGCACTTTTTCAAGTAAGTGAGACCCAGGTTTGTGTGCTGACAGATCTGGCAGCAGAGCTGATGGTTCTGATTGGATCCATCCGCTACTGATTTGACCTACACGGACAAGGTACATTGACCATACAAAAAATGGCTGTATCTTCATGGTTCAGGCTTTTGAGCCCTGAGATTCACATTGACCCATCCCAGCCTGATCCTAGGGACTTAAGTTTGTGCAGAAGGTGAATGAGAAGTGAGGCAAAGCAGTGCATGTAGGGACTTGTAGTTTGAGATGTTGTGGTGAAATGCAGTGGATAGATATTGAATTAAATTATTATGTTGCATTAGTGCTTGGGCAATTATTGTTTTCGACTTTTTTGACTGGCGAAGACAGCAGTCTATGATTTGTGCAAGCTTAAAGGATGATGTGGTATGAATTTTAGAAAGGTACCTCAGTCAATCAGTTGTAATCTAAAGATTTGTGGATTTAATGAAGTTAAAGGTGTCAGTTACACCAGGCTAGGGACGTACTATCTCTGTTGTACGAATGTACTAAACAAGCTCAGTGGCTGTTCATTCCTTACTGCATGGGAGTGAGCACACAGGGTACGGTAGACTTCTGCAGGTTGAGAGTTTACCTCTGAATGAGGTGGTTAGTATTCTTCTATTGTAGAAATATCAGTGTAGAAAAAACAGAAAGACGTTAACAGCGAAGAGTTCAGGAGAAGCTGTGTTGTAATTTTGTGTATTTCAGTTATCATTAATTCTTTGTATGTAATATACCAATTGGTATAACCCTTTTCCTGGCCTTGTTTTCCAACCTCATTACCTTTCCCTCTTGGTGCATACCAACATTTGATTGTCCGTTGGTATGTGAGAGAACAGACCTGTGGTGTGGAGAGAACAGCTGTGTGGGTGACGGAGGCTGTTACTTAATAAATTATCAGTACGTTTTAAGTTAGAAGTGTGTACCTTCATTTACAATAAGCTGCCAGTATACATGTGCTTACATCATAGGGTGCTGTGCAGGGATCGGCTGGTGAACCCAAAGCCACGCTGCACCTGCCTGACCTTTGAATGAGACGCGCTGGTATTGGCTGACGGATCGTAACTCAGCAGAGTGGAGAGTGTGTGAGAGAAGAACTAAGAATGATTGTTGAATGTTGATAAAATGTAAAATCTCTTTTAAAAAAAACAGACAGATGAAACAAAGGAAGAGATATTCTCACCCAAATGCACACCAGCTGGGGGAAATGGTGGCAAAGAGAGGGTTATTCATATGCATGTGGCTCAGCCGATGGCACGAATACAAAAAAAAGATGGAGAATTGTGGTTCCCATTGAGTGGCACATTTCACACACCGAGAATCAAAAACTTGAGAAGGAGAATGTATGACCTAAGACCCCAGCCTAGACCCACACAGTTTAAGGCATTACATCTCTAGGAACAGGTCACAAACGAAAAGAAAAGAAAGAAATTTGCACTAAAGCTCTATGATAAGGCTTATTTGTGGATAAGGCACAGGACGATGAGAGGCAGAAAAGTTGGAGGGAGGAAGTGGTTGAGACAATAGGAGCTTGCTTACTGAGAGTGGGTGAGGACACAGAGAAGGAAAAGCCTATTGACAATTAGTAACCCAGGGTTGAGACAGAGGCAGAGAGTGAGGAGGAGGAGGCCTTCATAGACAAACTTCTAAGAATAAGACCAACCACATTAATGCAGCACCAACTCCAGGTGCCACAGTTCAGACAGTACCAAGGAATGGACCAGTCACATCACTCCCTCCAGAAGTTAGCACACCTCCAAGTAACAATGAGACGACTGTCATACCCCCTGTCCAGACCTCGACACCTGCTGCTTTGGTTAAGTCTCAGACTTCTATTAGCCCAGACATTTCTTCCACCATATTGATCACTAGCAAGCCTAAGAGTCACATCCTTCTGAGTATTCCTCTGCATTTGGTAGTCATATCCAGCATATCAGATCCTGGAACCCTGCAGGATGAAGCCTTAGGAACTCCTTTTGCTGAAGGTACCTTAACCGCCACAACCTCACAAACCACTCTACAACCAAAAGAGCATGCCTCACAGAGACTCAATGTAGCCCAATTAAAAGTTGAGTTCGAAGAAATCGTAAAGGCAACATAGTATGGACTTCTTAGGACACTACAATGAGGATGAACTGCTTTATATGAATGGCGTAACTTGTAAAGTGTACAGCTGCCCAAAGAGTGTCCCGGTGCTACATTGCTATATTGCAATGAGGCTGCGAGGGTGGCGCTAGAGGCCTATGTGAAAATGGAAAGAGTGGCAGATGAATGTGAATTTGACCTGACACTAACAAAGAAATTGTAAAAGAATTTCCAAATGATGATGGGAAACAAGGACTTGAGATTGTTAAAGCTGAGGGGATTAAAAATGCACGTGAGAGAACTGATCAAGAATATTAGGGAGTGGAGTGATGTGGAAAATTCAGGGAGCTGTGGTCAACGAGAGGATGTGGCCTTACGGCTAGAATGGTCGACCTCGATGCTGGGGAATCCGGGTTCGAGTCTCGGCAGGGATGTTCAACATCCTGTGACTCTGGGAAATCACTTAATCTCCCCGTGCCTAACAAAAATGATACCTGAAACCTTCGGATCTTTGACCTTTTTTTTTTTCTTTTCGTAGTTTTATATAGCTTGAACTGCGCTATATAAAACTACGAAAAGAAAAAAAAAGGTCAAAGATAAAACAAAAGGAGGAATCCAAGGGAGATGCAGAAGACACAGAAGGAGTAGTAAAGGAGTACCCTTTGAGGGAGGTCCAATGGGAAGCATATGTGCATGTCCCTTGGTCCTGCACAGACCCCTTCCATTTCACAAATTATCTTCCGAGATTGAGGGAAAATCCTGACTCTCGAAGATTTTGGGAGAAGATTTGGATTTGCTTTTTGAGGTAGCAGTCCTGAAATATCTGTGTGCAAAATGTAAGAGAGTTGTAGACTGGCCAAAGCAGGAACCCGTTAGAGTAGCAAACACAAATGCCCCGTCACCAGTGGTCAAAACCAAATATGACACAATCATTGCCCATCTTAAAACTAAGGTTCCTCAAAAGGAAATGAATTGGCCCAAGATTTTCAGAACATCCCAAGAGCCCAAGGACTCTGAACATGTGTACTTTGAGAGATTTATGCAGGTGCAAAGGGAACATATTGGCATGAATTACTTCCTGGGAGATAATATGGGAGGGTTCCTTACATCCTTTGTACAAGGATCACAACCTGAAATCAGCAATCAGATCATACAGGAAGTGCTCTGCTGGCAAAGCAAGACTGTGGATAAAAGCCTGCAATATGCAAAATATTGCAGTGACATGCTAGATGCCAAATGAAGAGGGTTGAAAGAAAAGTACATGGCGCCACATACTCAGCTAGAATAAACAGAAGAGTAAAGGTAATAAAAGTGCCAAATCTAGGGGACTAGACCTTGACTCCAGTGTGGGACTAAACATGCAGGGGGTCCCCATGTCTTATGGAGAAAATGCTCAAGGAATTGAAAGGTGTTTGGGAGGTATGTCTGGCACCAGAATGAGCACACTCCCTGTCACATTTCCAACACGGTCAGACACTGAAAGTGGGAGTGCCGCTGTAATCCTGACCAAGCGATGATTGATGCGCAAGCATCAAATTGCACAATGCAGGAAGATCTTCTCTCTGTGCCAAGACCCCCCATGAGAAACCCAAAATTCCAGAAAGCAGGTTTACTGCAAACTCCCCTTGTGCCCATACAGATAAAAGGAGGGAATCCCCATTTCCAACCCAGCAACCAAGCTCAGCATAGCCCATTTACATCTCAGACCAGCCCAATTTCCATAATGCTTGAGGGCTCCATGGAATTTGAACAGGCCCAATGGCAGCGTCTGAGGGGGAGGAGGAGTGTGTGCTTAGCATAGTGCTAGAAGTGGATCAGAGCGGCCCATAAGTAGGCAGAGAGGTTAATGTGCATCCCATATCCATTCTGATAGACACAGGAGCCACTCGTTCAACTGTTAGAACCGTTGAGGTCCTGGACCTACCCTCTCTGGAAAGGAAGTCCAAGTTGTTGGCATTACAAATCAGCAGTTTATGAATCAGGTTACAGCACCAAACCCAGAAATAATTAGGGCCATCGCAGAATATCACCAGTTTGTTATGTGTGATTCAAGTCCTGTAAATGTGTTGGAAATGGGCTTGCTCTGCAAGCTTAATGTTGTCATGTTTTGTACACCAGATAGAGTGGGGTTGGAGACTCAAGTAGCAGAAGATGATTTTAAATTGCAGGCACTGAAATCCATAGTCAGATTATACACGGTTCTTACTAAAGAAGACCTACATTCAGATCTGAAAGGAATCAATAAGAGAAGATGTATGGGATTTCCCAGGAAATTAGATTGAGTTGATTAAGGGTGCTAACCTCTAAGGATAACCCTTAGGTCTGACACAGTGTTCCATCAAACACGCCATTACAAATTGACCCCAGAAGCCAGTCCAGGAATAACCAGTGTCATCAAAAGCATGCAAGAACAGGGCATTTTGAAGTAGATTTATTGGGAGTCCACATAATTCTCCGGTTATGGCCTTGCAAAAAGCAAATAAAATGTGGAGAATTGTCCAGTATTTAAGAAAAATAAGCCAAATAGTCATTCCGTGCTATTCCGAATACTGCTGTAATCCTATTCCAAATTACCCCAGAAACGAAACGGTGCATGATCACTGTTCTGTGCCAGGCATTTTTTTCTGTTCCCCTTCACAAAGAGAGCCAAGAGAAAGCACTTGTGTGGTGTCATGCTCCTCGGGGTATACAGAGACCCCTCATATTTCAATAGATACTCAGGAAGAATTTAGAGACCCTCCAGTTCAATTGTGAAGGGAGTCACAAGAGTGTCCCATGAGCGCATTGAAATTCTCCTTAAAATGAAATTCCCAACCACACAGAGAAATGTGAATGTTTTTGGGCATGGTTGGATACTGTCAACAATAGATCCCACATTTTTCCCTTGTGGTTAACCGTTTACTGAGGCTGACTTCTACCGATGTCAGACTAGACCAAAGAAGTCATACCCTTTTGCCATGAGGGCGATGGGTGTGCATTATCTGTTTTTACACAAACCCATTTAGATGCCACTCGTCCAGTGGCCTATTTTTTAGCCAAGCTTGACCCAGAAATCACAGCATTGCCTGGTTGTCTCAAATCAGTTTCTGCGGTCAGTCACAGCATTCAGCAAATGGAAGAAATTGTAATGGTTCACCCACTTGTGATGTCACATTCCATTGAAATCCTCATGACTCGCACGCAGCATTTGACCAATAGCCGCTTAACCCGATATGAGAGAACCATTCTGGCATCAGACAATGCCTCTTGAAAGAGGTGTATACTCTAAATCCTTCTTTTCTAATACTGACACCTGATGAAGGTGAGGAAAGTGAGTTCATCTATGACTGTATAAATGCTACCGAGTTATGCATAAAACCGAGACCAGATATACTGAATATCCTGCTGCTTGAATCTGACCTCACCATGTTTGTTGATGGCTCTTGTCTAAGATACTGAAGAGAAATTTTGAGAGCTGAATATGCCATTTGTACCCTGAGTGGGGTTGTGGAGGCATCCTACTTTTGCCAAGTAACCTCTGCACAAGTAGCTGAATTGATTGCCTGTACCAGAGCCTGTTGTACTTCAGAAAGCTCTCGAGTTACCATTAAACTGACAGCCAGTACAAGCTCGGTGTTGTGCACAACTTTGGTCAATTGTGGCTGCAGAGATGATTTATGACCTCAGCTGGGTACCCCATCAAAAATATATTGATGTCTAAAATCTATTGGATGCCCTTCAGTTACCTAGAGAAATTGCTGTGGAAAAGTGTGCTGTACACAAGAGCTGTGATGACTTTATCAAGCGAGGCAACTGCTATGCGGATGAGATTGCTCAATATTGCGCTGTCCACACCATTTATATGGATGCGCCATGTGGTGCTGAGTGAGAGACAGTTTCCAACATGCTCTTGAATACTGTACAAAACTTTAATGAGTTCAGAGAATTGCAGCATACAACTACATAAATTGAGAAGGCAAAGCGGGGAAGAATGGGGTGTGTGAGGGACATCTGGGAATCAAGAGATGGAAAGCCTGTGCTTCTGGACTCTATGCTACTGGCTATAGTGAGACATATGCATGAGCCAACACATGTGGGCTGAGATGGGATATTGATGACATTTAGGCAATTCTGGCATAATCCACATTATCGTGCAATGGCAGAGAACCATTAACTTTGACAGGAGCCAACAAGGCAAGAGCGCTGTTTCAATTCAACAGTCAAGAACTACGATGACTGGGGCTGGTTTGCTTGTACATGGGCAGTCAAAATCACAAACTATTCCTAGCCCACCCCACAATGCTACACACAGAGTATGGCAACATAAGATAGAGCTTACTATAAAATCCTGGAATGTTTCAGGCTTAAAGCATATCCTCAATCAACAAGAATCATTTACATTTCTAAAATTTGGAGATGTGTTATGCTTCTGGGAAACATGGGTCTTAGCACTGATCCTGATAGGAGGGTATTATAAGATTCAAAAATCCACCATCAAAGAAAACCAATTTGGCAGACCCTCAGGAGACCTGTCTATTTACATTAATGCAGAACTTTGGGGCATATTAGCAAGGGCCATTATCTCCGCTTTTTTGGCTTTAAGAGCCAAAAAAGCGGAGATAATATTACCGCCCTATTACCAAGGCGGGTGCTAACATGCATTAACTCATGTTAGCACCCGTTTTCCCCACGCCTCGCTCTGCATCTGTAATGAGATGCAAAGTGGGCGTTCCTTCCCAGGATAACAGGAGAAATGTCGCTAACCGACATTTCTCCTATTATCAAGCTGCAGGCGAACATGCAGAGCGATTAGAAAAGTAGCGCTAACCGCGGTTAGCGCTACTTTTCTAACGCCTGCTCTCAGTATGACTTAGCCATGATATCCAATGGAAGGTGGATATCATGGCTGAGTTTGTCCTGCCCTATCAGCAAGCTATCACCAAAAGTTGTGTGATTATCGCTGGATTTCCAGCGATAATCGCACATTTGGCAGTTAGCGCTTGCAATTTTATCACTGTTGAGATGAGCGTTGCTGATAGCACGCTATCTCACTGATAAAATTCAGCGTTAGTCAGGCGATAATTATTCTCGCGCTAAACGCGCTGAGCGATAATTATCGCCTGACCTTAGTAATATGCCCCTAAATGTCATAAAAACTGTGCTCAGCTCAGGGTGCCCTGTGCTTCAAGCAGTCGCAATTGTTGGATGGCGTTTACACGGCTGCTTGAGCCCACTTCTTTTAATAAATGCCAACCTAGGTCTGCCAAGACATCTATAGTTCAAGACTTCTCCGAGGCTCTTGAGGGCCTCCTTGTAAGTTTCCAACCCATGAAGTGATAATAACATTTCAATATAACCAATTTGGACAGACAATAATAGACAACAAACTCAAATCGGCAGTTCACTCCACCAGGATATTGATAGACTGTCTAAATGCTCATAATCTGACTTCCCTTTAATCCGAAGGGCCTCCTTCCGACCTGCCATATATTTTTAAGGATATCTCGACTTTAGACTTCACGGTTGTGAGCAAGCCCCTACTCGATTCTTTAAAAGCCTTTATGGAAATATTCAGCTCAGAATGCGACCACCATCCACTGAGAATGCAACTAAAACTTGATCATCTTAGCGCCGGCCAGTTCAAGACACCGGGGCTCCTGAGGGGGATAGAAACCAATACACTAGCAAGGAGACTCAGGCAGGGAAAGGTTTCCCTACCCCAGTTCAGCAAGTGGAAGCAATCCTTTTATTCACAACTCCTCGACTCTGACCCTTTAATATGCATTCAGTATCACTTAAATTGGGGCACATTAACTGACACTCTTTAATGTGCCATAAGTGGAAAAGCGGCCCATCCTTAAAAAGCAGCCAAAAACCAGGGGAACATCAAAACTATGTGATACACACTAGTAATTAAGGAAAAGTAAGTTGCTTCTAAGGGCAGCCGCCAAAACGTATGACAAAGATAAATCCAGCACAGTAACGGCACAGTTTTATAGCAATGCAAAAAAGGCCTATCAATCGTTACTATGGTCTACAAAGCAAAGATATACTGCTTCTGAATGGACACATATCCACTCCTTACTTTGTCGTTATTGCCAGGAAAAATTCTGGCACTACATTAACACCTTAAACAATGCACACAGCAATAGAGGGAACAGTGTCTCACCGGACAAGTGGATCAATTATGTACATGGGCTATATTCCAATACAGTCACACCGAATACGGTATACAAGGTCCAACACTGTGAGCCTAGGGATGGTATCAGACAGTTCACAAAAGAGGATGTCCGAAGGGTCATCAAGACATTCAGAGAAAATGGGGTGCCCAGGCTCAATGGCCTTTCAGGCTCTCTCTTTAAAATTGATCCAGAATTTTGGGCAGAACTTCTTACGCACCTATATAAGGAAAGTTTCACCAATGTGCAGGTACCTCAGTCCTGGAGAGGGTCCATTTTATATGCCACATAGAAAAAGGGCAATAGAGGTGATCCCACAAACTATCGCCTAATTGCACTACTAGACATCGAGGCAAAAGGATCAGCAAAAATTCTACTGCATGAACTTGAGAGAGAATCTGGTCCCTTTCTATCAAACAGGATTTCGGCAAAGTTCATCAACCAAAGATAATACAGTTCCACGCATGGCTATACAACTAGTGGAAAATGAATTCCTAAGATACCTACTTGCCACCCCTAAATCCGCCCCAACTTTTGTCTGCCGTGAGGAGCTGGGAGTTTCTTTCCTGGTCGACCTTATTAAGACCCAACCGATCCTGCTCTGGCACAAAATATGGTCATCGGAGCACACCCCTTTAAATCGGCTTGTCATCAGGGACTGTTTAAACTCAACTCACTATGCACGAATCCCATGGTTAACATACATAAAGCGCTTTTGCCAGGATTTGTGGCACCCAGAATATTTTACTAACCTTGATTGTTTAGTCGAACTAAACAGGAAAGACCTAAAGGTCGACTGTTTGACTCATCTTGAGAATATCAGGTTGTCTGCAGAATTGTTTAAACCCTCTGTTCTAACAAACAAGCTTATTTTAACCAGTTAAGACATGCAATTATATCTGAGATATGTGCCACTCCAAAAGCACAGGTACATTTTAACCTGTTTCAGGATGGACACTTTCCACCGTATGGTTACCTTCCCGGAACCAAACGATTGGTCTCCCAATCTATTAAAATGCCCTTGCGATAACACCTCGAAACAGACGACAATGCACATCGTACTTTTTTGCAAATTTTATACAAAGTGAAGGACATTTTATATACTAAGGGGCAGATTTACAAGCCCCCTGCGCCACCGGTACGTCACTTTTTGTGACGTACTGGTGGCGCAGGGGGCTGCTCCATATTTACAAGGAGAGGAAAAGCCACCCTGCGTGACTTTTCCTCTCCTTGTAAATACGACCCCTTCACACGCAGCACTTTGCGGTGAAGGGGCGTTCCATGGGTGTTGCTGTGGGTGTTCCCACGCAACACTCATGGAACAAGACACATCTCCAGAATTACAGAAATCGTAACTCTGGAGATGCGTCTGAAGCTACGCCACCCTAGAGGTGGCGTAGCGAGAGCACTAGAGGAGAAATGTTTTCATTTCTCCTCGTTTTTTCCTCTTTCAATGCGTGCTGCATTCTGCAGCACGCATTGAAAGAGAAAATGATTGTAGTGATTGTTTTTGTGCAGGAAGGTTACCCTTCCTGCACAAAACAATCTCCCACGACATGAGGCATCCTTGCACCATGGTGCAAGGGTGCCTGCGCCTGCGCTATGGCTGCAGTTTGTGCGCCAGCGCAGGGAAAGCACAAGGATGCGACATATTCTTGTAAATATGTCGCATCCCTGTGCTTTCCAAACTAACGCAGCATGGCGCAGCAAAATGACTTGCTGCGCCGTGCTGCGTTAGTTAATTGTAAATCTGCCCCTAAGTTATTTAGAGCAGTTAGACTTCGTTCAATGCCGCCCGGCCTATCTATTTTTACAGTCTTTACCGACTAGTGACATCTGCGTAAGAATGTCATCCTTTTTATGGAGTGTTTTTTATGCTAGGAAGGAAGGTCTTTTAATCTAGTGAACAAGTTAGTTAAACAACGCTGTATGTGTAATTCTAACAAACATGTTTTAGACTGGGCGAGCGGAATAGGATCATATGGCGGACCCTAACTTGAGGTTCTTACCCTCCTGTACGCTGTTCTATGACCTTATATGTAGACGTCTTTCTTCCTTTCTCCAAATGGTCTTATGCAAATATATTTTCGCAGACGTTTTTTAAGCTGATTTGGTATGAATTGTTTTTAAGACTGAAAATGAATTATTAGTTCTTGGTATTTTGTATTACATCCACATGTTAATGTGATATGTAACAGGATTGATAAGGTTTTACTTTTATATGCTATCTGTATGTCTATTTGTAATGTGCTTTTATGGTCTAATATTTTTGACCGAATAAAGATGACTGACTGACAGTGCCACAGGTGTTTCTGGCTCATGGCTTATTACAACACTCCAGACCTCCACTGTTTGCATGCTTTGTCGATTATTCTGCTGCTTTCGACACAGTAGACAGGAATAAGCTCTGGGTCAAGCTTGCAAACTGGGGTATTCCAAACCATTTATTTAAAGCCATTATCTCTCTCTATTCAGACACTTGGGTCTGCATTAAGCTATGAACTCAAACCACAGCTACTTGCCAAATACCAACATGCCAAGGCCTTAAACAATGCAGCATCTTAGCCTGAATGCTGTTTAATTTGCATTTCGCTGATTTGGGCATGGCACTCACAAGGGCACATACAATTCCTCTAAGAATAGCACTCTTCAGAGTGCCCATTATCCAGTCGCTGATGATCTCGTCATCCAGGACCACACTAAAAATGTCATGCACCACGCACTGAATGAATTAAATAAATATAACTTAGATATTAGGTTAGTGGTAAATGCCACAAAGACGAAGGCGATGGTCTTCGGGAAATGCAAGAAGAAATCAACACACAGCTGGAGGCTTGCCAATCTTAAATTTGCATCAACTTCAAATTACAACTACTTAGGCATCTGGTTCTCAGAGAATGGCAAACCAAATCTGCTTCTGAAACACCCCACACGGAAAGCCTTGGTTTAACATTGGCGTTATCCGAGCTACATAGGGGCATATTCTCAAGAACGTGTGATAACCACCGCAAATTTAGCTTAACGCAACTTTGAATATCGCAGTCTATCGCGGGAAAACAACGCTGTGTTAACGTAGTATTCTCAACCTGGCTGCACCATGCGATAGTCCCACGATAATGCGCCAAATGTCTGCATTAAAATCAACGCGACGCTGCAAAAATGCAAAACACCAACGCGAATAAAGTTGCGATGAGGCCAACCCCGAAAAAAAAAACAGCGATAACCAGCGTCAGCCCTGCAATTTCCACGCGCCTGGCGGGAAAATGCACCATAAAAGCCGAACAAGAAAAAAACACCATAAACAAAATAAAATGCCTAGCAACATAGACGCACCCTGAACGAGTGCCCAGGTCAACGCGAACCCCACAAGCCCCACAGACCACCAGCAAGGAACCTCGGGGTCGGGGAAGGCCAAGGAGAAGAGGAAGAGGAAGACGGGGTACAGTCCGCATGACAACCTGACCGTCGTCACGGAGGTGACAGAGCACTAACAACAACTGTCCGTCTCCACCACCGTGTCATTGGCAACACAGACGGAAAAATGGCATTCCATCGTGAATGCAGTCGGACTGCCGAGGAGGCCAAGATGCGCTGGCACGAAGTCAAAAGCCAAAGCAAGCAGAAACCCGCTGCCACCCGGAAGGCAGCAACGGCGAATGTAGGTGGGAGTCCTGCGCCACAGGAGGAGCTGGAGCAAATGGTGGACACAGTCATGAGTGTGGAGACGGTGCAAGGAGTCAGGAGTCCGGACACTGCTCGACATGACTTGACAAAACATCAACAGGGTGAGTAACTAACAGGGACTGGGGGACGGGCACAATGGCACACATGCACAATGACGTGTAGCACACCGCACACCCACAACGACCCTGGGTCATGTCCCTGATCCCCGTGGCACACTGCAGCACACATACAAACACCAAGTAGGCCCCCGTCCACCATGTGCCCAAAGGGGTCCCACCCCACACAACACCAATTCCACTACACACACATGTACCAGTGCGAAACACAGCAAAGATGCGTATGCGAGAGCCACACTGACAATGCAAGTGACACCACATGACGAGCAGCATGGCCGGAGTACAATCACCATGACACTGTGCACGCCACGAGACTGAGGTGGCTGAGTGTGGACTACATCCGGAAGGAGCATGTCACACCCTGACACATCCACGTGCACAAACAACCACTGACGTCAACAATGCATCTGCAGACAAACAATGCACAAGAGAACAAAATCCGTCCAGGAGCACAAATGACCCCAGTCGCCAACATCACAGCACCTCAAAAGCACAAAAGCCAAAGGCACACCCCCTCCAAGGGATAAGGGGCAGCAAAATCACAGCAGCAGGTGCGACTCCCACACAATGCAGCACACACACATAGCAATCACAGCACATCCACATGGACGGCAATGTGGGACACAGTGCAACACGTACACTGCAGAACAGAGGACACAACTGGCTCCGCCTGTGCGTAGAAAATGCCCAATCACATCGGACATAGCAGGAAACTGTGAGATGAAAATGTACGTGTACATCACCTACGTCATGTAGTCCAATTGTCCACGATCCCTCATCAAATAGTCCGCCAATCCAAAACAGTCACAATGTACATTGTCATGCAGTCTGTATGTAAACCCGAACAATGCGTCAACATACATGCCAACACAATGTCAACAAGCATCTCCCCTTCACATTGCAGAGGGACAAACAACACCTCCAGCAGAGCAGACCAGACAACCCATCAGTGATGCTGAAGAGGACCTCCACACTTCCGACACCGACGCCCTACAACAGTCCATGGACATCTCAGGCAATAGAGCTCCAGGAGCAGGGCAGCCCCGCTGCACCTAGGACACACCACCCCCTGAATGGACAACACAGCTGGATGCACCCACCACCCGGGCTGGCTCACAGCAGCCCACCTAAGCACACATCCCATTCCAAGGCCAGCTGTCAGACTGCCAGAAGGGGCTGGCCGAACATGTGCGGGTGGTGTACTACCTCATGGGAGACGAACTAGATCCCATACGTGGGTGTCAAAGTCCCATCATGGACCACCTACACACCCCAACGGAGACCCACACTGCGACAGGGACACATGCCTTTGCACATTTCCAGTACTGAACCACACCCAGAGCCACGTGATAATCACCCACACCCCCACGCCGGACTGGCGTACGCCGGCCAAGTTCACTCCTCCTACGTATTGGGTGGGGGACGACAAAGCTACATGTGCAATGTCCCACCCTCTGCCTGCGGTGACATGGCTGCATCCTCTGCACATGGCACAATGTAAGGTTGTGGGGCCGGGGCCCTAATGCATACATCATGAGCACACGGACACACTCAGATAGTTTGTTGAACTGGCCACGAGCACGTGCGCTCGACACCTTTATTGGCATGGTCACATGTACAGTGATGCATGTGCTGGATGTGTGTGGGGTGAGTGTAAGCCAGCCCGCAGGGAGTCGTTGGTGCTGGCAACAACTTGAACAGTGATCACAATTGAAGCAGAAACATAAAACATCAGCATAACAGAAACAACTATGAAGCATCATGGTGGTTGCCGGAGAGAGTACAGTGTTCACCCTACATGCAAGCAGAATGGTCCTTGATTTGTGGTGCACTGAGTTAGTGGCACCTGAAGAGCTGAGCAGGGTATCAAGCTGATGATGGCACCCATGACTGGTGTGAGCTACTCTTAAAGTCTGGCAGTAAGACACTTCCGACTCTGGCACCTGTTGTCTGGACTTGGTCCTGGCGGTGGTGGCGCGTGCATCCTGCGGTGATGCGACGTCCAGGCAGGTCAGGACTCGATTTGATGTGTGAGCCCAGGTGGACCGCAGTTGAGGGCGGAGGCAGCGGACAGCGCAGGGCCACAGACACATGGCGTTGATGACCCCCAGGCCATCGACCCAGAGGCCATCCAACATGCCACAGACTGGGGCCATGATTTGAGCTGCACACAGTTAGTGGCCCCAGATGCACTGCGGCCGGCACAGGCACACCGCCACGGCACGGTGACTTGCGGTGCAGTGAGATAGGGCCACGCGAGGTGAGCGGGTCCTCGTCGATGTCGAAGGTGAATGTAGCAGAGGTTTGCGGGGGACAGTGGAAGGTGTCCTCCAGGGCATGATGCAGAGGGCAGGAGCCGGCCGGAAGCGGCAAATGGAGGAGTGGAATGCTACTGCCTCGTTTTGGCCACATAGTCAGTATCACCGACATGATGATGAAGACAACCCCGAGTCCATGGACTCAGTCACCAACAAATCTCAAGAAGAAAGTGTCCATGGTTGTCGGGGAACAGACTTAGTGGCCCCGGAGCTGGAAGGGGATGCAGTCTGCGACGAGGCCAGGACAATGATATCAGGTCTGTCATAAATGAATCATGACTGAGTCCCCAATGTGTGCCCAACTCGACCGATGTTAAGTCCGGAGGCAGCGGCCAGCGCGGGCCAACCGCTGTTCAGCGAGCTCCTCCTGGAACACTGACACATGGCGTTGAAATGGCATGTGGGGATGACTCGTGGTTGACCAAGGCAGTAGCGACAGAGCTGAGCGGGTGTTTAGCCAGCGACGATGCCGTGTCCTGCCTGGTACGGACTGGCATGGATTTGTGTGGGGCCTGCAGGACCGCAGTGTAGTCCGAAGGCGTAGACATCAAGGGCCCACAGACACGTGTGGTTGGGATGCCATGCACATACTTTGTGTCACCACATCGAAGGGAGTATAGTGATATGAACTCCACCATAAAGTGTGTACTCGGCCATTGTGTAATCAAGAGTCATTTCAAAATGTGTGACCTACTTGACCGCAGTGTGGGCCCGAGGCAGCGGTCAGCAGGGGCCCACAAACACGTGTCATTGGACCACAATGCACAGAGTTAGTGACACCAGAGCAGTTGTCGGCAGTGTTCGATCACCTCCGTAACGATGGTCCTTTTCTCCTCCGGACTGAACCGCGTCTTCCTCTTACTCGTCTCCTTGCGTACATTGATATGAACTCCGCCATGCAGAAAACAAGACTCAGTTCCAGATGTGTGACCCACTTGACCACAGTGTGGGGCGAAGGCAGTAGTCAGCAAGGGACCACAGACAGGTGTAGTTCGAATGCTATGCACAGAGTTGGTGGCACCACATCGAAGGGAGTACAGTGATATAAACTCAGCCATAAGGTGTGTACTCTGCCATTGCATAATCAAGACTCAGTTCCAAATGTGTGACCTACTTGACTGTAGTGTAGGCCGGAGGCAGCGGTGGAGTACGTCAACGAGAAGGGAGTTAGGCGGGCCTGTGTCGCGGAGGCCGTGATGGTCTGAGGCGGGTGCCAAGGTCGCAGGCTTCGGGCTTGGAGCTTGCGCCGGCACGTGGTGGGCCCTCTTCGACACATGCCGGTGTCGGCAGGTGGGCAATGAGGCCTGGCTGCGCAGGGGCGGGCATGACGGGTTCGGGGACCAGCGGCCCGGGGTGCAGCAGGCGCACAGGATCGCAGGCCACACCGCTCACGCGATGGCGTCGGCCTCGTGGCGGGGTGGGAGGCGCCGCCCTGGCAGGCACGTCGGGCATTCCGGAAGAGAACCCAGGGCTACGTGTTTTTTATTCACACCCCTACGCTGGCCTGGCGTCCTCCGGGCCAGCCACTCCGCACACGCTTACAGGGGGGGGACGTCACAAGCTATATTTCCGCGATCTTCCCCACTGGCTGGGGTAGCATGGTTGCGTCCACTGTCACACTACACTCCAAACACCAGCAGTGCATGTAGACATGGCTATGTCTGTGGTCTGCATACTGCAGTCTGTCCAGCACATCTCCGCAACACTTGGCATTGTGTACATTATCATTCATGGGTCACTTGCCTCCTTCGCACATGCCTGGTTCCCACCTCTTCCCACATTCCGGTATTGTGTGGCTGAGGTGCCATGCCGTTGATGGCTCATGTACATGGCTAACCAAGGTTGCCACAGTAAGTTGTGCTGTCGTGTCTGGTGGGGGGGCATGTTGTTTGGCATGTTGTATGTGATTTTGTGACGTGGGCAGTGCCAGAGTTGTGAGTTGCATGATTGTGGAGTTGAGGTGTGTGGTGTGTTCATTTGGTACTTGCCGACGTGCAGTGCATTTCCATAGGTGCCATCCTGGAAGCGCTGGTTGATGTTGGACTGTCGGAAGATGAAGGGATCATGCGCACTCCTGGGTAGTTGGCTATGACATTGGTGAGGAGTCCCCTGTGGTCCACTATTGCCTGCACGTTGATGGGATGCGTGTGCTTTCTGTTGGGGTATTGTGTGCGGTGTTGGCAGGGGGCACAAGTGCGACAAGTGTGCAGTCGATTGCCCCCGACACGTGCGGGGATCCAGCTATGGCGTATAGTCCTTGCTTGGTCTCTAGCTGTTCCTGCGCATTGTGGGGGACGTATGGGTGCTGGGGTCCCTAGTTACTGAGGGCATCCAGGCCAGGTGTGAGGAACTTGGATGGGGCTGGCTGTGAGACTCCTCCGACTCGGGCGGTTGTTGTTTGGGAGGATACCAGGGGCCAACAGGTCAGCACAGCCAGCAGCTTTGTCTGCCAAGGTATGTTGGTTGTCCACTGTGTTGGTACCGTCAGCCTGTGGGCAATGATGTTCAGGATGCGGAGGATGGTTGTCCTTTTGGGCCTGTAGTGGGCATTGGCATTGTCTGGTGTTAGGTCTGTAGGGCTGGTGCATTTCCTGTATGTCTGCTGTCTTTGTCTGCGCTGCCTCTGTGGTGGTCCGGGGGGGGGGGGTGGCGGTCCTGGGGGTGGTGGTGGTGGGTGTTGTTGCCCCCTTGGGGCTCCGGGGTGCATGGTGAGTGGCTCCATGGCATCTGTTGTTCTTCCTGTGTGGCTCTGGGCTGGGCTCCCTTTGATGGTGCAGCTTGTCGTCCGACTTTACACCAGGTCAGAGCAGGTGTTAGTTTCCTGCTGCTAACGCGCCTTATCACCTGTTTTGTGGTCTTATCGCCGATGTGGCTGGTCGTTGAGAATGTTGAGGTGTGGTGTTGTCGCGGGTTTTTGCTCGGAAACGCCTACTCTGCATCTCATTAGCGTTAGTTGCCGGGGTCATCTGTGGCAGGAAAACTGGTGTTATGGGCTGTTAGCACCAGCTTGTGAATGGGGCGGTAAATTTAGCGCGACTTTGGCTGCGATAAAGTGCCGATAACTCGGCGATAGCGGCTTGAGAATATGCCCCATAGTCTTTTACACAGCCCATCAGCAGAAGCTATAGTAAGAACTGTCAAAGCAAAACTATTACCTACAGTTTTATACTGGCACCTAGCATATCCCGTGAAATTTTCTCAGCCCGGGACAGACTTCATTGTACGACGTATAGAAATGAAAGAAATGAAAATAAATGAAATTAAATGGTTTTTTAATTTGTAACGCGCACTAATACCCGAGGGCGTCAAGGCGTGGAAGAATTTTTAACCTTCCTGAGTACACATGAGGATCCCTCCTATGACATGAGTTCGGTCTGATAGGGTAGGATTTTGAAAGCAAGGGATCCTTACTTAAATATTTTCATTCTATTCATCAGGCCAAACCTGGAAACTTAAAAACCCCTTTGAAGAAGATTTAAAAATAAAAAGACAAACCGTGGGCTGTATATTTAAATGTTGCCGCAATGGATTTGAACGTGAATCTGGAAGCGATGCTGAGAACCCCAGTTTCACGCACTGGACTAAAGGCCACTTTAAAAAACAAACGATGGTTCTATCGTGAAAGGCGATCTACATAAAATAGAATCAGCCGTCTGTGCCTCTACGATCACCAAACCATACGACGGCTTGGGAATGTAACCATACCTGAAAGTGACCCTAGGCAGAGAGTGCAGATCACTAATTCTGCGTGCTCGGCTTATGGATCTCCCACTAAATGAGTTAAGACATAATTGGAAAACTGAACCTGCAATGACTAAATGCAGATACTGCGACTACACAAAAGAATCAATGCTGCACTCACTCTGCTGCTGCCCAGAATTTTTAGTTGCACATCATACTTTATTGAAACCATTGTTTTCAAAGTATGGGATTTTAACATGTAAATAAGCCATAGACCTCTATCTGGGGATTAACACCTTGGCAGACTTAGCCCGGTTTGATCAACTATAATCAAATTAAGGGGGAATTTGAGGCATATTGTAAACAAAGGAACTTAGTAATAAAACTGAAACTCTCTAAAACTGCTCCTTAGGCTGTTTGGTGTTCAATTATATTTTTGGTTTTAAGAATTATCACTTGGTTTCACTGTGCCAGTTGTATCAATTTTAAGTAATTGAAACAATAATTTATTCACTCATTCATTCATAATTTCATTTACTAATTTATTCATTCTGTGCCAGCGCTGTGCGATTTACCAAAGGCAAAATGTGGGTAAGAAGGTTGTAATGACAATGAGTCACATAGGGAAGTCTGATGGTCCCTTTAACTATCTCCAGATTGCCTTTGTGAAGATGCCCCGAAGTAACCGATTGAGGTATATCTGAATCATTGTATGCCTATTTTTTCGTTGGGTGGAGACATATCCCACCAGAAGATTTGACAAACTACTACTGCAGGGGTTGATCCAGCCATCTGTGAGATCAATGAAGCCACTACAAGAACAAAGTGCTGCAGTTGCTATGTATGACATTAGGGATTGACCAAAAATTTCACTGTAGGTACAGACCAGACGCTTCAGTCATAGCAGAGAGAGGAAATGGGACACATAAAATGAAATTGGCTAAAACTTGTGCACTGATGTCCCTGAAATGGTCTGATGCACTCCCCTTGGTACTTATGAGCATTTTAAACAACCCATACATGAGAACAGGATTATCACCTCACGAGGTGCTGATAGGGAAAGCTATGAGAATCCCTTCCGTTCTAGACGCCGCTCTTGTGAATATCACAGATGATCGGGTTCTTGAGTACTGCAAAGGGCTGGTTGATGTGGTACGTTCTATCTCTCATCAGGTTGATGCCACAAGTCCAGCTAGGCAAGAATCTCCATGTCATGACCTGAGCCTTGGTGACTGGGTTCATATGAAGAAACATGTTCACAAGTCGTGTTTGGAGGAACGTTGTAGAGGCCCATACCAAGTGATCTTGGTCACCAATATTGCAGTGAAGTGGTCTGGATTGTCAAACTGGATACATGCCTCCCATACCAAAAAGATGAGATGAGCAGATGAAGAAGCAGAGCCAACATCCACTGACTCCTCAAGTCCACCTACTTTTGAGGTTTTCGAGGCATCCAAATAGGAAGGGGAACGCCGGTCTGAAAACTTGCAACCTTCCATAACAGAACACTAACAGTGATGAGAGTAGAACAACAGTACCACTCTTTAAGTCGTGACCAGAAGTCCAGACTCTAAACTGAAATTACGCATTAGCACTGCAGACCTGGGTGGAGCTCAAGGAGTTTCACTACGTGAAATTCCGCAGAGTTGCTGTAAAACTCTGACAAATTCTGAGGAGTTCCGTGAGCGGGTGGAGTATTGCTCGGCCACCCCTAATGAAGTACCCTGGGCTGCTGAGGGTCGTTGGGGGTCAAGCACCTCTATTGTTGCCACAATTAAGTCCCCACAGTGGGATTCCAGAGATGTCATCAGAGGCCCCGCCCCTTTCTCAACCACTCTGCAAAGGGGCCTCCTGGTGCACTACTGGTTGGGGGATGAAGTCCCCTTGGCTGCTGAGGGTCATTAGGGGCCAAGAACCCCTATTGTTGCCACAAGTAAGTCCTCCACAGCGAAATTGCTGAGATGTCATTTGAGGCCCCACCCCTATTGTTGCCACAAGTAAGTCCCACATAGTGGGATTACTGAGACATTGTCTGAGGCCTGCTCCTTTTATTAACCACTCTGCAAAGTGGCCTCCCAGTGCACTGCTGGTTGGGGGATGAAGTCCCAATGGCTGCTTAGGGTTGTTGGTGGCCAAGAACCCCAGTTGGAGCAAGTAAGTCTCCCACAGCGGGATTACTGAGACATCGTTGGAGGCCCCACACCCTTTCTCAACAACTCTGCAAAGGGGGCTCCTGGCACACTACTGGTTGGGGATGAGGTCCCCTTGGCTGCTTAGGGTTGTTGTGGGGCCAAGAACCCGTATTGTTGCCAAAAGTAAGTTCCCTACAGCTGGATAGCTAAGAGATCATCGGAGACTTCACCCTCTTTCTCAACTACTCTGCAAAGGGGCCTCCTGGTACACTACTGGTTGGGGGATGAAGTCCCCTTGGCTGGTGAGGGTCGTTGGGGGCCAGGAACCCCTATTGTTGCCTCAAATAAGTTCCTCATAGTGAGATTGCTGAGATGTCGTTGGAGACCCTGCCCCCTTTCTTGACCACTCTACAAAGGGACTTCCTGGCACACTACTGGTTGGGGGATTGAAGTCCCCTTGGCTGCTGAGGGTCATTAGGGGTCAAGAACCTCTTTTGTTGCCACAAGTAAGTCCACCATTGTGGGATTGCTGAGATATCATTGGAGGCCATGCACCCTTTCTCAACCACTCTGCAAAGGGGCCTCGAGGTGCACTACTGGTTGGGGGATGAAATTCCCTTGGCTGCTGAGGGTTGTTGGCAGCCAAGAAACTCTATTAATGCCAAAAGTAAGTCCCTCAAAGTGGGATTGCTGAGACATTATCCAAGGACCCGTCCCCTTTCTCAACCACTTTGCAAAAGGGGCCTACTGGTGCACCACTAGTTGGTGGATGAAGTCCCCTTGGCTGCTGAGGGTCGCTGGGGGCCAAGAACCTCTATTGGTGCCACAAGTAAGTCCCACATAGTGGGATTACTGAGACGTTGTCGGAGGCCCTTCCCCCTTTATCAACCACTCTGCAAAGGGGTCTGCTGCTGCACTACTGGTTGGGGATGAAGTCCCCTTGGCTGCTGAACGTCGTTAGGGGCCAAGAACCCCTGTTGTTGCCACAAGTAAGTCCTCCACAGCGGGATTGTTGAGATGTCTTCGAAGGCTCTGCCCTTTTTCTCAACCACTCTGCAAAGGGGACTCCTGGTGCACTACTGGTCACGTGATGAAGTCCTCTTGGCTGCTGAGGGTCGTTGGGGATCAAGACCCCCTATTGTTGCCACAAGTAAGTCCCCCACTGCAGGATTGCTGAGACATCGTTCGACCCCCAACCCATTTCTCACCACTCTGCAAAGGGGCTTCCTGGTACACTACTGGTTGGGGGATGCTGTCTAGGGGTGAGCGCATCAGTAAACTCCTATTGTTGCCATAAGTAAGTGCCTCACAGCGGGATTGCTGAGATGTCATTGGTGACCCGCCCCCTTTCTCAACCACTCTGCAAAGGGTCCTACTGGTGCACTATTGATTGGGGATAAAGCCCCCTTTGCTGCAGAGAGTCGTTGGGGGCCAAGAACCTCTATTGTTGCCACAAGTGAGTCCCCCACAGCAGGATTGCTGAGACATCATGGAAGGCCCCACCCCCTTTCTCATCCACTCTGCAAACTGGCCTCCTGGCGCGCTACTGGTTGGGGTATGAAGTCCTCTTGGCTGCTGAGGGTTGTTGGGGGCTAAGAACCCCTATTGTTGCCACAAGTAAGTCCCCCACTGCGGGATTGCTGAGACATCGTCGGAGTGCCAAACCCCTTTCTCAACCACTCTGCAAAGGGGCCTCCTGGAGCACTACTGATTGGGGAATGAAGCACCCTTGGCTGCTGAGGGTCGTTGGGGGCCAAGAACCTCTATTGTTGCCACAGGTGAGTTCCCCACAGCAGGATTGCTGAGATGTCATTGAAGGCCCGCTCCCTTTCTCATCCACTCTGCAAAGGGGCCTCCTGGTGCACTACTGGTTGGGAATGAAGTCCCCTTGGCTGCTGAGGGTTGTTGGGGGCCAAGAGCCCCTATTGTTGACACAAGTAAGTCCCTCACAACGGGATTGCTGAGATGTCGCCAGAGGCCCTGCCTCCTGTCTCAACCACTCTGCAAAGGGGCCTCTTGGTGCACTACAGGTTGGGAGATGAAGTCCTCTTGGTTGCTGAGGGCCGTTGGGGACCAATAATACCTATTGTTGTCACAAGTAAGTCTTCCACAGCGGGATTGCTGAGATGTCGTTGAAGGCCCAGAGTCCTTTCTCAACCACTCTGCAAAGGGGGCTCCTGGTGCACTACTTTCTGGAGGATGAAGTCCCCTTGGCTGTTGAGGGTCGATCGGGGCCAAGAACCCCTATTGTTGCCACAAGTAAGTCTTCCACAGCATGATTGCTGGGACGTCATTGGAGGCCCACCCCGTTTCTCAAATACTCTGCAAAGGGGCCTCCTGGCGCTATTCTGGTTGGCCGATGAAGTCCCCTTCGCTGCTGAGGGTCATTTGGGGCCAAGAACCCTTATTGTTGCCACAAGTGAATCCCCCTCAGCTGGATTACTGAGACGTTGTCGGATGCCACGCCCCATTTCTCAACCACTCTGCTAAGGGCCTCCTGGTGTATCACTGATTTGGGGATGAAGTCCCTTGGCTGCTGAGGGTCATTCAGGGCCAAGAACCTCCATTGTTGCCACAAGTAAGTCTCCCACAGCGGAACTGCGGTGATGTCGTTGGAGGTCCTGCCTCTTTCTCAGCCACTCTGCAAAGGTGCTTCCTGGTTCCCTAGTGGTTAGCTGCTGAGGGTCCTTGTGTGTCAAGCACCCTTATTGTTGGCACAAGTAAATTGCCCACAGTGGGATTACTGAGACATTGTAAGAGGCCCGACCCCTTTCTCAACCACTCTGCAAAGGGGCCTCCTGGTGCACTACTGATTGGAGGATGAAGTCCGCTTGGCTGCTGAGGGTTGTTGGGATCTAAGAAACCCTATTGTTGCCGCAAGTAATTCCCCAACAGCGAGATTGCTCCGATGTCGTCAGAGGCTCCGCCCCTTTCTTAACCACTCTGCATAGGTTCCTCCTGGCGCACTACTTGCTGGGGGATGAAGTCCCCGTGGCTGCTGAGGGTCATTCAGGGCCACAAACCTCCATTGTTGCCACAAGTAAGTCTTCCACAGCGGGATTGCTGATACGTCATCGGAGGCCCTGCCCCTTTAGAAACCCCTCTGCAAAGGGGCCTCCTGGTGCACTACTGGTTGGGGGATGAAGTCCCCTTGACTGCTGAGGGTCGTTGGGGGCCAAGAACCCTTATTGTTGCCACATGTAAATCCCCCTCAGTGGGATTGCTGAGATGTTGTCGGAGGCCCCGTCCCCCCTTTCTCAACCATTCTGCTAAGAGGCCTCATGGCACATTACTGATAATCATAAGGGGCTAGGGTAGGGGTAACCTGACTCGCTAGCCCTGAGATGAAAAATCAAACACCTAAAAATTAGAGTTTCCCACAGGAGTCAGAGCGGGCCCCCTCTGAGGCCTGTGGGTCTCTGCAGGACTCTCCCGGGAGTCCCGTGGGACAAAAAACCCTTTTAAAAAATGTCAGCCAAAAAACAAATCACCCCTGAGGGCAACTCTTCCCTCACTGGGCACAGCCAAAGGCTATGCAGACTGATAGCCTGCAGTCAACCCCGCCATCCTGCTCACACCCAGGCACCATGCCTGGTGGTGGCCTGCGGCCAACCCCGGCAATGATGGCCTGCAGAAAACCATGGCAGCCAAACCCTTTAGATTTGTGTGGCGGGTCGTTGACCACAAACGTATCATAGTAACATATTATTTTATGTTAAAAAAAATAGGAATTCACAGTAAAAATCAAACGTTATAGTGGACTTATACATGAGGAAAATAGTAAGGTATTAACCTATGTTAAAAAAAAACATACAAATTCACTGAAAAACCACTACTGTTTAAAAACTATAAAACCATGGAAATTTGCCAGTTGTATGTAACTCACATAAGTATAACTTGCACCACTGTGATGCACTGCTTATTCCCTCATATATTATGTCACTAATGACACCTGAAATCTAAGGTGCTGCGGTTATACTTATGTCTGTTATGTATAATTGGCACATTTCTTGGTTTTTAAGCCATAGTGATTTTTTTGTGAATTTCTAAGGTTTTTGGTTTTTTGAACTAAAGTTAAAAATGTATTACCTTCGTCACGTATAACTGTACCCTAACCTTTGTTTTTTCCAGAAAAAAAATAAAATATATATATACTATTGCTACTTCTAGATCTATGTATTTATCTATCAGCTCTGCTGATCAGGATACGGTTGCCTGTAATTGACCAGTTTGTTGCTCGTCATTTGATTGCCTTGTAGCATAGATGGTGCAACTATGGAGGAGCCTGGCTCCCGCGACGTAGGCGCCATACTGAAGTGCCTTTCAGTATTTTAATACTTTTATGTTTTAACGCTCTCCCTGTTATTTTAATCTGTTATCACTTCACAGTACTGCGCGCTCGCAGGGAAGCCTGCTGGTCGCGCCGGGGGTCTGGACCCCAGTTATTTGCACCATTTTGTTTAGCCATCTGTTTTTGAATTTGGACATGCCCCCTCCCACATGGTAGAGTATTTAATACAAGCTAGAGCACGTGTGCATGCAGTGGGCGTCCCCCAGTACACCAAAGAAGCGCCAAAGGCATGCCCGTCTGCTCCTGTCTGCGCTTGGACCGTGCTCAGCGCCAGCCCCCCGCCCATTTTCTCTCAGAAGAAAACACTTGGCTACGGTACTCTAAGATGGAATTAATGGCACTGAATGACGACGGTAGGATGGACTGCACCTGTCCAACGATAGATCTTCACACTAAATCCTCACTCTTGTCATGTTCTTATTGTCAGGTTTCTTTTCCCAAATTACTTTTCGAGTGTTTGCAAAAGCACTATCATAGCACACCCTTATTAGTAACAAATAATTTCACAAAAAGTATTTATCAAATAAATAAATATCATGGCACAAAATATTGAAATCCTTAAGTCCACAGGCGAGTGAATCCTATTCAGATCATGTGTAAGTTTTGAAATACCATCCACAGATCACATCCATTGAAAAAAAGTTCTCATTTATTCATATGCAACAAATTCCCAGCAGTTATTGAAGCCAACACGTGTTTCGTCTGTACATATCAGTATTCAGACTTTTTCAAGGCTGGAAAATAAACATCATATACAATCTATAAGTTGTTTTATCCTGCAGCTGATGTCAACATACATGATTTCAATTAAAGCATCTAATCATACTACTATTAGCTGCCACAATTTAATAAAAATGTAGTACAGAGACCTCATCAATTAAAATCTAATACAAGCAAATGTCTGCAATTGTAAACAACTGCGAACCATATATTGTTAAAAAGGGAAAGACAGAGAAGAAAGGAAAAAAGGAAAGAAAGAAAGAAGCAAGTGGATAACCACACCAATGAGTGTTACACACAGTGACAACGGGACAAATCCCTAACTGCCAACACATATCGTGCCTAACGCACAACATGTGAATAAATTAGTGACTGAAAGTGATAATACAATACTAGTATCAAACCCTAATAAAAATATAATCAACACCCACCAGAATAGCTGAAACATAAGTCAAAGTTTCACTGCGCAACGGGTCCTCCTTATTAGTAGTGTCCAAGTATACACTGCTAATAACAAACAAATATATGAAAATAATGAATAAAAGTACGATAAAAACCCGCAAAGTGTTCATATTGTAAACTAGATAAGACACACGTATTGAAATTCTCAACCCTAACCACAACATAGACCCCCCTTTTAATATTTATAGTGGGGTTGGTCATTCCTGATATTGGTATAGTGTCCGTCATTGCTAAGAAAAGCCTAATATCCTATTAACTGGTACATCGCATATATAAATAAGCGCCTGGGTAGCAATGATCATTAATTAACTACTTAGCATTATCAATGACCACATACTATCAAACACCCACCTGATAATATAATTAGTGGGAAATCTGGTCTGTCCACTGCTCCACCCGTTCGGTACTCCCAATGGTGCTATTTCTTGTTGTCAACAATATTCTCCGAATCTAGAGTCCCGCAAAAATCAACAAGCACTATATATCAGCCCCTGTTTCTAAAATAACTAGATTAAAGTAAATAGATAACCATATTACCAGCTGACTCACCACATCTTGGGCAAGTGGTGCCCCTCGTAGTCTTATCAGTGACGACACACTGTCAATAGAATACAAAACACCACTATTTTCAAGTCGGGCCAAACCTTGATAAGTCGATCCCCTAAAATAAAATAATTAGGTTGTTTATATCCTTAACTAATATTCGATTGAGGCGAATCCCTATATTTGAACTCTTCACTCACCTCTCACGCCTGCATAGTAGAAGAAAACCCCGGTCCGCATACTTGTTACTATCTCACCGAAGACGCCAGCATTCTCCTCTCCGCATATTTGTAACTGCACGGTGGAACACATGACCCACCCGGAAGCTAACGTAACGTGCGTGGCAAATACACACCCGACGGCACACACTAGAAAATATGCCGCCATCTTTAAATGGTTGTACTGCCCAAGCTACACCAATACCAACTATAAATAATTTCAAAATTAATATGAACGGTAGTACAACTTGGCGCTCGAATCTATGAAAAAATTATAATTATTCATAGCTGCATCGCAATTCTGATAATTGCCATTGGTTATAGAAATGTTCGAAGACGGCCTCTAAACACGTATCCCAAATAAAATAAACGCAGCAAATATCACCTAGGTCAGTCTCAGTGCCAAACATCATAGAATGATAAAGGGTCATCCCAGAATATATAGCCACAGTAAATCAGTATCGGCGATAAACAATGGAAGTCTATCACCGTCTTGAACTAGTTCTACTGCCAAGGTTGCACCAATGGGCACCCTCGATGGTATCAAAGCAATATAAGTAAAGTAAAGCATCATAAATACAAATGAGCTCAAACGTGCAAAAGGTAAATAACTATATCAGAGTCAGTATTATAAATAGGATATAGAAGCATTTTGTCATGTGCCCCAGAAAAAGTAAGCTCCACAAGTATCAAAGTTATAAGTATCCGGGAAAAACACCACGGGGAAATGTAGGGTCACCAAGGAATATAAGCCCACAGCATTAGGTTAAGTATGAAACACATAGCAGTTAATTTCCTTTTCTAAACTAATTGAGTGTGACCTTAATAGATTATAGGTCATGATATATCCCAACAAGGCTTAAACCTTTAAAGCAAAAACAATTGCATAAAAACATTCAAAACATTCTTTATTGCATTCATATATAGTCAGTAACCTCTACAGTATCATCCGCATAAGGAATCAGAACACTTACTGTACAACACTAAAGTCAATGTGCACAATGAACTAATAAAATCAAGACATCATTGGTTTCTTTACACTCGATCATTATGCAATACTCCAGGGATATTTCAATCTCTTAGAAATACATGCATCTCCCTGTCAGCATTTTTCGAGTGTGCTACCAATTCCTCCTCCTTAAAGGCCACTTTTTCAAACAGAGTGGGGAGGGAGAGCGATAACCCCCTTCTCTGTGCTCTCATCAATATGAGATCAAAAGTACAGCACAGTTTAGAATTTGCTGAGTTTATAGAAAACCATCAGCTGAATATATTGTTTGTTAACGAAACCTGGACCGATGCTCCCTCTGGTCCCAGCCTGTTAGAAGCCACTCCCCCTGGTTTTGCAATACACACTTATGACAGACCCGGAAGAAGGGGAGGTGGTGTTGCTATCTTATATCGAGAGACATTTGCCACATCTTTTTTAGCAGCACCCTCTTAGGAGTGTGAAGTTCTTGCATTTAACATCCAACCCACCTTGCAACACTGCTTTAAGGACGTATTAATTTATCGTGCCCCTGGTTCCAGGCCTTCTTTTATTGACAATGTCAGTATTCTATTAGAAGACGGACTAGCTTCTTCCAACATTACCTTGTTGGGAGATTTTAACTTCCATTTAGAAGTAGGCTCTGACCCGGAGTCTTTGCGACTTATTGACGCTATTAATTGTCTAGGTTTGTCCCAATTGGTGGTGGGATTCACACATGTTGCAGGCCATACGATTGAGGGCATCTTTTCAAATCACCCCCATCTATCTCTCAAAGGTATTTTGCCTTTAATCTGGTCTGACCACTCCGCAGTTCATTCAACATTGCCCTTCCACGTGGCCATGCCATTTTTAAGACTAAGCTTAACCCCAGAAAAACGTGACGTTGGAAAAAAAATCAACCCACATTCTCTTCAGGAGCTTCTTATCTCGTCTCAACCGGCTTACACCGAGGATGTCGATAGCAAGGCTAAGATCTATTCAAACAGGCTGGATCCGGTGGATCCGGTGGTAACCACAGTCACACCAGAGTTAACTATTAAGGTAGGTCGTAGTTGCCCCTCAGCACCTTGGTACTCTGAAGCGCTAAAAACACAAAAACTAATTTGCAAAAGACAAGAACGTCTTTGGAGAGTAGCTTATGACAGACTGGAGAAGAACAAGTATAAATCATGTCTTACAATGTACAAATCTCTCTTAGCTAAGGAAAAAACAAAGTACTTCACACAAAAAATCGACGGTGCAAAAAATTCCTCCAAAGAACTGTTTAATACAGTCATGATACTTACATCTCCGTGCACGGCAAAAATTGAGTGCACACAACAGCTGTGTAATAATGTTGCCAGTCACTTTCAGGACCAAATAGAAGTAATTTTTAATGACGGCGATTGCCCTAGAGCACCTTTAGATGCTATCTTTATCCCCGACAGTCTAGAGTCAACTGCCACCTCGGATCTGCCCTCCTTTTCTGGTTTTGCTCCACTTGACGTTAGTCAGGTGGGGGATCTTTTTGTCACAGCAAAATCAGGCTCCCCTTTGGATCCATGCCCAGTGGCAGTTCTAAAACTGGCACCGGCGATCATTGTTGACAATCTCACTACGCTGTTCAATTCCATATTCATTTCAGGCTGCTTCGCCAAAATTTGGAAAGTTGCTTCTATTTTACCAATTTAAAAAAAAGCAATCTTAACCCCAAAGATCCAAACAATTTACACCCCATTTCCCGCCTTCCACTGCTCGCCAAATTGATTGAGAAAACCATGAATCATCAACTCTCTTCCTTTATTAATAAGCATAGCTTGCTGGACGACACGCAAAACAGATTTAGAGGAGGATACAGCACTGAACCAGCTCTGATTAAATCTGTAGAGGAAATCAGAGAAGCATTGGAATGGAGAGATAAGGCTGCCTTGATCCTTTTGGATCTCTTGGCGGCCTTCGACACCATCCACCACGATATCTTGGTGGAGCGGCTAGCAGCAATAGGAATCCAGGGGACAGTTCCTAAACTAAGAGATCCTTTCTTGCAGATAGGAGGCAATTTGTGGCCTTAGATCCTTTCACCTCAGAACCCTTTACACTTCCATGTGGGGTGCCCCAGGGCTCATCCATCAGTCCTACTCTATTTGAGCTCTATATAGCAGCCCTGGCCCTGATTATTAAATCTTTTGGGTTTGCTTTGACTTCATACTCTGATGACACTCAGATTGTCGTTGCGGTTTCCAACCAATACAGTATCATTGGCAAACACTGCCATGACTGCATGTTAGCGGTCAGCTCTTGGATGAGCAGTATTTGCCTAAAACTTAATTCCAACAAAACAGAGGTTGTACTATTTGGAAACGACCCCTCCTTCTGGTCCCCGGGATGGTGGCCAGATGATTTGGGATCACTTCCTACTCCAGTCATTAAAGCCAAAAATCTGGGAGTGATCATAGAAAATAAAGTAATAAACTCTACTTTGCCAATCAGGTGAATGCTTTGACTACATCAACTTTCTTTACCCTAAGAAAGATTAAAAAGCTCTTAGATTTCGGTCCTCATACTCTAAAAAACCCAAACTGTAATATCAGCCTTGATTTTGTCTAGTATAGATTAGTGCAACAGTCTGTATATGAAAATACAGTAACAACACTTGTAGAAGTTAAAGGTGCTGCAAAATGCAGTGGCAAGACTTTTGTCTTGTATCCCCAAATTTTGTTCAGTTAAAACTGTGATCCAAAAACTCCATTGGTTGCCAGTGAGAAATAGGGTAAAGTTGAAATCGCTCTGCATTGTCTACAAGGCACTTCACAATATAGGACTGTCATATCTTACATAGAAGCTCAATTGGTATGTACCCAACAGGGCACTTTGGTCAGCTAGTGCTTAAACCTTGGTGATTCCCAGGTATAAAAAAGCCAACTGGGCAGGTAGAAGCTTCTTCACTGGCACGGTCAAGGCCTGGAATGAACTACCCTTATCTATACGAGCCGCCCCAAACATGCTGGCCTTTTGAAAGGCCTTAAAAACCTGGCTCTTTCGCAATTAGGCTTTCAAGTAGGTCTCGTTCAGGGAGCTGGCGCCAGGACAGCCCAGGGTAACAGTGCACTCTAGTCAGGACCTTGTTTCCATCGGAAAAGACTTTTTGGACTTGCCTATATCTTTGGCGTCATTTGACGAATCGTTATGAAAATTTCCCGAAAAAGTGCCACAGTAATTCTTGTTGCACATTGAAAATTTCGGGGTGATCTGTCAAGCAGGGGCTGAGATAACGGAGGGTCAAAAAACATGCGTTTCCCATGTTAATTTGCATAGCAATTTTAGACACGACCACAGCCCGAACTGCTGAATGGAATCACACTAAATTTGGCAGAAAAGTAGCTATTAGTCCAGAAAGCAACCTTTTTTGTAAATTGGCATAAATTCATTCAGTAGTTAAGGAAAATCCCAATTTATATATATAGGGACGTGGATCCTCAGAGGATCCTGACGGTCACATGCTCCAATATGATTTTCTGCCAACACTTCAAACCAGAAAGTGTTGGCAGCCTTCTTGGGACATGCCTTCAGCTGAATACCTACAAAAAATTTAAAAACAAAAAAGAGAAGGAGGCAGGGTAGGAGTTACCTGACTCCCTAGACCCCCTGGGGGGTTCAGAGGTATCCCGCCAGGGCAAAAAAAAAAAAAGCATGAACTGCGCTGGAGCGACTGACATTTTTAAAAAAAAGAAGCGTAGGCTCCCACGCTTTTTTCCTAATAGGCCCCTGGGTGAGCCAGGTACCGGGGCATGTAAGACTTAAAGGAGGGGGCACACTGTCACCCCCTTCTGAGGCTTATAAATGCCCCGGGGGCCACCACCTCCCTGGGGCTAAATTATAGTTAAAGGGGGGCCACACGGACCCCCTGGGCTCCCGGGACCACCACTTCCATGGGGCAAATGAACATTTAAAGTGAGAGGAGTGCCATGCGGCTCCCCATCCTAGGCCATAAACGGCCACGGGGACCACCACCTCCCAGGGCCGGCTCCTGCTATGTCCTGGGGTGCCCACCCCAGGGACATAGCTGTTTGCTGTGGCTTGGTGGGAGCTTTAACTGCTCCCGCCAAGCCACTGTAAACACTCCGCTTCCTTTCAGCAAATGAGAGCGGAGAAATGCTGTCGCTTGCTGGAAGTGGAGCATTTGTCTGTTTCCCTGTCCGCTGTCAAGCGAGCAGGGAAACAGACACATTGCTTTCAGACACAGGGAGCTGCATGTTTAGCATTTCCCTGTCTAAAAGCAATGCCGGCTCCTGCAGGAGGCGGGGAGCCGGCAGGGACTGCGGGGGTCTTGAGGCTCTCCTCGTGGTCCCAATATAAACTGGGTGCCCTGGGGTCCATGGGGCCGAAATTAGCCTGGGAGGGAGGTCACACAGCCCCCCCAGTACAAGTTTAATTTAAAAAAAGGCCTGGGATGGGGTCCGCGGGGCTGAAATCGGCCCAGGGAGGGGGGCAGTGCAGCCCTGCTCCCTTATTACAGATAGGCCGGGCCACGGGGATGGGGTCTCCAGGGCTGAAATTGGCCATGGGAGTGGGGGCCTTGCAGCCCCCTCCCCCATTGGAAAAAGACCGGGCCCCAGGGGATGGGGTACCCTGGGCCAAAATTGGTGTGGCCCCCTCCCCTAATAAATTTTTTAGAAAAGGCCAGCACTGGGGAAGTTGCCGGATGCCCTGCCCCCTTTCTCAAACACTAAGGGGCCGATTCCGATCTCGGCCGGTAGGGCTCCGAATCGGATTCGGCTTTACCGGATCCGATTCGGAGCCCTGTTTCCCGACCGAACCGTACGCGGGTCCGGCCGAGCGAGTACGATGCGAAATCGCCGACCGACTCGTCCGGGCGTCCCGACCGCTCCGACCGACTCGCTCGGACTCGACTCGCACCGCGCAATGGAGACGTTTCCCGGCCGGGTAAGTACGATGCGCGCCGCGAGCAGTCCGACCGAGCCGCGCCGTCCGGCTCGTAAGAGCTGTCGGAGCCGTACTTTGGGGGTCCGTGTCGGACCCCCTGTACGCGTAGCCGCGCGAGTCGCACACAGGGGGACCCATGGGTCCCCCTACCTGTGCGTGTACGGCGCGAATCGCTTCGCCGCGTACCCGCTGTAGGGGGCGCCCTTGTCCGACTCCGCACCCATTGAGTCAATGGGAGCCCGCGTACGCGTTGTACGACCGGCTCCCATTGACTTCAATGGGAGTCCGACCGACTCGAGTCCGATAACATACGGACGCATCGTACTCGCTCGGTCGGACTGCACGGGTCCGATTCGGTCGGAAATCTCTCCGGGTCCGGCTCGGTCGGAGAAATTTCCGGCCCGAATCGGAATCGACCCCTAAGTAAAGGGGCCTCCTGTTGGGGGATGTTAGCCCCCAAGGACCCTCACCAGCCAAGGGACTTCATCCCCCTACACTCACACATACAGCCACTCACACACAGACATATTCACCTTAATAGCCACCCACACACCCATACAGCCTTCTGACACAGCCACTCACTCACCAATACAAGCACTCACACACCCACTCAAACTCCTACACAACCACTTACCCATTTACACATCCGTACAAGCACTCCCATTTCTGCTCACTCATACATACAGTCATTCACACAGACACTCACTCTCCAATACAACCATTCACTCACCAACTCACTTAGCCAAACATTAACTCAAACAGCCTCACTCACCCATACAGCCACTGACACACCCACTCACTTAGCAACATAGATACTCACACAACCCCTCACTCACCCACTCAGCTACTCACATACCTATTTATACACCCATACAGTCACTCCCATACCCACTCTCACACCCATACAGCCACTCACACACCAACAGAACCACTCACACACTCACTCACAAACCCATACAACCACTCAGATACCCACTCACACACCCATACAACCACTGACACAACCACTCACACAACTACAGACCTAGTCAGAAATCCACTCACTAACCCATACAGTCACTTCTGCATGCACTCACACACCAACACAGTCACTCACACACCTACTGACACACTGATACAGTCACACCCACTCAGATCACACATGTTAGAGGTAGTATCACTCACTAGTAGTACAACTAGTATACTAATCTAACTTTTGTAGTAGATTAGTATATATGTTTAGTACCCATAAACTCTTAAAAACACTTACACTCACATGATGATGTCATCAGTGATGTCATTTGAGAAGCCATCAGTGATGTCACTGACCATGGCATGAGTGGTATAATATGTGAGGTCATAAGCAGAGCATTGCGGGAGCGTACGTTATAGTTCACTCAGGTAACTATAATTGCTGAATTTCACTGGTTTTGTATGAGTGAAATCTGAGCTGAACTTTAATGTCCCTGTAACGTGATGTCATGTGATCAAGGCCCGGGCAGGGCTGAAACGCGTCATGGCTGTAGAGGTGTTTGGGGAAAAATAAAAAGACATTGCAAAGATAACGTGGTCCGTGCTCCGTTTTTGAAAAGAATCAAGTCGCAGCGGAGTTTTCTGGATATATATATATATATATATATATATATATATTATCTACTGGCGGTCGCCAGTAGATAGTTATAGTTACAACCTATTATCCATAGGAAATCCGCGACATTCTATTTGAAATAACTCTCTTGCCGGTTGACGTATCTTCGCGAAATTTTCAAACTTCGTGGGGCGCTCCGGTCCGCTCCTACCCTGAAAGTCTCGGGGTGATACGTCAAGCGGGGCCGAGAAAAAGGGGGTCCC
The DNA here is from genome assembly GCA_963921515.1 of Calotriton arnoldi. NCBI lineage: Eukaryota > Metazoa > Chordata > Amphibia > Caudata > Salamandridae > Calotriton > Calotriton arnoldi. The sequence continues at coordinate 57,410 of CAWUFW010010765.1, read as the reverse complement.
AAAACGCGTTTTCCCCATGCATTTTCCCATAGGAAACTTTAGACACGGCTACAGCTCGAACTGCTGAACGGAATTACACCAAATTTGGCAAAGAGGTAGTTCTTGGTTCAGAAAGAACCCTTTTTGTTAAATGGTGTAAATCCGTTCAGTAGTTGCTGAGAAAATCAAAAAGTAAAAGTACATATATATCTATGGGCACGGAGGATTCGTGCACCCTGAGCGCACCCTGCGCGCACCGTCCCGATCACGAGCTGCATGTTAATTGGCTGTCAGCTGGCTGTCAACATTCCGATTCAGGAAATGTTGGCAGCCATTTTGTCCCTCGGTAGAACCGAGGGACAGAAACAAGTGCACAAAGCGCACAAAGGGGAGGGTAGAAACACCCTGACCCCCTAGGTTTGCTCAGGGGTCCCACAAGGACCCCTGGGCAAAAAAAAATTTTTTTTTTAAAATCGGCAGGATGCGCTCAGGGTGCGCGAATCCTGCCGAAAAAATCGAAGCGCGGTCTCCCGCGCTTCGATAGCACTGGCCCCCGGGTGGCCCAAGTCCCGGGGGCATGGTGGGGGATAATTTAATGTGTGGGGGCCTCAAAGGGCCCCCAAGCCCCGGGGACCGCCACCCCCGGGGCTTTTTAAAAATGGTGCGGGAGGGCTCTGAGCCCTCCCGCAGCTCCGGGGACCACCACCTCCCGGGGCTTTTTAAAAAAATTATTAAACCTGTGTGGGGGCTCCAGCCCCCACACGCCCGGGACCACCACCTCCCGGGGCACTAAACATTTTAATATGGGGGTCCGTTACGGACCCCAGAGCCCCGGGACCACCACCTCCCGGGGCTGTGTACTGAATGGGAGGGGGGCCGCGCGGCCCCCTCCTGGAGCCCTTGATGGCCCTGGGGACCACCACCCCCAGGGCCGGCTCCTGCAGTGTCCCGGGTGCCTACCCCCGGGACACTGCTGTTTGCAATGACAGGACGGAGCCTCGCGGCTCCCGTCCTGTCATTGCAAACTTGCTTTGGATATTGGAAGAGAGAGCAGGAAACCTGCTCTCTCTTCCAATATCCAAAGCCGATAGCTTTACACATGGGGAGCAGCATGTTAGCTGCTCCCCATGTGTGAAAGCAATGCCGGCACCCTAGGGACGCGGGGAGCCGGCGGGACTGTGGGGGATTGGGGACCCCCACAGTCCCCAACGAGGCCAGGCCCCGGGGATGGGGTCCCCGGGGCAAGTAGTGGCCCGGGAGGGGGCCACGCGGCCCCCTCCCCAAAAAAATAAATAAATTTAAAAAAAAAACGGAATGGCCGGCCCCGGGGGATGGGGTCCCCGGGGCCTTAAATGGCCAGAGGAGGGGGCCACGCAGCCCCCTCCAAAGAATATAAATAAAAACGAGGCCATGCCCCGGGGGATGGGGTCCCCGGGGCCAATACAGGCCCAGGGAAGGGGGCCACGCGGCCCCCTTCCCGTTTTTTTTTAAAATTACAAATTAAAAAAAGGGGTAAGGCCCTGGGGGATGGGGTCCCCAGGGCATAAAAACAGGAAAAAGGAAGGGGGCCACACAGCCCCCCTTCAGGGGACAAAATTTTTATTTTTTTTAAAAACGATCGGCCCGCAGGCCCCGCCCCTTCCTTCACCACTCTGCAAACGCGCCCTGGCGCGTTTGCAGAGGGGAACGAATCCCCTTGAATACTGGGGGTCCCTGAGGGCCAACTAGCCCACCAGGAACCTCCAGTATGCGCCAGGGGCTGCGTTGCAGAGAGGTGTAGAGAGGCCACACCCCTTTACACCTCTCTGCAACGCAGCTCTGTGGCGCTTTTGGAGGTATATGGTGGGCTAGTTGGACTCCGGGGACCCTCAGGATTCAAGGGGACTTAATCCCCCAACTTAAAACGCGCCACGGGCGCGTTTAGCACAGTGGTGAAGGGAGGGGCGGGGCTTCAGGTGACATGTGTGCAAACAGGCCCCGTGGCGCGTTTTAAGATGGGGAATTAAATCCCCTTCAATCCTGAGGGTCTCTGGGGCCAACTAGCCCAACAGGTACATCCAGAAAGCGCCACAGAGCTGCGTTGCAGAGAGGTGTAAAAGGGGTGTGGCCTCTCTACACGTCTCTGCAACGCAGCCCCTGGCGCATATTGGAGGTTCCTGGTGGTCTAGTTGGCCCCTAGGGACCCTCAGGATTCAAGGGAACTTAATCCCCCAACTTAAAACGCGCCACGGGCGCGTTTGCAAAGATGTCACCTCAGGCCCCGCCCCTCCCTTCACCATTGTGCAAATATTCCTCTAAAATCAGCCGAAATAGGAATTCCGATTTACTCACCTGTTATAAGGAGAGACCTCAGTGCTGTATCTTTCAGCCCAGTACTGGTCCTGAAAAGTAATTTTAACCGTACTTACCGGTAACTTGAATTTCCTTCATAGGCTAACATTGACTGGTTTCACTTGGAAATTCTTCTAAGTGTGGAGTTTTGGAACTTTAAAATATTCCTCTAAAATCAGCCGAAATACGAATTCCGATTTACTCACCTGTTATCAGGAGAGACCTCAGTGCTGCATCTTTCAGCCCAGTACTGGTCCTGAAAAGTAATTTTAACCGTACTTACCAGTAACTTGAATTTCCTTCCATAGGCTAACATTGACTGGTTTCACTTGGAAATTCTTCTAAGTGTGGAGTTTTGGAACTTTAAAATATTCCTCTAAAATCAGCCGAAATACGAATTCCGATTTACTCACCTGTTATCAGGAGAGACCTCAGTGCTGCATGTTTCAGCCCAGTACTGATCCTCAAAAGTAATTTTAACCGTACTTACCGGTAACTTGAATTTCCTTCATAGGCTAACATTGACTGGTTTTCAGCAAAAAAGTTTCAAAGTGTTGATTTTCACAAACTACAAATATTCCTTAAAAATCGCCTGTATGACTTAAACGCATTCTTTCAACTGTTTACAGGAGATGCACCAGTGCTGGATCCAGGATCCAACACTGAGTAAGAAAAAGTAACGATAACAGTTTTTACCTGCTAAGTGAATTTCCTTCCATAGGATAACATTGGTGATTCTATGAGAAAAAGTTTCTAAGTGTCAACTTTTAAAGTACAATAATATTCCTTAAAAATCACGACTGTAACCAAAACGCTTTTACTCAACTGTTTACAGGAGATGTACCAGGACTGAATCTAGGATCCAGTCCTGTGGTTAGAAAAGTAATCCATAAAGTAACTAATTGCATTTAACTAGAAATTCACATTGAGCTCAATGTTGCATTGTGTTTGAAATTGTGTTGCCCATTGCAACAACTGTAACTACTGTACTTAAAAGTCTATTGCCTATTTGCAAAGAATTTAAACTAAAGTAATTCATTCTGAGAAAGTATATTTTGTAATGTAATGTATAATGTAATTTAAAAATAAATAGTTTAAAAAATGTAGAAAATCAGTATCAAAAAAATAAAGATAACAATTAATACATTTAAAAATTGTCATTTACAAAACCTTGGAAATTCACTGAAAAAAACCATAGGTTTCAGACATGTTATAGTTAGGAATTAGCATTTAAAAACCTTTGAAATTCACTGAAAAAACCATAGGTTTCAGGCACGTTATAGTTAGAAATTAGCATTTAAAAAACCTTTGAAATTCACTGAAAAAACCATAGGTTTCAGGCACGTTATAGTTAGAAATTAGCATTTAAAAAACCTTTGAAATTCACTGAAAAAACCATAGGTTTCAGACACGTTATAGTTAGAAATTAGCATTTAAAAACCTTTGAAATTCACTGAAAAAACCATAGGTTTTAGGGACAGTTATAGTTAGTTGGACATTGCACTCGTACAAAACCCGTGAAATTCCCCGCTATAGTTAGTTCAGCTAACTATAACTCGCGCCCCGCAATGCACTGCTGATGACGTCACATATTACATCACTCATGACATGGTCAGTGACATCACTGATGACATCACTGATGACATCTCAAATGACATCACTGATGACATCATCCACGTGATAATCTGATGCACCTCCTCACACCCTAATATAACCTTTGATACACCCACTCTAAATTACAGACTGCCATTCGCAAAACCATAGACACTCCAACACCAATAACTACATACCCACTCACTGATTCTTAGGTCTACACACACACATCCACTCACTCACCCGTACAGTCACTCATACTTACGGTCACTCAGTACAGGACTATCATATGCACTCTTACTCCTATATAGACACTCAAACAACGCCACTCATCCATAGAGATACTCACACACCTAGTCAGTCATGCAAATAATTAAACACACTGCCATTTACTCACCTATACAGTTATACACACACACCAGCTCACTTACTCATACAAATAGTAGCACATTGTTACGCTCTTATACAATCACTGATACAAGCACACAATCATCCATACAGCCACTATCACAATCACTCACTCTTGCTTATAGCTATTTATATACTCCAACACACATATATACTGCCTTTCACATATGTAGTTACTCACACATGTACCACTGGGACATACATTCACTCACTAACACACTCTTACACACACTTACCCACCCATACAGTCTATCACAGATGCACTCTTGAAACCATCCACCCAGTGAATCACCCACTCACACATCTATGCACAGAGTTGCACACACCCCTCCCACACAAACACTCAGGCACCCATACAGATACTCAGACAAGCATTCAATAACTCATATAGAAAATCATTTAGCTATTCACAAACACATGCAGCCACTTACACAGCAACAGACAGACGGATACAGACATACACCCAGTTTAGTCACTAACCCATGCATTCAGTAAGATACGTTAAATCACTCACTTATAGAGTCAGTCACGCACCTACTAAATCATCCATACAGACACTTACACACCCACTCATTCTTCAATACGTCTTTTCCTATATATTTTAAAAATATTTAAACTTTACAGAAACACACAGTCACTGGATGATGTCATCAGTGATGTCATTTGAGATGTCATCAGTGATGTCATCAGTGATGTCACTGACCATGTCATGAGTGATGTAATATGTGACGTCATCAGCAGTGCATTGCGAGGCGCGAGTTATAGTTAGCTGAACTAACTATAAAGGGGGAATTTCACGGGTTTTGTACGAGTGCAATGTCCAACTAACTATAACTGTCCCTAAAACCTATGGTTTTTTCAGTGAATATATATATATATATATATATATATATTCTCCTTTTGCCCCTTCTGGAACTGGGGGATCCGTGGGAGGTGGTGCGCATGCCGGCAGAGCGTACTGGCTAGAAATCCACTGTAGAGTTAGATAGGCGCACTCTCAGGATACAGCAAAAAGTAGTCACAGTGTTGCAGGAAATTGTTTAATCACACAACGCGTTTCGACTGCCCAGCAGCCTTGGTCACATGTGCATACATCACCACTAGGGTGTCCTTAAAAATGCATGGTAGAAACAAAGAAAGGACACAGAAGAATCTAATGTGTCGGCCATATTGGAACATTGTTACTCTAAGTCAGTGAGAGTAATACATACCATGAAAAGTGCATAACATAAATAATATGGAAAAAATATGGAAAAAATAATAGCAAAAACGACAATCCGGCCAGTTAGCCAAGAAGTCACATGAATTGCTAAATGCAAATAGACACCCAAGTGGTAAAGGCTAACTATCATGGGTAAAGTGCTCCACAAAATTATATTGCTGATGCAAACCTTGACCAGAGAACAGAATTCACGGCAGGCCAGTAGGCGTAGAGGCATAGTGCCAAACTTTGCAGCTTGTTCATAAATTCCCATATAATATGGGTCGGTCTAGGTTAGAGGGTAGTGCCGGATGTCGAAAATAATTACTCAGAGAGAGTACATCATGGGTACTGGACTAATGTCCTGACTCATATTGACCGTAACTGCATAATGCATCACGTTCCACTAAAATTAAAACTGAAATCAATCATGCATAAATCTTATCTGTGATGGAATCCCAGAAGTGAAGGCGAAGAAAAGGGTAGGGAAGGGAGAACAACCTTTACAACGCGGTCGTTACACCGCGGTACATTTACATCGCGGTCATTACAACGCAAGTCATTACAACGACTTGGGCTGGATGGCGCCCTACATTAAGGAATAGTATGATTTACTATTCCAACACCTTCCCTACTGTTACACACACTGGAGTTGGAATAGTAAATCATACTATTCCTAAGTCCAGCGCCTCTAGTGCAAGTCGTTGTAATGACTTGCGTTCTAATAACCTCAATGTAACGTACCGCGATCTAAATGATTGCGTTGTAACGTCATACATTCGTAGGGAAGCCCGTGCTGGTGGGTATTCTAGTGATGGGTCCCTTCCTTTCCTCCTACAAAGAAGAGAACAAAGACAAAGAAAATAATTAGCATCAAAGTGCAAAGTTAAAAACACTAAATGTATGTCTAAGCATACAAACTGTGCATTTCTCATTCTCGTTGCAGATGAAGGAAAATTAAGAATGGAAGTAAAGAGACCATTCCTCTTTGAGGTGAACTGCAAGTTCATCATCCTGGTTTAGCCCTCCCGGGATTTTCGTCTGGAAGTCAACTATGTACTTAGACTCCCGTTTCCTAAGCTTCAGGACCCTGTCCCCACCTCTGTGATCATTAGTTATCTGCTCAATGGCACAGTATGTAAGTTGGGATTAGTCTGAAAAATGTTTGTCTTGGAAGTGCCGGGCTACCGGATACTTGGGATACCTGTTGTTAATGGCCCTAGTGTGTTCCAAGATCCTCTTTTTGGCCATCAGAGTTGTGCTGCCAATGTACCATAATTTGCAAGGGCACTCAATAATGTAGATGACAAAGTTGGTACTGCATGTGAGAAATTGTGAGATAACCTTCCTGGTCGGACCCCGTCTCATTTCTTTGCGCATCCGACTGTTGCTTTGTTGTCAGCAGTCGCTGTCCTGCTAGGAACTTAACAAAAACCCATAACGTTATTTCCCTTATCACAAAAATTCTTTCCAAAATGGTACTGGTGCATAAATAAAAAGTTTGATAACACATATACTATTTTTGATGGCTGCAGATTACACGGTGCGTGTGAAATAGAGCAGCGCTGTTTTCGATATACACTTTAAGGTGTGAGTCTTGCTTTCTGGAGGAGCCGCCTTGAAATTACATACGTTTAACCTATTGCTTATTACTTTGATTTTATCACATGCTCTCTGTGCTTTGGAGCAGTTGATCTAAGGAACATAAAATGGCATAAAACAACGGGGCATATTAGCAATGCCTGGCGATAATTATCGCAAAGCGCAATTAGCGCTTGGATAATTATCGCCAGGCATCGCCGGTTTCTATCGCGGAGTTAGCGTGCAATCAGCAATGCTAATCTCCAAAGCGATAGAAACCTTGGAGAACAGTGTGAATATCACCTGAAAACAGGCGATATTCACACTGTTCCCCAGTTCTGCTTGCTGATAGTGCGAGGGGGACTTAGCCATGTAATCCACCTCTCATTGGATTACATGGCTAAGTCAGGGTAGGACCAGGTGTTAGCAAACCAGCGCTAAACGTGTTTAGCGCTGGTTCGCTAATCACCGCCCCTGCCTCGCTGATAGGCGTTAGCGACCTCAGCGACTGTTTCCAGTCGCTGTTAGGTGGGGAACGCCTACTTTGCATGCCATTAGCGATAAATATCGCTGGCATGCAAAGCGGCACCCAACCCGGTCGCTATCGCCTACAAGCTGTCGCTAACAGCAGTTAGCGACAGCTTGTTGATAAGGCGATAATATTATCGCCGCTTTAGCGGGAAAAAGTCCCGCTAAAGTGGCGATAATCGCCTTGCTAATATGCCCCAACATATTTTGTGCAGTCCTTTTGTATCGTGCCTAAGCGCATTAAACAAATATTTCTGAAATTTTCTAAAGCGCACATACGCTTCCCATAATATAAAATAAAAAAAATACAATTGCACTTCTTGTTACCACATAGGACATACATATAACACTTGGCCCACACACGCTCCTGTACTGTTTACATACTTAATGAGGGAGAGTTGGGAAACTTTCACAAGCAACATTTCTAATTTAAAGGAGCGTTTGTGCACTTTTAAAACGTGGGTTTATTTTGTAGGAAGGCTGTGCATTTATACGTTGCAAATAAACAAAAAATGTGCGGGAAACACAATAAAACAGAAAATGTGACTATAAAGCAACTGCATCTTGCTTTAAATCATAGGTAACAGAGTTGTGTCTCTGTGGGAGGTTGCTTTCCGTCTGTGATCACTATCTTTATAGATAAGCTAATCTTTGTATTTATATATGAAAGCACTGCAAGACGGCATTGTAGTTTAACGGTCACCTGTCACTCCATCCTGTTGGTGCTTTCCACATCAATGTTAGTGCTTGTAAATCTGAGAAGGTGTGAATGCTAGCCTAAACTCTTCCATTTACATTCCCACAAGACCTCCCTGTCTCTAAATAACAAAGGGCTTTGGTCACATACATTATCACAATATTTATCTTTTAAAAAAACATTAACTAGCTTCGTTACTAGTTTCCCAAATCGACAAAATCATACAATATTGATCGTATTGGTCATATTATGGTGCTTGGGGAAGGTGTTTCTTTACTTACACAATAAATGTTTTATTTGATTTTTTATACGTACACTAAATAAACTCCCAGAGAATTTAAATATTAGCAATTAGTGATGTATCCCTCCCAACACTACTCAGTAAAGTATTGGACATACGAAAAAATGTAACGGGTTGTCCTCACACACCACCAGGTGTTATGCTTCATCATAGGACAACCCACGCTCTCCAAAAACCCCCGTTTGATGGAGTACGGGCCTTCACCTGGAGTCAGGGAGGCACTTCTAACTGAGAATGCACCCGTGATTTAAGTGTGTTGAAAACCAATGTGGCATCCTAAAAACAATTTATTCGCTAGAAAGACACTTGGTGTTAAAATCAATTGTGGAGATATGGTGATTTAGTACCCCATCACCACTGTTACCGTCAACATGTTTCTGCCTTGTGGCTCAACTGAGTCCGTGGCTTTCTTCAGGACGGGCATATGGAATACTTGTAAGGCATTCATGCATTCAGCATTGCCTCTAAGAAAGAGTGACGTGTGTCTACCTCTTAACTAGTCAGGCTTTCAAATACCTGTGGATAGACAAGAATATTCTTAACATTCCATACTCAGTATATAGGGGATACATCATAATGCATGCATAATTGTAAACATGTAGAAATCGCATGCTTCGTGGTTTGTGGCACTTCACACATGAGGTGAAATTGTGTACTTTTTACAGTTGTGAGACCAGCTCACAATCTTACCCTAATATTGGGTCTTTTAGGCCCCATGGAAGAAGGGCACAGGGACCCCTGTAGTCACACGCTAAAGCATAGTAAATTTGAGGAAGGGTCAAAATTATAGCATACAGCTTGCACGCTCATTCACAATCACACATATCCAGGGATATCGTATCCCTCTGTTCATTCCGCCTCTTACTTCGTCAAGATGCGTCCCTCATGGTCAACCTAGATGCTTCAGCTCCTTCCTCCTGATGTGTGTGGAGTGAAGTAGAGGGCGCATTTTAAAGCTGGCATTGTTCCACAGGAAACAGGTAATTGCCTGCACCTGCATTGGAAGGAGTCAGGCGTTCTAAAACCGGTACTGCCCCCATCAGGAGCAAGTATGGTCCCTACGTCATTCCGCCACTTCAGCCCCCGGGCACTTCCTGGAGGAAGGCTCATGGGAGATGTAGTTCTGGGCATCGGCGTCACTGTTGACGACTGACGTCTGGAGACGTGCCAGATCTCGATGCGCATAGCTTGAGACTGCGCGTCACAAAATTGAGATCTACAAGTATGTCTGGCACATTTACCGTGCTTGTGTGGTATACACAAGTATCATAATAATAACCAATGGGACGGTATCATAGTGCCCGAGCTCAAGCAGATTATTCAAGTGGCTGATGTTAATGTAAAATGGTCATGTAAAATGCTGGTACCAGTCTACATATATTCTAACCTACTGTCACCCTTCTTTTCAAGATTCAAATTAAATTACAGCAATATAGTAGTTGAAGAATAAGTTTTTACAGATTATTTTGCCACACAATTCCACAACTAACAATTCCAATACAACAGATATAATTACACTACACACCACATACATACAATACATAACACATGGGCAAAAATGACATTGCATGTACAATGCCAATAGGTTTAACTGAAACAATTGGGAGACCTATTGCATTTTCAATGCTTGTTTTGATTGGTTCAGTATATCCTTGCAAAGCTGACATCGTTGAGCTACTTTTTCTTTAAAAAAAATCATTTGTGACTTAGCACTGTGTCAAAGCGCATGTCCTGATCCTTCCTCTCTCATATTCTCACTCTGTTTCTGTCTCTTTGGACTCTTAAATGAGCTCACATTCTTTCCCTCACTCTAGCACTTCCTTTGTGTCCCCCCATTGTTCCAGTCTTCGTTTGTTTCCTCCAAATCCAAGCACTGCTGCAGCTCAATGTCACACTCTGTATTTCCTCAGTTTCCTCTTTTCCCCTCTCTCAACACTCTCACTTTTTCTCCTCTTCTCCACTGCTCACCACTGCTGACTTTGCCGATGCCAGGTGTTATTAAAATTGAGCCAGCATTTGCAAAGTCAACAGATGTGGCAGACTCTCTAGGAAATACACTGTTGAGGCTTCCAAGATGGCTGACACAGCTTATAGATAGAAGCTTGGATGTGGATCTAGACAAGGTATTTTTGACATGCTTGGACCTTTTCCTCAAGTAAGATGAGAAACATATTTGCATACACATGTACTGAGGTAGTCAATACAATAACATTGATTCTTAACGACAGAAGTTGTACAAAGGCAGTCCAGATAGATTTTTCTTCTTTTTATTTTCCAATCTTTTCATACAAAAGCGAGCACACTGGCAGCCGACACGTGTTTTGTCCTATGGACCTTTTCAAGGCAAGCAGAAATGAGATGTCAAAAAGAGCCGGGATAGATCAGAAGTAGCTTGTCCCAGTAAAATCTGAATTCCCTAACAAATTCCTGTATGCGTACACACAAGATGTTCTGTAATGCCAGCCAACTGCAAACAAATAGTAAACTCAGATTTTCTTTCAATTCAGGACATCAGTGGCATGACGAACCCCTACCACGGCAATTGGTTGAAAAGCAGTCCAAACCACTTGATTCGGGCTGGACCTGATTCAGGCCTTGATAATCCTTATAATTAACCAAACTTAGACACTGTCTCGCTGTGATCATATTTTTCTCCAAAAACCAACCTTATAGATGTGCGTTTGTAGAAGGCAGAGGCACCTGTTGCTTTTCAGTTTTTGACAATAATAAGATGAGAAACATGGCAGGATGTTTCTGCTGAAGGCCATTCTTAAGATGAGAAATTCTGTATTGATGGCTCTTGATAATTCATTTAGGATGAGACTGAATCTGTTGTCAAAGTTGTTGGTGTGAAGCATGCCACTTCATAAGATAGAAGCAGAGGACCAGACAGGTTTAAAGTTTAATATAAATATTTATGTCATCGTTCGTGATTGTGTGTGCGTCTATATAGGTATATGTTTAAGAGAGTTTAAGAGAATGACAAATTTTAAATGTATGGAAACATTGGTGTTTCAAGAAAAGATTATAAGTTTTGACAGGTTGTCAAGAATGCTTAGAAGGAGAGTATGCTCTCTTTCTACCCACCAGTTTCAAGACCTCCAGATGGAACCTCACGGAATTCACAAGGCAAATGGAGCAAGAAAAAAAACATGGCGCTACTGCTTTTATGCCCCAATCAACAGAATTTACATGTATTTGACAATTCCCACATTGGAGCACATGCAGGATTCACTTGCAGTCCCTTTTGCCTGGTTCTGTTGGCTTCAAGTGTCTGAAGTGAAACATCAACTCCAGACTGAGCAGCCTATCATGGGAAGTAAAGAGTCACAGAAACTCAATAATCCAGCTGCTAAGGGAAGCACGATTGACTCTTGCGATGATGAAAAGGCTTGACGGAAATGAACTCTGCTCCTTCAAATCAACTTTCAGTGGCAAACTAGAGCAGCCTTTCCAGCATGTCTGCTTATAAAGTAACTTGATTTTAGTCACGCTTAATATTGTGGTTTCACCCATTTTAATAAAGCAAATTTGCCTTGCTCAATGGATTTGTTGGCAGCATGGGTGTAACTCATTGACCTACTTCCCATGACTGCAACCGGTGACCTCAGGGTTACATGTGGATTTACAGAACAAATGCAGATCAGATGATTAAAGCCTCCTAAGGCTATAAATGTCAGGAAACAACACATGTGCAGTGAAACTAATGTTTATAGAGCTGTTTTTCCTCCATATCTCCTCTGCTCCTTTCCTGCACTATGGCCACACTTTTAGGCTTGACTTTAACCCTCTTTTACTGCCACTGTGTTGTATTTTTAATGCAGCATTTATATAGCGCTTACTACACCTATGTGGGGCGCTGAAGAACATGTCTACATGAGTAGCATACTAGACCGTGTAGAGTGTGTGGGTGGAAGGGTGTTGTCTTTGTTTTGATCCTATGTGGGAAGTGTTTCCATGTCATGCCTGATGACCACCGAGGTGCAGTTGTCGTGTTATGGGACGCAGAACGTAGCAGTGTGTTGCATGATGAAGAGTGAGAGACAGATGCGCAGTTTTATCGTTTTCAGTATCCTGATATCTTTGAACAGCTCTGCCGGTCCCTTTATGGTATTTCTTATGATTATTGTCTGCTTAGATGGTTACTACACTAGGTTGTCCAATCATAGACTTTGGAGCCTATTTACGAAAAAGTCACGTAGTGCAGTGCAGTATGCCTGCACGGCGTGACAGGAAAAGGGCAGGAATGCGCCGTATTTAAGGCAATACAGTGCATTCCTGCCTTTTACTCTGGGCTGGATTTCATTTGGCAGCATAGCACCAACGTAGGATTGTTTTTGTGCAGGAAAGGACAAGTTCCTGCACAAAAACAATCCTGAGAGGCATGTTCCTCTAAATGTGCTGCAGAATGCAGCACACATAGAAAGCGGAAGTAACGAGGATAAATAATGATATTTTTTCTTGTTATGCCTCTAATGGGAAGGTGTATCTTTTTGGTGCATTCCCAGGTTTACCAGTTCTATGGAACATCTTCCCAGGGCAGAGTAAGGCAATGCAGCGATTTGCGCTGCGTTGCCTTACTCCAGATGTATGGAGCCATTCCTGATCACGCAAAGTGGCCTTGCGTGGCTTCATGAAATAGACTTAACGTTTGCGTTTCTCTAGCACCATGTTGCGTGGTGCAAGAGTGATGCAAACCAGCTTGTAAATAGCCCCCTTTGTGTATAGTTGTGGTCCTGAGGTGACATGGTAGGAGGGAGAGAAAAGGGGAGGGATATGTTGGGATGGGCATTTTTATCATCATCCGAGATCTGAGTGTCTTAGTGTGATGTAAAGAAGTGGACTGTATTGAAGTCCTCCAAATTGTCCAGTTATGTGTGACAGATCACTTCAGTTATTCCATTCCTGTTCATTTGGTGATGTTTGTGTTTTTGACTCTAATGAACTGGTGTTGGACAACCCTCAAGCAAATATGTCTTCTGTGAATTTAAGAGGTACAAGTTATAATTTGTTGCTGACCACTGTGTTATATGCTTTTAGTATTTTTGTGAGCAATTACCTTTATATATGGAAGTACATAACTATATAATGCCATGGCGAACCATGTGCCAGCCCTAATTAGCTTACCTGCATATTGAAAGCAGTTTGGTGGTTGCATTATTTGCAATTAGTGGGTTGTAAGCTGAGGATCGTGCTTGCAGGTACAACTGTTTTCTGGGCTCTGTTGCCTGGAATGGTTGTGGTCATGGTTAAAATATGGTGAAAAGTGTGAAGCCCAAATATGTCTTTTCGTTAAATATTCCACATGAATATCCCATTGTTGCAAGTTTAACTCCATTTTCTATACCCACCAATTGGATATGAATCCTTTCTGCAATGTGTCATATTTATCAAAGCACACAGTTAGCAGACAGTGCTAAAAGCAGGAAGCTTGTGTTGGTCATGCTCCTTCCTTGTTGTTGCTCACAGGAGGAAGTAGAAAGTGCTTCACCAGGGACCCTGCATCTCGGACAACCCACTGCTGCAACTCAGCCGCCCTCCACGCACTCAACCCAGGAAGACCCAGAGACTGCCAACAGGCCACGCCTAACACAACCCACGGCCAGTTTTCCTGCCTCTACTGCTGCCAGACCTTCACCTTCACCACCAACCCTGCCTCCAGCACCACCAAAACCAACACCAGCGACGCCCTCAGATGCATCCTCCTCAACGTGTGCTCCGTGCACAAACACACCATGGAGATCTGGAGCCTACTCGACTCTCTCTCGCCAGACATCGCCTTCTTCACGGAGACCTGGACCAACGCCTCCTCCGGCCCGACATCCCAGAAGGATACAAGATCCAGAGGAAGGACCGCCCCAACCACCCGGGAGGAGGCCTCGCCATCGCCCACAAGAACACCCTCCACCTCACCACCTCCAGCGAAACTTTCCCCTCCGTTGAACACCTGCACTTCCAGATCCAGACCATCCCCAACTCCACGCTCTGCGGAACCCTCGTCTACAGACCCCCCGGCCCCCGGGCCCCCTTCGCCACCACCATCACCGACCTCATCGCACCCCACGCCATAGCCTCAATGAACTACATACTCATCGGTGACCTGAACTTCCACCTCGACAACCCCAGCGACCCCAACTCCACTATTCTCCAGGGCAACGTCGCCAACATCGGACTAAACCAACTCGTCACCACACCGACACACAGGCCAGGACACACCCTCAACCCCATCTTTGCAGCAGGAAACATTGTCCACTTCAGCCACCCAACGCAACCCCCATGGACCGACCACCACTGCGTACACTTCACCGTCGACAAACCCAAGGCACCCAAACCGGCCCCATGCCCACCACGAAGGAACTGGAGCAAGGTCACCGACGAGCAACTCAACTCCACCCTCACACGAGACAGCCACAACCCGGCATCCGAGGCCAAAGCCACAGCCAGAGAACTCCACACCTGGATCGCCAACTGCGCAGACAAACTCGCCCCTCTACACAACACCGACAAACAGCGCCCCAGGAAAGCCTCCTGGTTCACCACCGACCTCCAAGAAGCCAGACGCACCTACAGACGCCTGGAAAAGGACTGGAGAAACGCTAAGACACCCGAAAACTACACCACCTAAAAGGACGCCATGACGGACTACCACAACCAAATCAGAACCACCAATAGGACCTTCATCCTCAACAAAATCACCGCAAACTCCACCAACTCCAAGGAACTCTTCACCGTCATTCAGGAATTCACCAACCCCCGCAGCGAAGCCACAGACATCACCCCGTCCCAAGACCTCTGCAACAAACTTGGAACCTTCTTCAACCTCAAGATCAAAAACCTATACGACAGCTTCGCCAACCACCCATCAGAAGCCACAGCCCATCCCCCAGACACACCAGCCAGCCCACCATCTCCACCTGGACTCCGATCACAGCCAAAGACACCTCCTCGACCATGAAAGGCATCCACTCAGGGGTCCCACACGGACCCCTGCCCCCCTCACATCTACCACAGAGCCACCACCTCCAACGCACCCAAACTACAACACATCATTAACACCACCTTCGAAATAGGCACCTTCTCAGACGACTGGAAACGCGCAGAAATCAGGCCCCTGCTCAAGAAGCCCACAGCTGACCCCACCGACCTCAAGAACTACCTGCCCATCTCGCTCCTCCCCTTCGCAGCCAAAGTTGCAGAGAAAACAGTGAACAGGGAACTGACACGATTCATCAAAGACAACGCCGTCCTCGACCCGTCCCAATCCGGATTTCGGAGCAACCACAGCACCGAGACCTCCCTACTCGCCGCCACAGATGACATCCACACCCTCCTGGACCAAGGACACTCCGCAGCTCTCATCCTACTCGACCTATCAGCAGCCTTCAACACCGTCTCCCACCGTACTCTCATCTCCAGACTACACAACGCCGGCATCCAAGGAACAGCCCTAGACTGGATCCGATCATTCCTCACCGGAAGAACCCAAAGAATCAGACTGCCACCCTTCCTTTCCGACCCCACGAATATCACATGCGGAGTCCCACAGGGGTCGTCATTGAGCCCAACCCTCTTCAACGTCTACATGGCCCCCCTCGCCACCATCATCCGACAACATGGCCTCAACATCATATCCTACGCTGATGACACCCAGCTCATCCTCTCCCTCACCAAAGACCCCGCCACCGCCAGACTCAACTTCCAGAAAGGGATGCAGGAAGTAGCAATCTGGATGACCAACAGCTGCCTTAAGCTCAACGCCTAGAATACGGAAGTCCTCGTCCTTGTAACCACCCCCTCAGCATGGGACAACACCTGGTGGCCGTCCGCCCTCGGAAGCCCGCCGACCCCCTCGGACCACGCCAAAAACCTCGGCATCATTCTCGACTCATCCCTCACCATGAACCGACAGGTCAACGCCATCACCTCCAGCTGCTTCAACACCCTCCGAATACTCCGCAAGACTTTCAAGTGGATCCCCCTGAGTCAAGAAAGACAGTCTCCCACGCACTCATCACCAGCAGACTTGACTATGGAAACGCGCTCTACGCCGGCATAAACAAGTCCTTACTCCGCAAACTCCAGACGATACAGAACACCGCCGCCAGACTCGTCCTCGGCACCCCCCAGCACGAACACATCAGCCAACACCTACGAAGGCTCCACTGGCTCCCCGTGGAGAAAAGTCACCTTCAAAATCCTCACCCACGCCAACAAATGCCTGCACAACACCGGACCCGAATACCTCAACGACAGAATCAACTTCCACGTACCCAAGAGGAACCTCCGATCTTCCAACCTCACTATGGGTGATACCCTGCGCATCCACAGAGCCAGAGCAGGCGGAAGATCATTCTCCCACATCGCGGCCAAAACATGGAATGAACTCCCGGCAGACATCAGGCATGCCCCCTCCCTGAACACCTTCAGGAAGGCTCTCAAGACCTGACTCTTCGGCTGAACGGATCTGCTGACCCCCCCCCCCCAGCGCCTTGAGACCCTCACGGGTGAGTAGTGCGCTTTACAAAACCCTGATTGATTGATTGATTGACTGCCTCACTTCCTGTGCTCATGGGGGCTCATATATTCTTTTTTCTTTCAAGTCTGCTTAGGAAGGCATGAATTTCAAAAAATGTACCTAACCTTTTGTAAGTCATAAAGAAAGCAGTTACATCGATTTTTTACCAGCTCCTTTATGGAACAGCGGCTTAGATAGGTGGAAGGTTGCCCATTAAAACTATTGTGTGGGTTGAGAGTTTGAACCCCAGCAAACTCATGGTGTGGGTATATTTTGAGGTTTAAGCTACTTATAAATTGTTTGTGAAAATGGGATTGAGCCATGAACTCTTTTACTTTTTTGCACTTTCCTTTCTTTAACCCAGCAGGCTTGAGGATAAAAGATTTGTTTTTAGTCACTCTTCTTCTGGAGTTGACAAATAAAATCACAATATACTTTCAAACTAAGAACTGCCACTTCCCAACTAGTAGTTTATAAAAGTGGTCCTGTGACTTTATGGAAGACATTTTGGATTCCATAAAGAGGTGGAACAGGGCAAATATGTGGAGAATCTGTGATCAAAGATTTATTATTTCCCCACACATCCTTTGCTTCTTTTTCTTACTATGCTTCGATTTTTAAGACAAAACTCAGCGAATTTTCCCTGCCACAGCTAAAAGTTGAAGAAAATGTGGAAAGCACAAACACATTGTTTCCTCATATTTTCTCCATGTGCACTACAATTTCACAAAGTATAATTGAGTGTGCAAGTCTTTGCTTATAAATAAATAAAAATGTGAAAACCTTTGTGATGCTCATGGCTGAAGACCATTTACAGCAGTGCTTAACCACACAGGTTGGAGGGCAAAAGTCTTAGCTGAAGAACCCACCTAATAAAAGGCTATATTTCTGAAAAAGTAACTCAGTGGCTCAAGACACCTTGCTGCGTTGTGTTACAGGGAAAGGACAGGAATGCATCTTACTAATCACAATATGGCGCTTTCCTGCCTTTTCACAGCATTGGCGTATAATGTGCTGCCTAGCGCCAATGCAGGCACCCTTGCACCATGGTGCAAGGGTGTCTGTGTTGCAAGCAGGATTGTTTTTGTGCAGGAAGGGGCACATTCCAGCACAACAACAATCCCCTGAGGCACATTCTTCTTTCTATGTGTGCTGCAGAATGTGTATAAATACTGGACCTCAGACACCAACTCTTCAGTACACTTCTGGACCGGTGCATACTCTGCCAGGAAGAAGGAATTCTGAGCTGCTACAAGGATTGCCACTCTGCTGGATTGCTGCTCTAAAGGAACTGTGGCTTGCTGCCCTACTGTGCTGACCTGCAGCAGCTGCCCTATTGCCTGGGACAGGAGAACTTCATCTTGAACCCAGGCCCTCAAAGTGACTCCAAGAGCTAGTCTGCTGGCCTCCTGATCTGAGCCTAAGGGACATAAAAGGCTTCCTAATATCCTATATCAGCCCCAGGACCCAGGTGCAGTGCGTTCCTGACCCCCAGGTGGTGCCTCTCAGGTCCTTGATCTTTGGTGTGACTCACGGGCGCTGAAATCAAGCTTATGGGTTTCTTTGCGAATGGCCCCGTTCACACCAAGACCTCGTTGCTTCCACCACAAGTCCAAAAGGAACAATTGATGGACGGAATGCTGAACCATGCAAACATTCACCCCCAGTCACAAGGATCTGGGCTTAATCCATCGTTCTTTTGCTCACCACACCACCCCAGTTTGGACCCAGCCATATGCAAATCAGCCTTGACCCTGTTCCTCATGGGAACAGTCCAGCCCAAACTGCCAAGCCAGGTCCTCCCTGGACTGTAAACATGCATCTTGGGACCTCATCAGCCAGGCTACCTTGAATCCAGCGGCACAGTGAGCATGGGACCCACGTCTGGGTCCCATGCTCACTTAAGGCGAAAAATGCAAAAGGAACAATTGATGGATGGAATGTTGAACAATGAAAAATTCACCCCCAGTCACAAGGCTCAGGGTTTAATCCATTGTTCTTTTGCTCACCACGCCACCCCAGTTTGGACACAGCCATATGCAAATCAGCACGAAGCTCGGTCAGCCGGATTCCTAGCACTGCATCATCCACCGCTCGCAGGGACCGCCACAGTGGAGCTCCAGCATTGCAAGCCTGTGACGCCGGACGGCTCATCGCGCTGCGCCGACAGCATCCTGCAATGCTTTCTTTGCGGCCCTCTGCAATGCGAATGGGACTCTTGGCAAAAACTTGAGAAGGTAAACACTCAGCGGAACTAACCTGGGGCTGTATCCGATCTGCACTCCATCGCAGTTGGCCTGAACATCAGCCTGAACTTTTTAATTTGACCGGGTCCAGCACGGCCGGCTATCCCGAGTTGGCGCTATGTGCTTTTGGGCACTATATTGGCTTTATTCTTTAAAAATTAGTAACTCCGGTTCTTCTGATTGGAATTTTGTCATTTAGTCATTATTTATTTACCAAATTGTACCCTATTTCACTAACTTCATGTGAGATACTTTTTTCGTGGTATTGTCACTGTTTTTCTGTTTGAAGTGTTGCACAAATACTTTACACATTGCCTCTAAGTTAAGCCTGACTGCACTCTGCCTAGCTACCAGAGAGTTCAGCACAGGTTAATATGAGGTTTGCTTGTGCCTTTCCCGGACAAGGATTGTTAACCAGTAATCCAATTTCTCACATACTTGTTTTGGTAAATCTGGGAATGCGCTAAAATACAGGGGTGGATACGTGGAAACACCCACTCTCCACCCATGTAACGCCTTCTCGGCACAGACTAATGCAAGGCAGTGACTTGCTCTGCCTTGCTTTACTCCAGACTTATCTAGCCACGCAGGGTCCTGCAAGATGGCTTTGCGTAGCTTTTTAAATCTGACTTAAGAATTGCATTGCTCTTGCGCCACCTTCAGTGACACAAGGGCAATGCAGTTCTTTGATAAATCTGGCCCGTAGTATTTTGGAATGATGCAAGTGAACCTGCACCACAAGAGTGATGGTGTTAACAGGGGTGCAGCAGATATAGGCTCACACCAGGAGTAACCACTTGATTTGGTTTAGGATATGGGCTACAAGTGTTCCTCATATGATTAAATTAGCACTTAAAAAAAGATGCGGCATAGCTCTTTGTGAGCATACACAATAAATTCAAACTAAATATGTTGTTAGACTAATGAAAAACAAACTGCAATACTAAAGTAAGTAAGAGTAAGGTGAATTATTAAAGTAGGAGTTAAGCCACTATAAATTAGTATAGTATTCACATAAAGTTTTGAAATATTTATTGATTAATAGACTGTACTATAATATAAAAATGTAGCATTTCTAGTTATAATGAACTTAACAGCTAAAGGCAACATCCCACATACTAATGATGAAAATCCAGAGGAGGAGTAGTTGAAAATGATAGAAGTGTTAAGCACAGTCCACACTAATGCCTCCTCACCGGACTTGGGTCCAGATGCAAAGCGCTGTAGGTGCCTGTCTAAGTGGAAGCCTCTAGTGGAAGGGGCTATACCCAGTCCACTTTGACATAGACTGCCCCTGAGCCCTTCTACCCGGAATCTTTTATGATTTTGCCAATTTAGTGTGCAGCAAGTTGAGTCAGCTCCTGGATGCTAACCTTCAACCACTTTATGATCGTTTGGATGCAATAGAGAAGTTTTTTTATTGCTTATGGGGCAATAATAATAATGATTAATCAGCGTTTCTTTCCCTCTTAATGCCCAGGTGTGTCAAGTTGAAACAGATAATTCCAAGGCTCTGCAGACTTTATGTAGTAATGCACCAGGGGAGGGCTGGCCAGAGAAGGTTGCTAAGGGGGATGCTAAGGGAAATTGCAACCCTAAGTCCCAAGTTTCAGCTGTTTCAATGCTGGACAGTGGTAAGCATCAGAGTGGACACCTCTCGGTAATCACCTTGCCACCGGCTGCCACTCCATACGTTGTGGTGCTGGCCAATGTCCCTCAGGTAGGTCCTTGTGTCTCTGAGACCACCACGCTATTATGAGGACATTCTTCTTATATGTTGAGTAGTTTGGAATGGGTCGCAGCCTAAAAACATGCAGGGGGATTCCATTATTGTTAATTTTAGATATCCTTTCATTGCTCAGGGTGTTTTGCGCTTGCACAAATTGGCAGTGGCGGCTGGTGGATTTTGAAAGTGGTGAGGCGAAAAATGTTGTGCCCTAATGTAATAATCGAGCGAGCGAAGCGATCGAGCCCGAACTGCAAAAGGAGGGTGCGGGGGGGTTCTCCCCCCGCAAGAAAAATTTGAAAAAAATGAATTCAAATGGTGGGTTTTACACCACATATTTACTGCAAATTGTTGAAAAAAGGGGGATCCAAATATAGCATTTTGAAGCACAAGTGTGAAGAAAACATTAGAATCAAATCAAAAATGTGCCCAATCCTCAAACTGGTCTGCTTGCAAAATGACCCCCAAGCCAAGCACATACAACCAAAGGAAACCGGCCCTCTAAGTGTTTCCCACTGTAACACATCTCTGAACCACATATGTTTTCATTGTATATAGTAATGAAAATGCTGCAGTTTGTTCTTATTTATCTTATGCAACTTACAACCATTGACAAAGCCTATAGTCCTGGCTGGCTGTAGGTTTAATGTCACTCGTATTATATATCTGGAGGCAATGACAGAAGAAGCACAATACCAGTGGGGCAGCACACTATGCTAAGTACAGATGTTTAGCTTAACAGTTTAAGCCACGCTCATAATTACACCGGCTGCCCCTATGAGAGACCCCCCCAGTTTTTTCATCCCACTTAAAGACCTGCACACACAGAAGTGAATCATGAAAATATCTAATTATTAAAAAGCATCAAAGGGCTTCAATTCATCAAGTCCTCACACATCAACCAGTCAAATTTTTACCAACGAGGGCCCACCTAGGGAGCAGAATCCACACTAGTAAACTGGTGCACTGAGTAGATGGCAGCAGCTGTTCTCGTGTAGAATCAGACACTCAGACACTTCTAACACTGCACATGCATATGCTGACTTGCTTTATTGCAGGACTTTTGTGCATATGGCCATTTCTATGCTGAGCAGGTGCTGCTCGGTGCTGGCACCACACTGGGGTGTCACTAGCCTGGGAGTGCAAAGTGCTAAACGTTAATGGGGCTCCCAGGATTCCGTGTAGCACACTTGGCATAAGGCTAACAGTAAAATAGCAATACCCATGATCGGCAGACCTACAACTACCGACACAAAACACGGTGACACAGGCCTTTCTATGAAGGGCATTTTGGGCCCTATTTATATTTTTTAAAGGAACTGGAAACCTCAATTTCTCAAGAAAACTCTAAATACAAAATACAATCCACCGGATTAACGTACTCCACCATATTAGTATTCAGAAAATTCATATTCAATTCACTTTTAATATACAAAAAACACTAGCCCCTTGTAATGATTTATTACAATTGACTAGTGGCATCACAAACCCCTGGTTGGCAAATTATATCACTGCAACATAACCTCTTACCTACTGTCAAAAGCTTGTCTCACTCCCCTCTTACTCTCGTTTGCTTAAAAGCACTGTTTGGGTTGAAAGGCTTGACTTTGACTGTATGCCTTCTGGATACTGTTGCGCACATGAAACGCTTCTCTCATACCTTTCTAACACTCATCTGCTTTAACATCACTATGGGGGTTGAAATGCTGGACTCGCATCTTATCTTCCACTCATCTGCCCTAACAGGACCATTGGAAAAATCATAGCTCTTGCAATCAGGAAGTACAAACATAAGGGTTGAAGCAATGAGCGACCCCTGACCTTGACTGGTAGGTCGCTCCCCCACCACACAGCTCCGTCTGTGTGCCCTGCTGCTGCCCCTGATTGTGCTCTGTTTTTCCTTTCTGTGCCCCCTTGCTGCCCCTGATTGTGCTCTGCTTTTTCCTTTCTGTGCCCCCCTTGCTGCCCCTGATTGTGCTCGTTTTTTCCTTTCTGTGCCCCCCTTGCTGCCCCTGATTGTGCTCTGTTTTTTCCTTTCTGTGCTCCCCTTGCTGCCCCTGATTGTGCTCGTTTTTCCTTTCTGTGCCCCCTTGCTGCCCCTGATTGTGCTCGTTTTTTCCTTCTGTGCCCCCTTGCTGCCCCTGATTGTGCTCGTTTTTTCCTTTCTGCGCCCC
This sequence comes from Calotriton arnoldi, assembly GCA_963921515.1. Taxonomy (NCBI): domain Eukaryota; kingdom Metazoa; phylum Chordata; class Amphibia; order Caudata; family Salamandridae; genus Calotriton; species Calotriton arnoldi. The sequence goes on along the minus strand of CAWUFW010010765.1, from coordinate 34,130 downwards.
CTTGCTGCCCCTGATTGTGCTCATTTTTCCTTTCTGTGCCCCCTTGCTGCCCCTGATTGTGCTCGTTTTTTCCTTTCTGTGCCCCCTTGCTGCCCCTGATTGTGCTCGTTTTTCCTTTCTGTGCCCCCTTGCTGCCCCTGATTGTGCTCTGCTTTTTCCTTTCTGTGCCCCCTTGCTGCCCCTGATTGTGCTCGTTTTTCCTTTCTGTGCCCCCTTGCTGCCCCTGATTGTGCTCGTTTTTTCCTTTCTGTGCCCCCCTTGCTGCCCCTGATTGTGCTCGTTTTTCCTTTCTGTGCCCCCTTGCTGCCCCTCATTGTGCTAGTTTTTTCCTTTCTGTGCCCCCATGCTGCCCCTCATTGTGCTAGTTTTTTCCTTTCTGTGCCCCCTTGCTGCCCCTGATTGTGCCTCGCTTTTTTTTCCTTTCTGTGCCCCCTTGATGCCCTGATTGTGCTCGTTTTCCCTTCTGTGCCTGTTTCCCGCCGCTGCGCCCCTGCGGCCCCGCCCCTCACTGCCCATTCGCTGCCCCATTCCCTGCTCCTCCCTCCCACCTCCCCATTTATGGCGGCTGCTGTGCGGCCGCGCAGCGGACGTGCGCAGCGGGCGCCGCCGCTGGCGCGCCGAAGGCGCGCCAAGGCAAGCCCGCTCTGCGCCCGCCAGCGCCGTGACCGCGCCCAGCGCCAGACCCCCTGGTCCGGGCATCCCCGCGCCCGCCACATCAACAGACGCCGATACGACGCCAGCACCCTCCATGCACTCAACCCCGGAAAAGATCACGCCTGCTACCAGGCCACCCCGAAGCGCACCCAAGGGCCTCTTCACCTGCCGGAACTGCAGCTTCGCCAGCACCCGCCCCGCCAAACCACCGCCCAGGAAAGAACCCAACTACCTCAGATGCATCCTCCTCAACACCCGCTCCGCCCGCAAACACGCCATCGAACTCTGGGACCTTCTCGACTCAACCTCCCCAGACGTCGCATTCCTGACGGAGACCTGGCTGAATCCCGCTTCAGCCCCCGACATCGCCATTGCCATCCCGGACGGATACAAGATCACCCGCAGGGACCGCACCAACGGAGTCGGAGGAGGCATCGCCATCGTCCACAGGAACACCCTCAGAGTCTCAACCAACACCGACGACACCCTCAGCACCGCCGAACACATGCACTTCCAGATCCACACCGATCCCAACACCACCCTCAGAGGAACCCTCATCTACAGACCCCCGGACTCCCGACCACAGTTCAGCGATTCCATCGCTGACTTCGTCAGCACACACGCCATCGCCTCCACGGACTACATCCTCCTCGGGGACCTGAACTTCCACCTCGAGAACAACAAGGACACCAACTCCACCACCCTGATCGACAACCTCGCCACCCTCGGACTCAGACAGCTCGTGACTACACCCACCCACGCCGCCGGCCACACGCTCGACTCCATCTTTTCCGCAAGCCCACACGTCTCCTTCAACCACACCTCCGAACCCCACTGGACTGACCACCACTGCATCCACTTCACCTACAGGAAGCCCACCACGCACCACCGCACCGAACAAATGCCTCGCCGCTGCTGGAGCAGAGTCACGGAAGACCAGCTAACCACAACCCTCGCCCTGAGCCCACCCGCCGAACCCTCCGACCCCGACACCGCCGCCCGCAACCTCAGACAGTGGATCGACGACTGCGCCAACACCCTCGCCCCGCTCAAGAATCCGCCCAACAGCCACACCAGCAAGAAAGCCACCTGGTTCACCGAAGACCTCCAGGCCTCCAAACGAACATGCCGAAAACTGGAGAAGATCTGGCTCCACGAACGGACAGCGGACAGCTACGCCGCCCACAAGAGCGCCACCCGCAGTCACCATCACCTCATCAGATCCGCCAAAAGGGCCTCACTCAAAGACCGCCTAGACAACAACGCACACAACAGCAAAGAGCTCTTCAACATCGTAAAGGAACTCTCCAACCCCAGCTCCAACACCAACGACATCCAGCCGTCGCGAGACCTGTGCGACTCACTGGCCACCTTCTTCCACCGCAAAATCGCCGACATCCACGACAGCTTCAACACCACGACCGCCCCGGCAACCACCGAGACCACTGCCCCCACAACCACCAACCGCCTGCTCTCCTGGACCAACATCAACGACGAGGACACCAGCGAGATCATGAACACCATCCACTCCGGTTCACCGCTAGACCCGTGCCCTCACCACATCTTCAACAAAGCCAGTACAGCCATCGCGCCCCATCTCCGGAAAATAATCAACATCTCCTTCGAGACAGCAACCTTCCCGGAAAGCTGGAAGCACGCCAAGATCACCGCCTTACTCAAGAAACCCAAGGCAGACCCCAAGGACCTCAAGAACTTCCGACCCATCTCTCTGCTCCCGTTCCCCGCGAAGGTCACCGAGAAAATCGTCAACAAACAACTGACCCGCTACCTCGAGGAGAACAACATCCTGGACCCTTCCCAGTCCGGCTTCCGCAGCAACCACAGCACCGAAACCGCCCTCATCGCCGCCACCGATGACATCAGGACCCTGCTAGACAACGGAGAAACAGCAGCCCTCATCCTCCTGGACCTATCAGCCGCCTTCGACACGGTCTGCCACCACACACTACGAACACGCCTTCACGACGCCGGGATCCAAGAGAAGGCCCTGGACTGGACCACATCCTTCCTTTCCGGCAGAACACAAAGCGTCCGCCTCGCCCCCTTCCGATCCAAGGCCACCAAGATCATCTGCGGCATACCCCAAGGCTCCTCCCTCAGCCCAACGCTGTTCAACATCTACATGGCACCCCTCGCCCACGTCGCCCGACAGCACAACCTCAACATCATCTCCTACGCCGACGACACCCAGCTGATCCTCTCCCTCACCAAAGACCCTCACACCGCCAAAGCCCACCTCCACGAAGGAATGAAGGCCGCCGCCGAATGGATGAGGACCAGCCGCCTGAAGCTGAACTCGGACAAGACGGAGGTCCTCATCCTTGGTTCCAACCCTTCAGCCTGGGACGACTCCTGGTGGCCAACATCACTGGGAACAGCCCCGCCACCCACCGACCACGTACGCAACCTAGGGGTCATCCTCGACCCCACCCTCTCCATGACTAAGCAGGTCAACGCTGTTTCCTCATCCTGCTTCAACATCCTCCGAATGCTCCGCAGGATCTTCAAGTGGATCCCCACCGAAACAAGAAAAACAGTCACCCAGGCCCTCGTCACCAGCAGGCTGGACTACGGAAACGCCCTCTACGCAGGAACTACGGCTAAGCTCCTGAGACGGCTGCAACGCATCCAGAACGCCTCTGCACGTCTTATCCTCGACATCCCCCGACGCAGCCACATCACACCCCACCTGAGAGACCTGCACTGGCTCCCTGTCAACAAGAGGATAACCTTCAAGCTCCTCACCCACGCACACAAAGCACTCCACAACTCCGGACCAGCCTACCTCAACAGACGACTCAGCTTCTACACCCCCACCCGCCAGCTCCGCTCGACCAGCCTCGCCCTCGCCACAGTCCCCCGCATCCGGAAAACGACCGCCGGCGGCAGATCCTTCTCCCACCTCGCCGCCAAGACCTGGAACACCCTCCCCACCAACCTCCGACAGACCCAAGACCTACTGGCCTTCAGAAGACTCCTCAAGACCTGGCTCTTCGATCAGTAGCAGCACCACCCCCCTCTTCCCCCAGCGCCTTGAGACCCTCGCGGGTAGGTAGTGCGCTTTATAAGTGACATGATTGATTGATTGATTGAATGAGTCATATCGTACATGTATTTAAAGTGGTAAATTATTCCTGGTGAAATTAATTTCATATATTTACAAGAATTACATATTCAGTATCACACCAGTTTAGAGACATAAGATTGGAAAGAGTGAGGCACAGTTTTTGAGTCTGTATGTCTATCATATACTGGCGACCACAGTAACAGTAAATAGACAGGTCCATTCATGTTATTAAACTACAATTTATCTGTTAGCATGTGAACTCGAATACTTGATGTCCTCGTGCTGCTGCAGTAAAAGGGTTATGACTTCACATCCTCAATTGGCTGTAACATTTTCACACGACAAGATCTGAGCTGTCTATAAATATAATGCAGCTTTTGTATTTTGAGGGCCTGAAAATAGTCAGAAATCTGTTGTGAAGAATAACCTGCTTTGTTTTGGATTTTCCATGGTTTTTAAAAGTGGATAGGAGGTAGCCCTTGGAGGCCAGGCATTTGAACTCATCAGCTTTGTCTTTTTATAAAAAGAAAAAGATATATATGTGTTCTTCTAAAAAATCTAAGTATTTATATTCTTCGCTTTCCCTAACAACCTGTCACCTGGAGGTTTCAAACCTAACTATGCCATTCTGTAAACATACCACAACTTCAGCAGAAGTAGCATATCGAAGTATCAATAAATAAAAGCCAAGTCTAGATAAATGAACAGTTATATACACACTATAAACAAGGCCTCAAACCCGTTTTTTTCACCACAATCTCACCTTAAATGTAACGCAAAAACCCCAGAGAACCTGACAAGAGAATCCACAGAAACACAAATGCAAATTGAAAGGGGTGAATAAGAAGGAAGATCTGTGATGTAACACGAGGGCAGGTGTGACCAACAAGAAAAAGGCATATACACTATTATTTAGCGAAGCTAAAAGTACTAATATCATAACTTAATTTATACCACAGCTATTATTACACATTTATCTGGGGTGAAAGAGCGGAGAACCTCTTAGTCTGAAGATGCTCTTTGTAGTGTCAAAGGCAATCAAGACACTTTTTATATGGGATGACTGGAACTGTCATCATCTAAAGACAATAAGAGCAGCTGATTTATTAGGAAATAAAAAAACCTTTGAAGGGCTTGGCCCCAGATGGTTTGAACGCATTGGAGAGGGAGGGAGGAACATCAAAATATATTATAATCCGGGGGCATTGGGGCAGATATATTCGTGCATGATGTGTGTGTTAAGCTATGAAACACCACATACCATTGATTTGTACATTAGTCAGACAGCTATATTTTTTTGTTTAAATGCACTTCTTTAGGTTAAGCCCTCTCCCAGTGCTGCCTCGACCAAGCAAAAGTATTTTAATTTCCGTGCACTGCAATAAACATTTTTATGTTTGGCTACATTTTGGATAATGAAACTAGGAAAGTGCAAAGCATGATGGGATACAAAACAATTTGCTCCAGAACCTAATGAGTTGATATTGACTGAAAAATCAGTGGGCATTTGAGTCAAAATGCCTGGTAGAAAGAAATGGCAATTGATTTGTTGTCACTGACATAGCCAAAGCCATCAATTTAAAGAAAAGGCTGTGCGATCCCTTACCAGACACCGAACACATGGCATGTGGGCCTGCGGGGATATGATGGATTGCTCCCTGTGTAGTCCCCAGTTGTTTATACATACCACCAGCCCCGGAGAACTATTAACGGCCTAACTTCATCTCAGCACCAGTCAAAGTCTTGTCAGGCGAAAATGCGGAATATACAGCCTTGGCCATACCGATTAAACCCGCTGGACAAAAATCAATCACTGGTTGCTCCACGTCCAGCTTCTGAATGAAAAAGCAAATGGCCGCGGCGCGTCTGCCATCATAAATTGACAATAAATTATGAGGGGAGGCCTCATTGTCTGAATGGAACGCATTTGCATTTGACCTCTTAGTTGTAAAATAGGGAGATAAGTACGTCTTGGCTGAATGGGGTGATATATTAAGAGCCCTTGAAATTTCTAGTCTGGGCCGTTGCAGCAGCGCAGACAAAGAGCTGGCTGGGGGAGATGTATTTTTAAAGAGGTAGATTTGGAGATTTCTGCATTTATTGTGCAGCTCGCCAAAACATACATGAAAGCTTACAGAGTCCCGTAGTCTTACACTGAGCGTTTCAACTGGTCTATTACGTCATTCATCATCTTATTCTGTTTTGCTTTTTTTTTTTTACTTAGAAGGCAGAAGCAATACCATAATGCCACCACATGCATAATGTATGTAGGTGTGCTGCACGTTAAATCAGTGGCGTGGCTATAAGTGCTGCAGTGAGTGAGCTGGTACTGCGGCCCTAGGGTGAAATGGCACCGCCTGCTGCTCATGCTTTAGAAAGGCCTGCTGAGCTAGTAGCAGTAGCGGCAGGGCCTAGGGCTGTGCCACTATTTTCGTATTCAGTGGCGTGCCTTCTAGCGTGCATTTTGCAAAAAGTGTTTCTTTCGAGCGCTCCAGCATCTTGCATGCCCGGTTACTCACCGGTAATATTCATTACTCCGAGTCCTGGTCTTCCCGTCCCATTCCTTACAAGTGAGCAGCTAGTCTGCTCCACAGAAACCTATTACCTAGCGAGCTTTTCGCACTTCCCCCAACATGGCGCCACCATCAGGTGACAATAAAGGGGGAAGTGCGTCAGAGAAACATCCTGAGAATACCAAAGAAAAAAACCCAGAAAGGAAAACAATCACCCAAACAAAAACCAAAAACAGGGAGGGAGGGAAGGGCTCAGGAATGGGACGGGAAGACCAGGACTCGGAGTAATGAATATTACCGGTGAGTAACCGGGCATTACCTCCTCGTCCAGTCTTCCCGTCCCATTCCTTACAAGTGAGCCTATACCCAAGCACACGGTGATTGTAATAAAACAGACCAGAAAATGCAAGAAAACAGGTCCATTTAATCAACAGAAAGCAGTACAAATCATAAACCATGTACAGCAGACAAAACATGTGAGCCAAAGGCAGCCGAGGCCGCCATCCCCAACTGAAGACGATAATGGGAAACAAACGTATGGGGAGAAGCCCATGTGGCAGCATTACAAATGTCTCTCAAGGAGGCCCCTTGAACATGGCCCAGGAGGAGGAGACGCCCCTGGTCGATCTACCCTGAACAGAAGAGGGGAGAGGACAGCGGGCGGAATCGTAGGCCGAAACCACAGCACCCTTCACCCAACGAGTCAAAGTGGACAAGGAAGGACGAAGACCCCGCCCAGAGAGGCCGTAGGTGACAAATAAGGAATCAACCTTACGGAAACCAGAGGACCGATCCAAGTAGATGCGGAGAGCCCTCAGCACATCCAAAGAATGGAGGACCAACTCCTCCGGAGAGGCAGGATCCGGAAAAAAACAGGGAGAACAATATCCTCCTGACAGTGGAAAGATGACAACACTTTGGGCAGAAAAAACTGACTGGGAGGGAGAATGACCTTGTCAGCGCAAAAACGCAAAAAGGGGGGCGAAGCCATCAAAGCCCCAATCTCACCAACCCTCCGCCCAGAAGTAATGGCCACCAGGAACAGAACCTTAGCTGAAAGGAACTTAAGGTCCACCGAGACCAAAGGCTCGAAAGGTGGACCCGTGAAGGCCTGGAGAACCAGGGGAAGATCCCAGGCCGGTACAGGAGAGCGAGAGACAGGACGCTGAAGCAAAAAGCTCCGCAAAAGGCGAGCCACCAACGGGGAGACAGAGGACACAGAGGAACCCCGGAAGGCAAGAATGGCAGCCCACTGCGCACGTAGGGAAGAGACAGCGAGCCCCAAGACGAACCCATCCCGCAAGAAGTCCAACACCCTCACAGCCTCACAGGAGGAAGAAGAGAGACCCGTCCCAAGGCACCAGGAGGAGAAGTTCTTCCAATGACGGTCATAGGACTTCAAGGTGGAAGGGCGCCGAGACAACTGGAGGCACTGGGCAACCTCAACCGAGCAACCCTGACCCAACAAACTCAACCTCTCAAGTGCCAAACCCCCAGCCGGAGGCGGCGCAGGGAGGCAACCCTGAGAAGAGGAGCCCGTAGAGGGGAGGGACACAGGGGAAACCTCCAATGGGGGCACACAGACAAGGTCAGAAGCAGGGGAAACCAAGACTGACGAGACCACTCCGGCACAACCAGAAGAACTTCCGCCCGGTCCAACCGTATCTTCCTGAGGACCCGAGGAATCAAAGCAAACGGAGGGAAGGCAAACAGGAGCCCCAGTGACCACGGAATGGAGAAAGCGTCTATCGCCCACGCCAACCGGGAGGGAACGAGGCTGCAAAACCGAGGAAGGAGGGCAGAATCCTCCGAGGCAAAAAGATCCAGCCAAGGAAGGCGGAACCGGAGGACAATCAGATCGAACAGATCCGGGGACAGACACATAGTCACCGAGGAGGGGAACACCCTGCTCAAAGAGTCCGCAGGCCCATTCTCCTTCCCCGGAAGATAGACCGCCGTCAGAGACAAGAGATGCTGCTCGGCCCAAAGCCCGATCATCCTGGAGAGGAGAAACAGAGACCGACACATGCCCCCCTGACGATTGACATAAGCCCGAACAACCTGGTTGTCGGTCTGCACCGAGACAGCATGGCCCAGAAGGAGAGGAGCAAACCACCGAAGAGCCAACCAAACCGCTCGCAACTCCTTCCAGTTCGAGGACTGGAGAGACTCGAAATGGGACCACCGACCCTGAGCCTTGGAGGCACCCATCACAGCACCCCAACCCACGGCACTGGCATCCGTGGACAACACAACCACATCCCGAGGAGGAAGAAGATCGAACCCCTGGGAAAGAGACAGAGGGGACAACCACCACTGGAGATCCACCCGAATCCCAGGAGAGACGGGAATCAGGGCCTCGTAGTCCAGGGAGGCAGGATCCCAGTGCGACAGGACATGATGCAAGAGGGGATACAAATGCAGCCGGGCCCAAGGGAGGAGATGCAAAGTGGACGCCATCTCTCCCTGACTTCTCAGCCAGAGACGGGCAGACACCTGGGATTGGGACAGAACCCAAGAAAGGTGACGAAACAAAGTCAACTGGCGCTCCTGGGAGAGGAACACCATCCCGAGATCCATGCGGAAGAGAGCCCCCAGGAACTTCAGGGACTGGGAGGGCACCAGGGAAGACTTCCGGTGATTGATGAGGAACCCAAAGGACCCCAGCAGATGACACACCTGATCCACATCCGATAGAGCCTGAGAAAAAGAAGGAGAAACAATCAACCAATCGTCCAGATAGGGAAAACCAGCAGACCCCTGGAATGAAGAATACCCACCAGAGGGGCCAAGAGCTTCGTGAAAACCCTTGGCGCCGACGAAAGGCCGAAGGGAAGCACCCGGAATTGGAAGTGCCGGGAACCCACAGCAAACCGGAGAAACCTCTGATCCGCAGGATGGATCGGGACATGCAGATAAGCATCCATCAGATCCAGGGATGCCAGGAAGCTCCCAGGAAGCAATAGATGCAGGATGGACAACAAAGTCACCATCTTGAATGTACGACGAGGGATGAAGCGATTGACTCTTTTCAGATTCAAAACAGGGCGCAAATCTGAAGTATCCTTCTTGGAGACCAGAAAGAGGATGGAATAACAACCCTCGCCCCTTTCCAAAGGAGGAACCTCCACGATAGCCGCCTTCTCCAACAGAAGGCGCACACCTTCCAGCAAGGCCTCCCGTCGCAGAGGAAGACGGGGTAGGGGAGTCACAAGGAAGACTGGAGGGGGAGGAGAGGAGAACTCGATCCGATAACCCTCCGACACTGTCTGAACCGCCCAGGCATCCGGAACCGTCAACCACTGTTGCAGGAAATATTGAAGGCGACCCCCAACCGGCAAAGGCAGACAGTCATTGCGAAGAGGAAGAAGCGGCGGCAGCAACACTGGCAGGGGTCCGGGGCTTGGCACCTCCAGGGGCCCCCGGCCACGACCCCTGCCACGAAAGGGCTGCGAAGCACCCCGGGCAGAAGGCCCAAAGGCACGCCGGTATCCAAAACCGCGCCCCGAGAAGGAGGGCGGACCGGAGCCACAAGCTTGCGGTTCTCCGCCGACTGTTTTACCATCTCTTCAAGTTGAGGCCCGAACACCCTGGAACCCACAAATGGCAACTTAAGCAGGACCGACTTCTGAGAAGACTCAGCCTTCCAGGAACGCATCCAGATATGACGCCTCGCAGCAATTGAAGCACCAGAAGCAGCAGCAGCGGCACTCAAATTGTCAAAGGAAATATCTGACAAATAACGCACCTGCAACTCCATGAGGGACAAGAGAGAGGAGGCATCCTCCCCATCCTGCAAAAGGAGAGACAGTGCCTGAAAATCCTTGAGGAGGGACTGGACCATGTAATTAGAATAGGCAGTTGCCCTGACAGAAAAATTGGAAGCAGCATAGGAACGCTTCACCGCCCCCTCAACACGCTTATCCACTGCGTCCACAGGAAGGGCGTCATCCGACAGAACCAAACCCTGAGAGGAAAGACCAGCCATCAAATTGTCAACCTTGACAGCCTGTGGAAATTCAGCAGCAAAACCCTCCAAAGGATAACGCTTAGACAGAAAGCGAGGAAGGCAGATTTATCCACCTCCTTCCACTCATGATCCAGCACCTTGCGCACGGCACCATGCAAGGGGAAGGACTCAGGGGTCGGCTGGTGATATTGCGTAAAGAAGTCATCCTCCAGGACATCGGACACAGGAGGAGTGAACCCCAAATTATCCCGCACATGGGCGAACAAGTCAGAGAGCTCCGCACCCTGAACAAATCGACCCCGGACACATTCTTCATCATCAGGACCCATCTCGCCATCAGGAGCGTCCAGTGGATCTACAGACCCACGAGGCACCTTGGCAGGAGGGCCAGCAGCCTCTCGAGCCCGGAAGGCAGCAGCCACCGCCTCATCAATCAACAGGCGCAGAGCATCAAGAGGAGGAGTGGATGAAGAGGCACCCGAGTCCATGACAGCAACTCTGGGATCGGCAACGTGAAACACAGCAAAAACGCCACCAGAACAGGCACCCTCAGAGGACGGGTGCATGAGGAAAAGGACCCTATTTAAACAAACAAAGTCCCGAGGTCCAGAGCTCACGCGGGACCAGGAAAAGGGGCAGGCGCTTTAAAAAAGCAGCCGGCCCGCCAAAATTCGCCCCAGTCATCGTAACAACAACGCGGACCACTCCCGCCGCATTAAAACACCGCCGCAACCCCGCCCGCTAACGCAGGGCGTAGCGGGACCGGCAGGAAGGAACACGGCCGCTAAGGCAGGCCGCGGAGATATCCCCCATCAGGTGAGTACCCCAGGCACAAACGGCCGCTAGAGCGGACCTCGTACCAAGGCAACAGCAAGCAGCACAAGCGGAGGGTCCAGGGCACAAATAGAAAAACAAGAAGGCGGCCGCTAAAGCAGGCCGACCAAACAGAAAAAAAAAAATAAGGGAAAACTTACCCCACAGCTCCGCTAGGCACACGAAGGAACTGCGAATGCAGAAAAAAAAGAACAGGATGTTTCTCTGACGCACTTCCCCCTTTATTGTCACCTGATGGTGGCGCCATGTTGGGGGAAGTGCGAAAAGCTCGCTAGGTAATAGGTTTCTGTGGAGCAGACTAGCTGCTCACTTGTAAGGAATGGGACGGGAAGACTGGACGAGGAGGTATCTTGCATGGGTGGTGTATCAAGATCTCTCGGGTGACCTGCTACCTGATAACAGGCTCACCACCATACCTACAGCCTTGGCGTTAGTCAAATAAGAAGCAATTCACTTAGTCAGCGCACTATTTAAGCCTATGAGACGAGCTATTTGACACCTACTCTGCTCTACCTTTTCTTGCCCCTGCCTGTCCGCCGAGGAATCCCCTGACAGCGCTTCATTTTGGAACTCACACAGCAGCATGTAGGAGCCGTGATGACCACGCTCTCAGTCAGTAATTTTGAAAAAAGGTGATGGAAAGTCCCCCTAATTTACAGCGATGTCTCTGTGCGCTGCACAACCAGTGGGAGCAGAGTTTAGCTGTGCGTGGGTGCCCCAAATGGCCAATGGTAGTCACCTGAAAGTCACACAAGCACGTCTCTGCACTGTCTTCTCTCATCGGTACATACCTGCCTTACAGTCGCGGGCGGGTGGGGGGGGTGGAAATGGGGTCATCACAGGGGTATGGGGGGAGGCGGGAAGGGTTTAATAAAATAAAAATATGAAATAAAACTTACTGAACTTCTGGATGGGTCCGACGACTCCTGACTCCCGCCGGCCGGTCCTGCGCCAATTCCTGCAGCTCCTCGTCATCAGGAAAGGCAGGCAGCCTCCCTCCCTCCGCCAATCACAACGCTGCAATGGCAGCGTTGTGATTGGTGAGGCGCAGGGGAGAACGCCCCAGCCGCTCCATTTTCTCCTGCATAGAGAAAAAGGGAGAGTGGGCGGTCGTGCTCGAAGGTAGGGGGGGAGTGGCCTACCCACTGTTGTGGGTACTGACTGTTTGGTCGGCTCCAGGGGCCGACCAAACAGTCAGTATCCACAACAGTGGGTAAGCCACTCCCCCTGCCTTCGAGCACGACCGCCCACGATCCCGCCCCCAACCAGGCACTTCTGCTGTCTAGCAGTGCGAGAAGCAGAAACATAAAATGGTAGTTTTTACCATTTTATGTTTCTGCTTCTCGCACTGCGAGAAAGCAGTGGGGCGACGCCCAAACGCCCCTATGGAGGAGCCGCCACTGGTCCAGGTACTGTAGAGGGCTGCGCGGAGAAAACAGGATCGCGGGCAGAGTTCCCTGAAGGGCGGCCAGCCCCAGGGAGAACCATACACGGCAAGCTCCTGACCCACTGGCGAGCTGAGCCCGACTGTCGGCGCGGCGTGAGAGAGGGCTCTTGACATATCGGCCCACCAAGGCGTGCTGCCTGGGCCTAGAGGCGATAAACACACATCTGGCTACATACCCAGCGGCATAGAAGCACAGTGCCTGGTCCCTGCAGCGGCCTGTCATGTGAGGGGGAGCCCTTGATAGTGGACAGCAGGCAGAGGAGGTGGCCTGTACTGTGCCCTGGTGGTCCCTCACTGCTTGTCACCTCCTATGAATTGAATTTGGCATTTGTAAAGAGCTACTGTCACTCCCAAGGGAGCATCCTGGCGCTAAGCGGTACAAAACAACCAGAAGTTATAGCAGTAGGTGAAAAGAAGCTAAGACTCAGTGTCAGTGAAATAGACCTCCAGCGAATTAATCAAATTAATGAATGACATGTGAAGTCAGAAGCCGTAAAAAGCCACTTCTTCAGTCATTTCCCGAAGAGGGGCTCAGAATCAATGTGTCTTAATTTTATAGCAAGCTGGTTCCAGGCCTTAGTCCCTAAAAATGCAATAGATCTGTCTCCTTTAGTCTTGAGCCTAAAAGCAGGAGGTTTAAGAAGATTCGCAGATGAGGATCTCAGGGACCGAGGGGTAGTATAATGAGTGAATCTTGCAGTGCAATACTTTTGTCCTACTGCTCTGTAGGCTCTAAAAGTAAGCAGAATGATTTTAAAGAGGACTCTTTTGTGGATTGGCAGCCAATGGAGAGATTTTAGGGCTGCTGAGGCCAATGAACAAAGTGGCAGTTTTAGCACAAGCCTATCCACTACGTGTTGTACTACTTGCAGTTTGTGAAGAGTTTGTTTAGTGGTCTCTGCATATACATATTACAATAGTCTAATCTGGATGTAATCAGTGCAAATGCCACTGTTTTTCTTGCTGAAAGTTTTCCCTCCCCTGGCTTACCATTGGCGATCCTCCCCAGTCCAGGTTCTTTTGAGGCGGCTGAATGGGGAGAGCATTGAAGGGGCCGTTGGACACAGTGGTGGCAGGCCCAGAAAAGGGGCGCAGCTAGAGTGATTGGCAAAGCACACATGAAAAAGGGGCCAGATCTGGAGGCAAGCAGGCCTAGTGTCACTATCTTAGTGTGATTGTCTGGCACAGTAGCCCTAGCACCCATAGAGTAGGAGCCTGAACAGACTGGGGAGGCAGTCCTCTATTTGAGACCCCAAGTGGAACTGGAAGCGCAGAGTGGGCCAGGTCCCCCGAGAAGCCTTCTTATTACGATGCTGGGGCATGCGATGGTGGTTCATCTGGTGGGCCCAGAGGGCTACAGTGAGATTGCAGGCCTAGGAGAACTTGGTCACTTGCTGATGGTTAGTAGTTGACAATCATGGGGCACACTAGGACCAGAACAGACGTGGCAGTTTTACCGGCTCGCTCCCTTTCGCCTCCATTGGATAGCTCTCCAGCTCTCTTCTGGGGAAACACCCCACTGGACAAACTTGACCTAATCCTGCAGGAAATATGGGAATCACATCAGGTGATGGAGCAATGACTTGGGGCCATCACCACGGACGCAAGCCTGTTAAAAGATGACCATCGCAAGTTATCCGACAGGGTCAAAGCGACTGAACTGATGCTCTCGACATTGACTCCAGGTCATGAACAAATTACTACGCAAGTGGGCCAACTGTAGTGTCGAGAGAATCTTCTACAGGACAGGGTGGAGGACATGTAGGGACAGCTCGCCACAATAACATTCACATCATTGGATTTCAGGAGGACAAGGAGGGAACGTGGGCCACCCAGAGGAATGGCTTTGGTCAGCAGTAGCTCCTACAGGGCTCTCAGATGTGTTCAGTGCCCTACCAAGGCCAATCATGGCCAAGATCCTTAATTATCAGGATCGAGATGCTCTGTTGCAGGCGGGCAGAGACTGAGCACCTATCCTGGTAGACAACGTGAGGGTCTCTCTGTTCCCGGATAATACAGTTGCTGTCCAGCAGAGACGTGCTTCCTTTCATGAAGCCAAGAGGCGGCTTTGAGATGAGAGCTCACATGCACCCTCCTCTTCCCAGTCAAGCTCATTTTCTGCAAAATCAACAGACGTACTTCTTTGACACCCCGGAGCAGGCCCTTGACTGGCTGGACCAACGCTTCCCAGAATCCTGGAGATAGAAAAAGACAGAAACGTCACCATCGAGGGTGAAGTGCGGGATGAAGAGGAGGTGGAGGGACCCTACTCCCAGGGGGGGGTGTACGGCAGAGGCCCAAGGACCCCTTCTCACAGCAGGTATTAGAGGGACAACTGGCAGCTATTCGGTCTGCGACTCCAATGTGAACACCCCATCCATTCATCAGCTCCAGTTCATCCCAGAATAGTGTCTCCAACTCCGATACAGTGGGAAGTGTGGTGCTGTTTCCTACAGTTACTCCACAAACTGCAGATGACTTATAGGGGAAGACCTCATCACAAATGTCAGGCAAAGCTTGATGTGTGCTACGGTTCCCTACACAAATATCATGACCCTCATGCTATGCATACTTCATTGATCCTCATATGCAAGAGCGTTCCCACAGCCTGGGACTAGCTGCTGCCTATTATTATTACTTCACCATCCCCCTGACAAACTGTGATAGGCAACTCATGATGGCACTGAAATACTACCTATCCTTACTTGGTGCGAGTTAGTGGCCCGGGAGCCGGGTAATCCTTGATCACTCTCCGGACTGAACTAAGCCACTACAACATACCTTACCGGTTTGGCTGTTTGCACTCCTGTAGCAGGTGCACATGGTTATTAATGTTTGCAATGTTAACCTTTCTTTTATAGGTTTGGTAGAATGACACACAATTGCTGGACTGAGCATTTGGGGAAAAAGGTTTTTTATAATAGGTTTGATTGTGCCGCCACAATTGCTGGGGAGGGAAGGCTGTTTGAAGGTGAGCCGTGCCCGGGTGTGCTTTCAATTTTACAGGTATACATATGGCATCAGTGATGAAGCAATATAACTTGGTAACCTGGAATGTATGGGGTATGGGATCCATACAAAAAAGGCATAGGCTATTAGCCCATCTACACCAGCATCTGGCTCATATTACCTTTCTCCAAGAAACACACCTGGTTGCCTCAGAGGCCTTCAAGTTACACAAGCATTGGCGAGGCCAACTATTCCACACTTCCTACTTAGCCGACGCATGTGGGGCGACAATCTGTCTATGAGCCAGAGTGCCATTTGGGGTACATGACTTGAGGGTGGACACACAGGGTCTCTATATGTTAGTGAGAGGCACCCTAGATGGGTACATGATAGTCTTCGGCTGCATATATGTGCCTAATACAGAGCAAGACGCTTTATATACACACTTGTCAGCAGTGCTAGCTGACTGGGCTCCATACCCCTGGGTGCTAGGGGAAGACTTTAATGCACTATTGGACGTGACACTTGATAGAGTGCACTGCCCCCTGTCCGGGACCTCACCAGCCCATCAGGCCAGAATGTTGAAGCAATGGGCGGATGGCTGGGAATTGACTGATGTGGGGTTGGGGCTGAATGAAGGTATGAGAGAATACTCTTTTTACTCTCATCCACATGCTCTGGACACACAGTTAGATCTCTTCCTATGCCTAGCGGACCTCCAACTGAACATCATCCATGGCACTTACTTAGGCAAGACCATCTCAGATCATAATCCCCGGTAGATTTCACTAGCATGGGGCAGGGTACCAACACCAATCCCGACATGGTGGCTACAGCCTGGCCGATTGGAAGACGCATTTTTTTGCGACACCCTGGCGTCTGCCATAGATACATATTTCACGACTAACACGGGTACTGCTTCCATCATAGAATGGGAAGCATTTAAGGGAGTAATTCAGGGCACTGCTATTAATTCAGTGGTGGGAGCTAGTAGGGTGATGTTCCAGGATCTCCAAAAAGTAGAGGACTCGCTGGAGCCCCTTGAGAGGGCAGCGTCGGACAACATAGGCACAGGGCCTCGGTTACAAGAGGCCAGGGTGCAGTATGCAGAGCTGTTGGAATGTCTCAGGGTGGTGGACTATCGCCAGTACACACAGAGAGTGCATGCAGAGGCAGACAGATCGTGCAACCTCTTGGCACGTATGACACGTCCAGCCCTCTCCCCCACACCGATTCTAGCAGTAGATATCCCGACCTGGACAATGGTGGTCACACAGCTCGAGATTAATTGCCATTTTGGGACTATTACACGGAATTCGACTCTACACACCCCACTCCTAACCCCACAGTGCTACTGGAGATCCGATGGATTCCCGGTGGAATTCTACTCTACCTACTCTGCTCAGCTGATCCCACAGTTAGAAAAGTTGTAAAATACATCCTTAGACGCAGGACAACTTCCTTCCTCCACCAAAGAAGCTCTGGTCACATCCTTACTGAAACCTGGGAAGCCCCAACGGGAGTTAGCCTCATGTCGCCAACTATAGATAATAAATATAGAGTATAAGATACTGAGCAAGATGCTCAGCCCAACGCCGGTTGTCTCTCGTTAGGCATCCGCCAGTTGTTCGACTCCTTAAATTGGGACTTTATGCTTGCCACACTGATTCGATTTGGGATACCTCAGGCCTACATCAGATGGGTCAAGTTACTGATATGGCTCCCAGGGTCAGGGTTTGTGTTATCAAATGCCAATTGTTTTCCAAAGCACCTGTACTTTTCCTGCTGTGCTTTGCTGCCCTTTTAGGAGAAGAATCACTGCATATCCACACTGCTATGTAACCATTCTCGGGGCATGGAATGCAACATGGAACACAACCAGCAACAATGAGTAATGAAAACAAGAACTCACAACAGCAGGCAATCACAGTGCACAAAGGGTTTACAACATTCAGATCGCTCCATATCCATAACCTCCTTATCATCTCCTCTGAATACTCCCTCGCTCTGGCTTCTGTAACTGCACCTGTCCTGAATGAACATGTACCAAAATCCCTAGTGGGTAAGTTCAACAACCGCAAAACTTTTCACAACACCACAAGCAGTTGAAAACTAGAAAGCTTTGAACCATTCTCATGTCTGAAAATCTATTCCCTTGCTCCTAACCCACAGTAAACTTAACTCTGCCTCCAATGCAGTGGCCATGAACTCGACACTGAGTAATGCCTCAATAAGACCAATTTGGCTTTATTCCTTTGGTCAATTTTTGATTTTTTCATGCAAACTTCCACCCCTCGCTTTTTTCTACTGCCACATTCCAATGCAAACCATACCCTCTCCCTAATCCCAAAAATTCCTGACTCCATTCCTACATACCCCACACAGAGTGGGCAAAACCTGTTACAGCAGTAACAGCCTCCTGACCTTCTGGCCTCTGCCCTTTCCCCTCACCCATCATTCTACAATCCTCCTACCCATTTCCCCACTGATATTTCATAGGCTCACAGTAGCTTACTATAAAAAGCAATCCCTGCCACCTTGCCCGCTATAGAGACTGAAGGCAAACCTTTTTCGATCATTAACATTTCCCATGTCATCTCTTGCTTGCACACCGACATCATTCTCTAAAGTCCTTCTCCATTCTCTTGATGCCAAGACTTCCACCCAAAGCTGAGAATAGACCATTTTGATGACAGCGCCAAAGAACCTCCAATCAATTCAATCCTTCTCCCCCTATGTTCCACAGCTCTTATGGCATCAGGGTCTTGTTCCACTCAGCTAGTGGTACACACCCACAAAATCTGTTCCAGTGCAAACAAGATAGCACATCCGCAATGTCATTATCAATTTCTGGGACATGACTTGCTCTGAAAAAAATATTATACTGCATATAACCCAGCACAACACTCTCAGCAACTACAAAGCCCTACCATTCCAAACACCTGTTGACAGTATGCACTGCGAACATGGGTTCACATAAAACAACATTTTCTTGTTCTGGAAATACTTGCCCCAAAGCGCCATTGCCACAACCAGAGGGCAAACTCCAAAAATGTAATGTTGCAACCGTCTCTTCTCCAGGCCTCTAGCCACTGTTGATACGCCATCTCCCTTGCCAAAATTAGCCAAATCTGAATACATCAGAACAATATGCTGTTCTGCACTGCCAAAATACCTTCTACACCTTCGGGTCTGCCCTCACGCCTGTTGAAGTCACATCCTGCAACTCAGTAAACCCTGTACTGACAATGCCAAGTCAAGTCTCCGGGAAAATGTTCTTACTGCTCGAACCACTCCATGAAAAATTCAAGTGACCCAGCAAGACCTGAATGTGCCGCACCTGCTTCTTGTGCTTTGGATACCATTATGCCCAAGAACTTCAACAAAACTCTCTTCTTGTCTTCTGGCAATTTTGCCTCCATCTTAACACAATCAATATCAATACCAAGAAATGTCAAAACTGTACTTGGCCCAACTGTTTTTTACCAGTGCCAGTGGAGGCTGCACATCCAACGTCAGTTCTTGAAAATCCAGCAGGTGCTCGTGGCAGTAAGAGGGGCGCACAACCCCACAAAATCATCTAAGTATTGCAACACTGATGAAACTCCTGACATCAGTGTAAACAACCACTGCAGAAAGAGCTGAAGTTATCAAACAAAGTAGAAGATATGGAACAACACATTGGTGAAGCCTTATCCACAAGCGTCTGACCACCAAACTGCATCCGCAGTAGGTCAAAAATCATCCAGATGTACCAGCATTTCCTAAACACTGACATAAAGTCACTGTTTGCCATGTACACACCCACTCCCACACCACCTTCAGAAGTTCCTTTGCTGAACCTAAATTCACCGCCTACCTCCTCACCAAGCCTAAATCAAATATAAATCAATGTAATAGTATCTTTTTCATCATAAACCTACAGCCAAAATTGCTGGTGCTCAGTTTTAACTGCTTTATGAGCTTTTCCCAACTTCACTTTGGCTACACGTGCCCCATCCTCTCTGCGTCTGTTGTTGCCATTCACCACTATAATCCCCTCACCCAACCTGGCTACCACAGTTTGTGAGTTGTTGCTGTCCTCCAAATCTGGAGCATTTATATTTAAACCTGAAATGCTCACTATTGCAGAACACTTTATTGTGGGCTCAGCGGGCACCTGACTGACCTATCAATCCACTATCTGTGACACCCACTCCTCCCTGGGCACGGCAGCCCTGAAGGGGCAGGTAAACTGCTGGCAAGCCACAGGCTGTATTTGTCATATGGTGCCATAAGTCCACGTTGAGCTCCCTCCACTCGCCATTAATGACTTGTCAATTTCGCCGTAAACTCCTCATCATTATGTACCCAGGCCTAGCCCCCAAATGTTGTCTGCGCTTCCCTTTTATTCCATATTCCTTATTCCCCTTTTGCTCCCCTGTGGTCTCCTCCCCTCTGCTCCATATCCCCCCTGCCTCCCCAAACTCTACACAGCCCAAAATAGCCTTCACCACTACTGACACATGTCCCTAATGCAGACCAGTTAGCATGGTCCGCAGTCATTCCTCTATGTTTATTTTTGTTTTGGGATATCCCCGTGCTGATGTTAAGTTGCCAGCTGACACGGGAATCGCAGGGGCAGCCCTTGGGCTATTAAAGAGCGCTACTTAGTTTCTGCCTCCTGTCACTACACCTGGCAGTTGCTCCTTGCACTACTCCAATAACTCTGTACGGTGTGGGCCTGCACATCAAGCCAATCCGTTCCTGCTTCTCCAATCTTGTACCAGACAACAGAAAAGTCTGTCCGGCCTGCAGACCCGCACCTCATCTCCCATTAGCCACTGTTCATAATATTGCTCAGTGGGTCTTAACTGCCTGTGAAGGATGCCCGTGGGCCCCACCCATATAGTACACCCTACTCTCAGCTGGTCCCATTGCTCCCTCAACCTATTTAAGTTTGACCCTGGCTGTGAACAAGCCAAAAACACTGCTGCAACGCCCTCCACAGATCTCCAGAGGGATTGTACTCGGCTCAGCACTCCTGCCTGCTCAACCATTGTGAGTCCAAGCAAGTCTTCCCACCTAGCGTGCTTAATCACTAGCAAGACTTCCACCGCCAGTTTACTCTACCCACAATCTATGCTGCTTTAACTCACCATCTCACACAAAACCCAAGGCCTGGGTCAACAAACTAGTCCATACTCCCCTTTATTGATGATGTGTTACATGTTGGAGGGAAAATCTGTTGAACAAACACCAAGAAAGAAGTTGACAAAGCAATATGGGTTTATTACAATACTGCAGTGAAGATCAGTCACTTCAGGAGAGATCAGTTCACCTCCGTGGAGATGCAACCCAGTGTCTAGAGTACAGCTAAAAAAACAGCGGTATTTATACTTAAAAATCGCAGCAGAAAAGGTTACAAGTTCATTATTGACATAAGCAATGACAAGCATTGGCATAGACAATAGGTCTCGCCTTTGGGACCTTATAAGTGTTTAGCCATGCAACAGTTGATGTTGTTGCACTAAGGATATTGTGCTGGATAACTAAGCACTTATAAGGTCCCAAAGGCGAGACCTATTGGCTATGCCAATGCTTGTTGTGTTTATATCGTTGCATGATACATCCTGGGAAGTCATCTCACCATCACCTGGATGTAAAACAGCTGGTTGAGTTGTACCTGATAACTGTGACTGGGGGTGAGTGTTTAAAAAGTTTCAGCACTCCGTCCATCATCTCTTTGTGTTTGCTTTGTTCGCCCTAAGTTGGCAGGGTATGCCCAGACGTGGGTCCCTTGCTCACTTTGCCACTGGATTCAAGCTAGCCTGGCTGATGAGGGCTGTTAGCCCGAAACCGGTCCCAGGATGCTTGTTTCCGGTCCAGGGAAGACATGGCTTGGCAGTTCGGGCTGGACTGTTCCCATGAGGCACAGGGTCAAGACTGATTTGCATATAGCTGTGTCTGAACTGGGGTGGCAAAGTGAGCTAAAGAATGATGATGGATTCAACCCAGATCTGTGACTGGGGGTGAGTGTTTGAAAAGTTTCAGCATTCCGTCCATCATCTCTTTGTGTTTGCTTTGTTCGCCCTAAGTTGGCAGGGTATGCCCAGACGTGGGTTCCTTGCTCACTTTGCCACTGGATTCAAGCTAGCCTGGCTGATGAGGGCTGTTAGCCCAAAACCGGTCCCAGGATGCTTGTTTCCGGTCCAGGGAAGACATGGCTTGGCAGTTCGGGCTGGACTGTTCCCACGAGGCACAGGGTCAAGACTGATTTGCATATAGCTGTGTCTGAACTGGGGTGGCAAAGTGAGCTAAAAAATGATGATGGATTCAACCCAGATCTGTGACTGGGGGTCAGTGTTTGAAAAGTTTCAGCACTCCGTCCATCATCTCTTTGTGTTTGCTGGGTTTAGTTGTGTGTCTGTTGTTGTGCTATATATCTAGATGTAATAAGAGAAAGTTCAGAGAGGAAGCAAATACCAGTCAGGTGGCACACTATGGAAATCCCAGACATTTAGTTTTTGTGTTTAAGCCACGCCCTTAAGTACAAAGGCCACGCCTCATTTAAAGACGCCCCCTTCACTTTTTAATTCCCACTTACAGCCCTGACCGAGACATACAGGGGAATAGATAAAGGGGAAGACAGAGGTAGAGGTAGACATAGAGACAGAAATAGAAATAGAGATAGAGATAAAGATATATATATAGAGATAGAGATAGAGATAGAGGTAGAGGTAGAGGTAGAGACAGAGGTACACATACAAAATAGAGATGGAGACAGGGATGGCGATAGAGATAGAGGCAGAGATAGAGGCGGATGCGAATGTTGCAGAAAAAGAGACAGAGTCTGATACAGAAAGCAATTCATACATATTGCACCCTGTCCACACAGACCTCAGTGCACAGCAGAGGAGGATACCAAAGTGCATGTTATCTTGCCATCAAAAGAGGGAGGGCTGTGTGCACAAAGGTCGAAGTGCACCGCATTTTACATACTGCTCCTTTGTAAATGAATGTGCCCTGTGACATCACTTGATGCTGTGCACGTGCCATGGTTATCAGCGTATACCTGACGTGCTGATGCCGATGCTAAGCAGAGATCGAGTATTGAACCAACTGAATATGTGTTTCGAAGGCGGAAGACAATAAACAGTGTTTTCACTAGCACTGATAATACTTATTCTGACGCTAATAATGAAATGTAATTATCGTTAGACCTTATATAGAAAATCAATTAGGCAACGTTTATAAATAATACCTGCACACGAATATATATAAAAACGTAAAGCAGGTATTTGGACTGGGAGCTATAATTTGATCTGTCTGGGTAAGCGCGCGCCTTTATGCCTCCCTGAATGTCTCGTGAGTTTCTGTAACTCGCGTTGGTTGTCTCTACGCGGTGAGATAGAACCTACACAAGCTCTTTCCACAATATATCCGCACTCACTGTGCTCGACTTAATTAAGCTATTTGGAGCTTAATGCTGGAAGCCAACGGGAGTGCAAGTGGATTAACAATGAACAGTTCTCGTGTCTTCGGGACGGTGCATAATTACCTCACTGGAAGTACATATTAATTTTTGATGCTTGCGAAACGCATGCTCACTTTACTAACGGTTTCGCGATGCTCTCTCCGGTTCTTCCGAAAAGTGCGCAGAGAATGCGCAAAGAGCGCACCGGAGACCACTGGGCCGCCTCGCGGTTCTCTCCAGCGTCATTGACGGGTGCATCCACCGCGCAGTGGAGGGGGTGGTGACAGGCATATGGATGGCCTTGATGTCTCATTTAGAGGCATTCATCAAGTGTGCCCGAGACGGTCTACGTCTCGCAATGCAAGTGTATTGTCTACCAAGACGCCAGGTCGCAGCTCATTGTGCAGGAGGGGTCATTACTAATTGAATTGCGGTCTCCCCTTCACTTCCCCCGAGTCAGGTCGCCAGAGGGGGTAAGTGCTTGGGTTCAAGCAGTGACATCCCTCCGGGTGTTGCAGAGAACATGCTAAAACACCGCCACGGCACAGCAACACAAACCAAACAAAATCTGCAAACTGCCTAATGGAATTACAAAACCTGATGGAAATGACTTTGACAAGAATTCTTTACAAGTTTAATGTCGCGTCTCCGGCTAAGATGGCGCCGGTGTAATTGACGGAGCCATGCTGTTCGGGGGGCGATTTGCATTTTCCAAACCATGATCTAATATTTGCTCAAACCAAAGATGAAACAGTTCTGGTCGCTTGACCTCTCGGAGTCCAACTTAATTTATCACCTTTAATTTTATTAAAAAGGTGGGCCCCCATCAATCATAACGATTTCCCGTGGAGTGACCGTATATTCCCATAAAATATGTCAGCCCGTGAAAAATGCACATCTTTTCGCCTTCATCTGAAGTCTATCAATTTCTGAAACCCCATATGCACTACTTTTTTAAGTACTGTAATCGCAGAGCGCGATGCTTAACACTGACCTAACTCGCGGGGAATGTACAACTGACACCATTTTTTAAGTTAAAGACGCCCTCTACACTTTTGTATTTGTTTTTCCAACCACGTTCAGAAAGAGTAAATTTCAAACCGATATTTCTTTTTCGCATTCTTTGGTGACTATTATTCGTTTGTTGGACTCAAATAAAAGCTAGAAGTAGGAATAGTTGATGCTATCCCTCGCTTTAATGAGAATGCACCAAAAGCCACTTTTCCTAGCTCAACAATGCAGGACACGTGCAAAATCTTTCGGTGGTATTTTTCTTTAACGTGTTTTGTGTGATCTTGTAGCGCTGCATGCTCACTTCTCTTGTTTCTGAGAGTTAAAAGTAACAGGTGTTGCTACTAGCATATTTAACGGAGCTCGGTTAGCACCACAACTAAAAGGAATGCTTATTCGGCCCAGAAAGAATTTCAGCAACTGACCTGAAAGTCTCTGCTGATGTCAGCAGCGAGCGTTCAACTTAGCCAGTAGCCAGACTTACGGCGCATCTTCCCCGCATGCAAGAAGAAAAAACGAACTAGGAAATCCTGTTAGACTTAATGAAGTTATTTGCATGATTTTATAAAATGCCACATCCGATCTGGGGGCATCAATTCGAATTTGGGTCCCTTCTTGTACCTGACGCAGGTGATGTTGTTTCGAGCATCTGAGTGACAGCGGGGCTGAGGATAAAATCAAATAAAAACAAGCATTGGCCGCGCGGCTCACTGAGAACATCAAAGCGGCCGAAAGGGGAGAAAGGAGGGGTGAGTGCAAGCCGAGGTGACAAGAAGGGCTGGGCGAGAAGGGAGGGGGAGAAGGGAGGAGGGAGTGCGAGCAGCAGCTGTGCACGTGCACGGCTACAAGGCAAAAGTGAAAGCAGGCTGGCAAATGGTGTGCGATGTGCGCGCACCATGACGAGAGAGGAAAGCCATATGGCGCCTCTGCTCGTCATTGTGCGCGTAACCGCACACTCGATGCCAGCCAAAAAGCTGTGGTCGCATTTCTGCAAGCCCACACTACAAAACGTCTCGCCAGACCAGCGCATGCGCTGGCTCAGGCGAGACCTAAAAAACAGGTCATATAGGAAAATATCATCAAATTTAGCAATTTCTCAGAAAAAGCACATGTATGTGGGCCATATGGCCCTCGCCTGATTAGCGGAAACCCCCTTTGGGGGCTTCTGCTCCCAGAATTTAAGCATATTAAAAATATATTTGTCTAACTGCATAGTATGTGGTTATATCATGCTCAGCGCTGATTGGGTTAAGCTTATCTGACCTTTTACATGTGGTTTCCTTCACCAAGCCATCTAGCCATTAAGTGTGAAGTGTGGTTTTCAGTAGAAGCAGGCATGTGCGTCATTATGGTCCAAGGCAGGACGTGCATCTGGTCGCTCATCCTGTGTACGTACTTAATCAATGAGTGCATGCACCAGCAACACATTTAGAAAAGGAAACAGGTCCTAATGTGATTGGCACATTTCAGCTCGTCTTTCTAGCAAATGGGGATGGAGGTGACCTATTTCTGTGACCTCTGTGCTAATCACTGATGGTGTCCTGAGTCTGGAGGAAGATATGATTTAATTTTCGTGCAGTAGCTCAACTAACTAACTGCAAGATATTTCCTATCCTTTAACATGCAATATGACCTGTCTATTTCTGCTGAACACATTGTTTTTCATCACATCCCTGCTTCTGTGCGCAGGCCTGTGTTCTTAAAGGGTCCTAAAACTATCTCTGACCTGAAAGCTTCACGAGGAGGTCTCAGACCTCATATCTGTGTGGGTCTTTATATAATATATCCTAGTTTTCCCTGTATCATTACCCTTCTAGTTGATTTTTCAACTACCTCTCCTAACCTCCAATCTTCCAGGGGGATCTCCTCATACTCACTACTCTGTCCCCTTAGATCCCTAGCACTTTTCCTCATCATGAATGATCCTCCCATGTTAGCTGTCATCCTCTTGCAGGTTGCTATTACGACCTGAAAAATAAGACACATCAAGAGCAACACAACAATCAGAGGTGACACGACCTTGAACAACCCCGACATCCAGGACAGCACCCATTCAAACCAGCCCTTGAACCACCCGTCAGAGGCTCCCCCCTCATTGACCATTTTCTTGTTTAAGTCATGCAATGTCTGAATGGCCTCAACTAATGTCCCATTGTCCTCTTGTACCGCCCCCATGGCCGTCATTATCAACTTTAATTCTGGTTCTACTTCAAAATCAAGTGCGTGGGAGCTCACAGGGGGCTTGCAAACTGCATCTTGGCCTAGCCAGATCGTCTCCGCTTTCTCCTGGCTCAACCCTCCAATGACCCCCCTAACAACTGCCGCCACAATACTTATGACCACTTGTGCTATTGAATAGTCTGTATTCCTGTGGGTCATTTGCCCAAACCGCATTGCCATAGCATACTACAGCTCTTTTCTTCCACTGATGGTGAAACAAAGTCTTTTAGATGGCTTATGGGACCGTCATACAGCGTCCACTCCTAGTATCACCAGGGAGGGGGTGTGAAGATTCACAAGCAAACAGAGGTCATTCCAGTTCGGGGGTAGTTGCATGTGGAGCCTGGCCCAACATTGTCAACAGTGGTTCATTCAGCTGGAGATGCCTCACTGCATATCGGCGTCGTCCATGGTGGTGTAGCAGTTGAGGTTCCTTCCCACCATTACTGTCCCATTTCCTCTGAAACCAAGAGAAAATTGCATTTATGTCATTGCTATTCTAGGATGTGTTTTAGTTCCTGTCCATGTTTATCTCTGTACATTTGCGTCCCATAATTGTTGACACTGTCCTATTATCTTACCAAATCTTAAAGACTGTCTGACGCAGTGCCATGCCTTAATGATACTGCTCTACATGTGAACTTGGCTCCAGTATGCCATTTGTCATGGGCAAATACTGATCCTGTGATATTGAGTATGGCCTACCTGCGCATTCAAGGGCAGGGGTTTAGCTGAATAGTTACTACATTCGGACAGAGGGTCAGACCTTTCCAAGATGCCCTGTTGTAATACCCTTTTTTCCCAATCTGCATAGGTTCTTCTTTGCCCTTCTTTCTTCATTCTTAATCTATCCTGCATTATCTCTGTTTGTTCTGTCAGGACTTGTATGACTTCAGACGTGGTGTCAAATCTAGTTGTGTTAAGTCACGCAGTAACGGGGCTAGCATGCGTTGGTTGCAGCTGTGCTTTTATTCTACATAAAAGGAAGATGCAAGTGACAGCGCGTAATGTTTGGGGATACCTCTTTCGGATGATGCAATTTGTCTACCACAGCGTCATGGGGGATGAGGGTGTATACATAACAGCTGGTGTTGGACGTGGATGTGCCTATATTATGCATGTGCTGATACCACATATTTCAAACAAAGCAGTGTGGAGAGGGTGATGGTCAGTATCATTATCACCAGTTGTGCACGTGCATAATTAGACAAGGGCTAAAAGCATCAGAATTAGTGCACCAAGGAGGATAAGCACTCTCTCAGATGCATCTAATTAGCTCTGTGGCGCCACTCATACCAGTGTAGAGTGTCAAACACTTTACATCACACCTATATTACATAGAGACAATCAATCCCACGTGCGGAAATCAGTGTATAAGAAATGTTACAGAAGACAGAGAACTACAAGGTGTAAGAGTCACATGTCATCCATACTTGTAGGTAGTATAATTTAAGAGTTCTTGGTCTGGAGAAGCACAACCTCAGCGTTTAAACCGTAACAGCATGGTGGGGAGTTCTCTTTATTAATAAGAATTTATTTCTACTTTTTTGCAACATTAGAAAAATGAAAGACAGGGCAAAAATATAGATCACTCTAATCTATACCTTGCAGTATCCCTACAACTCTTTGATGCCTGTTAATAACTCACTGCTATATAGTTTGAGTTTAACTTATAAAACTGTACATAACAAAAGGATCTTGCCGACAAAAGTAATAACATACTGACCTATGTACATTATATGCATTTTGTGATTTGCTGGAGGCAAAGAACACAACAGTAAATGCTTTTCAGACCATAATATTCTTGGAACCAGTGCCCCCCCCACCCGAAGTCAGCGCCATGTGTGGTGGCTCCGATCGCACCACCCTAGAGCCGGCCCTGATTACAGCGGAGGGTCTTCGTATTGTGGAAACTATTACTTTGAAGGTGGGGTTTAGTGAACCCTGCTGGCACACAGTGCAGGTGTGTATGTACTTTTTGATCATCTCATGTAAGTTGGGAACAAACCAATCCTGGAGGATTTGGAGAGATATGTTGTCTCTAGCAGTGTACGAAGGAGAATGTAACTGGTTTAGGGCTGTAAGTAGCAATGCTTGGCGCATGACAGGCTTCCCTGTGGATATCTGTCTATATATTAAATCTGTTCCTGTCTGTGTGCATCCTCTAGGTTCCCACAACCGTTTCTTATGCTCTGGGACGCTTTCTTGTATTTCTCTTAGGTACAATGAGCTGTCTCTGTAAAATATTTGGAAGCACCCAAGGGGCCTGAAGGTAGCGATTTTTCACTAGCTCACAAAACTGTGGTGTGCGCTTTATTAAGAGTGTGTCTTACTGAATCCTTGGCTGCCCAATCAAAAGGGCGTTTCCGTGGGATACAACTTCCTGGACATTAGTGTGAATTGCGAACTTTACCACTGCGACTGCATGTGGCAGTGTCATGGCTTGTATTAAGTCTTCTAGGAGGGGATGGTGCATGACTGGGCTTCCATCAACTTTGAGGAACCCACGTCTGTTCAGTCGCATGATGCTGGAGTGCACTCTCGTGGTGACATGGGCTGAATCCTAATACATTGTTACTGTTTCGTCTTGTCCCTGTTTGATGGCTGTTACTAATGCTACTATATTTCAGCAGCCTGAGCTGAGTAATGCGCCAGCAAGGTTATCTGTTCTGTTATCTGCAGTGTGACTTCTGATATTAATTCTCCTAACTCCCCATCCTGAGGAGGTGCAGTTATAGTTTTATCATACGAATAAAGGTTGGTAATGTCAGGTGGACAAAGCCTACATCATGGGGGCCCTTTCTCCATAAACTGGGGAGCACCTATACAATGTCATCTTCCTTGATAGAGCCAGAGACAGTTCTTCACTTCGCAGACCTTGTCTCTAGTGTGGTGCGTAGGGGTATGCGGTCTTGATAAACAGCCATAGGACCAAAGTGGCCTTCCTTTTCTCCAATTTAGACCCTGTATATTCACTTTGCAAGAAGGTAGTCATGTGATCTAATATTATTTATTCAAATGTGCCATCTTGGGGCCAGGCATGTGCATGTTTTAATGTTGCCTTATGCCATTCTTTAAAGTAATTTTTCAATCCTGGCCTTGTTTCCATCACGTGTTCTAAAGAGGACCCCGTGTCTCTTCAGCGAACCCTTGAATTTGAATAGGGAGGTTGCTCTGGACAATGCATCAATATTAACTCCATTAATAAATCGTCAACCTCACTCCCTAACCTCCAACCCCCCCCCCCCATCTCTGACAGGTAGGTAGGCCTGTTGACTTAGTACCTGTATTTATTTCAACTTTTTATATTCCTCAATTCTTCTCATATGATCATATCCTTGCATTTATTTCTCATTATCCTGGAGATCCACTCGTCTCCTACTCCTGGCGTACTTTTCCCATAAATACAACCTGTATTTCTTCTCCTACAACTCACTTATTATCATACATTCTTCTAAATAATCTTACTGAGTTTCTTTTGGCTGTTAAACCTATAAGCAGAGACTAGTCTAACGTCGTAGACTCTCTTCTCATTTAGATATATGCGACAAATATTTTATTATTCTTTAATATTTATGTTAAAATGTGATTGCAATCTCAACAAGCATTTGCAATGCAATAGGTCTCGCATTTACACGGGTTTGAGCTATTGGCATTGCAAATGACAATGCCTTTTATTTATGTTTTGGTTTTTAAAACAAATAAAAGGCATTGTCATTTACAATGCTAATAGCTTAAACTATCTCAAATGCGAGATCTATTGCATTCCAAATGCTAGTTAAAAGTGTGTGTGAGGGCGGGGGTTGCAAACAGAAGGTAGCAGAAGCAACACAGACGGGGAGGGTGTGGGGAAGCAAAACTAAGGATGCGGGTGTTGGGGAAGCAAAAATGATTGAGCGGTGGGGGAAGGGGCACGGAGGGCATAGGGAAGCAAACGATAGAGCAATGTGGTGGGCAGGGGGAGAAAAGCAAATGAGCGAGAGCAACGTTAAGCTGGGGGTGAAATCACACCCTTTACAGGTAACCAGAGTCGAGGAGCAAAGCGCAGCGAGCTGCTACTTTGGAACTGGAGAACTGCTCAGTAAAGCACTCCAGTACCTTCCGGTCGGGTTTGCGCTTTCAGCTGAGGGAGAGTGTGTCCAAAGAGACATTTGCAGCCAAATGGTTGTTCATTAGATGGCGGTAACTGATAGATGTTCCTGTATGTTTTATGGAGCTACGCCTTCTGAAACAAAATCTATGCACAGACAGGACAGGTAATTCTCCCAACACTTATATATTCATTTATTCACAAGCAGGATTTAAAGCTGCCGGTTGGAAAAGTTGGACAGGTCTCCTTTCACACACAATCGTGTACACATAGATCAGTTTAACACTGAAAAACATTGGTGCCTAAATTTGGAATTTGGGCAAATTTGAAGAAACAGTTGGATAATCACTTTAAAATTGGTCATGTTTGGTCACCTAAAATAATCTTCGGGGAGGTGACTACTGACAGCCTCATTCCCGCACTCCCCCACAAAGACATAATGTATTTCTAGCCACCACAGCCCCCACACAGACCTGTTTCTTATTGTAATTGTATTGTAATTCCATTTATATAGCGCTTACTACCCCTGACGAGGCGTCGAAGTTCTTTTTCCGCGAATAGCACTCTACTCCGGAACCCATGAAGGATTAGTGGTGAATTAGTATAGTGAAGATATGAAAGTAATTTGAGCGGTGGATATGTTAGTCAGTTAATTGGATTGAAAGGACAGTGGAGGGATAGAAGAGGGAAAAAGGTTTGGCTTTATATAGCGCCCGCCACACCCAACGGGGCGCTGAAGCACCTCCTCGGCGAGCAGCACGCCACCCCAGAATCCACAAAGGACCAGCGGTGAACCAGTATAGTGAAAATATGAAAGCAACCTGAGCGGTGGACATGCCAGCCAGTCACCCGGATCAAGAAGGACAGTGGAGGGACAGGGAAGGGAAAAAGGTGTAATATTTAATGGCTTATATGACTTGATATAGAGTGCACTGCAACCGGAATTAGTTCTACTTATTCAGTGAAACTCAGAAGAATGATAGCCTAGCCTGCTGATATTCAAACCAGCAATCTGCAGAGAATACAATGAGCCAAAGGGTTAAAAGTAAAACATTACGAATGTGGACACCACAATACAATAAACAATGTGCCACTCACAACATTCTCTAAATGCAACATGGGTCGCAGGGCCAGAATGCAGACCCTCAAACGAAGAAGTCATTAGCACAGATTAGTAAACACAGTGACACTCATTTCTGATTTCAAAACTACCCCTACTCGGAGTTGAAGGAGTAGTTATCACTGCTATACTCGGGAAAAACTCCAATTTGCAAATACAAGCTACAGTAATCTAACAATAAGGTAACTAAAAACAGTGTAGGGCAAGGAGTTCTCCTTTAGGTCAAAGAAATGGAGCGTCACCACATTTCTAAATCACATATGATACCGAATCTTCGGTCGGACACACAATGATGTGTACGGCTCTCAAGGACTTGACCCTTGGCTTCTGTAACAGTAATGGATTTGGCTGGCTTAAACAAGGAAACCACTGCATAATGTAGAAAGTGGCAGATTTTGATAAAGAAAATCGGGGGAATGTATTTTCTCCATTGACATATGTTGAAGCAAAGGGTGGGAGGCAGCTAAAATAAAGAAATTTTTGCCTTACAAAATCGTGAGTCTCATCTGAATCAGGTCTGTTGGCATGTATGCCAATGGGTGTCGATGGACTGCCAGGACCATAACACAAACAAATATATGACATTGTTTTCCTCAAGGACTTAGAATTATCTATGCAATTGCATTTTTGACCAAGCAGATGTATGTGGGGGGGGAGGATGCTAGATCATGCCAGCGATACTGTTCTCAGAGGGGTGTGGAGATATTGTTTGACCTACCATAATGCCATTCTCTGCACTCTAGATAAATATGATCATGTCTAGTAGCTTTGAACAAAGACCTAGTTAGTGTGAAAGGCTACTGTTCTGGCCGAGGTAATTTTAGGTATTTGCTTCCTTGGCAGATGCAAGTCTCTTGAGCTGCCCAAGACAGACAAACAAGAGCGATCCAAAAACCATGGCAAGTCAATGGTGCAGTAAATAGAAGAAGGATGGACTAGAGGACAGGAAAACAACAGGTGCTTTGCTCTAGTTACAAATGCTTTAGAAATTTTACTGTAGCCATAAATCACCAAGAACATGAGAATCATATGCATGTGTTCCAGCTGTGTCACAAATTAAAGCTCCTGCAGGATTTTCAAACGAGAGAAACAATCACAGAGTACTGGCAGAATTACAGTAGCTAACTAAGGAGAACTCAATCAATCAAATAGACTTTATTCGGTTAAATAGTAACCATAAAAGCACATACAAAATGATTTAGATAAAACGAATAAGATACACAATTCAGCACAACAATGGAACGCACCGTGTAAAATACTCTTGAAATGGCTACAAATTGTAAAAGATTAGTCAATATGCTTATTAATCAAACATGGAATTTCTTAATCTTATTACAGCTCTGAGAAAACCACACGCTTGAAAAGTAATATTCGTATCTGATGAAAGTTGCAGAAAAACAGGGCTGGACATGCTTGCCTAAAATGAAAACATATATCAATGAAGGTTTGACAAATATATTCCTCAGGCCTGAGAAATACTGACAGAACAATGTGAAGTGAAGGGTATCCAGAGGAGACTGTAGGTCACAGCCACATGGACCCAAAGTGCCCGGGGATACCAACCCTTTGGTGAAGCCAGGAGATAGTGTATCAAATTGAGTCTGAATCTAGTCAGTAAAAGGAGAACTCATCTAGAGGTCACTAAGGAAGTTACACAGAGGGTAAGAATGATGATTGTTCAAATGCAATGTATATAATTGGAGAAAATAAGTGACAAGCAAACACAGAATTTACAGAGTCTTTAAAGAGCACTTAGAAGAGTTTTAATCGAGTTCAACTGCCCCACCATAACTGTTCCTCATCATATTACCCTTGTGTGATTCTTAACATGTGAAAAGGGCCAATATTTACCCAAACATGCGTTATTGCAGGAACAAAGAACATACTAAAGCCATTGAGACGTGACATTTTGAATCAAATGGTTAAAGGAAACCACAAATGTGAGTGCTGTATCCCACCAGCAATCCAACGCAACATCATATGATAGTCCAAATAGGACCAGAACGGTTGATACTTTAACTCTGTGTAGCCAGGCTCATTACACATCTCAACATCGACTGCACCTATAAAGAAGACTGAACCTCTCTGTCTAGATCCAACAGTTAAATCTAAGGTACGTAATAGATCTCAACTGGACACTCATGTATTCTTCATCACGCAGAGAGTCAGAGACATAATTATTATTAAAAAAACGTAAAATTCTAAACTGCTGCAAAACTACATTTTCAAAAATCAAACGCACTCACACAAAAAAGGGTACAGATTCAACATTTGCGTTTGATAAATATGTACCTGGAAAAATCATTAAACAGTCAATGACAATAAAGAAAGTAGTTACCTCTTTTCAATGCCGCGCACAATAAAAGCACAATTTCTCTTAAGTGGCTGACAGCTAGCGCACGTCATTTTGTTATTTGTACAGTGGAGAATAAGTTCTTGAAAATAGAAGAAGCACTGCATTTGGTTGCCATGTAATGATGATTTGAGGTTCAGAAGGGTGGAAAATCGGTATAACAATGCTTAGAATGAAGTAACGAGCAGCGACAATACAATCAATCAAGGGCATTTAAGGTTGCAATGAAATGGATAGTGATACGACTACAACAGACATGGAAGTGCAAAATACTGAATACAATTGAAAATAATACTCACCAATCATGTGGTTGGCAACATGGATTTGTATTTCTCGCTCGTTTTCAAACATCACCAGGCACTTGATACACTGATAGGTGTTTTTCCTGGAAACTGGAGTAGTAAAACCACACAGAAGTTTGACAG